>JAGPOW010000304.1:45199506-45231620 GCA_030014935.1 Caiman crocodilus
CAGAGGCTGAATCTCCTCCCACTGGCCACAGGGGCACATGGCAGGACTAGAGTGACTTGAGACTAAAGTTAGTCCCAAATCTCAGCATGTGTAGACACCTGCCAAAAAAACACTTAATGTGCATTAGTTTAATGCACATTAAATTTAAGTGCACTTAAATTCACATGTAGAGACACCCAGTGCTTCCTACTAGCTAGCTTAAATAGCTCCCTATTTTACTTGTTGGCTTTCGTAGATTCAGTTCCTAGGCAAATACTGGTAACTTTCCCCATGTGTATGTAGGAAGCCTGATGATGTCTAACCTAGGGTTGTGGACTCTACTAGGTAGCAGAGTGTCTACTAATTAGGAATAGCAACAGTTTATTTACTCAAATGGATGAATTATTTCATATGTCCTTTAAGTATTGCAGGAATTTCTATGTAAGAACAGCAGGGGCTGGCTAGCAGAGAACTTAGTCCTACCGGCATATGAACAAGGCATATGGACCACAGAAGACATCAAGAACAATACAAGTGAACCACCTAGATTCAGGAATCAAATACTTAAAGGAACGTATCAGAACAAGATTAAGATGCCTGAAAGTTAGATGTGATAATGACTAGGTGTATGGACCACCACACAAAATCCAGAAACTGTGTTGTACAACTAGGTTACAAAATCGTAGGATTGGAAGGTATCTCTAGGGGGTCATCTGGTCCACTCCCTGAACAGATAATGTATTTGCTATCCCTACACTCTTCCCAATAGATGTTAATCCAGCCTCTCCTTACCTCCAACAAAGAGGATTCCACAGCTTCCCTTGCCAGCTTGTTCCACTACCCTACTGGTCTTACAGCTGGGAAATCTCTTCCTGTGGTCTGACTGAAACCTACTTTGCCATAGTTTAAAACTGACTGCTGTGTGCCCTGCTCTCTGTGGCAAAGGAGAACAATCCCGTCTAAGCCCCCTCTTATATGTAGAAGTTCTCTTTTGGATTGGAAGTTTAAGTTTCATTTCTAAGACCCAGATCCTCACAAACATTTAATTGTCCATCTTCCATGTATACAGAAGGTTACTGCTCCCTTGGTCTTTCTCTCTTCCTGACACTGAGATTTTATACTTATTCTTCCTTTGCTGTTTGGCCTAACTGAAATAAATAGTCCATCTTTGCTCTTTGTGTAAGGATGACCAGTATAGCCTGACTGTCTCCACATGATTCCAAGAATCCCAGTGCCAGTTGTGGGGGGAAGTTTCTGCCCTGTGCTTCCATCAGCTGGCCCCATTGCCTCTTCTGTGCTCCTGTGCCCTCTGATGGAGGGCAAGTTAATGTGGAAACTCTCAGGATTTTAGAAGAGCTGATTTTCTCTGCAAAAGTCTTCCACTTCAGATGAGAAGCAGACAGCAAAGGAGCTGTTCCCAGGATTTCTGCCATGCCCTTGACCACCATGTCCCCATCTTATCTAGACTTCATCAGTCTCATGGATCTTTCTACTGCTTGAGCTATACATAACTCCTGCTGGGGCAACATCACTTTGTCTTTCCCAGTGAGGGGAATTCCCACCCACATAGCAGAAAAATCCGCAAACAAGCAAGCCTCTTGCTGCCGCAGAACAGACAGAAACACTGAGCCTGTAACCAGAAGAAACACACAAACCTGAATACAGAAGAGAGGGGAAGTGGAAAGGGAAGGGAGGATCATAAGGAGAAGAGAAAAGTAGAACAGGGTATAGATTAGCATGCGTACATACAATAATTAGAACTAAATTAAAAGAAAACAAAGCATGCCAAGAAGATCAGATGATTGCAAGACTAACAGAAGTGAAACACCTACATTCAGGAAGCAAATGACAATTCACCTTATTTTACTGCAAAACACATTATAGAAGGACCATGGGATGGGATAACTTAGAGTGAGTTAGAAAGATCATAGAACATAGAAAATTAGGGTTGGAAGAAACCTCAGGAAGTCTAGTCCAACCCCTTGCTCAGAACAGGACTATCCCCAACTAGATCATTCCAGCCAAGGCTTTATTTAGCCAGGTTTTGAAAACCTTCAGGGATTGAACTTCTACCACCTGTCTGGGTAACCTGTTCCTGTGTTTTACTACCCTCCTAGCAAGAACATTCTTCCTAATATCTAACCTAAACTTCCCTTGCTCCAACTTGAGACCATTGCTCCTTGTTTTGTCATTTGCCACCACTGAGAACAGTCTAGCTCGCTCCTCTTTTGAACCCACTCCAGGTAGTTGAAGGCTGCTACTAAATCCCCTTTCAGTCTTCTCTTCTCTAGACTAAATAAACCCAGTCCCCTCAGTCTTTCCTCCCCCTCAGTCTTTCCTCGTAAGTCATGTGCCCCAGCCTCCTCCTAATTTTTGTTGTCCTCCACTGGACTCTCTCCAATTTGTCTTTTTTCACTGGGGGGGTAGGAGCAAACTTAATACAGTACTCCAGATGTGGCCTCGCCAGTGCTAAAAAGAAAGGAACAATCACTTCCTTTGACCTACTGGCAACACATCTACCAATGCAACTCAGTATACCGTTAGCCTTCTTGGCAACAAGGGCACACTGCTGGCTCACATTCAGCTTATTGTCCACTGGAACCCCCAAGTCCTTTTCTAAAGAGCTGCTGCCCAGCCAGTCAGCCCTCAGCCTGTACCAGTGCATGGGACTGTTCTGTCCTAAGTGCAGGACTTTGCACTTGTCCTTGCTGAGGATCTCTCCCAAAATCTGAGACTTGGAGGTCCAGTGGGAGTGAGTTTTGAGAAATTCCCATCTTTCCCTAACAGGTAAGGTTGCATATTTCTTCTGCTGCATCACTGGATGATGGTTTTAGTTATGTTTTTGGCATATGGCATGGGAAATACTGGGCTTCTGCAGCCAGGGTTATGGAGAGATGCTCAGACGATGTTCCAACTGGGGAGTTAGAACTTTAATTTATTGGACAAAGAAAATGCTGCGGTATTTGAGAAAGGACCAAAGTTAAATCTTTACACCCACCTCCACCCCCATGTCATCACAGACCTAATCCTAAAATAGGAATTGGGCATCATTTCAGAGGAGCAGTTCCTTAGGGCAGCTACCTGACAGCTAAGACATTTCCAAGGTGAACAAAAAGGGAATGTCAGCCCAAACCAGAAATCATTCTCTCCCAAACTGAATAAGGAAGTACTGGTCTCACCTTTCTGAAAAATGCCATCTGTCTAGAATGATATAGTAATTTCAAAGTAAAACACAGAGGTTAAAAAAGAAGTCAAATCAATAGAGCTGAAAACATAAGTGGTCACTGGCAAATACTATGAAAACATTTCCAAATATATCTGTTTTGCCTCTTTTTTGACATTTGATTGAAGTGCTGCTATACTGTCTATTAATCGAAGTGTTTGAAGGCAAGGCCCAAATTTCACTTATCTCTACCAAGTTCACCAGCTTCATACTCCTCCCCCTACAAATATGTTTTGCTATAAATTACTGGCACTGTTTCTGTTGATAGTCAACATAATCAAACATTTGTAAGCGTGCTGTCTCTTCAATCTGTTCAGTTGATGCACTTTACCTGATCTTTCATTAAAGTAATCAAAACACTTGCTGTGGCACATCTAATGAATGTTGCATGTATGATTAAGTACTTTCATTCATATTGCAAGTTTGATTTAATGTAATCTCCCTTTCAGACAGCCATTAGCCTAGCTCCTGCGTGAATTCGATTAATTGGCTGAATTCTTCCAGATGTCCATTAAGTATTACAGGAATTTCTATGTAAAAGCAGCAGGGACTGTCTAGTACAGAACCAAACAATGATATGTTATATTGCTGCCATGACTTACAAAAAGCTGGATTCATTTTCATTAATAAAACATCTGTACTCCTGCACAGCTATGCATCAAGATACATTTATTTTATATGTTTATTTCTCTTATGAGTATAAATAGATTGTTAAACAGAAGTACGGTATGTTCAGTTAGAAGATACACACACAGAAATATATTTGAAATGAAAATAGAAATAAAAAATAGCTGAACTAATGCTTACTGTAAGTATTAGGCATTGCAGCAAACAAGGTAGTGACTGATACAGCCGAAGGCTCTGCATGGCATTTTCTATTATAAAGGACTTTTTCAGACATTCACCTCTTGTTCTGAAATTTCCCATGCCTGTTCTCTACCCAAAAGTGTGATTTTTCCTGTTAAAATGGAATAAAAATAGTTCAGCCAGTTTTAAATGTCAGGAGATATGGGAAGAAATATCTCCCACTATAAAAACAAATTATTGTAATTTTTTTAAAAATAGGACTAAGTAAACAGAGCTGCTGAAAGTTTATCTTGTGTTTTTCTTTAGAAAGTTGTGATTTCCATGGCAAACAGATTTTACAGAAAGGCAACGCATGACTTTGGACTAGAGGCTTTGAATGGACTGAGATGTACTGAGCATGTGCAGCAGGGACTTGTGTGTGTTAAGTGCCTAGCTGAAGAATGGTGCGCTATACCTGTATGCGTTGCAACTTCACTCTGCAGTAAACTACCTATATACTAGAATGGCCTCGGAAAACCAGCAATCCTCATTGTTCCTCTTTCCTCTACCAAAATGCTCCCTTACCCTAGGTAATGTGCTCAAGGCTGGGAGCCAGGAAGACACACAGTTGCTGTGCCAGCTCTGTTCCTGAGGAGTGAAAAAGCTGTGCAGTTTAACAGAGCCCCTGGGAGCTCAGCCCTCTCTCAGCGTGGAGGTCCTGATTCAGTGTAAGTCTTCAATTTAAGAATGTGCTTGAGTCCCACAGGAGTCAATGAACTGCCAGCAAACACTTAACATTACATGCCTGCTAATGCCAGGCTGAGGCAAAGACTTAAGCACATAGATAGACTCCTGCCTCCCACCTGGCTCTGGGGATTTAAGAGCACTCAGAAGAAGCTTTGGATCTCCTCTTCTGTAAAACTCAAGAGGGCAACTTCAGCTCCACTGTGGGTTTCAGAAGAACCCTTCCACAGTCTTTCCTAGAAGGGACATGCTGAATTGGCCCCTCCCCAAGACTCCCTGGCATGCCTTCCCTCTGCCCATGCGTTACATTGTGCTGGTTCCTTTAAGCCCTGAAAAGGTTACAGTTCCTTTTTACTGCCCCAGACTCACAACACAAAGAGTCTGCACCACTAGGGACCCTGCGGCCTAGTTTGGGGTAGCAGAAGCTAATGCAAACCATGGATAATGGTACCCTACTGTACAAAAGTAATGGATGCTTTTCTCATGGGAAACATTCAAAACAATTATTAAACAAACCTCCAGACTCCATAACAAAATGCATTTGGAATTGATATGTACAATTCCTGTTTTCTTCTTCTGAAGTCACAGGATCACAGCTTGTTACTTTGTTACTTATATTACTTCCTTGCTTACATCTTTACTCTTTTCTTTTCCTTCTTTCTTTTGCTTGTGTTCTGTGTTTTCGCTCCTGTAACCTGTATTGATATAAAAATCTCATAAATCATGTATTTTTAGAGTTCAATACTATTTCTCTTCTGTTATAGATAATATCGTAATAAAAATCTCATACAACAATAGCTATGCTATGAGCAATTATGACAACAAACTTGTAGCCTGTTAAAGAGCAAATAGTAAAATGAATGCATTGCAGTGCATCATACCAAAATCTATGCAATAAGTCACTAAAATGGCCTCAAACAAATACCAATAGAGAGCAAAATATGTTACCCTAATATATCTGCTCAATTATTAGAGTGTGTTTGAATGACTACACTGAACTGATCTTCGTTACAAGCAGGTATTTTATTATTTGCCCAAGCTTCAGATTGCAAAGTAGCTCATGGAACAGAATTGTAGAGATGAGTGAGAAACAGAAGAAAGCGTGACACATTTTTTTCTTTCTTCAAATCACAACATACTGAACTGTTGCATTCAGAGAAATATTTGCCTTCTTTGTAAAACTTCAGAAATCTGATTCATGCTGCAATAAAAAACAATTCCTCAATTCTGGAGCGTAAGATATGTATGTTAATAAAATGTACATAGAACTAATTTAAAAATGAAATACATTTAGATAAATTAAGCATTGGCAATTTACAGTACAGTATTTTTCCAAGGCAAATGTGGACAAGTCACAACTTCTTTTGAAGCCCAAGAGATTGAAAAATTAAATCAGCAGGCTTTGTTATTGATGTTTTTCTAACACAAATGTTTTGAAATCTCTGCCTTTCATGTGTCTCTTACAAATAAGCAGAAATGTGTGATGAATCATGTTAGCTATTAATTCCTTTAATAGATTCTTATCTCACCCTCTGGAGTCTAAGTAATTTTTGTTTCTGTAACAATCCCTATCTCAGTGGTAAATTTTGCCCTCAAACACCATTTATTTTGGAGGTTCATTATAGTCTCTCTGTGATAGAGATGTTTCTTATAATCAGTTATTTTTTTAAAAAGAAAAAAAATCAGTAAACACCATGTATTAGTCATGTTTCCTTTTACATGCCCGTAAGATATAATTTAATATAGAAGTCTGATTTCTGTTATAAAAACTTTGTAAGAATAACTGGTCTCCCTTCATAGCCATTGTCCTTGAGCAAGGAAATAAGGGTATTAAAAGATTATGCTATCAACCGTCATTGCTTAATGTATGGAACACTGTTAAATCCTTATCAATAAATGAATAAATAAAACCACACACACGCGCGCATCAAAGAACAGACAAGTATGTGGGGCACCCAGTGTACAGAACAGTAAAATGGTACGTGGGGATGAGTCCAGCAAGAGTAATTCAGGTGCATAATGATAGGATGGAATGTTCCTGTTTTAATACAGATTCTCCCATCTGTCACAGAAGCACTTACACAATGGTCAGACCAGCTTTCTGAACACAAATCTCAGCCCTGGAACCCAAACCTCTCCCAGTCCAACACCCACCAAATTCAGTTCATTCTGCCATTCTTTTACAGGCTTACATTTCATCCTCAACTCAGACTATTAGTCTTACAAAAGCACCCTCTTTTCCCCCACACTAAACCTCAATATAAGAAAATGGAAAAGTTTGTAGAGGAGCTACCTGGCTCACAATCATAATGAAAGCATATGGAGATAACTACCTAAATTGTAGTCAACATGATTATAAATACTGAGTAGTATGGCCTCACTATGCTATAAAGCATGGTTTGTTGGGGTTTTTTTAAACAAGTCACAATAGAATAGACATTACATTTTAAAAAAAGAGACAAAGGGCTAAGATTTGGATGTGTGGCCATTCTCAGAAATTACTAAGAAAACAAGAACAAAGCTATTAAGAGAGGAATCATGAAAGAAAAATGTTCTAAAATGGGACCAAAGGATATAAAGTGAAAATAGGGCAACCTGGCTTATAAAAAAAGAGGTCTAAAAGAAAACTATTCATATATTTAGTGATCTTTTGATCACTAATTATAATTAGTGATCAAAAGATAAAGAAGCAAACACTAAATAACAAGAAATAGCTGGGAAAAACAGTAATGGTTTTGCAACAGGGAAAAAATATTTGCAGAAGTAAATGGAAATGAATAAGACCCCATGGAGAAAAATGGGTAATAGGAAAAAAACGTAAAAGAACTGTACTTAACTGGAGAAATTTACCTGGATGAGAAATCAGTTATTTAGCACAGAAGGTGAAATGCATTTTATTGAATAGATCAAAATTTCAAACAGGCTGCTAAGTGTGGTCAAATATTGCTATGCCTGGAAAACGTAGATTAAAAAGATGCCTGCATAACACTGTGTCTCTTGTGACTGGAAGTTTAAAGGTTACTTGAAATATGGCACAGCCCAATACGTTACATCTATTTACTATTGAAAAATCTAATGGAAGGGAATGAGCAGGAGGCATGAGCCTCTTCCAGAGGGGGTGCATCAGTCTCTGGACTGTGGTGCATAATCCCTGAGGCATCAGTCATGGAAGAAGGAAAATATAGGTGGAAAAAACCTGTAGATACTGTGATACCAGTATTAGCGTTTTACCACAGTTTTCTATAGATCCTCAGATTTATGCCCAGTTCTGTAACTCTGAGGGCATGGTGTCTACATGAGATGCTTAATGCGCAGTAGCCCAATAACACTGCAGTAGTGTGTCACAGCATGGACAGTGCTAATATATTACTGCACAGTATTATTACTAGACTACTGCACAGTAACTCTAGTTACTATACACTTAGTTAGAACTTCAATAAACAAGTACTAATTTAAATGCGTAGTAACTGCTGCATTCACGAACGTGTAGATATGCCCTCTTAGTCATATCGAATGGTTCCATTAATCTCAGAGGACTTCTGGTGGAGAAAGGAAATGTAGGAGTAAGTGTGGCACAACTGAGCTTCACATTTCACGTTGGTCTCATCTGCATTGTAACAGCAGCTATGTTGGAGGATATGGTTAAACCCGACTGTGTGAAGGCACAGTGAATATGCAGCTCCATCTTGCAATATAGACAAGACAGAACCACAATCCATCCATGTCCCTGAAACAAAGCTTTGTATGCTCCTTTCTACATTGCAAAACTGGAATACATTGGTCTAGTGTCCACTAATCTTCTTTTTCCCTTAAAGGTTCCCATCAGTTCTAACACTGATGAAAGCAGTAGTATACATTGCCTACCAGCATTTTTACCACCAAGTCACGTGGACAATCTCTGAACAGGTTAGACAACAGGTAAAACCACAAAGCAGCCCAGAGGAGCACAGCCTCTATTGTCATGGGCAGTAACAATAGTGGCAAATCTCAAGAAAAACATAAAAGGTTTAGTGAAAGCAAAGCTTTCTTCCCCAGTCTCTGAAGGAACAGACTCATATTGCCTCTGTCAGAAACAGATTGGAAGGGTGAGAGATTTATTTTACTCTTATTTGTCAAGATTTTCCCATTTATTTCCAAGTTAAGATACATATTCATTACTAGAAGAACTGGGTCAGGAAACTCATTTACAAAACAGAAAACAAGAGTTTTGGCAAGTGGTATATAAATATTTTAAATTTACCAAAATAACTAACCTAACTATATTTTAACTAAATCCTCAGATGATAGTTTGGAGCCCCCTTTTTAACCAGGTCACTTCACACAGTTGTTCCTGTAGAGATAACAAGCCCTTGATAGACAGGGCATGCATATAAGAGCCAGTATCAGCTTTTTTGAATGATGTATCATGCAGTAATACATACGATCTTCCAACAGACAGTAACTGCTCCAGTCTTATCAGAAGGATTAATAACCACATCATCTCCTGTACTGGAGAGCTAGCTAAGGCATTGCAATTCTGCAGGGATTGGACTATGGCACTGAACTCTTACATGTAAATATATTTTCACCATTGACTCTAAATTATTTCGAAGCTGTGGCCTGTCTGACGGAGGATAGCTCTGCTTGGTTCTGCCTGAGCCCAGTGAAGGAGTAAAGGAGTGGCCTTACACTGGTACCTACAATCTGTGAGCAGATCAGTTATCTTTAAGTAGGTGGCTTGCAGTTCCTTCTCCTAACTACTACTGTGGTACTACTACTACTGGAGTAGTTCATTTGCACATTGCTCAGGTTTTAGAGAAGAAGGTGGATCTGTGCATTTCTGTAACTCAAGAGTCGTTGGACCTTTACGAAGTTAAGAGTATATTACTTTTTATCACAAGCAAAAGAAATCTTCCTAGGTCTAAGTGCTGGGAGAATTGCACTGTTATCTAGCACAAAGACCTTAAACACCATAAATCACACCAGGGTGCATCCCTCTCTGGGCTGTGGTGCATAATCCCTGAGTGTGCCCAGAGCTCTCCAAGGCTAATCTTTTTCAACAAAGGGATGAGCTGGGAATTGTATCCTTTCAGGATTTAGATAACACTCAAACATATGTGCCTTTGGAAACATAAGAGCCACCTAGTGTGTCCTGAATTCATGTTTTTTGCAGTAACGGTTTTTATATCTATATCTTTGTTAGTGAGGAAAAATGTTTTACCTACCAGAATGCAAATTAGTATCTTCTACCTAATATCAAAGACTGCTCTGAACTTCATAGCCAGTTCAAGCCAGGAGAAAGTGTCCCTTACTCTGTGTCCTGGATATAACCTCTGCCCCAGCATAGGCCCTGTGATCTCCTACACCACAGCCATATGCTTTCGAAACTGTACAGCAATAAGAATGAGAATTTGTAAGATGACTGTGGAGGTAGAGGCAGCTACAATGGGAAGAGACTGCCAAATTATTTTCTCTTCTGAGACTGAAATTAGTGAATACTCATTTATGCCAAAGGCTATTAACCATTTTTAACCTCACGCTATGTCAGGTGACTAGCTAGTCTCTTTCTAGCCAATGGCGACATCATTCTTCTCATACCATTCACTTGTTTGTAAAGGCATGTCACCCTAAATCTGCAACTCTGTCCTTGTATCTCTCTGGGAACTGTGGGCATCACTATAATGAGCTACATTTTCAACTGAATCAGTATGGATGATCCAGTACAGTGGCACTGGAGGAGTTTATTTGGAAATCAACCTGTTTTCTGGCTGTTCAAGTCCTTGGTTCTTTTGAAAGAGGAAATCAGATTGACACATGTGCATGTCAGCCTTCCCCACTTTAATTATAGTAAATGTTTTCTTCATGCCAACAAATTCCTATGGATGCACCAATCAATTCCTGTGGCAAAGACAGATGAACAGCTAACAAATCTGAACTGAGAAGGAGACAGAAGAATGAAATGAAGTGAAACAAATAACAATTATCAAAGGCTAAGCTTTCTGTTTTCAGAGGAGTTCCTCTCATTCTTCTGTTTCCCATAAATTTTGTTTTCCCACTTTTCTCCTCTTGGGTGCCCAGCTGGACAGTAGCTCTTCTAGAAACTGTCAGACTGGCAGAGTTCTATTAGCTCTTCTTCTGCAGCAATACCAGGCACTTGGCATCAGCTATACAATCCTTTTGGTCTGGGAAGAGTTCCAGCATGATTAAACATAGTTCTTCTATGCAAGTTTTAACCTGGCGGGACTTTTCCAAAGTCAGAGTTATTGCACAAGAGTTTGACAATGTCTTGTGCACCATCCATTAACTGTCTCATAATAGAGAAGAAAAGGACAGTGACTGAAAAAAATAAGAAACTCAGGGATTACAACAGAGAGTCAAAAATTAAAATTTGGGGAATTGTATCCCAAAGTCCTAAATCAGAAGATTTGCTATATCCACTTGTTTGCAAAATGTAAGTAACATTAGTACTCTGCTCCCCACATGAGTGCATAGAAACACATAGCTAATGCAAATAACTAACAGAAGCATTTGCATGAGTATTTAAACATTTCCTCCTCCCACTTTGTAGCTTTTTTTTTGTTTTTTTTTCCTCCAATTCAAACAATTGAAGTGGAAATCTGATACTTGCCTACTGAGAACTTATGGATATTTTATATAGGTGGAGAATTACTGGATACAGCAGTGGGTGGGGTTACCAAAATCCCCCAGCAGAGACCTTGCACAAACACAATTAAACCAGATGGTCAAAGATCTGATTGTGCTCTAACAACTAGATACTGGATACTCAATTAATTTATCCAGCTCTGACAAAAAAAGTTACATATAAAGTCAGCGCAAGCCATCCTGACAGTTACCTGATTTTGTGGGGAAAGGCATATGTAGCCCTGAGATGGAAAAAAAACTTAAAAAGCCCTAATCTTGCTTATATACCACCTTTCCTCAACCCATTCCCAGACACTGGGGCATGCCTATGTGAAAAAATGTTTTACCTGGTTTCTATTAATGGTACAACCTCCTTGCAGCTGGCTTTCATGACACTATGCTAAAACTGCCTGAGCCCCAACTACCAGCTCAGGAACAACTACCCTGTTGGTGGACAACTGGCAAAATATTATTTAGAATTAACAGGGGTTGAGGCAGCCAAAGCCTCACTGCATAACCAGGTTGGGACTGGCCCATGCCTCCTTCCCCTCCTGTGGCCAGATTGGGCTGGGCCATACTTGTGCCCCATCCTTCCGCACAATAGCTCAGGTGCCATTTAACCTTCCCCTTGCACCAGATAGGGACTGTCAGCCAAATCCAGCCTGTGGAGAGATTGGGCACTGCTCACCCAGCTCATGAGACAGAAAGCCAGTGTATTAACCCAATCAGGGAACAGAAATAATATCATACAACTTCAGTGACCAAACCTAATACACACAGCTTGAATTTTCCTCGTAGCAAATTGTTCATAAGGACAGCATCATTAGGATAGCATCATGCTAATGTGCATGGTAATACATTTCAAGAAAGACCAAGTTCATCTAGCAAATTATTCACATGATTCTTCAAATTATACTTCAGAGTCAAACAGAACCAACCTAGACAAGATTTTAGGCTTGTACCTCAGCAACACTCAACAAAAATATTTTGATCCTTTCTCTCTTGTATGACACAATTTTGTAGTGACAGACTTCAGTCATTCAGTATGACAATGCATCTAGATTTTTGTCATACTGTCTACTGTTTTTATATGCAGAATGTTATTTTTAAATGTTAAAAAGTTGTTGAAATGTTACATACTAAACCAAGTTAATAAAGTCCCTTTATTTAGGTTTATGCATGAAATTAAGTGTGGCAGTCACTGTATCCCTGTGACAAAAATCTATTCAAAACAGTAGTTTTCAATCAAGGTGCTATGAGAGCCTTTCAGGGGTGCTGTGCTATGGGCACTGCCAACACCACAGCCCGGTGGAACTGCCTTGCCCACTTCCAGACTGGGAAGGGCTGCAACAGAGCCATGTACTCCTGCCTGCTTTTGGGTTATCAGAGAACTCCTATGCAGGCAAGAATGTGCACTCCTGCCACAGCCCTTCCCTCTGGCTGCACACAAGGTGTGCAGAGCAGTGCCACCTGGCTGCCACAGCAATAGTACCTTAGTTGAGAACCTCTGAGGTTCAGCTAACACAGAGCAACAGTGGTTCTCAACTGGGGATGCCACCAAATTAAAAAATGTATAGAGGGGCACCAGAATCTAAAATGGTTGAGAAATGCTAATTTAGATGTATGGGAATGAGGCCAATATTAAGGAGCAGAAGCCTTTTGCATGCTAACCCCAAATTTTACTTGCTATATTGCAGTGTCCTGGCAACTCATTTAAAGCAGTTTTAAAATCCTACTTAACACACTGGGCCAGATTTTCAGATATACTGGTTGCATTTACATGTTCAATTAGTACAGCACAATAGACTCCAGCACAGTTTGTGCCAGAGTTGACAGTTCTCAGGTGCAGTATCTACACATACATCTGGGACTGCAGCAGTCTGAGTTGGGGGTGGAGCAGCCCCAGGCTGGCTCAGGGGATCAGTCCTGGGCTCTGGGTAGTGGTGTCAGGCAGCAAAGGGGTTGGCTGAAGCCCAAGCATGCCCAAATAGTGGAGCCAGGTGGCTAGGCAGCAGGCAGAGGTCTGCCCCCTGGGCTGACTGGGTGCAATTTATGTCCAGGTCAGCATTTATGCATGTATTTAGGTACAACTGTTTTTGCCATCATAAGATAGTAGTCCCCAACAGTACTATCTTACAGTGGCAAAATTAGTTCGTTGTGTTCTAATAGCATCCCATGTGTAGACTGTGATGCTTTACACCACAGCAAATTAGACTACTGCACAGGTAAGCATATGTGTAGATGCATAGTTAAGCACACTGTGTACCTATAGCACCCACTGGCATAACGACAGTGGTGGAAGCCACTGACTGGTTTGTAGCAACAGGTAGCCAGCACTTACATAGTGCTTTTCTGTAGTGTATCTCAAAGCACTTTATAAAAATGAAGGAGCTTTAGCTGTATTTTTCTTTAGAGAAATCAAGGCACAAAGCACTGACTTACGCTAAGCTAGACAGTGACTCAGAGCCAGAACAGAGTCCAGTCCTTTCCCTGCTGACTGGAACACAGATTGCCACGTTCTAACCACAGTTCAAGGAAGGGGTCTGGCAGCTTCCAAAAGAAATCCCACTGGGCCTTTCAGGTACATGAAGTAGGATTGTGTCCCAAGACCATAGGGTGCTCCAAATTCTGGAAACCCAAGCCTTTTGGCAAAACAATGCCAACAACTGGGAGATGTTGGACTGTCAGCCGTTTCCTGTTCTGGTTTAAAACAGCGGTGCTTAACCTTTGGTGCCACAGGCCAGACTCATGGCACAGGGCCCATCTGCAGGCTGAATCAGGCCCTGTGCCACCAGATCAAGGTCCTATGCCATCTCCCTCCGCCCTGTGCCAGAGGATCAAGCCCTGTAGCACTGGCTAGTGACTGCATTGTTGAATCCCTGCCCCCCACCATCTCCTTTGGCCCCACACCACAGGACTGTGGCTCTGTGCTGGCTCCTTGGGCCCTGGCCTGCCTCCAATCATCCCTGCACTGC
Organism: Caiman crocodilus; assembly: GCA_030014935.1. NCBI lineage: Eukaryota > Metazoa > Chordata > Crocodylia > Alligatoridae > Caiman > Caiman crocodilus. The sequence continues at coordinate 45,213,835 of JAGPOW010000304.1, forward strand.
AGAATTAGGCCCTGCACTGCCTCCAGTTGGCACTGGTATGACTGGTTTGGATGCCAGGCCACCTCCATGCACTGATCTAGTGTACTACCTGGCCACAGGGGCACCCCCACAGGTCCAGGAATTTGGCAGCAGAGGAGCAGCAACTACTGCCCCGCTGCCAAATTTTATGACCTCTGGGAAGCCCTGTGGACCAGATAGCAACGCTCCAGAGGCCCTGAACAGCCCTGGTTTAAAGGAGAAAAAATTTTGGAGCAAATCAAGCATTTTTCACCAATCAAGTCTAGATGCAATTAGTTACCTGGAAAACAAAGAATGCTGATACTACTAGAAAGAATTCAGTGAAAAGTAACTTCCTTGTACACTGTATGGGAGAAGCTTCAGAAGTGAGACACCACACAAGGAAGAAACACAAACATTTAGTCTGTAACATGGGAATGTATTCCTGCTCCTTTTCCCTCCCTAGATTCATTTTATGTTCCCATCAGAAGGTTAATTGTGTTAACAGAGCTGCGGCCACAGGGGAAAGATGTGATTGAATGCTGAGTGCAGTTTTAGCTGATAACCTCTGAGTGAGTGAAAGGTCACAAAAAGGGGTTGATCTCCTCTAAAGGTGTTGTCATTCACGCAGGAAAAATGCAGCTGTGGGAGAAACGGCTTTATCTCCTGGGACATGGGGAAGAGAAGCTATGAAAATAATCTTGAGACTACACTCATTCCAGTTTATATGTCTGTGTCTATGGAACTGCCAGCTGAGTTATATACGAGCTGCTCCCTTGCTTGTGTGAATGAACATTCACATTCTTGAAGACTGATTACACTGCAGGAAAGTGTAAAATTAACAAGAACTGAACCAAAATAAAGATAGCTGTGGGTAGCCAGAATTAAATCTTCACCCCTGAACCTAATGACAAACCTCCCATTTTCTTAAACAGGCCCAGAATTTTATCCAAAGATGTCATTCAAGGAGGACTGAGCTCTTTCCCAAAGATACACACTTAGGTACATATTTATTAGGGCTGTGTGAAGCTGTGGGTGCTGAATTGATTCAGAGGAGATTCAGCCCAATTTGGCAAATCTCCAAATCTGAATCAAATCAGGGGACCAATTCAAAGCTCTCTGAATCGATTCAGGAAAGAGTTGGAGAGCTTCGGCAATTCAGGCAGTCCCTGCCCGCTGCAGCAGGGAGCTGGACCTGAATTCCATGATGGTAAGTAGGGGGTGGAGGAGGGGAGGCTGGGTGTGGGGATCATGGGGGGGACCCCAATCCAGGCTCCATCCCCTGCCTGCTCCCCCAGCCCTCCTGAGTGCCTCCGACCCCCGCTCGCTCTCCCAGCCCCACCCAAGGCTGTCCCACTCAGCTCTAGCTCCCAGTTGTTTAAAAAAAAAGCCCCCACTCACCAGCTGCTGCCATGTGGGGGGGATCCCCACTGCCCCACACCATGGGGGGGCTCTGCCATGACCCCCCTCCGACCTCCGCCCGCTCTCCGAGCCCCCCTATGGCTGCCCCACCCACCCCAGCTCCTGGCCCTTTAACAAAACAACTCACTGGCTGCTGCAGCAATGTTGGGGCTTTTGGGGCCTCGTGGCAGAGCAGTGTGGGGTAGTGAGGAGCAGTGGAGGTTGCCCCCTGCCTGGCAGTAGCCGGTGGGTGGTGGCTTTCTTTTGTCAAAGAGCCAGAAGCTGGGGCCAGGCAGGGCTGGGAGAGCGGGCGGGGGATGGGGCCTGTGTGATTTGGAGATTCAGCTGATTTGACAGTGGCCAAATCTCCAAATCAGATTCAGCCAAATTGATTCAGGACAGTGATTCAAATGACCAAATCGAATCACTGTCCCCTGAATTGGCTGAATCCAAAGCAAATACTAGCCACTTCGCACAGGCCTAATATTTATATAGGAGGCTCACATGAAAAACATGGATTTATTTCTCCATTGGCCCAGTATTGTGCAATACTGTATTGAATTTAAGGTAATCGACAATCCCTCACAGCCAAAGATTATTGTCTTTTATAATTGCTTTATCTGTAGGTCCAAAGATGGCTGACAAGGCCAATCTGAGATCAACAGACTCTATTGCAACTCAGGCATGTGTTTCCACATGGAGTGGGTAGCTATGGCTTCTTGATTTGGTTCACAACATGCTGTTTCTGCCACTCCCTCTTTTCCAACTCCTGTTGTCATCATAAGGTTTCGAAGTACAAAGATCCTTCCAGCAGATTCTTCCTCCATTTGGGGCAGTCCTGGATGATAACCCCTTACAAGTTGTTGATGTTACTTTTTATCATGTTGGTCTTGAGAACATCCTTGAAGCACTTTCTCTGCCCTTACCTTGAGAATACAATTTGACTGAGCTGGGAGAATAAAACTTGCTTCAGGAGTCTGGAGTCAGTTATCCAGATGACATGGCCAACCAAGGAAAATTGATGTTGGATGATCATTGCCTCAAGGCTTGTTGTGTTTGCTTGCAAGAGGACACTAATGGTGGTGCATCTATCCAACCACTGGAATTTGAAGGATCTTTCACAAGCAGCATTGATAGAACTTAGTGACTAAAGGTGTCCATTGTCCACATCTCAGCTCCATACAGTAAGATGGGAATCACAGTTTCTTGATAAACCATGAGCTTGGTTTTGTATCTAATGTTATGATCTTTGAACTCATTTCCTCAAAAATCTGAAGGCTGCACTTGTACTTTTAAGGGGATGCTGGATTTCTTCATCAATGTTGGCCTTATGTGAGAGATGGCTTCCAAGGTACAGGAATTCCTCAATGTTCTCCAGAGTCTCACTGTGAATCTAAATTACTGGCGTTGGGGACTGCTTATTAAAAGCTTACTGATGGAGGACCTTAGTCTTTTAAATGTTAAGCATCAATCCCATTTTCTTGTATGCAACAGTAAAGACATCAATGACTGCCTGAAGATCTGCTTCCTAGTGAGCACACACTACAGCAATCATCAGTGTAGTGAAGCCCAATGACTGAAGTTGGGGTGGTCTTGGTTTTTGCTCGAAGGCAGCTGAGATTAAACAGCTTACCACACATTTGGTAGTTGAGCTCCACACTGACGAGAAGCTTGTTGGTGGTCAGATGTAGCATCACAGTAAGTAATACTGAGAAGTGTGTTGGAGCAATGACACAGCATTGCTTAACCCCTCTCTTAACCTCAAAGGGATCCGCTATAGATCCGTTACTGAAAGCCACTGCTTGCATACCATCATGGAGTAGGGAACAGAATGGTGCCAAAGGCTTTCATGAGGTCAAAGAAGGCCATTTAGAGAGGCTTATGTTGTTCCTGGCAGTGAACAGTGAAAATCAACCCTGGACGAAGTGAGGAAAGCCATCAAACAGATAAAGAACAACAGGGCATCTGGAGTTGAAATCCCATCACAGCTCCATGCCCTCAGCTGAAGGATCTGGAATAATGAGGAAAACCCAGGTGACCTTAAGGACACCACAATCATGACAATATTCAAGAAGGGAGACAGGTCCAACTGTGGAAATTACAGAGGGATCACCTTACTGTCCACTACAGAAAAGGGCATTGTGAGAATCCTCCTGAACCATCTCTTTCCACTTGCTGAACAGCTTTTCCCAGAACCTCAGTGTGGGTTTAGGGCATCAAGAGGGATAACTAGATTTAAGGTAATCAACTTGGTAGAGGTGCTTGAAGATGACATACTGCAGTAAATTGGGACTAATAAGGGTGGGGATTGATGTGGGAGCCTGTACCAGGTCAAAGTGGAGAGAAAGTTGAGGAGTATATTTCAGGTGTTTAATCGGGTTCACTGCAGTCAAAAAAGTACAACTTTTTTGAGGTGTCTTAAAGGTAAAGTGCAACCATTAGCATTTACAAAGCCTTTTCTTTCTTCTTGGTGCTGGACAACATGAGCAAGACCTTGAGAGGACCTGAACAGTGATATCAAATGTGGCTGTAATCAGAGTTGCAGCCTTTGATCTCACCATGGAGAAGTGAGCGGATACAGAGCTTCAAAGAATGGGCATCCTTTCCCCATGCAGGCAGGGGGAGTGCCTTATTATGCGAGTAGTCTCATTGACATATGCAGCTAAAAATGTGCATGTGCACATATACAGTATTGTAGGCTTGGTACTGACCAGTTCACTTTGTTATAGATTTTAAAATGAGGCTGAGAAACAAAACTCTAGAGATTTTTTTTTAAATGCCGAGATATAAATCAACCTCTTTCTTCCTAGAGTTTCTAAGTGCAAAAAAGTTCTGTAATGCTAGCATCAACAATACAACTTGAGCAAAACAACCGAAATGCTTATTGACTTGGTAGCAGAGAAAGCCAGTTTGATTCCTAACACCAGTTAAGCAAGTATGTGTAAAGTGTAAGTCTGTACTTGTTGATTTCTGAGATAAAAATCAATAAAACTGTCCATAACCTATAACTCTTTGGTTTACCTCTCCATAGAGATCAAAAGACAGTAATTAGATTTCTGCCTGACTAGCAGGGGTAGAAAACTGTTTCATTTTAGATCAAAACCTTCCCAGTGGATTACACCTTCTATCTACTGCCTATCAACACTTAACAATTGCTTCTGTATTTGACTTCGACAGAACTAGCAGAATGTTACTGTCTAATTTTCAGTGTAGTTGATACAAGGTTTTGAAGCTTTATTCTAGTGCCAGATTTTAAAATTAATTCTTCCCACTTCATATTTTACATTTTTGCTGTGCAGTGTTCTCTAACATCTAGCCTTGCAAGCAGTGTAAATAATTAAAAAACAAAACAACAACACAAGACCAACTTCTAATTTACAACAATCAAACCTTTAATCTATTATTGACAATCCAGCTTCTTGGATTCAAACTAATGACTAAAACAAGCAGTTGTCTGACCATGAATAGTCTCTGTGTTTCATATTCAAATAAGGTTGACACTGTTGCATATATTTTGATCTGATGATATTTTAATATCACCAGATGTTACTTCCTGTGCAAAAGATAACTGCTTCCAATGCAGCCTCCTTCTCACTTGCTAAACTGGATAATTTTAAAGGTTAGACATAATGCAGGTCATGCTTCTAAATAATATTTTTATAACACTTGCTAGTACTACCATATTCTCACATTACAGCAGGCTTGAGTCTTTCTGCAATAATGGCCTTTTAAGGCACAATGTCAGTCTGCATTTTGATCTTCCTTAACTCAGCAGCTTTTGAACATGAGAGCAAGAAATATCAAACAACAAATAACTCTAGCAACAGCATCCCATATTAGGCAGAGATTCATCATTTGGAAAATATGTGACAGCTTAAGTTCAACTTCATGTAAAAACTGAGTTTGATGGAAAGATGCAACATATTCATGTTCTGAGATTAAGAGAACCAGACAGCAAATAAACTCCTGAGCTAAGCTGCCAACAAGTGGCACCCATTAAAGTCAGAGGGAGCTACAGGTTTACACTGGAAAGCACTGATTCATTTGGAAGTTTGAAAACTTGTACATTGTCATCAGCGTTCTGATTTTTTTAAATCGGCACATGATTTTTTAAAATCTGCAGTTTGGGACTGGGCACATGACACACATTTGTAAATCCTTATTCTACAATAGATGTCACTGGTCACATAAATAGTAAGTATTAGGTTGTGTCTCCTAGTTGGGACCAACTTTACAATACAGATCACCCTTGGCACTTAAATGTTCTGCATTACTATTTTACTACAAGGTTTACTTGCATGTGACACACCTTCTTCCCAAAACTCAGCTCTCCAAAACCGGGGCATACATTTCAAACAAGGAGGCCAATTCCTGTACTGAAACGGAGGCATGAGGATGTTGGCATGTTTGCCAAGGACTGTGCTGGGCTTCCCGCTACATGGAGGAATGGAGTCCACTCATCAGCATCTCTCACCCTCTGCCCTCACCACCAAAACTTCAGATTTAATCCTGTCACAACTGCTACCAAATCAGCAGTAACTTTTGGCAGTCCAGAGCTTTGGCTGTACAAAGTCCTTCTACTCCTGATCACTAGGAATGGACCACACACTGCGCAGGGCACTGGTGAGTAGCCTACAAGGCTAATGTTATGGTGGGCTGGGATTTTCTTTCCTCCCATAGGCCTTTCTGTAGGAGGAAGGGAAACACGCACTGGCCTAAGACATAAATAATAAGTAAACACTTCCTCAGCCAACCAAATCACTCAGTTTGGTGAACTGTTACTTGGGATGTTCATCTATTTAACAATAATGTTAGACAGCTAAAGGCTGCGAATACTTCTGCATGCTCCTAATAACTGCTTCCAGCCACATCACTTCCCATGTAGGGGTGCTACTTGATTGGTTCAGCACCCCTTTACTGCCACCCAGAGCACTCACATACTGTCCCTTCATCAAAAATGATCACTGGAGACAACCGTTTGCGTAATACAGACATCCGGGCAAATCCACTGCTTGGAAAAGCAGTCATAACTCCACTGAAATCAGTAGAGTAACCATCACTTTTGCCAGAGGCAGGTTCCACCTACTCATCACCACAGGATCTGAGCACATCACAGCCATTAATGGATTTTCTTCTCACACGGTAGGTAAACTATATCACCATTTGGCAGGTAGAATACTGAGGCATACCTTAGATGATGTGATTTATTTAAACTCATCCAGGAAGTCTGTAACCCAGCCACAGACGGAACCCAAATTTCAGAGTCCCGGTCCAGTGCACTGCCCACAAAACATTTGATCTTTTCTTTTTTGTTTAGTCCATGATATATTCCATAGCTTCTCAAAAGAGTATTTGCTCTTTTACCTGCCAGCAGAGGAAAAACAACCAGATTCTGCACCCTACAGCTCATGCTGTTTCTGCAGCCCCTCTAAGTGAGTGCTCAGGGCTGGTGCCCTGGTCATCCACCTCTAGTTATGCTACTACATACCGACACTCAGTGGGCAGTGTATCAGAAGTCTACAGGGGCAGCCTTAGATATGTGTAGCTAAGGACAATTTGATGCAAATGTAATACAATCAAACCAGAATTTGTGCATGAGACCTTGTGGTGACAGGAGCCAAGAACATGGTAGAGACAGAAAACTCAGAGAAGTGTTTGGTGTTTCCCTGGACTGATCCCTTGTGTTTACTATCAATGGATTTTGGAGACAACTCAGGTTAAAAGACAATTGAGCAGGATTTCAGCCTTTTTAATATAGAGGAAGCTGAATATGTGTTGTTTAGTAAGTGGGAAGCTGAATATGAAGCTCTTAGTTGCTATGGCACCCTCCAAAAAGAAAAAAGCCATGTTCTACATGTGTTGTTAGCTACTGTCACAATGTGGCATGTACACCCAGGAGGAAGGTCACTAAGCAGCTATGAAACATCTTCTTTTGTAAATGTAGGTAGGCTTCAAATGATGTGAAAGCCACTAGTTCCATCTGCAAGAAGCCTGACTTGTATATAAATCTGAATACTCTCATTGTTACCTTTAACTGTCTCTGGAGAGACCAATATCTTTTCTCACAGCACGTGCCTGTCACTAGCAGTTTCAAATCTAGCTGTTAAATACAAATGTTTATTTTTTTCTTTTCTCTCTCTCTCTTTTTTGTTTTCTTTACTGTGAGAAATCTGCTTATCAAGTGAGAAAAACTCTACACAGGAAAATTAAGGCTCCAAAGTAAGCTTTCAAGCTGGCATTGCCCAGCCATAGATATCAAACACAGGGCCAGGTGAACAAGATGAGATTGGGAGGTGGACAACAACAGTCTGGAATTCAAGTTCACTGAAGCCTTGGTGCACTTTCACATTTGTTAAATATTGAAGTATGTGCAGCCTAGATATTATGGTGATTGCAACATTAGGAAAAGATCCTTTGGACTGGAAATTTTTAGTATAGATAGAAATACATTCATTCTAGAGCTCATATACATACCCCAAAGGGAAGACATGAGCCAAGCAGACTTATTTTCTGTATAATCTTCACATTCTGCTCTCCCGGGGCATGTGCTGAAGTGATAGTGCTTTCATTACCTGCTGGAAACGGAGGACTTTGCATCAGGCACCCATGAACAATGTGTGTGCCCAGAGGCTGGAGGGGCACGGTGACTGCCTGCAGGCAGTGGTGAGCAGAGAGCTTGTGCAGGCAGCTATGGCAGTGTTGGTGGGAGGGAGTGGGTAGCAAGCGCCAACCAGCAGTCAGCGACCACTCTCAGATGTTGCCAGCAGCAGTGGCAGTGGCCAATGGCGATTGGCAACCACCGACAGAGGCTGCCAGCGTGTCACTGGTGGGGGAGGGGGAGGATGGCCAGCAGAGACTGCCCACAGGCACCACCGGCAGCATCAGTGCCAATCTCAGGAGGTGCACTGCCAATCTCAGGGGGTGCACACACACCCACGTGTACCCGTTACACGCACCAATGCAGGCATTTCTGGCCAATTAAGAGAAATTAATGGGCTCAAAAGCAGGTCCTATGCAGACCGCCTCTGCTGAGGTGAAGTGTGTACCTCTTATCTATACAAATACATACAAATCGAATGATACCTTTCAGTTTCTTCCTCATTCCATTCTTACACTATTGATTAATATTGCCTGGGGCTTGATTCAAAACACTTAGAAGAGAAGTCTTTCTGTTGCCTTCCAAGAGCTGTGTATTAAATCCTTGGTTGCCAGCCACTGGATCTGTGCATAAATGAGCATGCTGCAGCAATGAGCCCATGATACTGTGTGGCTTTGTACAATTCAGTGGTATTTGTTTCTTCTGAACGAAATCTGCTTTCATTTTGATTTGCACTCTTGCTTTTTTTAGTCTTTCTCATTGTACTCTGAGGGTTAGGATAGCAGTGAGGGAATGAGCTTTATACAGCTATCAGTCTCTGGCCCAGATCCCAGCTAATTTACCCAGATAAGTTACACAGTTACAGATGAGTCAGTCTTGGCTTCCTCTTGGCTGTAGCCCTGACCCTGCAGCCTGCTTCCTGTCCTGACCTTTGGCCTGTGTCCTAGCCCTGGTCTCCAAGCTGATCACATCCCACTCTGTAAAGGGGCTGTCCTGGCCCCTGGCTCACTTCCTGGTCTGAGGTTATAGCTCTAACCAGTAGGGCACAAATCCTATGCCTTAGTCCCATTACAATAACATCTTGGTGATAGGAAGTCATCAGAAAAAAATTAATATGTTCCATTGGTTGAGTTCAGTCTTGCACTTTGAGTTAAGAACATGCATCTCCCAAAGTTAAGGCAATGAGTACAGAAAATTATTGCCCAATAAAATGTTCTAGGCCAAATGTTGGGCAGGCACATCTTTGCCTGTGCACTATTTTTTTAGTTCTGGCAGAATTTTCAGAGTCAAACCCAACTGTCGCAATGGCCTTTGCAGATGCAGAATCTATAAACTATTCCCTTCTCTAATAGATTCCAATATGTTATAGATGTGCATCTGCCACTACTTGGAGGTGTTTTCTATATAAAGTTGAAACCATAGAAATTGAGGCTACTTTTTGAATATTCAAACCAGTAAGTAGTCTCCTTTTCCTGAAAATATACTTTGTTTTAAACTAGACTCCATTTTATATTTAATCCATTAGTCTACAGTATTGCTATTCCCCTAGTGAACTACCTCCAAATCCCATATGTACTGTTCAACATCTTCCACTAAATACAATCAACAGTTATCTAATATTTAAACAGTACCAATGATTTTTTTTCTGTGTGTTATTTATAGAAGAGAAGTGTGACATAGGCAGAAATAACAGTATGACCTAGGAGCAGAGTAGAGAAAGGGTCACTTTATCAATTCCACTCCAAAGATACATTTGGATTCTAAACACTTTGAAGAACACTACATCAGACACAACTGCGAGGATATTTAGGTGAAATACCATAGAGGCTATGAGTCAGCAAAGCTCTGACCTGTATTCAGTTTTAAGAATGTGCTTAAATGCTTTGCCAAACTGGAACCACAATCAATGGTCTGCAGTAGTAACTATGGCACCTAAATGCACAGTAAAATAATCCAGCACACCAAGTTTTTATTAGAAGGAAGTGTTGCACTTGACATCTGTGGCTAGGATTTTAGGCACTCCGTACATGTGCTCTCACTCACTCAGGTACATTTGATGTTCACACTGAAAAAACTGTTTGGGGCTTTTTGTTTTCTCCTCTTGTTCTCCCTTCCCACCCAACCCCAGTACAGGAGGAACCTTTCTGCCTTTATTAAAGACAAACTAGTTAAAAAGTACTTGGTTGACACATTACAGGCTTTGAAACACAACAGACTTTGAAGAGTCATGCAATTGTTCATGTTTCTATGGCACTTCTTTTTTTCTATTCTGTTTTTGGACAAGATGTGTTTATGTAAAAGGTGCATGCAGTACCCTCTATGTGTGTGTCTGTCTCAGCCTCACAGGCATAGGAATTGCATACTAGCTATTTCCAGGCAGACAGTGTTCTTAGACCTTTCTCTATAGATGCCAATTAGAAGATTAGCATCTTTTCTATCTCCCTCTTTGCTATTAAATAGTCACACAAAAGCTGAGCTGACAAATTGCTCTCTCCATGGTGTTGGACAAAGACAGACAATAGATCATCATCATTTACTATACTGAAATCCTATTAATCAGAGATTAATGAGAACATGTCTAGAGGGGGAGAAATTACCAGAATGTGGGCATATTGGCTTGTTACTCATGTAACATCTGCTCGAGCTTTACCTTTAGTGTCATGTCATCTTTTATCACATTGAAATAATGTTTGCTCCAGAAGCATAATTAAGATAATGGGTCCTTCCCTTTGCAATTACTGAGATACAGTAGGAATATATTTCTTAGCCGTTTGCCTTTAAAAAAATATCCCTCAACCGCTTTCTGAATGCTTCTTGCTGTCATATTTATTATTTTATTAATGGCAACATAGTTACAGGAATTATTATGGAATAATTTACTTTATTATTTGTTATTATTAATTGCATGTATTTCTTTCTTTCCCCCTGAAATATACACGATTAAACATAATGTATAAAAATGGGGCCAAAGTTTAGCTTTTATTTTTTATAATGTAAACAGTTGTTCCAGCCTCCAGAGTAACTATTAGGTTTCATTAAGTTGCACAACAATAGTGCCCAAAAAAGCATATTATTTATTTTGCAAGATTTACACTGTCTTTTAAAAAAACAAAATCTTTAACTGAATCATACCTCATTCTTTCCCATAAAATCATCCTTTTAGTGTTGTCCTTTTTTAAGAGTGTTTTTAACTGAGGCAGTTTGGTGTGCATATTGAATGAATATGTTTGACCAGCTATCCTGAAGTGAATCTTCTTGTTGCATTAAGTCCCTTGTTTGTCATTAAGACCTGGAATTTGAAGTTTGGGGTTTAAGTAATTAGTCTTCTTGTGGTCTCCTAATGTTGTGATCCCCTAATATGGGGGAGGCTATGGGAAGCATACATAGTAAAGCAATTACATTTGTAATCAGCCTACAAATAAAGAAGGACTGCAATCTATACGTGTGATCATGTATTTTAAAAATTAATTGGTCCTTGTTCTTAATGTCCTGAGTGCTTACTTGTCTCTGCTGGAGGTCAGCCCTGATTAGAGCTCAGGCTGGCATGCTGGATTAGCTGTGATCTAAGGCTTTGTGATTAAGCAATGATTCAGCACCACAGGGACAGGAACAGCTCTGCAAACCAGAGCCGTCAAGCCTGTGGGAGTGGGGATTGCAGAGAGCTTCTTAATTAAATTTTAATTATTGCTAATTAGAACTCCTCTAGATGTTTTTTGTAACCCCCCCAAAAGAAAGACAAATACTGATCCTGCTTTTTTCTTATTCTGTTAATTAGTTTCATGAGGAGAGCCTTGAAAGAGCTGGGTCAGGCCCAGGCAGCCCCAAGTATGAAGGCTGCTTGCCCGCAGATGGGCCAGAGTAGAACGTGGCAAACGTTCAGCTCTGAGAGGAGTATTTCTTGGGGTCACATTTCTTTGCTTCTGTGAGGACAGCAACTCAAAGGCTCAGTATAAAACTGACTGAGCACAGTAGGCACTTTTGAAAATAGCAGTAGGTGCCAAGCAGCACCTTTGGTGCTAAATACTGTACATGCATCTGAATCTCTCTGGCCTAGACTGAAAAGGAGGTGACATAATGAAGAAGAGTTTAAAACATTTCTGACCCTTCAAAAACTTCTGCCTCCTTGGTTACATGTTCAAGGTCCCTATATAGTACATGGGGACATTTAGAAATGTTGAGGACATGGGCATGTTTCCCAGGGCATAGATGGTCCATTCAGCATTCCTGGGAGATGTATTCCTTCACTGGGTCTTTACAGCTCATAACCCTGTCCTGAAGGCAGGCACCTAAGCACAGACTTTCAAAACCTCAGCAGAGGTCACGCCTTTCTTTTAAAGTACAGCCGGAAAAAAGAAGTGGTGGCCTGCCTTTGAAGTGTTCAAAAACATATGGGGGTCATATAACTATATAGATAGATCACCTACCATCTCCACTCAACTCAGACAGCACATTCATGTTTGAACATCTGCAGAAGAAACACCAAAGCTGCAACAGTTGCTAGTGTCTTTATTTTAAAAAATAAAAATGCATGCTTCAGTATTGGGTTTGATGGTGAGACCTTAGAAGTATTAACTTGATTAAAAGCAAGAGTTTAAAAACTGACTGACTCCCCTCATTTATTCTGATGCAAATCAAGAGTAGCTCCATTAACTTAAATGGACAGGCTCTAGTGTAAAACAGGTGTAACTGGGAGCATCTACACATGCATTTGATCTGAGATCAGTTTACTTGCAAGTAAACATACCCAGGCAGGCATCTACACATACAGGGACTTGGCAGCAGATTTGCTGCTCTTGGCACCAAACTAGTGCCACTTCCTGCAGTCCTGCAATGGTCTCCTAGTGCCGTCAAGGGAGCTCCAGGCTCTGGCTGCAGCTGCCAGAAGCCCACTTGAAAAGCCAGTCCCATTCTCTGCTCCCTGGCTTGCCATTTTCCTGGCAAGGATCAGCATGCACAGTGCAGGTAAAGCACATAGCAGCTCTTTTCTCACTGCCTCTGTCTCCCTGCACCATGGCTGCTCCAATCCCTGACAAACAGCACACTGGGCTCCTGCTGGTCACCATGTTAACCTGCTGTGCCAACTGCCAGCTGGCCCACAGCTGCTAGGCCTCTCCTGGCTCCCCCTTGTGCAGTGACCACCTCAGGTCCAGCATCTGGCCCCACTGCACCATCCCAGGGCCACCACTGCTGCGCAGCTGCTACCCAGACCCCATCCAGTTGTCCAGACCCTGGCAGAGATACTGACATACTGCTGGATGCCACTCTTGGGGCTGCTCTTGCCCTCCCGGGCCTCCAGACCCACTGCCTCTGGGCCCACTGGGCCAGCCAGGACTGGTGGTTGCATGTCATCCAGCAGAGACACAGTTTGCCACGCTGGCCAACCATTTTTCTGTTGGCCATATCCTTGGGGTAGGCAAGGCCACCTCCAAGGAGGCTTTCCTGGAAGTGTGTGGCATCCTCCAGAACATGCTAGGGTACACAGTGCTCTAGGTACATGACCCCTGGTGGTGGTGGCAGGGTTCTATGCCTTGGGATTCCCCCAATGCATCAGTGCCCTGAATAGGAACCTGCCCAACCCACAGCAGCCAGCCCTAGCACAGCCAGAGAGGCTTTCACTTTGTAGTGCTCCAGGTCATGCATGGACCCCTGTGGTACCTTCACACATGTGAGTGCTGGCTGAATGGGCAGTGCCCCTGGTGCCCACTGCCAGGCCTGGTGCAGTGGTCACTTTGTACTGGGGGTGCTGGACCTGAAGTTGGGCACTGTGGTAGTCCCACCTCTCCTCATCAGGGACCCCATCTACCCGCTCCTGCCCTTGCTCATGTCACCCAGGTGGACCCCAGCCAGGCCCACTTTAACTGGTGCCTGGGCTGGACCCATGCCCTGGTGCAGTGCACCTTTGGGCACCCCAAAGGAGGCTGACACACCCTCACCATCTGCCTTGAATTTGCCAATGACAATCTCACCCAGGTCATTGTCACAGCCTCCATGCTACATAATATCTGCAAGGCCCAGGGGGAGCTCTTCCATGAGGCCTGGGCAGAGGAGGTAAAGCAGACAGAGGCTACCTGGCAACAGGACACCACCTGCAGTAGCAGCAACAGTGGTAGGCTCCCCCTGTCGAGGTGCTAGGCGAGCTGCACACTTGCCACTGGGGTCAGGGCACTGGGTATGAGTGGCACTGGCTGACCAACTCTTCCTGTTGTCCCCACTGTAGCCAACCTAGACCGCAGCCCACCAACCCCCTACCCACCTGCCCACCCACTCCCAGCACCACGCTTACTGCAGACATGTCTCAGAAGAATAAGTTTTTATTCCCCTCACAAATAGTCCCCCACTCTCCCCTTCCCTCCCCAAAAAACAGAACCCCTCTTCCTCCCCCACAACAAGAGCTCCTCCACCACCAACCCCACCCACCAATAACCCACCCTCTCTTCCCTGTGCAAACTATTTACAAAGTGCTTTATGTGCCATCCCAGCATGGGGTGTCATGGAGTGAGGGTGCCTAGGGGGCAGAGCTTTGGGACAGTAGGCCTGCACCCTGGCCTCTGGCTGTTCCCCAGTGTGTACACCCTGGTGAGCCCAGTGGGTGGATTGTACAAGGCGATGCTAGCTGGTGGTACCCTGGCACAGGCAGCTCCCCCTCCAGAAGTTGGTGTCCAGGGCCAGCAGGGCTGGTGTGTAGTCCTGGTTCCACTGCTAGAAACTCTGGCTCCGCACCCACATGAAGCTGCAGTGAGCAGTGGGCCTGGGCCCAGGTTAAGGCCAGACCAGGGGCTCCTACCTGCTGAAGTCAGCACAGGGCCTACTCCTAGGCCCATGGTGGGGCCTACTGCTGGGTGGCAGCTGGCTGCCAAGGGGTAGGCAGGACTATGGTCAGGAACCAGGCAGAGGGCAGCACAAAGGCGAGCACCAAGGCTAGAATGGTATCCAGCACGCAGCAGTCATCATCCATGGCCTGTACTGCCCTGGCCAGGATGGCATTCTGCTCTCACAGTGCCTCTATCCACTCGCATTTCAGAGCCAGAAACTGCACCCAGAACTCCCAGTCTGCCTGATTCCACATGTCCTCATGGGAGATGTGTTCTATTCGCCAGACCCATGTGTCCACCAGCTGGTGATGCCATCACCAGCTGGTCCAGGAGGACGGTACAGTCCTGGGTCCACTTCTGACAGAGCTAGCACAGCTGCAGGACCCTGTCTGTGGGTAGCAGCAATCCTAAGCCTGCATCCAGTCTGACAAGCATGGCCTCTCCCCTGCATGCAGCTACAGGACCTGCAGAGCCATAAAAAAATTGTGAGATCTCGCAACATTTCTAAGATAAGATGCTCTGTGCCAGAGTCTGTGCACTGCCCAGCCTCAGATTGGGGGTTGGGCATGCACGGGTGCCCAGGGACCATGGTAAGTCAGCCAAGCAGGGCCATGTCTAGACAGCTGCTGGCTGAACCCTCTATCCCCACTCACTGCCCAGGGGCAAGTGGGCAACTGGGTGCAAGCAGCCTGCCTCCCCTACCCCACTCTCAAAGCTGGGACACACCAGGTTCCTGGCATCATCTTCTGTTGTAGCTCCAGACCCCACCACCTCCCCTTCTACTGCAGGCCAGCTGTTCTTGTGCTGTTACCCAGATCACAGCACCTGGGCTCAGGAGGCATGGGACTCTCCTGGATGACTGGGACAATAAGTCGCCCATGCCCCCATCCTCCTTGCAGGGAGCCTCTCTGTAGAGGCACCCTGAGGTCAACCCCCCACCCTCCCATGCCAATACTGTGACCCGAGCATACCCCTGCTCTGCATGTCACAGGCAGTGCATAAGGAGATGTTTGTGTGGACTGAGGGGTGTCCAACCCTCTACACCCTGCTGTTGCTGATCACCATGGTGCCCTGCATGCACCTGCATGCCTGGCATAGGATCCTGGGCTTCAACAACATGGGGAACAAGCCTAGGCTGCCCCACAACCTCCATCACCACTTGGAGGGCTACCTATGACTGCACTACATGCCCCTGCCCCCCACAGCTGAGAAGGACATCGCTGCTAGCACTGAAGCATTCCTCAATGTATGAGAGGCCCACAACCACTGAGCTGCGGGACCATGGGATGCTCAGTAAATTTTTGCAGTCTCCTGCCTCCCTACTTGCTGTGGGGGGGAACCCAGGGGCAGGAGCTAGGACAAGGAGGGCCCTCCCCTCAGTGACAGCCTTACCATGTGACCAGGGCTGGTGAGACCAGTGGCTCCACTCTGTCCTGGCTAGCAGAGACAGTGTGTGGCTCCAGGCAGTGTCCTTGGATGGTGGGGTGTGGCATGTGGGAGCCCAGCCAGGGGTGCCTCCCAGGGAGAAACTAGTGCTGCTGGCAGTCACATAGCCAGCAGCACCTCATGGATGGAATGGGGCTGTGGACCTGTCACAGCAGGTGCTGGCCCAGGATCCCCGAGCTGCTGGTGGAGGCTGCAGCTGGGGATTTCAGTGGGATGGGCTGCTGCAGACTCAAGGGGCCCTCCCCCAGTGACACATTACCTTGAGTGCCAGGCCAGGTTGGGGGCTCAGGCAGGCTGCCTGTGCTGCTGTACACAGCATGGCTGCAGCCTGGACTCTGGAGTGCAAAGATCACTGTCAGTTGCTGCATAAAGGTCATGGACTTGCAGGCACTCCCTGACTGATGATTGTGGTCGCTTACAGTGACCTACTATGCCCCTAAGGACTTGACCTTTATGTGGCACTGCTGTGCTAACTGGTCATGCCCACACTCCTGTATCCAGCCTGACAGCCCCTCATAGACATGGATATTGGAGCACCTGCCCCGCATGAACTGGCACTGCACCTCCACCTCTCACCACTGTACCACAAAGTCGCCAGCCTCCTCCATGGAGCAGCTGAGGCCCCAGGTGGTGAGCACAAGCATGGTTGAAGACAGTGCCATCTGGAATCCCAGGCCCTTATTTTTACTTGAATTTAAGACACAATCTATTTTTAGAACAAACATTTGCATCTAAAAAGTGTCCCCCATGTCCCCCGTGGCTTAACAGGGATATTCGGGGGACCCTGAGGGCAAAGCGGGAGGCTTACTATCCTTGGAAGAGGGGAGCAGCCTCCAAAGAGGAGTAATCCTCTTGTGCTCGGGAAGGCCAAGGCGGGAGTAGAGCTTCGTCTGGCGACTAGGATCGAGGACAACAGGAAATCCTTTTTCAAGTATGTGGGGAGCAAAAAGAGAGCCCCGGTAAATGTCAGGCCCCTGAGGGACTCGTTGGGCAACATGGTGCTCGCGGCTGATGGGAAGGTGGAGATCTTCAATGGGTTCTTTGCCTCGGTCTTCCTGAGGGGGGACTGGGACTTCCCTCCCGTTGGAAGCCTGTATTCCCCTTCAGTAATCACTGCTAGGCCGGGGGTGAGGGTTGACCTGGTGGAAGGGCTTCTGCAAGGGCTGGATGTCTTTAAGTCAGCGGGCTCGGATGACCTACACCCAAAGGTGTTGAGGGAGCTGGCGGGGGTAATTGCTGAGCCCTTGGCTCGGTTATACGAGAGCTCTTGGAGCTCTGGACAGGTGCTGGACGACTGGAAGGTGGCCAATGTGGTTCCCATCTTTTAGAAGGGGAGGAAAGAGGACCCGGAGAACTACAGGCCTGTCAGTCTCGCCTCGGTTTTGGGAAAGATCTTTGAGAAAATTCTCAAGTCTCATATCTGTGAGGGACCAGCAGGAGACTTTATGCTGAAGGGCAACCAGCACAGGTTTGTTAAGGGCAGGTCCTGTCAGACCAACCTGGTCGCCTTCTATGACCAGGTGACCAAATCC
>JAGPOW010000304.1:45239611-45288316 GCA_030014935.1 Caiman crocodilus
TTACTGGAGAGCAGGTTTAGGTTGGACATTAGGAAACACTACTTCACAGTTAGGGTGGCTAGGATGTGGGACCAGCTTCCTAGGGAAGTTGTTCTTGCTCCTACCTTGGGCATCTTTAAGAGTAGATTAGATAGGTACTTGCCTGGGGTTCTGTGACCCTGGCACTCGTTCCTGCCATTGGTGGGGGGTCAGACTAGATGGCCTGCTCTAGGCCCCTCCTGACCCTAGATACTATGATACTCTCCAAAATGTCCCTGTAAAAACACCCACAAGACATTGGTAGAATGCCCTTAGACCCTGTAAGAAGTTATAGGTATGGTACTTATTGGAAAGTTCAGACTGAGGCTACCAAACTTTTTTGGCTGTTATCTTTGGAGTTTTTCTCATCTATGTAAACAATGTTAACAGTAAACATACTGAAATAATAGCAATTCTTGTTCAATAAACCCCAACATGGCTTTGTATTACATAGACTGCAGCATTTTATATAGAGTTGAGCATACATTTGTTTTTTATCATTTATCCTTGAATTGGTATTTACTGCTCTTAACTTTAAGGTGAAGCAATTCAGCAAGAGAAAAATGGTGATATCTAATGTAAACATCCTCCAAAGATGTGTCCAGAACCTCACAGAGGAATCAGGGACAACCTTAGGCTCGACTGGATGCAAACTGTTAATGTGAAAATGCCAACACTTAAATAACATCAATCCAGATTTCATAATGAACTAGCTCTTTAAAATACAGTACCATCTGGTTAACTGGTAACACCAATGGTAAGGATAACTAATTCTCCAAGACAGACTAGCTCTGAGTAGTTAGTCATTTTCAACTTTTTGTGACCTGTATTTTGCATGCTATATCAGGACATAAAGATTTTTCTTTACATTTATAATGAAGACAAGATGTTACAAAAATATTTATAAAAAATGTTCCAGCATGAATTGTAAGCACCCTGGCTCACTATATGAGAACTATGTGGTTGTACAATTACTTAATCTACAAATACTCAATGCTTACAGTTTCTTACTATAAAACCTAGAGTGTTCATTATGGTAATGTTACAATGATGTTGCCATTGTGAGGCTCCAAAAACTATGCAAGGGCAAGCGCTTTTTTATGGTGATATCTTTTATTGTATAGTTGGGATAGAATTAGACAAGTGAGCTCCATTGTGATTTAGTGTGTGTGTACATTTGGAAATGACAATGCTTTAACAGAGGATGAATTAGGCAAAGTGTTTTGTGTCCAAATCAATAGGACCCTGCAGGGGGAGGGTGCAGTGCACTGACTAATATAGCAGTGATTAATTATTCTGGTGACTAATTCTCCAGATTTCACTGTGTATGGAGGGATCAGATTTTATGTAATAAAAATACATCACACGCTTTGGGACACGGCTGAAAAAAAACATGTTTATACTACTGCACAAAAAGTATTGTTGGGCACATGTCTACATTCCTTGGATGGATCATTGTTGCAGAGATTGAACTTGCGACCTCAGAAAGTAAACCTAGGAGTCTCTACTCTCCAGGCAAAAGAAGCATCTCTGTCAGCCTAGGCCAGAGTTCTCAACCCTTTTAGCCTCAAGGTACCCCTCCAGGACTTTTTCGTACAGTTGCAGAACCCTAACAGCATTAGTGAGCTACAGTCTACATTCAGAACAGTTCTAGAGGGGGCCTGGAAGCTGAATGTTGAAAATCACTGATGTAGCTGGTGCCAGATAAATACAGCAGGGGTAGGATCTCACTCCACCATGCCACACACTTTCCACTATCTGCTCTCTCCCTACCCCTGATTTGTATCCAAGGAGGCAAAGAGGTCCCAACTGCCAAAGCTATTACTCCAGCATCTCATGCTAGTGACTGGAGCCAGGGCATCAGACACAGGGTGGAAAACACCTCCTCACACAGACCAAGGGAGCTGCAGCACGCTTAAATAGATCTCAAAACACCCAATAGTGCCACAGCACCCAGGTTAAAAATCACTGGCCTAAACTGTGATCAACTTCACCAAGCAATTGATAGACAGGCACAACCCCAAACCCTGTTGTTTTTTTCTGCAAGATTCAGACACAGAAAGTGACTGGTGGATAAGTAAAAAAAGGATCTGTTCTAAACTCAGCTTTATACTATGAAGTTGTTTAAGTCACTTCAAGTATGCAATCCAACTTGAAAGATCAGGCCTAGAATTCACTGGCTCGATTCTGCATCCTGCTACATATTAGCAGTTTTAAATATACTAAACACAAAAACAGGGCAGTGGCTGTTGCAGGCAGGGGCGTAGAAGGCATGTGGCATGAATAACCAAGAAAGGATGGTACTGAATGAACTGAGCTCAAGGTATTACCATCACTAAAGTTTGGATAAGTACAGTTGAACAACTGAGAACAAAAAGGATTTTGAGTAGGGCTGTGCAAAATTTTCCTGGCTACTTCGTTTAGATGCTGTTTCAACTTCTTTTGAGCTCAAAACAGTGAAATCAAAATGAAACAAAAGGCTTTGAAAGAGCCTCAAAACAAAACAAAGGCAGTTGAAACATTTTGAGTTTCAAAGCTGGGCTTGCTTGCAGTTAAAGAGAAACTAAGGAGAGGGAGAGGGAAGAGGGGAAAGGTACTGCTCTGATATTGACATGTGTAGCTGGCCAGTGACTGTCCCTGAGATCCCTTCCAATCCCAGTGCTCTGGGGGAGGGATGGAAAAACAGCATAAAACTCATTGTTTGAATTGAGCTTTCTCTGTACTTTCACACTTACGAGTGACACAAGTTTTGCTCTGAACAGTTTGAGGTGCAGTTTCCCAGAAACCCCTGCACCTATCTTCTGAAAACTTGGCAGGCTCTATGCCCTCAGTAGGGGCTACCATCTCTACTGTTTTCATCCAAATCTGCCAAAAAATGACAAAGTTATAGGCAGTTTCATGCTTCCCCATTAAAACTTATGGGCAAAATGTTGAAGCAGCAAAACAGTTTTGACAAAATGAAACGGAACAGTGCTTTTGAAATGAATCTCGAAACTAAACACTGTCCCATCAAAACAGCAAAATGGAAGTTGAAACAAAACGGTGTTGTTTCGCACAGCCCTAGTTCGGAGTCAAATGCTAGAGGATCTTGACAAGGAAGCATATGGGCAGCTTCTCAAACCAGTAACATGAAAAGTGTCGTGTGACAGTTAATTACAACAATGACATCAGAATGAAGATCTGGACCCAATAACAGAGGCTAAAGAAAAAAGTTTTCCTTGTTAACCAACAGTGACTGTAAGAGTCACTTACTGCATGTTACAGCTGCACATAGCATCACTTCCTTTGGATGCACCATAATTCATCACTGGTCAGTATACTTGTACATAAGAAAATCTTCCTTCCCAGGTGCAGAGCAGCTTTGACACAGTGGAAGTAGGGGTGCACTGATAAAGATTTTCTGGGCCAATACCAATGGCCAATTGTTAAGGAGCCAGATCAGCTGATACTGATCCAATCTCCTATATAGAGCCTGACAGCTTACCAGCCAGTAAGTCTGTTGGGCAGAAGAGGCAGGGGGAGGGAAGGGGCATCATGGGGGAGCAGATTGAGTTCCCCACAGTGAGAGAGAGACAGTGGGGTTTGGGCAGGGGCAAAGGCAGGCACTGCCAAGCTGGGGCAAGGCACAGGATGGAGCCATGAGCAGCTCATCCGGGGGGCATTGTGGGGAGGGGCAGCTCCTGCCTCTGTACACACCCCTGGGGGAAGCATTGGGAGCAGATGCCCCCCAGATTTGTGCACAGGGTAAGGGTGGCTGCCCACTGCCAGCTGGGGCCAGGGGCGGCACTAAACTCTTCATGGCAGATGGGTTGGGCTGGGGCTGTGCTCAAGGTGGATGGCAGTAGAGCTGGAAGGGGGAGCTATGTTGAATTCTGGAGTGTCTGTAGCCCACCCCCCTCCCCCATTGACCTGCTCCCAGTGCCGCCGCTGCCTGCCCCAGTGGAATCCCAGCTCAACTCCCCACCTGGAAAGAGCCCAGTGCTGCCCCCAGCCCTGCCCCAGCCCACTCTTACCCCGTGCACAGATCTGGGGGGCACATGCCTCCCATGCCTCTCTCAGGGGTGTGCACAGTGGCAGAAGCCCCCCCTCCCTCCTTCCTGCTGCTCCCCAGATGAGTTGCTCACAGCTCCATCCCATGCCCTGCCCTGACTGTGCATCACCTGCCCCTGCCTCAGCCCCACTCTCTCCCTCACTGTGAGGGCCTTGATCTGCCCACCCATGCCCTTTCCCTCCACTCCCCTCCCCCAACAGACTTACCAGCCAGAAGCTGCTCTCCAAACTCCTGGGCTGCCTGCATGCATGCTGCAGCATGCATGCACGCCACATTTAATCAGTGACATTACCACCACATCAGCCAAAAAAGCCGATTGGCGATAACATCAATTTTTCCTTTAATCAGTGGCAATACAATATGGACCAATATATCAGTGCATGTCTAAGTGGAAGAGAGGGTTTCTGCTGTGCACAGAAACAGAATGGTTTGGGAGCTCCCTCAGATACCAGTAGCCTCTATTTGGGATAGATCAGCTTTGTGTTCAAATATGGAGATTGAGTAAGTGGGCAGGTAAGGTAAAAGTTACACATTAAATGTAACTTCACCCTAGTTACATAAGAGCAATTGCCACTTTGCCGTGAGAAGAGATGGGGCACAATGCAGAAAGGGCTACTACACGTTGGAAGCAAGAATACCTACAAATTCCCTGAAGATCCTCCTGCTCAAAGGTGTACTATACTGGGCATAGAGTGAGATAAATGTATTTAACACATAACAAACAGAGCTGTCTCAAAGAATTAAGGGCCTGGTTTTGCTATTAGCAGAACAATTGTTAAATGGGTAGATGAGGGATATGTTGGTTTAATCCTGTTACTTAAAAAATTCACAGAAAATAAAAGTGGGGCAGCACATGGCTGCAATGTGTACCACCTGAAACAGGAGCCTGGCAGGCCACAGCCACACTTCAGCTGCTGGCAAGACTCTCTGCACCCAGACTGTCACTACAGCAGCCCCAGGACCTCAAGTAAAGCTGCTGAGGCCAGTCCAAATGCTGGCCCCAGCTTCCTCTACCCCACCCAAGGCAATTTACTATGTGCCAAAGTGTGTGTGCAGGGGTGTGCAAGAGGGGAGGCCCCCACAACATGGCCCAGACCTCTACCTGATGCACCCCAGTACTTACCCTAGGAGCCAGGATGAGTGGCAGCAGGAAAGAGACGCCGACACAGGCTTAGCAGTTCCACAGCTGCCTGAGCCTGCGTATCAGTGAACACCAGGGACATGGCTCCCAAGAAGCACGGGATGCTCAAAAGGCAACCAGGAATCTAGCTGAGCTGACACCAAGGAACAGAATGCCAGCTGGGAGATGCTGGCTGCAGAGCCAGTAGGCTCCAACTCTAGCCGCTGCAAGGAGCCAGGCACCTGCCTGAGGACCCAGTTGGGTGAGGCAGAAGGCAGTCTTGGGGGCTGACAGGAGCAAGGGAGTCCCACTGAGGGGCAGCAGCCTCAAGGGACATCACCAGGGAGCAGAGAGGCTTGGACCAGAAGCTCAGATGCCATGGTTGGGCACAGCTCCTCAAGCCTGCAGGCATCCCCAGACAGCCCTGCAATGGGTAGAGCACAGGGGATCACAAGCCCTCAGGAGGGGGAAGTAGATGATGCTGGCTGGAGGGACCAGGACAACTGGACCACAGGTCAGCCAGGCCCCAGGGAAGTGATGCCGCCAGAAGAGCTGGCAGAGACTGGGCACAGGGCAGTTGCCCGTACCCACACCTACTAAGATAAAGGGGATGGACAAGTCTCCCCAAGGGATGGAGGGCCCAGAGAGAGAGAATCTTGGGAACCTGCTGGCAGAAGCCAGTCATTTTCAGTTGAGTTTCTTTAGTTACAATTTGGTCCTGAATGGGGCAGGTTTAATTTCCCAGGAGAAGGGAAGCCAACCTGAAGATAAGGGATGGACCTCTAAAGACTGACAGCCAGGAAGACCCGACGCTTTCAAGGTAGGCAGTATGGGAAGACCTGCAGGGAGCAGCATCTACCCAAGCTGAGGACATGGTAAGGGTGGGGTAAAGGGGAGGTTTGGAACCCCACAAAGACACCCCAGAGCCAAACCATCTAGGTGGCACCAAAACCGGATCTCACCCTGACATCGCTGAGAGGCAAGGCACCGACAAAGAGGGGGCCCAAAACTTTATAACACCTACTAGTGACAGGGCATTCCCCAGGGACAGGTAGCAGCAGTACAACCATGTGCCGCTGCTATTTGTCCCCAAGGAAACGCATGTGTGTTTGTCAGGACACACCTAGACAGCTCAGGTCTGATCTGTATCATTCCCAGAACCACAATGCAGGATGGTCTGACAGGCACCGCATGTAGCGAGCATCCTGGATCAACCTCCTGTGTCGTGTGTAGTGCCTGCAGCACCAGGTCCTGCCTACACACCAAGCTGACTCCATGCACCATTTGCAGTGAACAGGGTCAGTCTAAGACCCATGAGCTGAATCAGAGTTCCATGGACTGGATCCAGCCTGCATGATGTATGTGTGACACCCCCAACCTAGAGTAATGGCAGAACAGGTTAGGGATTTCTTAGAGAACCTTGATGCTTTAAGGTTGGCCAGGCTGGATGGGATATACTGTAGAGTACTGAAGGAATTGACTAAGGTAATTTCAGAGCCATTGCCTCTCCTCTTTAAGAACTCATGGAGGTTGGATGAAGTCCCAGATGACTGGAAAAGGGTAAAATAGTGCCCATCTTTAAGAAAGGAAGGAAAAAGGATCTGGGGAATTACAGATCAGGCAGCCTGACCTCAATATCTGGAAAGATCATGGAGCAGGTCCTCAAGGAATCTATTGCACAGACCTAAAGGAGAACGAGGTGATAAGGAACCACCAGCATTAATTCACCAAGAGAAAGTCATGCCTGATTTCCATCTATGATAAGATGACAGGCTCTGTGGATGGGAGAAGAGCAGTGGATGTGATATATCTTGACTTTAGCAAGGCTTTTGACACTATCTTCATGGCATTCTCACTAACAAGCTGAGGAAATACAGACTAAATGAAAGTACTATAAGATGGCTACGTAAGTGGCTGGATCTCTATATACAACCAGTAGTCACCAATGGCTCAATATCTAGTTGGGAGGAGGTATCAAGTGGGGTTACTCAGGGATCTAGTATTCTTTAATATCTTCATTAATGATTTGAATGAAGGAATTGAGTGCATACTTAGCAAATTTTGTGGGTGACACCAAGTTGGATGGTGTGGCAGATACTCCAGAGAGTAGCGCTAAGATCCAGAATGACCTGAATGGGCTGGAGACATAGTCCACAATCAATCAGGTAAGATTCAACAAGGACAAAAGCAAAGTCTAGCACCTGGGATGGAATAACTGCATGCATAAATACAGATTGGGAAATTACTGGTTAGGCTGCAGCCTAAAGGATCTTGGTGTTACAATAGACAAAAAGGGAAATAAGCCAACAGTGGATCTTGATCCAGTTTGGGACCCCACACTTCTAGGATGTGGACAGTTTGGAAAGAGTCCAGTGCAGAGCAACAAAAATACTTAGGGACCTGGGAAGCAAGACTTATAAGGAAGGGTTATTTAGTCTGGAGAAGAGAAGGCTGAGCAGGGATTTGATAAGTCTTCAAATACCTGAAGGCAGAGAAGATGGAGATGAGTTTCTCTGTGGCTGTAGGAACAGGACTATGAGCAACAGCTTCAAGCTGCTGTAGGGGAAATTTAGGCTGGAGATTAGGAGGAACTCTCTGAGTCTCAGGGTGGTCAAGCACTGGAACAAGCTACCTGACAAATTATAGAATCTCCATCCTTGAAAGTTTTCAAGAGCAGCTTAGACAGACACTCACTTAGCTGAAATAGCTTAGTCAGGATGATCCTGCTTTGGGTTGGGGTCTGAACTAGATGACTTCATGAGGTCTCTTGAGCCCTACTTTCCTAATATCCTATGACTGACAACCCATAGGGTAACAAGTTGGCTAATAAAATCTGTCCTGAAGAATTACAACATTCTCTATCATTGGTAAAGGATAAAGAGCATGTCCTAATATTATTTATCCTCACAGCACCCCTGAAGGAATTGATTATCCCAATTTTGTACATGGGGCACTGAATCACATTGAGACTGACTTGCCTATGGTCACACAGGAAGTTCATGACAAAAGTCAGGAACATACTGCAGTGCCTAATCACACAACTGTAAGACAAAGTTTGACTTTCAGCCCCTGAAATGAATTGGTTAGTGAAAACGATTAGCAATGGAATGATACCAGACAGGTATAATTATCTCAGTGCTTTCCTATTAACCATTTGAGCAAACAAATCATTGCAATTAAATTTGTTAGTGAATGAAAATTACAAAGTAACAACATTTAGTTTCATTTGATTTGGTCTAAAAATTCCAGTTCAATGTGATTAACATTACACAGAATGACTTAAAAAAAATCTGACTCAGAGAGAAAATAAATTCTAACACTGAGCGACAAACTGGAGGGCCCTGTGCTTTCAATAAAAAGATTTAGATGGTTATTCCAGTTTCTGAAAACATGCTCAGCTAGCTTCTGATGTGTGCGCTGGTGACACCTGGTGGAATATAATGGATCTGCCTTGATATATCATTGTTCACTCTGACCTGGGAAAGGTTATCTGTAGATGTTGAGCTAAAACCAGATGGGAAACCATACCACTGAAATACGGACTGGGTATTCAGTCAATAGAGAGCACGGGTGTAAGAGTCAGGAGATCTGAACTCTATTCCCAAAGATGCTAGACAGTCTTGCTGTTGTTTTCAGTAGGACCAGGATTTCACCACCTGCAAGGTGCAAGGCTAACCTCTCTGTGCCTTAGTTTCCTTTTCTAGAAAACAGGGATACTAATTATCACCTACCTTTGGTGAAGCCCTCTGATAACTACAAATGACAAGTGCTATATATCGCAAAGTTTAAATAGGGGAAGCTGGTTTCCAGGGCAATTGATTTAGTACCTTCTCTGAACTATAAAATTAAAATGTTAAAAAGCAAAGTAATATTTAGCCTTACCCCTTCGTGTCTTCAAAAGGATTGCACAGATATCCAATAGCTACATGTTCCCCTCAGATGTATCAAGTGTAGTCATGCTATCCCATCCTTTTATAAAGAACAAGATTTGACCCGCCATTTGAAGGAAAGAATTTTTAATATTAAAAAAAGTTGTAAATTTTTGTGCTGCAGGCTGTGGTGATTCAGGGTCCTTTACCTGACGATATATACCCTTGCTAGAACCAAGGTTAAAATACTGAAGTTGTACATCAAGTCTGAAGGACTCAAGGATATACTGGACTGAAAGGAGTATATCTTTAAGAGGAGGTTAAACGAACACCTCGCTGGGGTCGTTTGACCCCAGTACTTTTTCCTGCCATGGCAGGGGGTCAGACTTGATGATCTGCTCAGGTCCCTTCCAACCCCATCAACTATGAAACTATACGTACAACACCTCTGATAGAAGACTGAGTGGAACTCCAGCTACAAGTTGAATCTATGTCTTGAATTGCTGGTAGACATTCAGAGACTGCAGTAATGAACATAACATAAATATCCAGGTAGAATCTAATTAATTTTTAGATTGTATTTTACTCCATTCAAATAATGAAACAGTACTTTGGGAGACAGAAAGAGAGAGAGAAAGAGAGAGAGAGAGAGAGAGAAGTGTGCACGTGCACACAAGCTCACGTGTGCACGTGTTCAGTGCCCAGATGACACAGAAATGAACGT
Source organism: Caiman crocodilus (assembly GCA_030014935.1). Lineage (NCBI taxonomy): Eukaryota > Metazoa > Chordata > Crocodylia > Alligatoridae > Caiman > Caiman crocodilus. The sequence continues at coordinate 45,249,394 of JAGPOW010000304.1, forward strand.
AGTAGAAAAGCCTAACTGAAGCAGATTGCCCACTTCATAAAAGGGTATATGATGTGTACCACTTTTAACTGAAATAATAATAATTTTTAAACAAAGAGAGTTCTCTTTGTCCATCTGTTCTATTCAAGCTGATTGAATGGAATCCTATTTTTTGTAATGTAACCTAGTAATTTAGTTTAAGTGATCTAGTTTAGTTTAGGTATCTTTGGCAGAAGTCTGACAAAAAAATTATAGACAACTCCTCCCCTCCTCTTTTGAAAAGCTAACCCATCTTACATGCTGGGCACAATTCACTCTAAAGATAGTTAATCAGAAAAAAGGATCACTAGAGAGTGAGAATTAAATTCTCCATCACATCCCTAGAGTCAAGTACCCTGCCTTTTTGTGGTCTGCTGATCCAGGAAATCCAAGCTTTACTCATAGCATGAGGTCAGGTGCTCCATATGACCTTTAACATGCTGCCACCAGAACACCTGGCTAGCCAAGGGTCCATGCAATCAACTAACACTGCAAATGAATTCTTTATACATAATCAGATAAACCTGAAGGTTATTAGATTTTAATTAGCATTCGCTAGCACAATCGATTGTTTGGATTTAGTAATCTAAATAGCTAATGGTAGGACATTTGGATAATTACCGCTGTTCAGTGATATTTCTTTAGCTAATTGTTTTTATTGAATGAGTCAGAGGAGGCAAGGGAAACTTGTCTGCAGCTGTGGTTTCTGTGGACAGGTTTATTGTGCTTTTCTAACTCCCAGCAATTCCAATGTGCCTTTGAGATGGTGGAGTTTGCTCTCAGGGTATTCATTAAAAAATGAATATTTAAGGTATGTTTCCACTTCGATTTTGGAGTGAATTGAAAAGTAACCTTCAACTACCCTCTAGCTAAGCTGGTCTTCTCCATCTACATTACCTAGTTGCTGTAGACTGGGGTGGATCCAGGCAGGATGTGGCAGTGAGGCTGCACCCCTCTTTCTCTCTATGCCTCTTTGCATATAAGCTTTCAGTGTAGGAGCTAGCCAGAGCCCATGATTTTGCTCAGAGCTGCTGCCTGCCGCTCCTCCCCTCCTTTCCCCTGCTGCTGAATTCAGTGAGAAGGGAGAGAGGAAGTGTGAACAGCAGCAACATTCACCTCCTGCACTCTGGAGCCATGTGAAAGGCAATACAGCAGTGCACTGACAATCCAAGAAGTTTTTGGAGAGTGTTGGGGACAACTTCCTAGTGCAAGTGCTGCAGCATCTAACTAGGGACCCTGCTCTTCTTTACCTGCTGTTTGCAAGCAGGAAAGAATTGGTGGGGAATATAGTAGTGGATTGCAACTTCGGCAACAGTGACCACAAGATGATTGAGTTCAGGATCCTGTGGAAAGGAAGGATGGAGAGCAGCAGAGTAAGGACCCTGGACTTCAGAAAAGCAGACTTTTGACTTGCTTAGGGACCAGCTGCAGAGCAGTCGGCCTCACCTCAGTCCCTGGAAAAAATCAAGGAGCAGGTCCTTAAGGAATCCATTTTTAAGCACTTGGACAAGAAAAGAGTGATTAGGAACAGTCAGCATTGAATCACCAATGCCTGACCCACCCGATTGCCTTCTGTGATAGGTGACTAGCTCTGTGGATGCAGGGAGACCAGTGGATATGGTGTACTTTGATTTTAACAAGGCTTTTGATATGGTCTCCCACAACATTCTTGCAGCGAAGCTAGGGAAGTATGGGCTGGATGAATGGACTCTAAGATGGATAGAAAACTAGCTAAAGCATCAAGCTCAGAAAACAGCAATCAATGGCTCAATGTCTAGTTGGCAGCCTATCAAGTGGAGTGTCCCAGGGGTCAGTCCTGAGGCTGGTTTTGTTCAATGTCTTCATCATCAACCCAAAAGATGGCTGCAAGTGCACCCTCAGCAAGTTTGCAGATGACACCCAGCTGGGGGGACTAGTAGATATGCTGAAGAGTAGGGTCAGGATTCAGAGTGACCTAGACAAATTGGAGGATTGGGCCAAAAAGAATCTCATGAGGTTCAACAAGGACAAGTGCAAAGTCCTGCACTTAGGACAGAACAATCCCATGAATGGGTACAGGCTGGGGGCTGACTGGCTGGGCAGCAGCTCTGCAAAAAGGACCACAGGGTTGCAGTGGACAATAAGCTAAATATGAGCCAATAGTACTCCCTTGTTGCCAAGAAGGCTAACACTATACTAAGCTGCACTGGTAGGTGTGTTGCCAGTAGGTCAAAGGAAGTAATTATTCCCCTCTATTCAGCACTGGTGACCCCACACCTGAAGTACTGTATTCAGTTTTGAGCCCTCCATTACAGAAAGGATGTGAACAAATTGGAGAGAGTCCAGCGGAGGACAACAAAAAAAGTGAGGGAGCTGGGGGACATACCTGATGAGGAAGGACTGAGGGAACTGGGCTTATTTAGTCTAGAGAAGACTGAGAGAGGACTTAATGGCAGCCTTCAACTACCGGAAGGGAGGTCCAACAGAGGATGGAGCTAGGCTATTCTCAGAGGTGGCAAATGACAGAACAAGAAGTAACAGTCTCAAGCTGCAGCAAGGCAAGTTTACATTAGATATTAGGAATAATTGTCTCACTAGGAGGGTAGTAAAACACTGGAACAGGTTACACAGAGAGGTAATGGAAACTCCATCCTTAGAGGTTTTCAACACCCAGCTAGACAAACCTTTGGCTGGGATGATAGAGTTCAGGATGGTCCCGCTTTGAGCAGGGGGTTGGACTAGATGACCTCAGGGTCATCTAGAGATGATCCTGAGGTCCCTTCCAATCCTAACTTTCTATGATTCTATGCACTGGCAGTGCTTGAAGGTGAGTAAGTGGGCACATAGTGGAGGGAAGCAGACCCCTAGTTTATGAATGAGAAATGGGGGCAATGAGAGAACTAGTAATAATCCCTTTCTCCTGAGCCCTGTAAATAGGACCATGAAACATGGAAGGTTTGCCTGCCTTCCAATTGCCCAGGCCCCAGAACCTCATATAACGTGTCATGGTGAATGCTGGTCTGTCCCCCAAGGATCATGTCAATTCAGCTTTTAGAGGCTATGTGTAGGGTCATCATTTTCTAATGGCTTTTCTCAGGAAATCTTGTGAGGTTTCCATGGGGGAAACAAGCAACGGGCTGAAAAGCCATAGCCATTTTTCTGTGCTAGGAAAACCTTTTCTTTGTGTCTAAATTGAAACGGTCCAGATCTTGAATACAAGAGTTGCCCTACTGGAGATATCCCTTATTAATTTCATAGATGTTAGGGCTGGAAGAAACCTCCAAAGATCACCAAGTCTAGCCCCCTGCCCCAGGGGCAGAAAGTCAGCTAGGGTCAAAGGATCCCAGCAAGATAAACATCCAAGCGTTTCTTGAATAAGTCAGAGTGGATGCCTGCACCACTTCTGGAGAGAGTCTATTCCAAGTCTTGTCTTTGGGACAGTCTTTCGGCGGACAGTAAAGAATTTTTTCTTATGTCCAGCCGAAAATGGTCTTCATAGATTTCATAGACATTAGGGCTGGAAGGGACCTCGGAAGATCAAGTCCAGCCCCCTTCCCCAGGGGCAGGAAGTCAGCAAGGGTCATAGGATCCCAGCAAGATAAACATCCAAATTTCTTTTGAAGGCATTCAAAGTAGGTGCTTGAACCACCTCCAGTGGCAAGCTATTCCACACCTTAGGGGCTCAGACAGTAAAGAAGTTTTTCCTTATGTCCAGCCTGAAATGGACTTGGAGGAGTTTATGACCATTCGACCTTGTCATCCCTTGGGGCACTTTGGTGAACAAATGTTCCCCCAGCTCCTGGTGAGTACCTCAGATAAACTTATAGGCAACCACCAGATCACCCCTGAGCCTGCACTTTTCCAGACTGAAGAGTCCCATAGCAAGTCTATTTTCCTGGCCTCTGATCATTCACGTGGCCCTTTTCTGGACTCTTCAAGCTTCTCCACATCCTTTTTGAATTGTGGAGCCCAAGCTGAATGCAGTACTCCAGCTGCAGCCTCACCAAGGCCAAGTACAAGGGGAGAATGACATCCTGGGATTTGTTTGAGAAGCATCTATGGATGCAAGCCAGCATTTTGCTCGCCTTACTAGCCACAGCATTGCACTGAAGGCTCATGTTCACCTTGTGGTCAGTCATGACCCCCAAGTCCCTTTCAGCAGTGGTGCTAGCAAGCGTAGCACTGCCAAGCCTATAAGTATGTTGCGGGGTCCCCACCCTGTGGTGGAGTACTTTACATTTATCACTATTGAATGTCATCAGGTTTGTATCCGCTCACTTACTAAGCTTATCCAAGTGAGCCTGGATCACTAGCCTGTCCTCAGGTGTGGGGGCTATGCCCCAAAGTTTAGTGTCATCAGCAAACTTAGCCAGTGCACTTCTGACACCAATGTTCACATTGTTGATAAAGATGTTAACGAGAACTGGTCCTAGGACAGAGCCTTGGGGGATGCCACTGGTCATGGAGCGCCATTATGATTCGCTACCATTGACCACTACTCTCTGGGTCCAACCTTGGAGCCATCTACTGTCTGGGTCTGATCTTGGAATCACCACTGAGACTGTGGTGTAGCTGAGGCCACAGTCAGCCAATTTTTCCATGAGGTACCCTTCTTCTGAGATGGGATGGCCATCCCTTGTGCTATCAGGATCACTCCCTTGAGGAGCAACTGCTCCTCTTGGACTCCTCTACCTGTCGAGTCGTGGTCCCTTAGGGCCTCAACAACGAGCCTCCTGAGCTTGTCAAAGTCATATTTTCTGAAGTTAGGGACTTCTGTATTGCTGACTGACTTGCCAGCTTTGCGATGGATAGTAAAGGTGATCAACTCGTGGTCACCATCACCCAGCTTTCCATCAATTCTTAGGTTGCTGACTAGGTCATGCCCTTTGGCCAGTACCAGGTCCAGCAATGCTTTACCTCTTGTCGGCTGACAGACTTCTTGAGTCAAGTAGAGCTCATCTACGCACACGAGGAAGCTTTACTACCCATCAGATTTGGCCAAGTGCTCTTCCCATGAGATGTCTGAGTAGTTATCCAAGTAGTTATCCAAGTCTCCCATGACAACCAAGCACTGAGCGCGTGCAGTCTCAGCCAGTTACCCAGCAAATTCCTGGTCCAGCTCTTGTTTCTGGTTAGAAGGTCTATAGTAGACTCCTACCATGATGTCCCCTGTGCCATGTTCCCCATAGATTTTAACCCAGAGACTCCAGTCATCCTTCCTGGGTGCCAGTGTCAATATGCAAGAACGTGTAGCTGTCCTTGACACAGAGAGCTACACCCCCACCCCTTTTATCTGTACAATCTCGCCTGTACAGGGTATAGCCATCTATACCTGTGGCCCAGTCTTGGGTGGAGTCCCACCAGGTATCCGTTATCTCTATGAGGTCATAGTCATTCTTGTTTAGAAGGAGGACCAGTCGAGGAGGAGCAGCAGGACCAGCCAGTCTGGCTAAGAAGAGCCTCCTCCCCAGTGGAGTAAGGTGGAGGCCATTTCTCCCCAGCAGACCATTGCCTTTCTCACCAAAGAGCAGACTGTGATCACGGAAGCTGAAGCCTTCATGATGACACCAGCACCACAGTCTCTGGTTGACTACCTTGACCTGTCTCTCTCTTCTCAGCCCATGACCCACAACTGGGAGAAGCGAGAAAAAAAAACTACCTGCAACCTCAATCTAGTGCTCAAACCTAAGGTCCGGATCTTAACAGTGCCTGTTTGGATATGTTAAGGTGGCTAGTGTGTGTTGCAAGCCCTTCCTTTCACCTTCTATGTCGTCTTTGGGAATGGAAGGGACACAAAGACTACTGATGCTTTGCTATGATTCTACAAAAGCAGGGGCTCGGTCAGACCCTGCCCTGATCAGCTGGTCAGCTCAGAGCACACTACTCACATAGAGCTGTGACAGAAGCCTGCACTGACCAGGCAGCAAGCTCAGAGCTCATTGCACATGCATGGCAGCCAGAGTAGAAGGCTTTCCATATTCCTGGATCTGCTACTGGCAGTGCAGAACAAGAGGCAAGTAGTACTAGTGTTGCCAAGTCTCACAAGAAAAAAAAGGGGCATCACCTTTAAAAACCCAAGCCCAAAATAAGTCCAACCAATTTCCAAGAGAGGAGAGTGGGGTTGTTTATACAAATTCATATTTTTTAGTAGTTCTAGTTTTGCTGCATATAATATTTAAAGTACACATTTAGTAGTACTGCCAGGCAGCAACAGTGCCAGCTTCTTCCTGGTGAAGGGACTGACGCGGGGGCTGTGCTGCAGGTAGGACAAGGGTAGGCTCAGCTACCACTGCCTGTGCAGACCAGACAGCAGTAGCAGCACAGGGAAGGATGGCTATAGGGAATTTTAGGGTGGCTATAGCCCCACCAAACCTATTCCTAGTGCTACCCTTGCTAGCAGGGTGTGGAGCTGTTCCACAGCCAGGCTAAGATCTTGGGGCGGTGACAACATAGTCTGGAGCTAGGGCAGAGCCACAATCTGCAGCCTGCATGCCCCGGGTAGGGGTGTGCAGGCAGCAGATCATGGCTGTGCCCAGGCTCTGGACCATGGTGTCACCACTGCAAGGAGCCAGGGCAGAGCCACAATCTCCCACCTGCGCACCCTGCCTGGGGTATGCAGGCTGCCGATCACAGCTCCAGACCATACTGTCACTGCTGCAAGATCCCAGCCTGGCTGTGGAGCAGCTCCACACCCTGCCATACACCCAGCAAATGCTGCTGGGGCTGATCTCCACAGAAACCTCGTATGGCTGTTGCTGGGGTCAATGGAAACTGACCCCAGCTACATGGGCAAGGGCTGCTGGGAAATGGAGTCTGGCCATCGGCTGGATCCATCATTTTGCCCACCCCTGAACTATAGCTTTTTTTAAAATCACCTATTACAAAAAAAAGCCCCAAATAAGCAACTTCCAAATAAAACAAGCCCAAAAAAACCACAACTCATGACTCTCAAAAAATTAAAGAGACTTTAAAAAAAACAACAAGCCCTATTCCGTTTATTATAGCCAGACTTGGCAACCGGAATAGGAAACTCAAACTGAGCCCTTCTAGAAAACATGCACATTACTTGTCTCTCCTGTGGTAGGCTCTACTTACAGGCAGGAGAGACAAGAGTTAGGACACAGAAGGAAATGTGCTCCTGAATCTCTTGACCACAAAAGGATGACCAGCTGCTCAGACAAGTTCTAAACATTACAGAGGAAGTTTGGGCTCAGGATAACCTTTGTGTCTCATCCTGACATACAGGATAGCTTCTGGGAAAGCAAGTGAACTACTGCCAGGGGAAAGCCTAAAAGGTTTGAAATGTGGCTGGTCAGTGGGTTTAGGCTAAAGGACTGGCCTGAGAATAGGACTGCGTATAGACGTACCATGAGTCTCTAGTGTAGGTTGCAAATACCTACACTCATGTTAAACAGAATTTGTTAAGGTAGCTCACCCAATATGTATAAAGGGTCACACGGACTCCTGCAGGACAGGTGAGGACAGGGTAAAAAGCAAAGTGATGGTAGAACCAGTTGGCAAAAGGCCTGGATTCTGCAAGGTGCCAAATTCCTCTCTGGGCATGGGAGCACTCCACCTTCCTGCTGAAGATGCCTAGCATCTCACAGGGTTGTGAGGTGTGATGGGTACTGATCAGTAAGGATCTGGGAAGTAGCTGCAGAGGACTACAGTTCTATATTGGAATGCAGGCCTCAGTAAGACGCAGCAGCAGCTAATAAGAGATTCTGAGTGTTGTGGTATTAGATGCACAGAAAGCAAAAATGATCTGATGGTTAAATACAGCTACATGTTACAAAGAGAAGAATGATATGCTGCCTCACCTGGGTCTGAAAAGAGGAGCTTGTCCACCCTGCCTCCCCCACCCATCAACCATACTTTTGCTGCCTCTCCCCCTCACATACATTAGACAACTCCACTAATCTGTCCAGCCCACAGGGTAAAACCAAATTGTTGGGCTCAAGTCACTTCCCAGTAACAAAATCATGTTCACAAAGAAGAAACTGAGCAAGGAAACAATCAGCATATTAAAAAAAACCCTCTTTGCTTCCACTGCTTACTTACACCTCCACCCCATGCATGTTGCAAGTCTAGGTTGTGCAATCCTGGTATATTCTTCATCAACTTCCTGTTGCCCCTCTTTCCTTTGTACTAATATGACTCCATCTATGGATCGTCATCTCCAGCATTCTCTGAAATGTCTAGATAGTTGCTTCATAAAATCATAGAAAATTAGGATTGGAAGGGACCTCAGGAGGTCTAGTCCAACCCCCTGCTCAAAGCAGGACCATCCCCAACTAGATCATTCCAGCCAGGGCTTTGTCAAGCCAAGCCTTAAAAACCTCCGAGAACGGCTTCCTGTTCCTTTTTACTATATATCTGACCACTAAGAAATTCAGCACAACTGCCTAAGACAGGAGAGAAAACTCAATTGTGCCTTTCAGAGTAAACAAGAAATAAACAGCAACATCACAAGGTGGCACTGTTCAACATCACATTGTTCAGTCTGCTCAGAGAAGGCAAAATGCAGAGCGTTGGCTGACAATGGACAAACCTACACATTGAGGGGTAATGAACAGAGAAAAGAGGCAGCCAAGGTAGGGCAAACCACAATACTGAGGCAGCTAGTTAGATTGTTTTTATATGAAAATTAGAACTTTCTCAACAAAATCTATTTTTTTATATTGTGTTTCAGTCCCCAGGAGGCTAATGGAACAAGAAGTTTTTTATTCTGGAGGGACCTGCAGTCTAAGGAAAAATCAAGTGTTGTTTCTTTTACCCATCTTCAGGCCACGAGTTGGGAATCTTAAATAATAAGAGTGCACATAACCTCAGCCCGGACAGATTCTAGTCTCCTTGATCAGCTATATCTGGACTTGAAGATTCTGCAAGCCCCTTTCTGTCATACATTCCTAAACTTTATCCAACCAGGTATCTGAAACAATGGTATTCTCACCCACAGCACAGGCATATGGGAAGCCTGGAGTAGAAGCTAAATGGTGTAACCTGTAAATCCAACACACCTCTAAGTTACCAGTTACTCTGCCTTTACACTAGTGTAACAGAAAATTGCAGATGTTCTGCTGTCTTTTTAAATTTGTGTTTTTTAGTAGAAAAGCTTCATACAAATCAGTTGTTCATCAGGAATTTAAAATTGCAACAATGCAGGGCAATCCAGGAACATTTTGGAAACAAGCACAAGATAATTTTAGTAATCAATCAGTCATACACAGCAGTTAAGTCATTTAACAATCCCACTGCTGTTGCCTATAACAACCCTGGCTTTGGTGAAGTTGCTGCAGAATAACCCTGGTATAAACTGATATTCCTGCTTTGTGTCCTGTTTTCTAGCACCTTGAAACTCTGCTTCATCAGAAAGTAATTTTTGACCTTCTTATGAGTGATGTCTTTATTTTCATCAATCTCCATGTCATAGGCTAGAGAAAGGATGGCTTGACCAGGGCCCATGTCCAGCATCTGCATAGACTGTATACACTTCCTGCTAATAACAATGCCCATCAGCAACAGATACAGTTTAACTGGGGCTGAACAGGCTTTAGTTTCAAACGTAGGCCAGGATCATTTCAGAAACTGGGGTCACAACCTGTGCAGGAACAGTCCTGCACATAGTTTCTGAGCAGTACCAGAAGTGGTGTGAAGCAAAACTCCATTCAGCACTAATTAAGTTGCCCCTGCCCCCTTGCTGATGGGCATTGTCAGCCACAGATAATGCATGTGTTTTTGACAAGTGTTAGCTTTTTTGGCCTGAGTACTTAGCCAAAGTTCAGGGGCCATCAAATCATTTCTGTTAGAAGGGAAAACTGAAATCGGAGTCAGCTGTTTCTTTGATGCAATCCTGTATACTTACACTGTACAAAGTTCTCTTTTCCAAAACACAGAATGGATTAAACAGTAGGAGACAGTAGGTTCCAAGCCTTTTCCAGGAAGCTCCCTAACTCAAGGTTTTCTCTCTGTTTCTTCTTAGGACTACAGTGCTGCTGTGGTAATGTCTAATGCTTCCTTGTCACTTTCTCAGTCACGTTCTTTGTTCTTTCTGCTGTTTCTCTGACAGATACCCACACAAAAACAGTTCCACCAAGCAGTACCCTAACCCCTATACATTTGTCATACCAGACCCAGGGAAAACCCTTGCACCATACCATTCAGCTTCTACTCCAGCCTTACCATGCACTTGTGTTGTGAGTGATGCTACTATTGTTTCAACTACCTGGTTGCATAAAGGAATTTAGGAAAATAAGACTAGAAGAAAGGGGACTGAGCCATTGAGTCCAGTCCCATTTAACAACCAGATAGTTAATATAGGCTTAAAAGGTCAGTACGCTAACTAAGAGAGGGGGAAGGTGGGGAGGCACAAAATTAGCAGCTGCCACAGCTGTTGGCTGCCCAAACTGCCACCACACCATGCACTGTTGCTGCCCAACATGTCATGCCTCTGTGGAAGATCCTAGGAAAAGGACCTACGCTACTTTTCTTTGAGGAAAAAAAAACTTGATAGTCCATACTAACCTGACTTAAGGGAAAAAATGTCATGGCCCCAAACTTGGCCATTATTAAGATCCTCCTCCTTCCATAAACTGCTCCTGTTCAATTTTAAAAACTGATCCAGTTCAGTCTTAAAGTGATTCTGGTTCCTTGCACCCATCATTTCTCTTGGAAGATTGTTCCAAAACTGCACTCCTCTGAAAGTTAGAAATCTTCTAATTTCCACTCTAAATTTTTCTATAGACAGTTTGTATACATCTGACCCAACTTCAGTATTCTTTTTTAGCCTAAAAACCTCTACACCTTGTGTAATATTTGCCTTACGTATGTACTTGCACTGAGTGAACATATCCACCCCCATTTTTGTTAAGGTAAAGAAACCAAGCTCCTTTGAACTTCTTTCTAAGAAGATCTCCATTGACTTAACTATATTAGTGGCCCTACTTGGAACAAATTCCACTTTAAATTCATCTTTTTGGAACACTGATGACCAGAACTGCACAGAGCATTCTGAATGGAACTATTCTAAATGGGGCCCTTGTACAACGATATTAACACCTCTTTATCTCTACTGTATATGCTGTACCTAATACATTGTAGGACTGCATTGATCTTTTTCACAACTGTTTGGCAATGACAGGTCATGGTCATTCTACAAATAATGCCCAAGTCCCTTTCTTCTTCTGACGTCTCTAGCCTATGTGCCCTTATCTTCTAGCTGAAGTCCTTGTTACTGGTCCCTAAGGGTGCAGCTTTTCACTTCATACTCTTAAACATCATAAACTTCATGAGAACACTTATAACACCAATGTCAAGCTCTCTTACAAAAATGTTAAACCAGAGAGGTCCTAAAACCTTTCCTGAGGAACACTACTAGTAACCACACTCCAGCCAGATAACTCCCCTTTTAACATAACCTGTTGAAGTCTCCCTTTGAGGCCACTCTAATCCACCTCATGATTGTAGCACTGATCCCCACCCTCTTCAGTTTGGCATTAAATTCCCACGGGCAAGTCCCCATCAGCACACACATGCATTTCCCCAGGGACAAATAGTAGTGACACAGTTGTACTGCTGTTACTTGTCCCTGGGGAAAGCCCTTACATGCCAGCTCCTGGCAAATTGCCCCTGGTGGGGTAGGGGTGGCAGTAGACAGCACCTAGGCTGGCCCCAGCAGCCTTACCTGGGGTCCTGGGGACCTCCTGGGGCTGCAACAGTTCCAATCTGGGTGCTTGAAGCCTGGCCAGCAACTGGAGCATGGCCTGGGCTGGTCAGGCTCTAGTTTCAGGTGATGCATGCTGCAGTCATGTGTGATACCCCACTTTTTTAGATACCAGGTTTTCCTATAATCTAAGTTTGACTCCACACTGAAAATATGCAGCATGTAGAATCATTTCACGTGTGCCGCATGTGTTGTGCAGCACCTCAAAAGCTTTCAAGACACCACAAATTCATGTTCCTGCTCATCTGGACATGTCCCATAAGTCACAGTATCAAAAGCTTTACTTAGGTCTCGATAAATTAAGTCTATATTACCCTTATCCAAAAAGCCTATTATTTTATCATTGGTTTGACAAAATCATCCTCCCATGAACCCATGTGGTGTTTTGTCCCTGTTTCCCATTTCCTTCCATATCCTTCCTTCCACCTATCCTTTTCTTTCAGCATTTGTTCCAAGATCCTACCAACTGCTAAGTCAAGCATACAGGCCTATAATTGCTTAGATCACACTTCAATTTTTGAAAATGGCCGCTTAATTTATTTTCCAGTCGTACAGCACCATCCCCAAGTTGACAGATTCTCTGAAAATCCATAAAGATCCATGGTGGAGAACTTGCTATTTTGTGTGTCACGTTCTTCAATATTCTAGGATGGAGATTATCTCCACCAAAAGTTGTGGGAACAAGTAATCCAAGTTTTCTTTCTACCTCAGATATGGTAATTTCCATAGTCATGTCTTCCTTGCCATGTGGTACACCACCAATATCCCCAATTACTTCTTCATGCTGATTGAAGACCGAGGCAAATTATTTGTTCAGTTCTTGGGCCATGCCTGGTCCTTTATCTCCAACCCTCATTCAGCAAACTTGTCCTTCTTCTTGCCTTCTTTATATTTACCCTGAATGAAAAGTAGTTGTTGCATCCGCTAACTTCAACAAAGAGTAGCCCAACCTCTCATACAAATCAATTCACATGTACCCTAGAATTTCAGGAAAGCTGATCTTTAATCCAGATCCTGCTTTAGATCTCCAAATCCAAACTGAGACTCAGTGACTTCTTGCTTGGAGCTTCCTCTCAGTTGCTTCTGTATGCTGCTTTGCATTAAGTCTCCATTTGATGACAGTTTCCATTCTAGATTCTGCAAAGGCACCTCTGTGCAGAGTCCTACAAGATATACAAAGTGCTTCCAATGGCTCTATAGGACAAATGCCTGTTGCAATAGCAAAACTCGGGGTGGGTGAGTGGAGCACCAACCCCAGGAACCAATGTTGTGGGGAACCAAAACTGTAGCACCTTGGGGAGTCCATGCCATGGTAACAGCAGCAGCTCCTGCCACTGCTGTTGCAGCAGCTGCCCAGTACACAAACACCACACTGCTACTGCAACCAAAAAGGGTGTATTTGCAGCTAACAACACTTTTTTTTCAACAAACAAGGGAATGCTCTACTATAAGCTCATTGGAGTTCCATCTGCTTCCCTTTTTTGTTGGATCCTCCTCCACCCCTAACCTCTGCTTTCCTACATGACACATATGCTACTGATATTGGTGCATTCCAAAAAGACAACAGACAAAGTATCATATGCTCTGAACAACACTCATCTAGACAAAAAAGGAAACAAAACCAGACAGAAGTGTTCATCTATGTGGTAATAGATTTCAAAATGTGGTGACCAAACTTTACCTTTAAGAGGCAGTAGCAACAACAACAACAATACCATCTATTTACATGATGCAGCTCATCCTTAATGGTCACAACTACTCTAGATATAACCAAGTCTGATAAAAATAGTGTAAATCTTCCATAAGGTAAACATGATACCTAAATCCATGCTAACACTATGCAACCATATAGGACTGAAAGGGAAGGAGAATAATATTTCAATTGAAACCAAAGGAGGAAATTTGGGTAGGCGAACTATGTAAGCCTTGTTAGAATTTTAGCAGAATACTTAACAGCACACCAATTTCCTTGGAAAGTGCCATGGGCTTTTATTGCCCTGAAATCTGGAAAGTGCCATGGGATTTTATTGACCTCAAACAAAGCAATGCCATTCTTAAATATTACATTAGCCCTTCCTTGTAAAGGAATGGCACCCATTGAATTTTCAGCGCAACTTTTTGAAGCATTAGGATGCCAGACTAAGGCTTCTGATCAAAACACGTGACGTTCCATAGAAATCTAAGAGCATATATAACAACCCAAAGACAAAGCCTAGTCTGACAAAGATGCACCTCAGCTTGCCTGGTTTATGAAGCTGCATATTAACTTTCAAAACATAAACACTAAAAATTGTTAAACTAATCTAATAATTAGTTTGGTCTCTCAATACTATAGTGGCTACATTTGGGAATTGAAAATATTATCTCAACAACAGTTCTTAATGGATTACTTCCACTGAGCCAATAAGGCGCTTGGTGCTTTACAGACAGTACACAGAAATTTCGTCTTTGGAAAAAGAGACCTCTAGAAAAGCACATTTGTAAATGCATCATCCCACATACAAATTCAGATTGCCAAGCTGCACAAAAGAGGAGGCTTTACTCAAACCCTTCATTAACCTTTAAATGGCTCCTTTTTTCTAACCCTCAGCCAAGGCCAGGATGTATCGTGTAAATTGCCTTTTCCTGTTATGTTTGTTACCAACCTGCATAGCCCATGAGATTAAGTGGGAGGAAATGGTTAACAGATCTTGGCAGTGATAATCACAAAGGTCTCAGCAGGGACATAGCTGGGGGACCAACTCTGGTAAATTAGAAGTGCTGCAGTCACAGCATCAGACAGTTCTTACTATTAGAGTGGAAATCAGGAAATCACAGGCTAATGCATTTGCTCATGGAAGTGGCACGAGAACACTTCATCTACCTTAAAACTGATGAAAATCATGCTGTCTCTTTTCAGTGTTCTAGCCCCCAAAGCTGCTTTAAAGTCTCATTCAGGTACTTTAAGGGAGTTAGAGTCAATACAAATATATGGTTTCTTTGGCACAGTGATACTAAAAATTGAGTTTTCAGGCCACCCAGAGGTGAACAGGTTTTACTGAATCCAGCCTTTAGGTATCATATTTTTTCTCTACTTTGTGTAATATTATTTCTCATGGATATATGTTCACAGAGTTGTTTAAAGAGCTTTGTACAAGTCCAAAGAGTAGCTTCTCCATGAAGCATTCCCTGTATTATTATCCCCATGTGACAGGGAAAACCAAGGCACTTAGAAAATATCTCTGAACTCCTTTTCTGAATGAGATACCACTTCACCCTTTAGCCAGTTCATCATGGAAAATATTGTACTGGTCTGAGCTGAAAATGACAGGTCCGAATCATCTCTCAAACAGGAGCAGATAAAGAATAATTTCAGTGACTTTCGTTTGTTTCATAGATGCTAAAATAGAGAAAGTGAGACAAGAGATAATCAAAAAAGAGGAGAGTTATCAGGATTTAAGATTAATCCAAGTTTGGTGTCAATGACTCCCATTCCCACTGACTTTGTCTCACTTGTACCAAGCCTGAATTCTCCTTCAGCTGCTGTTTCTCAACATCCATAATTCCTCAGTGTCTTTACACACTTCAGTTCTCCCAAGGTTACCCCGTTGCATCACACTGCAGTTAGACTCTCAGCCCCTGAGGGAGCAGGAGTTACCTTGGTTGTGTCCCTGCACCCACCCACTCATCTCCATTTGAAATCCCCATCCAAGTCTCTGTCCCAAACTTTAATATTGAGTTAGTAGCCTGCCTGTGAAAATAGGCATGCAATATAGCCTACACAGCTAAAAGTGCAAATATTTGTTTAAGCAAATAATTAATTATTCTTGCAGCCAGTAAAGGAAACTTATAAGTAACCTACTGGAAAAATACTCATGCTTGAAAGAGTCAATATTCTGCATTACTGCTTAAAATCTTTTCTTTAATACAATTTTGTACCATTGTAAAACTGTATTTTGTATGTCTTTAGTTGTGATAGTTATCTCATTTTAAATATCGCTCCATCCATCCGTCTGAATCAATCTATTGTCTCTTACATACTGAGATTCTAACTTCTTTGAAGAACAGATGGTCTTTTGGTCTACCTGGCACAGTGGAGTCCCAGTCTGTGTTTGACTCCCCTAGGTTCAACCAAATATGCTATTACTACTGCTGCTACTATGAATAACAACAACAAATTTCAACCTCTCTCACTATGGACAAATCTAGTCACAACATTCTATGCTGTGTGAATCCAATCAAATCCCAAAGCTTCAATCACCCTGTTTGGGCTGTATTTAGATGCAAAAATTCTGATCAGGTTTCCTATGCTGCACCTAGCTGAATCTTCCTTAGATGAGCACTAAAATGCAAGACTATATTGAGTCACAGCTACCATATGAAGTACTTCCTCACCCCGCTCAGTCCCAACAAACCTTTTGAAATGATACTCCAAAAAGATCCAGCAGATGTCACTATATGCCCTGACTAACAATCCAGCTGTCCTCTAAATTGAGGGTGCCTCATACTTAGCAATTATAGGTGAAGGAAATCTAGTCTTGAAGCTGCTACTTAAGCTGGAGGCACTCAGCAACACAGATGTCTTAACAACTGAGTGAATCAAGTTAACAGAGAAGCTCAGATACATTATATGTAGTTAGATCAGAGGTTGTCTTCAGAGAGCTCAAAATATCTAACTTCACATGCTTTGATGTTTGTTATGATCATGTAATGTACAGCTCAGCGACTTTAGTACTGGAACCTCCAAAAACTACACTTTTGCTTATTTAAAGAGTTGATATGATAGCCTGAAACATCTGTGAGAACTTGGCAGTTGCATTTCCATAGAGCAGGAAGTGGGTTAACCCTGATGTGACTTTCCATAAAGAAATAATTTTCCATTCTTCTTCTAACACCTACGTTTGCTTCAAATTGACAAAACTTACTTAAAGATGAAGACTTGAACAAAATTAGAATGTCCAGGGATTCAGTTATCTGTACAACTTCAGTTGTGGAAGGAAGTGGAGAGTGTATTTTGCTAATTCCAAAGTCATCCATTTAAACTGGAATGTGAAATGTTAAAATTTATGTTGATTCTGGCAAAACTGATCGTGGGGTTCCATAATTCTTATGTATTATTCCTCCATCATAACAACAAGGGCAAGATTCACCTTAAAACAAGAATCTTTAGTCTTTGTAGAGCAATGGCTTCAATGTACTTAGAGAGATTTTCCTTAAAAAATAATTTCCTGCTTAAGGATTTAAATGAAGAACAACTGTTTCAAGAAACACATTGAAGGTTCATGCCTCTTAAATTAAGAAAGAAACTGTTGTAGAACTTTTATGAACCTGCCCAAAGAAACCACCACTGGGTTCTCCAACGCCTAGTGACGAATATTGTTACTTTTTATAAGTGTGTGGAAAAAGTTCAGTAATGTTACTTCTGGCCTGAAAATTAAGTTGTTGTATCATATGCGCCTTCAATACTGACCCCCCACTTCTCCTTGGATTTTCTCATAAATGTTTTCACAGGAATGCCATCCCAAGGGAAGAAGACAAGAGAAAGTTCTTAGATGTTATTACTCAGTGTTGTCAGCTACAATTGCAGAAAAAAACCTCTTGGAAAACCCCCTAAATCTGAGGAAAAAATGTAAGCTTTGTCAATAATCCCAGCCAAACTAGCTTGTTGAATTCTACATGTCTGCCAGTATGGCTAGAAGTATCTTTTATCAATCTAGGAGCTTTTGGTTTTGGTTATCCCTTTACCAGTGAATGTCACTGCACACAAGAGATACTTCCAGCAAAGGAGAGATGTGAACAGTGAACAGCATAAAGGCTAAAAGAAGTCACTGTTCCCAATTTGAACAGCATTTGTTCTTTTGAATACATATGCTCTGGGAAATAAGTGAATTTAACCTTTGACTGGTACTGGATCTACAGGAATGGAAGTGGAACTCCTCTATCTATGCCTCATCTGACTGCATTGACGCTGGCTGGAGTTTTAGTACAAACTTCAGAGGGCAAAGGTGAAACCCCCTAGAGAGTACCTGTATCAAGTAGGTTGCACAAGTAGAGAGGAGTTTATAATCTGCAATTGCGCAAAGTAGATCTCTGAAAAGCTTGTCAGACTCCACAGACAATTCTGAGGTCCGGGGTAGCTAGGCTTATTATCTGTGCAATCATTGTTCCATACATCTCAGTAGTGTCATTTGTCCTAACCTAAGGAAACCCAAAGCCTGTTACTGAAGTACCTTGTTACCAAACTGACATGGAACAGACTAGGTAGCTCAGGACCATCTGCACAACAGGGCAGTTGCTTAGCATCACGGCTGCCTCACAGCTCAGGCCCCTTGCGAGGACCGCGCTGCTGCAGCCTGAGTGGCACTCGGGGGAGCTGCATGTCACAGTGAGTTTGGCCAGGTCATCCCCCTGCTTCTGGGTGAGCTTTGTGACCAGAAGGGCAGCGCAGCACTCTACCTAGATTCCTGGCAGCCCTGGGCAAACTTTTAGTATTGGGCCCCCCTGTACCAGAGATAATGATAATAATAATAATAATCGTTATTGTGCCTTCTCTGTCTGGGCCTGGTTGCTTGATTTGCCTATGCCCGTGTCCAGCCTTGAGGACAAGACATTGCTTTGGTACCTCCTCCTCCAGGAAAGTCAGGCCTGAGCAGGCCCCCGAGGACCTCTGGCTGCTCCGCTCCCACTTGCCTGTGCCAGGCATAGAGTGGGCCCCAGGAGGGGGCCCAGCGCCACGGAGCCCCCTACCACAGGGGGAAAGCTTGAGGGAAAGCCCGGGCGCAGGGGAGGGGACATGGGGAGGGAAGGGGCCAAGACCAAGGCCAGGGCCAGGCCAGGACATCCTTCCCCTGCAGCTGAACAGGAAAAACCCCTAGGCCTGGCCCCGCCAGGGGATTCCTCAGGCGAGGCGCCGCCCTGCAGCAGCAGCAGCAGCAGCAAGACCGGGCGGAACACAGCACAGCACAGCACAGCAGAGCCGAGTTAAGCTGAGCAGGCGTGGCGGTGACTGCGCTGGAAATTCCCGGGCAGGCCCCGCCCCGCAGAAATCCCCCCGCCTCCGCCCGCGCCTATAATGCGGCGGCGTGGCCCCGCCGCCCGCACTCAGATGTTGGGAGCTTCCGAGGTGTGTGTAGCTGTCACTCCACCATGCACAGCCCTGCGTATTGCCCCGAGCTCGGCCTCGGCCCCGGCCTCGCCATGGTGCCGCGCAAGGAGCGCGCGGCGCTGGACGACCGGCACGACAGCGGCCTGGACTCTATGAAGGAGGAAGACTACGACCAGCTGGTGCGTGACCTGCGCGACATCCGCCTGCAGCCTCCCGCCGCGCAGCCCGCGCCGGTCCCGGCCTGGCGCCACCAGCTCACAGACGACGGGGACTCGTAAGTGGGGCTAGGATTGGGGCCGGGGTCGGGGCCCGGCGCGCGGAGGCCGGTGCGGGCGGGTGGAGCCGCTGGAAAGTCCCTGGAGCGCGGCCAGGGCGTGTGGAAAGCCCCGGCCGGCGCCGGAAAGCCCGGCCTTGCGCAACTCGCCGCCTCACCGGGACTTTCCCTCCCCCGCAGGTTCCTGCACTTGGCCGTCATCCACGAGGAGCTGGCGCTGAGCCTGGAGGCCATCCGGCAGGCGCGGGCCGAGCCCGCCTTCCTCGACCTGCAGAACCACCTCAGCCAGGTACCTGCCCCTTCTCCCTGCGCCCGGCTGGGCTGGTTTGGGCTGGGCCCCGCTCTGCCTTTTGGCCCCTGGCTGATCCCACTCGTGTCCTGTTTGGCCCCCAGACGCCGCTGCACCTGGCCGTGATCACAGATCAGCCTGAGATCGCGGAGGCCCTTCTCAAGGCTGGATGCGACCCTGAGATCAGGGACTTCCGTGGAAACATGCCGCTGCACATCGCCTGCGAGCAGGGCTCCCTGAGGAGCGTGGGGGTGCTCACACAGTACTGCCAGGCACACCACCTGCATGCCATCCTGCAGGCTGCCAACTACAATGGTATGCCGCTCACAGCTTATGCCAGTCCGAATAAACAGCCCTTAGAGAGGGCATTAGCTTTTTGCAACCAAAGGAGCTTTAGAAACGTGCCTGCCTCGTCATTCCCATTTCACAGATGTAGAAACTGAGGCAGGAATGAAACTTCCTTAAAGTCTTTCTTCAGTGGAGCTGGGGATAAGTCACAGTTCTACCAGTTTTTGCTCTATCCACTGACTCTTGGCACTTGAACTTCCAACATCTAGTGTTGTGGGGATTTTCTTTTTGGTTTATATTTTAATTTTGATGTTTTGGATGTTTTCTTGTTTGGTTAAACAAGCTACTGTGGAAAAGCAAGATTACTTTTTTTTTTTTTTTTTAGTTTGTTGGGTTTTGGGGGGGTGGTTTCTTTGGTTTGTTTGTTCTTTGGGGGGTTTTTTGCTTGGTTTGGGGGTTTTTGTTTTTTAAGTAAAGCATCCAAGGAATAAGATTCTTCAAAAGAAATTGATGTGAGCCTCCTATTCTATGAGCACTCTGGTTCGCATAAAAATTTCGCCTTTGATTTGGAGCAGTGGATTCAAATACCAAAATATTATATAAGATAGAAAGGAATTTAGATCTAAGTGAGTGATGATGTGTAATGGGGGAAGTAATTAATGTTTAAATGTGTTTGTGTTTCAGGACACACATGTCTCCATTTGGCATCTATTCAAGGGTATCTGGCTATTGTGGAATGTTTGCTGTCCTTAGGAGCAGATGTCAATGCTCAGGTGGGTACTTGAAGCTCTTGGTTTAACTGGATGTGATAGCGCAGCCATAAGAACACACAGTTCTGTGTTGTCACACTTAACTCCTGAGACTAAATGTCCTGTTTTATTTTTCTGAACAGGAACCTTGTAATGGTAGAACTGCCCTACACTTAGCTGTAGACCTGCAGAATTCAGAGCTGGTGTCACTTCTGGTGAAACATGGGGCAGATGTGAATAAAGTGACCTACCAAGGCTATTCTCCATACCAGCTCACATGGGGAAGAGACAGCTCCATCATACAAGAACAGCTAAAGCAGTTAACCATAGCAGACCTACAAATGCTGCCAGAAAGTGAGGATGAGGAAAGCAGTGAATCAGAATCAGAATTTACGGAGGATGAAGTAAGTATTTATTTTCACCTTTTATTGCAGAAAGGACCTTCTATGCAAGTTGCTCCCATTTAAAGTTGTTGGAAATATGCACACCTGATGCCCTTAAGTTTTAGGGTTAGGAGGTGATATTTTGGTGGGATACAAAATTTGGTCTGTTTACCACACTGGATATAAATCATGTAACCTCTTAGTCTGACTTGATTGTATAATAGCCAGCATTAGAAATCCAGTAGTAAGGGCTCAAGTACTAGGCACCCAGTCCTATTGCAGTAAATTTTCTTAAGTGTAGATGTCATTTCTGGATCACTGTTTATGGGCCTTAATGAAACAAAACTCTCAGTGATTTCAAAGTGCTGTGAAGTGTTGCACTTTTATTTCCTTATGATCAGGATCTTGTTAAGGGAAAGAAGATTGATAAAGCTGATGTTACAGTACAATACAGCCTTAAGAAAAGTATATAGTTGGTGTTGAATGTTGGTGTGCAAGTCATCTCAGATTAAAGATTACATTCTGCTTACCTTAGTTGTGTGAGCAGCAATACTGAGGTTGAGACTAGCAGAGCTTGACCTGATTTTTGCTTTGGGTAGATCTGAGTGTTTCCTAAAAAATAAAGCATTGACTTATTCTCTTCCTTTTCCCTTCTAGCTGATGTATGATGATTGCATTATTGGAGGACGACAGTTGGCATTATAAAATGGAGGACTCTCAGAAAGGACATGAGTCTGTACATATGTATAACAGAGACTTATTTTCTTAAAAAAAAAAAAAAAAAAAAAAATGGAGAAATGTGAAAAAAATACTGAAATACACTGTACAGCACAGAGCACATGACTAACAGCAAGATTCATGTTCTGAGCTGCATTGTAATTATGGGAGAAACATAGAAGATCAGTAGAAATCTGTGACAAATTAGACAACTTCTCAGTTAAGTTGTTGTCCTAATATACAATCAGTATGAAGACAGACTGCAGTCTACCTGAACATGCATTTGATATACAGGAATGTGTACAAGAGGTGTCTAGAGAGCATGAGTACAGTGGAATGTTTGCCTCTAAATGTCAGGACAGGTTCACATAAATATCCCATCCTCTTTGACTACATTTCATAAATTTCTATTGGGCTGACTTTTATAATGCACTCTGACTGATCTCAGCTGCTCTTTGTGATGTATTAGGAGATAAGAGGTATTGAAATGGAGAAATGACCTCTTGGCTTTTATGGGAAAGGTAGCAATAATGTTAATTGTGGACCTGGTTTCCAATACATTTCGCACTGTGTGTGTCATAATTACTACACCTTTAGTTGTTGTACATAATGTATATGTTGTACATTCTGTTTTATAATTATTTTGGTACCTGTGAGACTATATTTATTAAAAAAAGGTCAAAGCCACATGTGGCTGTGTAAAGTAATTTGCATGCCTTCAGATGAAAATCCAGTCCTGTTTTAACTTCCTCTACCCCTCCAAATCTCTATCTGGCAGGAAAAAAGCTTGTTTAAGAGAGTCTGACATCAAAGCTACTGATGCACTGATCCCCAAATCCACAAAGGTCTTCCAGATCTCTAATTCCTACTTTGGTACCTAAATAAACTTTTATGGAGCTGGGTCTGAGTCACTAATAGGCAAAGGAGCAAGACTTTGTGTTTACATTCTAGTGATCATGTTCTTTTAAAATCCTTCTTGCCCCCAAAAACTGTAAGCATTTTTGCACAACCAAAAAGGTAGCTGTTTTAAAGCCTAATGTTGTACTGCAGGCATTATTCAACCAATGCATACACCCTTTTCTCCTGTTCCCTACTCTGAGATTGCAAACAGGACCACTGCATCTAGGAGAAGCTGCTTGCTTGTGCCCTGCACAGAATGGTAGGATGGTGAACTTAGACCAAGAGCAGTAGAGCAAAACATTATTCTTGGATAATGAGCCCTTTAATCTAGAGACCTCAAACTTGCGTGCACCCCCTGGGCCAGAATCAGACCACAGGGTTCCTTGCAGGCCAGGCCTGGACCTGGAAACTGAATCTAATGTAGCTGTTCTTTGCCCCCAGCCAGTAGCACGTGCTTAGTGGGACTCCATAGTTTGGAGTTCTATAATAGGTCCCACTCCCAAATTCCTGACCCCTCTAGGAGCTTTGCAGGCTGGATTTAGGATCATATGACAGTAAGGTGAGAAGGGATATCACAAAGTTGTCTAATTTAGGCCCCTGCTCAAGGCAGGATCATCCCTGACTAAACCAGCCAGTCCAAGTATCTATCTCACTTGCTTCAGAAAGTTTCCAAGCATGGAGATTCCACAACTCCAGGTAGCCTGTTCTAATATCTGACTACCCTCACAGTCAGAAATTTCTTCCTAATCTCCAGCCTAAATTTCCCTTGCTACAGTTCAAAACTTGCTCCTAGTCCTGTTCCCTATAGCCACAGGGAAAAACCTATCCATCCTCTCTAATTGTCCTTTAAGAAGTTGAAGACTGTACTCTGTGTGACCACAGAAGCTGGGGGGGTATGCCGGCAACTGCCTGCAGGCGGTGATAGTGGTGGCAGGGGCATGGCAACAGCAAGCTCGTGCAGGCAGCCACAGCAGGGGCAGGCTGAACAGGGAGTTCCTGCAAGCAACTGATGGTGTTGGCAGTGGGCAGGGGGAGCAAGCACCAACCGGTGGTTGGCGACCACCTGCAAACACCATCAGCAGGGCAATCTGGGAACTGCCTGCAGATGCCATCAGTGACTGGGGGAGGGGGGCGGGTGACTGGCAAGAGAGGCATGTTGCTCTAGATCCTGAACAATATTTGGTCATCTATTAGTGGATGATTCCAGTGGGAGGGAGCAGTTTTGTACCCTTAAAAGTCTGTTGTGCTGCTGATGGTTGTAAATTAAATGCACATAGATTTGGGTTTCCTCTTCACACTTGCATGGAAGCCTGGGGTTCTCTCCAGCAGAGAAGTGGAGATGGTTCAGGCCACAGAACACATGGATAACCTGAAGCTATCTGCTGAAGTCTGAACCTTCACAAGATCTACACCAACCCTCAAAGCACTGTAGCTCCTCCATGGTATGAATAAGGACTTACTGGACATTCCTAACTGCGGATGTCACAACACAAATAGGAACTCAGGTAAGAAGGTGGCAGCTTTCTCAGCTGAGTTTTACAATAGCTTGTCATTAAAGTTTAGGGAATGAAAAGCAATCCACTCTCCCTCCCCACCCCCAGCCCTACTCCAAGTCAAGTTGTTCGATGCCTACAGGATTGTTATGAAGGAGACTTCTGCAGAGGGAAGGAAAGCATGTCATGAAGCAAACATTGCGTTCTTCCATCTCCCTTTCCTGGCCCAGTCCACCTGTCAAAAGCCATGGGTTTTGGCTCCTTTCCATCCAGGAAAGTAGAGTATGTGGGCTTAAGCGTGTTAGACATTCTTTCAGCCTATTCCTTCCAGCATCTTCAGGAGTAAAACAATTTGAATTAGGTTTTCCTCTGCATCTGAACTTGGTCAAAGGAAGGAGGGAAGTAAGTGTGGACTGTTCTGACTCACGAGTTCTTATGAGAGCCTATGCAGCAGCTGAGCTCTGCTACAGCTCTTCCCCAACTCAGACATGTCCTCTCCCTTCCCTAGAATACTCCCTGTAACATGATGGGGCAGAGTAGGGCAGCTGACACCAGAGCTTGTTCTGCCAGCTGTCTGACTGCAAGTTATTCCCCTTCAGGAGGGAAATTCTCAGCTGGTGGCTTATGGACAGAATCCAGCCCCTTTGCCTCACTTGAGGGACGTAAAAAAGTCAGATTGTATTAAAATTCAGGCCCTTATCTTTAAGAAGGACCTGTACCAATGTTCTGCTGAAAAGCTTTATGAAGTAAAAGTCATCTGAAGATCTGCCTTTTCCAGGGGATGTTTTACATGGGGATGAATGTCTCAAAGGGTAAGGCTCTCGCTGATTTGCATTGAATCCAAAGGCCGGTGTGGATATGACTGCATGAAATTGTCATCCTGAGTCAGTACTATTTCCCTTACCCGTATTTCATTACTGTATCCAAGGTTTATACTCTGAAACTTCCTGTTAGAAGGCCATGACTGAATGGGCCTGTGCAATCTACCAGTCTCAGGAATGGATGAGAACCAAACAGACTTGGCCAGATTATTTTTAAATGAACTTTGGGCCTAAACCCACAACATTCTATCCATCCACAACTCCCACTGAGCCCAAAAGAGGAGTTCTGCAGTACACAAAGTATGCAGGGTCAGGCTTGTTACCATCAATTTAAAAGAAAAATCCACTGGAGGGATACAGCATTAATAGCAAGTCGGTGAAATGCATAGCTTTGACAACACAGGAACACACAAGCTGCATACCCACATGCTGTACACAGGAAACAAGTCGAAACTGCCGTGCATTTTTCTTAAATAAGAACCCAAGCTCAGCATAATGACCTATAATAAGAAAAGCTAATTTGTTCCTTTCACCTAGATTTCGCCACCTATAAATTATAGGGGAAAAGGCTCCACCAAATGGCAAGCACACTACAGTGGTAAGCTCTCTAGAGGTGCTCAAATGCTAGTGCTAGACATGGTATAGGAAATCTCTCTTCCATGCTCCCCCCTACCCACCTTGCCTCTCTCAGCAGTGCTCCTTTCCTCGTCCTCCCCCACTCTTTTTCCTAGTCTTTCTATTCTAATCACTGCTTTCTATTTAGAAGCTTTGCTTCCTGCAGTCCCTTTACAGCATCTGATGAAGTAAGCCCACTGCCTACAACTGCTTATACCATGCTTCTCTGATTTAGTTAGTCTATAAAGGTGCAAATCTATCCCACCTTCTACCATAAGAAATATCAACATAGGCACAGTATCAATACACAAGACATATTATAAAGGCAAAGTATCATTATTACATGGGCAAGAAGGACAACATTCAAAGGGAAATTCACAAATGTTTCTATGGTGCCATACTAGCCAGGAGTTCTGGAAGCTGTGGTATATTCCATGCAGCCAATTTCAACATTTTGACAAAGATAATTTCCTGAGCAACTAACTTGTTATTTCCTTGTAGAAATAGGCACTTTACCTTACAAGGAAGTTATTATGCTGCTCGACAAACCACTGCCAGGGTATAAGTGCATTTGTTAATCTCCTCTTTTTCCAAAGCATCATTAATTCAAAGCAATACATTGTACTTAGAAATCAAGATTTTAACAAGCATAATGTGAATTACCACATATATCTTTTGTAGAATAAATTTCTGGTAATTCACATTGCTGCAGCAATCCCAACCACAGTGAAATTCAGTAACATGCTTTAGAATTTTACCTGATAACAATTTGGTTATGTGGGAAAGATGTTCACAAGTCACCTACATAGTGTGGTGCCTTTTGAGAATAAAATAAAAAGGAAGCTTTGCCTGTATGTATGGGTCTTATGAGGGGTGGGATGGGGAAAAGGAGAGATCACCAATCACTAGGGTGATGGGGGAAGGGAGAGATCACTACTGAGAGCATCAGTAGTCTTTCTGTCCTCTGCATCCCCAAAGGCATGTAGAAGGTAAAAGGAGGGCTTGCAATACACTCCAGCCACCTTAACATGTCCAGACAGGCACAATTAACACCTGGACCTTAGTTTTGGGCATTAGATTGGCTTAATAAGGGATATTTCCAGTAGGACAATTCCTGTATTTAAAATCTGGACTGCTCCTATTTAGACACAAACAAAGAAAAGGTTTTCCTAGCACAGAAGAATGCCTATGGCTTTTTAGTCCTTTGCTTGTTTTCCCCATGGAAACCTCACAAGATTTCCTGAGAAAAGCCATGAGAAAATGATGACCCTACACCCAACCTTTAAAAGCTAAACTGACATGATCCCTTGGGGGACAGCTACCAGCATTCACTGTGTACATGTTATATGAGATTCTGGACCCTGGGCAATTAGAAGGTATGCAAGCTTTCCATGTTTCATGGCACTGCTTACAGGGCCCGGGGGAAAAGGATTATTATTAGTTCTCTCATTGCTCACATTACTCATTCATAAACCCAGGGTCTGCTTCCCTCCACTAT
This sequence comes from Caiman crocodilus, assembly GCA_030014935.1. Lineage (NCBI taxonomy): Eukaryota > Metazoa > Chordata > Crocodylia > Alligatoridae > Caiman > Caiman crocodilus. The sequence continues at coordinate 45,276,224 of JAGPOW010000304.1, forward strand.
GTGCCCACTTCTTCACCTTCAGGCACTGCCAGTGCATCTGAACAGACCCTCCTACACTGCCTCTTTCTCCTGTCTCGGGGGCTTTCCAGTTTCTTTGAAGATACAATCAATCATTTCTGTCTCAGATGGCTAGAGCTGACTTGAGGAGCGCTGATTAATCAGCCATCAGGTGGGCTGGCGGATGGAGAGGCGGAACAATGTATTAGTTGAAGGATAACTTTTACTTGCGCCACCGGGGTGGCGATGCAGGCAATAAGGCTGCTTACGTAGTTACAGGTAATGGCAACAAAACGAGTCGACGAGTTTGTGGACGAAACGAGGGCACGGAAAAGGGTACGTTGGTACCTGTCAGTGAGACGTTGGTGGGTGATCATTCCATCAAGTTTACTCTGCCACGTGTTCAGAGCTCTCCAACTTGGGCGGAAACTGCACAGACTTTTATATGCTTAGGGCAGCCAATGACGGACTTCCAAGCAAAGTGCGGAATTGCTGACGTCACAACGCACTTCCATGACCAAATTTGGGGGTAATAACAATTACTCAGAGAGGTAATTGCTCTATGTGGTCTATTGTGACATGGACACTTACTCTATTTGGCTATGACAATTTCTACCTAGCAGTAACTCTGCCCTCCAGTCCCTTCCTCTTCCTCTTTTAAGTCAATCAGTTACTGACTGAGGTCTCCCTACTTCTATCCAGCACAAACAGTTTTTTTAGACCTTTGGTCCCATCCCCTTGTGATCTCATCAGCTCCCCTTCACTCATTCTGATTCAGTGATTTAGCCTCCACCTTCATGAATACCTTAGGTATTTAGTTCCTGAAGGAACATGCCCACCTTCCTCTCCACCTACTCCTTCATCTTTCTCCACCACATCTTTCATCTTCTGAACTGTCTGCACTTCATTCATGTTGCCAAGACTTAATCCTTTCCCAAATCTTTCCTAGGTGCCCAGCAGTCTGGTTTCTGGACTCTACTTTGTGGAAATTGCCCTCACTATAGTCACTGAGGCCTTCTTCCTTATGAAGACAAGAACATTTTTTCCCACCTCTTCCATGATCCATGCCACAAACAGTGGATCACCTCATCCTCCTCAAAACCTTTTCGTCCCTGCACTCCATTTATGTGCTATGCTTATTCTACTATCTTACTGACTCAAGACCATTAGGATCATTTTTCTCGTCTCTCCCCAGAAGTCGAGTTCTCAGGGACCTTTCCTCAGTCTCCTCCTCTCCTCCTCTTGCCCACTGGACAGTTTCATTCATTCCCACAATGCCTTTATGACAATGTGGCTCCTAAGTTTGCCTCTCTGCTTCTTTACCATGAGAGTGTCTTTCTCTGATATCAACTCTAGGATATCACAACCTGAACACATAGAACTGAACTTCCTGTTGTCTCCAATGCCCTCTCCTTTCACCTAAAAAACCCCAACTCCCTCTCAGACTCCTTGCCAGTTCCAGTGACAATGCCGGAATCATCTTCAACTCCTGCCATTCTTGCCTTTAAGCTTTGTAGAAATTTCAGCTGTGTCCCACCCAGTGGTATTTTTCATATGGTGCCTGGAATGCACAAATATTTAACCATGTAGTAGTGCAGAGGACTGGAAGCCACAGTTTTGCATAACTGAAAGTCAGTCGGGCCTGAATTTTGCCCATTAAATTAGGAATTGTCCCCGGTGAATTCACTGCACTTAGAGAAATGTGAAGTTTGTGTAAAATCTAGTGTGACTGAGGATGTGAGTGAGTGGGTGACCAGGACTCTATTCTTGACTGTCACTACTCTTCCATGCTGCCTTGGGAAAGCACTTTACCACTATGGTTTTTGTCTCCCGCCCACCCTATGTCTAGCTCCTTTAATTAGCTGTTTGCAGTGGGGACATCCCTTACTCTGTTCATATAGCACCTACGATTTAGGGGCTGTAGGTATTGCTGCATTGCTAATGATAATCTGCCCATTGTCAAACTCACTCTTGGCCCCAGACCAAATCTGGGTCACAGGGCTGTTCCTGGGCTAGATCTACATGGGGCCACCACCTACAGCAGCAGCAGCAGCCCCCAGGACAGTGGTGGCAGGGTCCCAGGACAGGCCAAATTGCTGTAGGTTGAGGAGAGGGGTGTTGCATCAACAAAGCCCTTGATTTCCTTCCTGCTGTTGACAGGCATGTCCAACAGGTCCTGGGTGCCCCCTTTCCACCCAAATTCTGTGGCAGGCCACACCCTCGTGTTCCCAAATTCTAGCAGCTCAGCAGCTTGGATGGATTGATTGGCTTCATGGGCTGAATTGGGCCCAAAGATTATATTTGGCACCCCTGACTTAGATAATCTTCCTGCTGTTGGGTTTTTTTTCTTCACCTACTGTAAAGAAACTACACAAGCCCAACAGACTCCAAACAATCATATTTACTAACTACTGGTCATGTTCAGATAGCTTCTGAAGCACAGAAGACAGTAATGGCCAATACTGGATTTGCCATCTACCTGAAAGGACATTAATCACCTCTAGTACCCTTTAGGAGTAAGTCACACTTATGTAAGTAAAATTACCTTCAGACACTGGATGGCAGGGGGCTGGGGGGGAATCAGCAATGAAGAGACATACAGGGCACTGTGATTTGTGGGGGCACAGCTGGTATGTAAGTATTTTGTGTGTCCTGAATTAATGATAGTATGGAAGCAGGGCACCATTGGGCTAGGCACAGTATATAGTAAGCAAAACTCTACTTCTGTATAAGATTAGGTTTGTAAGAATTATATTTACATGTTTGTCCTTCTCTGATGTGATGCACAGCTGGGGAGAGACAGAAGAGGCACTTCTTAAGGGACCCGCGTAGGGGAGGGAGGAAAAAGTGGAGGTTTTCTTAGTGAAATTGAAGCTATTTAAAATGAGGGGTCAAAAGGCATTTGACAAGTGTGGGCCCAGGGTAAAGAGAGCCATGCCCTATAGGGACAGGGTTAAAGGATTCCTGGAGGAAGGAGGAGGCAGGAAAGTCCCCACTCCGCTCAAACCACACGCACAGTGTGATCTGATCAACTACAGTCTGCTTAGCCCAGATGTTCAGGAAATGCTCTTCCTCTCCCTTCACCTGTGGGGAAGTGTCAACATCAAAGCCTGAATAGGCCTATTTCAACACTGACATGCTTATCAAGTAATACAAATGTAAGAAGCCGTAACTCACAGGGGTTGAAACAGAAAAGCCACCATTTTCTCTTGGTTTGGCTTCCCTCCCTCCACTTGGATCCCAACAGTCACATTTTTCTATTTTCCTAGGAGGGTCTCTTTGCCCATGTTTTCCAAATAGGACTTGCTAGCCAAGCTGAAGCTGGCAGAAGCTGTCTCTAATACCATTACTCTCCATTTTGACCCTGGCTGGTTCTACAGTGCTAAAATGCTATGTGACTAGTAAACTGCCTTCAGAGCACACCTGCATGAGAGGTGGTGCTATCTGCAGTGAAAAGCTTAGTGAGCAAATATTGAAGGAAAGAATAATCTAAGGGGCAACTTTCTCAGCCTGAACCTGCCCTGCTTCTCAGCTTGCCTTTACTGGGACAGTCAGAAAAATTAATTAACTAAAGTTGTAAGCAGAAAAAAACTTGATTAAACTGCATTAGACCTCCAGTGTGGAATGCTAAATTGAATTTTATTCTAAATGAAGTAAGGCAAAATGAACTAATACCACTTTGATTCAGAATAAAAGTATCACACCTAAGCTTCATGAATGTAAGTAGCCTTCTTTTAATATACAGCTTTAGTTAATTCAGATCAGTTTTCCTAAGTGTCTCCAAGCTGCCCAGCCTTCAGCTTCTCCAAGTGCAGATTGGCTAGTTAAGGCATATGAAATGCAGGCAGAAAGAGCTATAACCAGTACAGTATTTTTTTATCACTTAGACTTTGTGGTGGAAGGAACCTCACAATTAATCATATGTTAAGTATTATCTGCTGTTAAGTAATACTGTCAAGTATTAGTTGCAGACTTTAGTAGTTGAAATGCCAGGAAGATAGTTGCTGGCTCTGTAGTCATGCTTTCACATTCCTAGCTACGTGCCCACTGGCACCAGGTCCAACTTAGACATAAAATGACACAGTCCCTACTTCATACTACTAAACAGAGTCTTACTTGAGCATTCATGTTATACCCTTGAAGAGATACTGCATTGCATTTTTCCAATCCCCTTTGGGAATGGATCTAGAACCTTTCACTTCTGATTTGTAGGGACTGAAAGTCATCAGATGGCTGCTCAGGGTTGTGCAGTATTTGGAATGAAACCACCCTCTCATTTCAGTTCTTCTGAGTGGACAAGGTTTCCATTCACACCAATAGTCATATTTGGTCTAATATTCAGATCTGACTTCTTAGTGGTAGCTTCTCCAAGAAGTTTTGCACAAACAAAAAGAAAAACCAAACAGGCTATAGGAAGCATAGCTCTGTTGGGGCTTAGCAAATCTTGGTCTGGGGAAAACCCTTCTGAAAAGGGGGATTCACACCACCCACTTGACCCTGAGCATACTACCATTCTATCCCCATCTAGCAGCTACTAAAGTTTCCCAGTGCAACACTGTGCAGCACCTGTCTGCCTCTTCTGAGACTTGCAGGGACTCCCATGTCACTGTGATGCTGCTATGTCCTATTGTGATGGTGGGAGCAAAAAAATGAAAGAGGGTTTCCCTTCTCAAGTACATCAAGCTATTTCTTACTCTGTCTGGCAAGATACAGCAGACCTGTGAAAACTGAGACTTCTTTGGAAATTAGAATAGCGTGGCAGGAGGAAAGGCTACAGAGCTGCGAGGCTTCGCCCTTAGTTGGCCTTGTTTAAATGGGTGATCCAATAAGCAGAATGACATTGTACACCTAAGAAAGATGGACACGTCTGTTATTATTTACATAGTGCCAAGTTCATAGGCAATATTATTAAGCAAGTACAGATCACACAGATCTTGGTCAGCCCCTGTTCCACTCCACTGTCATTTAATCTCAGTAGAGTCATCAGCAGATGCACTTTACCATAGAAGGGGTTTAAATATTTCTCACTGTATCCTCTTACCTGCTATGTACCTTCTGAAAAGGGAAATTTATACTACTGCTACTGCAAATTAAAACAACACTTTGCATGGATATAAATGGGATCTCAAATGTTTCCTTTCTCCACCAAGCTTTTCAAAGAAAATTTGACACTGAAGTAAACTGATTGCAGTTGCAAATTCCTTTCTAATTAGTTCTGTATCAAAATAATTACATGTTGAAAGGAACTGTCAAAACTTCATTTCCTTTTCCAGCAATTTTTTTGCAAAGTTGGAAAGGGAAATTGACAGGTTTCCCTGGGAACCAGCTCCTGTTGAAAAGCAACACCCCTGAAACATGATACTGTAAGAGTGTGGCTCTTTACATGTCTATAACCACCTCGTCAGGGACAGGAGTGGAAATCATTATTTTATATAAAATGAAAGGAAATGCAATTGCCTTCAGGGCTGTAATTTTTTTCCTTGTGCAAAATGGGCAGAATTTTCATATACATTTTTTGGAAAATACACTGATCACTTAAACTTAATTTCACCAAATTTTCCATTTAGGAAAAAAATGAAAACATATTTGGAAAATATGTTAAGCAGCTATTTCTAACGTTTTCTAAAATTTCTAAACTTGCTTAAACAATTGGATTTTTCAGTTTAAAATAATATTTTTAATATGTCATTTCCTTTTATTTCCTAAAAAAAAATTTTAGGAGCTCAGCATTAAAACAAAGCCTTTTCAGCAGGCTCAAAATATTTCCTTAATTTTTTATTAGATTAAATTAAAAGTTTTTAAAACTTCTTTCCATACTCAAGTAGAATATATGTTTTAAGAATGTTGCTATTGCCACTGAACATTAACTTTTTGCCCAACTACCTGGGTCACATAACTATGTTTGCTTCTGTCTGCAGGATTCTGGTGTCACCTCAGTGGAATGACAGTCCCGGAATTTACATCCTCATGTCATATAGATAGCTAGATAGATAGATATTACTGCTAATAGGTGGTTGGCATGTTGCAACGCTCCCTGATTTTATACATGTCCTGGTGTTCAGCCAGACTCAGGATTCAATAGCCTTCACTCATGCATGCTTGAATGCACCTCACAATGAAAAACAGCCATTCACCACACACACAAACCCCCATTTCTCATGTGCTAGATGTACCTACGTGAAGACAAGGTTTGTACACATAAATATAGTGCATGTCCACATTCTCAGCACTATTAGATGCGCACACAAAACGTTTTAGGCAAATTACAGGCCAACGCTGAATATCTGTCTTATAGCGATCAAGTATTTTAGCCTGGCTGAGGGAAATGGATAAAGCATGTTGTACAGGAAACGACAGCCTCTATGTTTTATTATTGTTAACACTCACAGACCAAAAAAACCCCAAAAACCAAACAAACCCACTGATTAGAAAATGATTGTGTTTTCAAAATTAAAATCTGGAACACTTTGGCAGTGACATATTTTAGGAATACATAACAGTCACTCAAAAAGGCAAAAGTACATTTATGTCTCTCTAAATGTGAGCTGAGGTCACTCCTGATGGATCCTGCGTCAATACCATATTTCCTGATCAGGAAACATTTCTCCATAACTCAGGCTGCCTGTATGCAGAAATAGAAACAGTGTGGTCAATTAATGAAAGGCATGAAGTCAATGTGCATGTGTTAAGGGCTGAGTGAATGCCCCCATTCAGGAGCATGGGGCCTTAAGGCAAGTCTGCATTAGGTTTCCGCCAGCAGTGAGAAGGCAGCACAGGGAAGCTGCCAAAGCAGATACAATGGTTTCACCTGACTCCTGCTAGAATGATGTGACTGCACTATAACCACTGTGCAGATAGACTGTACACTGCATCCGGGGAGGCTCTAACTGGGGTGAAGGGGTGCTGTGAGTGTGATAAAAAGTGTGATCTGAAGAGTGAGATTGTAAGAGATAAGAACATGAGACCTGCAGGGCTGGGTCACACTAGCTCAGTTGTCTGTCTGAGATCTGCTGACAGAACTATGTAATACAGGGACCTTTGAGTAGGTGGTCTATGTGACTTCATCATGAAACACCAAGCAAGTTCTCTTCACTCACTGGAATAGAAGAATATTTCTGATATCTGCACTTACTCCATTTTCCTCTTCCCATCCATTCCACTGAACTGCATGTTCTTTAAACACAAAATAAATACTATGCAGCATGGCAATATTACGAATATACACACTGTCATATAAAGAGAAAAAAAATCAAATGTTTGGCTTGATTAACTGTAAAGGCATGGCATTTGTGTCCTGAAATATGGTTGTAGAACTTCAGAATAAAATAATAAAACAAGACACATGTGTGACCACTTTAACTCAGCACAATATTTGGCTCAATGTCTTGTATACTGAATCCCATAAAAGAGTATGTGAATTCCAAAGACACATAAACCCTATCTTGGTTGAATGTTAAGAATAGAGGAAGCCTGTTGGGAGCAGCCTTCCCTCTCCAGCTTCTTTAGCCACGTGATAGTAAATTGCACTAGCTAGCAAGAACCCACGGTTGAATCTTGCCAGACACAGGTCAGGCCAGAGGTCTGCTCTAGTGCCTTGTCCCTTGATTTCTACTGGCAAAACTATGTAGCGTAGATGTGTCTTTGGTTCACTGGTGAGTAGGAGTATTGTGCAGATGACCCTGCTATTGTCAGGGGAAAGAACACTTTTGTATTACTCCCCCTGTGGAACTGGGAAGTGGTTATTCAAAGGGACCAGATCATTGCCCTAGGTAAATGATACTAGCATGGCTCAGAGCCAAGAAAATTGGAATTAGGATATGAGGCAGAATGAAGCTCTGCATTGTTCTATCAGGAACTCTCTTTGAGAGCTCAAAAGGATGAGAACACACAGCATGCCATAGTAACACTTGTCTGCACTCCATATTCATCTTCCCAACAGCTCTGCGATGTAGATAAGTAATTACTGTTCATTTTACAAATGGTGAGGCAGAGACATTAAGTGACCTTAAGTGACCATTACCTAAGGCCACAGAGTTAGAGTTAAAAATGGCACCATAATGCAAGTGTTCCTGGCTTCCAGTGCCATGTGCAAAGCAGTAAACCTATAAGGTACTGTAAATTCCAGATGTAATGCCTCAGTGCCTATTTGACCCAAACCTTGTTAACTGAAAGGAGCCTGCTTTTGTAAACCTTGAGATACAAGATTTGTTAGGTAGTACCTGTTATTGGACCACATAAATAGTTGAGAGACATGTTAGGCAAGCTTTTGGGCACAAAATGCCCTTCCTCAAGTCTTTGGAAACCGCAGTAGGGAAGTCAGAGTACACTTCTGAAATCAGAGCAGTGCTGTGAAGGGCTGTTTCTATTAACACAATCAAATGTTTTAGTATTTATAAATCTGTTAGTGAGCCAAGGACAGATGTGCAGTGAAAAATGTTTATGAAAAAGAATGGAACAAAGGGGTGTAAACTTCAACACAAAATAAGTTCTGCAAACACCACTGTGAGAGGGCTCAGCCTTGAAAGGTGGCAAGTTCCTCTGAAATTAGCAGAAGCTCAAAGCTTCTCAAAATCAAGTCACTATCAGTTGCCTTTAGAAAAGAAAGTGTGATCCTACTCAGATGACTGCCCTCTGCTTTGGTTTACTAAACAGGATAAAAAAAAAAAAAAATCAAGGACAGGAAACTGAACAGTGATGATAAATGCAAATACTTGAAGCACAGCAAGTGTCCAGCAAATAAAGCATTTCTAGAATGCTTGGCACTATGGTATGTGAGCACAGAAAAAATATGGAGTCATTTGATGAGGATGTTTGACTGATTTTTGAACAAATATGGTGCTGAAAGTACACATAGTGTTGCTTTTTTGGACACACGGTTCTATCTGTCCTTTATCTTATTCTTGTACCTAAGGATCTATTCACCAACACCTAGCCAGGACATAGTAAGGAAACATGATGTGAAGAAGCCATTTGAAAAGTGGGTACTGGATTCACACAGCTGCCTCTGACCATACAAGAAATAAAAAAAGAAAGAGGAAATCACTTTTGAGCCACATGTGCGTTGTAAGGACTGTGTGAGACAGCAACAGTATGACACTCTGGCCCCACTTATAAAGCTCAGTGTGACAAGAGTCACTCCCTCTCAATGATCTTAGGTTAAAACTCCAATTTCTTGACCTTTGGCACAATAGTTGTCATGTTATGAAACTAATAAACTTGATCCTGTGCAAATCAAACATAACTCTCCTATAATCAATAAGTTAGGGTGAAAGGACAGTCAGACTATGTGCAGTCTATAAAGTGTATGGACACCTAACCATAGTGCAAAGACATCTGATGCCCCTTAGAAGGCACCCTCAGTTCTCACTGATGATGCTAAGAGCTATGAGTACTCATCAACTTTCAGAAGATGCTTCAGAAATGGCAGGATCAAGCCCAACCAAAGACAACAAGTGACAGAATTTTGCTTTTTGTTCAGTATTCTTAAAGATGTGAAAAAAATCTGTTATGGTAAGTCATGGATATTTCTATGTAGGAACTGCAGTAATGCCAGTCACCACATTCAGAGCTCTGTGTGAACTTCTCTTGACCCTTGCACTACTGCAAGTACTATTATGCGCATTTGGAGAACACTGTCAGAGGTGAGCTGCTTTGCCCAAGACAGTACTTAGAACACAAACCAAGTAAAAATAATTTATTTAAAAAAACACCTTCCAGTAGAAAGAGGTCTCAGGGGCCTGGTCTTTTTATGCAAATGCCCCCCTACTGGTTTGTTCATGATTGTACCTCCGGTGCAAGCCTTAATGCTATCAACAAACTGTGAGGCACATGACCCCACTTGCAAGTGCCATAACCCTAGTGGAAACCAAATCCCTTACTTATAGAACTGCTTATCTGTTGGATCAGGAATCAGACTGGGGCTCAGGAGATTATGGGTTCTGTTCCCTGCTCTTTTGCTAATGCCCTTGCGACTTTGCCAAAGTCCCTTCATCTTCACAAGTGTCTGTTGTCTGTCTTCCATTTTATCTGTTCAGTCTCTCTGACCCGTTACACCAGATGATTGGCATGGGGTAAGTCTGCAGGCTGGCTCCAGCCTGGGTTCAGTGTGTGGGTGCAATCTGGAGCTCTAGCTCAGCCCCACATGCCAGACCTAGTTGCAGAATAACTCTGCAATCAGGTCACAGAATGCTTTGATGCAGGAGTAGAGGTAGATGTTATTTATTTGGATTTTCAAAAGGCTTTCGACAAAGTGTCGCACCCGGTTCTTATAAATAAACTAAGTAGCTGTGACATGGATTTTTTCACAGTCAGGTGGGTGGAAAACTGGTTTATGGGACGCACCCAGAGAGTGGTGGTGGATGGGTCAGTTTCTACCTAGAGAGATTTGGGCAGTGTTGTCCCCCAAGGCTCTGTCCTTGATTCAGTACTGTTCTCAGTGATTTGGATGAGGGTGTAGAAAGCATTCTGTCCAAATTCACAGATGACACCAAACTATGGAATACAGTAAACACACTAGAGGGTAGAGAGCAAATTCAGGTGGATTTGGAGGCTGGGAAAGTGGGCAGATCAAAATAGGATGTGATTTAACAAAGATAAGTGCAAAGTGCTGCACCTGGGGAGAAAGAATCACCAAGACACCTATAGACTGGGAAGTACCATTCTGAGTACCAGAGCAATGGAAAGGGATTTTGGAGTCATCGTCAACACAAAAATGAACATGAGTCGCCAATGTGACGAGGTAATAAGTAAGGCTAACCACACTCTTTCTTGCATTAGTAGGTGCATCCCAAGTACGTCTAGGGAGGTGATAGGGAGGTCCCCTCTAAGCAGCATTGGTGAGGCCACAGCTGGAGTACTGCATCCAGTTTTGGGCACTGCATTTCAAGGGGGATGTGGATAACCTGGAAAGGGTTCAGAGGAGGGCTACTTGTATGGTTGAGGGCCTGCAGGTAAGATTTTATGAAGACAGATTGAGGGACCTGAATCTCTTCAACCTCCACAAGAGAAAGCTGAGAGGTGATCTTGTGGCTGTCTACAAGCTCATCCGGGGGTAGGGGTCAGCAAGGAATAGGGGATACTCTGTTTACTAGGGTGCTACTCAGAATTACTAGAAACAATGTCCATAAACTGAAGGAGAGCAGATTTAGATTGGACATCAGGAAGAAATGTTTTATGGTGAGGATTGCCAAAATATGGAAGAGCTTCCAAAGCAGGTGGTGCTTTCCGCTACCTTGAAGGTATTTAAAAGGAGATTAGGTAAGGATCTGGCTGGGGTCACTTGACCCCAGCGCTCTTTCCTGCCCTCTGAGCAGGGGGTCAGACTTCATAATCTAATAGGTCCCTTCTGACCCTAGAAATCTATGAACTCTATGTGTCCACCTGACCCCACATGCTGGCATGTGCAATTTGTCCCAGAAGACTCCCCACAGGTCCAGAAATTTTGCAACAGGGAAGCAGTGGCAGTATTAATTGCCATGGTGCTACCACAGCTTCCCTGCCACCAAATTTCCAGACCTGTGGAGAGCCCTATAGGCCAGATGACAAGGCTGTATGGGCCAGAGATTGAGCACCACTGTTTAGATGGTAAATTCTTTAGGGAAGGGACTCTCTGCTTGTGGAATCAACTAGTGAATGTGTTATGGGTTCTCCATAGAGGCTATGTTGTTGCAGTCCCCAAATACAGTGACTGGTCCGTTTAGATCAAGCTGCAGAGTTTGTGCTTATAGCTGTACACATTCCCCAGCTGTGTACTTATTGTGTCAGTCAAAAGCCAACCTGTCACATTTGTCCAGTTTCTAACATAAAGGTGGCCAGATCTCAGCTGGGAGTTTGCTTCATAAAAATAATATAATGAATTAGAAATAGTCACAAAAAATAGGTCTCCATCCATGATTTTAAACCTGTAATAAAGGAAAGAGGACATAAGGCTGGATCCCTCACTGAAGTGGAGGCCTTTTACAGCACTGGGTTTTAGGTTTACTGTCTACAGAGGAACCACAGATTTAGACTAGACATTAGGAAGAACTTCTTCACAGTTAGAGTGGCCAAGGTCTGGAACGGGCTCCCCCAGGGTAGGGGAGAGCACCACCTCCCTTG
>JAGPOW010000304.1:45288416-45313732 GCA_030014935.1 Caiman crocodilus
AGCTGGGGTCATCTAAACCCAGCACTCTTTCCTGCCTGTGCAGGGGGTTGGACTCGATGATCTATTGAGGTCCCTTCCGACCCTAACATCTGTGAATCTGTGTGAATCACATTATGCAAATCTGTGACCTTTCATACATATGACTTTTGAGAGGCATGTTCTTGCTCTGTCTTAAAGGAAAATTATTGGATCAAGTTTTCCTACTGCCCCTCAAATCACTTTATTAATCATTCAAGACCAGTCTCAAATTTCTTTTGACACCAAGAAATTCCCTCTTAATCACACCCTATATCATTCCCACCCATCTCAGCATCAGAGGGAGCAAGAAATGATGTCTCTAGGAGCTTAGTCACACTAAACAGTGCTTAGGGTCCCAGCTGGGGAGTGTCACATGAATCATCTCTGCACCATTTTAAAAAGGGAAATACAGAATAATAATAATGTGATGCTGATTGTAAAATGCATGGGGCAAAGTCTTCCTGCTTCCTTTCCATTGCATGGGCCGCTCCAGTCTGCTCTTGAATAGTTAGCTCTTGGAATTGAAAAAGCCTCTTATTCAACAGAACTCTTCAGGGATTAGTTATTATGCCACTGAAGTAAGCCTATTAAACTGTCCTCCAGGATTAGGTGATGGGGCTAAAAGTAAATGGCACCACTCATATAAATCACCCCCTTTACAGCAAGTCTCAGCAAGTTAATGGGGTTTTGTCGGTGAATGAATAAGGTGAGCAGAATGTAGCATTACGAGATAAAAACCTGGAACTGCATGAGGACACAGGTATTGCAATGCTGACAGTTGCAGCCCTAACTCAAGAGCTCTGGATCCTAGCAGAAGCCACTGACCTAAAGTAGGTGAAGATGTTTCCTCTACAGTGGAGAAAGTTAGGTGCTTAGAACAGGGACAACAGCAACTGGCATGCTAGATGGGAAGCTGCTTAAGATAGCCTAGTGAAAAAAGGTACCTGTTAAATGCTGTTCTCTCAGAAGGTGAAGCATGTGCTGTGAATACTTTCCTGGTGCAGGGATTCAGTCCTTTCACAAAGGATTGAGGTGAATGGTTGCCCCTTTTTTTAATGCACTAGCTCAGGGAACAAAGCAGCCATGCAGGATATGGGAGACACTGGTTTAATTCCCTACTCTGACATCTCTCACCTGCCAGGAGAGCAGAATAGCAGAATGCTATTCTGGGCTGCATTATTTTAAATTCCTTCTGCTGAAACTGTTTTTCCTTACACTGAATAATAGATGCTGACCCTGATTGTGAACATGAATCATTGGGTCTAGTGGTTACAGGATTCACCTCAGAAGAGGAAGACCTAGGTTTCAGATCTTGCCCCCGTGAATACTTAATATAAGATAGTGAAATACTCCTTGGGGCTGGTACTGAAGCCCAAGTCTTGTCCTCATCAAGGTGAGTGTCCCTAATCAGTGGGATATAGAGGTATGCTCATGTTTGCTTTCCTACCCAAAGGATATTGAATTTGTCCAAGTACAATGAAGACTGTGTTCCCTATCCCAGAAGATATTATAGCTTGGTGTTTAGACCATTTATGGAAGGGGAGGGAGGTTTTCAAAACCCCTCAATCAACAATAACTGAACTTAGGTCTTCAGTATCCCCAGTGAGAGCACTAATGTGCGAGCCATTCGCTAAAGGGCAAGCATAACCACCCCTTTCTGTTTTGTGCAGAAAGAAAGGCAACTGGATCAGAACCTGCAGGGTGTGTCATCATCCCCTCAGCTAGCTTGTGGATCCTGGCAGGACTTAAAAGCCTGGCCCAGAGCTGTCTGCTGCCCCATCTCTACATTTGTCCTGGCACATGGCACTTTGGCATGCGTTGCATCACATTTTTTTCAGGGTTTTTGTTTTGCTACTGAGAAATATTGGTAGCAAATTTTGCCCTGGCACTGCAAATTAGCAGCACTGTGCACAGTTTCACATGCAACACGTGCAGTTTGTGGTGCCGTAAAGAGGTTGGGGGAACCACAAACCACGTGTGCCTACATGTCTGGATCCAGCTTTAGAGTCCATCCCAGTCATTCATCTGCTGCGGCGGCAACTCTGTGATGGGAAGGAGAGAGGAATTGGTCGGTGAAGCTGGGTAAAGACAATCTGTGGAAGCTACTCTAGTTGTTGTCTCTTCCTATGTTAAATCCAGCACAAGGATCTAAAATGGACAGGGGGAGAAGGCACAGAGATTCCCAGGACAACAGATCCTCAAGTAATTTCTCTCATATTACCCACTGCTATATCCCTGATCTCAGCCATGGAGAGCTTCACAGAGGTGACAAATATATAAGGGCTATACCACCTGTTTTAAAGAGTATGATGTGCTCTTCCTTAGGTTAATATGGACTTTCCCACCTTTCCTGAGGTTTCTTATCTACTTTCAAGACAGTAGAAGCCCTTACTAGGAAAAGTGAGAGAACGCTGCCAAAAAAATCTGGCTGGATTATTTCTCTTCCAGCAGCAAATTAAAAGCTGCAGTTCTCCACTGGTGAGCAGTTGGAGCTATATGGTAAAGAAGGTTTGGGTATTTTTATGCTCATGCCGCCTACACCTGCTCTGCACTGTATTACAAACGCTAGAAGCTGGTCTTCACTAACACTCCCACCATTGCTACCACAAGCACCAACGCTAATATAAAACTGAGAAATTTCCATCTACTATAGACCACCTTGTCTACAATGACCTCCTCCCATAGCAGATAAGCTGCAGGCCTCACAGTTGTACCAGTTCAGTCAGTTTTCCCAAGTCTCACTCATTGCACCAAGTCCACATTTACACATCATCCAAAGGCTTCAGTTTTCTGCAGTGGTGCCAGGACTAGGAAATAAGAGGCTTCTCTACTGCAAGGAAAAGTGAGGCAACCAGCTACTTCATGCAAGGAATAAACCCCCTCAGCACCAAGCCTGAGGAATGGGGCTGGGCTTTACAAATCTCAAGGAGAAAGATCAAAGCAAGTTTTCCCTAGACTACAGAACAGGAGTGGATCTGCTCTATGGAGGGTCTGCTCTCTTAAAATCCTCTTACTGTAGATAAGTACTATAATGCTGCTGACAAAGCCAGCTGTTACTGGTCCTTTTCTGCACAGAGATTTGCAGATTAACCCAATTTATTCTACACAGTTTTGTCAAACTACATCCCTTCTGTTGCCAAACTGTATGCCGCACACACATTTGATGTAGGCTGGCAGAACCCTGCTTTTCTGTTCCCTGAATAAAATCAGTCTTCGACTGTCAGAAGTCCTCAGCTAACATCCAGCTGCTGGCCAAACACTGGTATGCATCAGTTCCAGGGTAGAACAATGTCCACAGCTGCAAGCTCGCAAAGGTTCTGGCCAGGCACATTTTTGGTCTTAACATGGCCTCAGATATTTTTAGCAGAATCTCTCCCTCTCCCAGCACCTAATTATTCTACCTCTTCTCTCCCGCTCCTCACGGAGCTGCTGCAAGCCCTGGAGAACAGCTCCCAAGTGCTAAGAGTGGAAAAGCCCTTGTGAAGTGTTTGGCTGCCAAGTCAGAGTATTTATGAGCCTGTCTGTTCCCTTTGTTTTGTCGGATTAGATTTGGCAGGTCAGGGGACTAACCAAGCCAGCTTCTGCATCTTTTGCGGCCAGAGCTGACAGACCGTATTTTTTGGTCAAGAACTATGTAGAGACATGATTTATACATACAGAGAGCCTGCTGGCATTATTATTGTAACAGCTTTGTGAAAAGCCCAGCACTTTGATTACAGCTCTCAAAGTCACAATTCTCCATTCATCCAAAGTGCATTCCCAGACATCCTGCAAACAGCTGTTTACGTTCCTGAGAATGTTTGTGCAACATGAAACTCGACAGTCAGCCACAGCTTTCTAAGGTCATAACTACTGTTACTTGTATAGTGAATTAGCTTTTATTTGCTCTGGGGATATTCTATAGACTAGGAGCACTTTGAACCAGAAAGAGCATTGGTTCATCCTAACGGCTATGTGCTACACAACCCAATTTGAACAGCTTCAGGAGAACAGTTACATGAACAAAATACCTTACAGTGCAATGGACTCTGATTTCAACATTTAGATCAGGCTATTGGAATTGCCAGACCAATGGTCCCTCTAATTCAGCATCCAGACTCCAGCAGCAGCCACTGACAGAAGCTTCAGAGGCTTAAAACGCCCCTTAATGCTGCTAATTATGGAGAAGTAACCATGAAAAGACTGCTTTCCAAACCCAACTGACATCCTGTGTCTAGTTCAGGGAGATGAACAGCCACTGTAATTTGATCCTAAGTGGTGTAGGTATTGTAGGTACAGTAACAAGAATATGTGATGCCAATAAAATGCCTGTGCCTTTCTTTCGCTGCTCTAATAAACAGTGTATATTGGTATATTTATTCATTAGCTAAATCAAAACTTAGACATTGAATTCACTCTCTACAGAAACCCTGAAATGGTTTAAGAGCCAACACAATAAAAATGGTAACCAAGACGGCACATAGTCTTTACCACCCAGTGGCACGTTCAGGAGTCTTTAGTGAGAATTGCTGTGGACTATACACACAAGAGATATCTCTTACAAACACAGTGATTCAGTTCCTATCTTTTAAGATGCTGAACAGATGAAACATTAGCACTATAGTAATTGGCATGACACTTATGTAAAAACAAAGAAGTAGAAACAGATTATACAAACCTTTAAAGTAGGCTAATCCCTGAAAGGACCAGGGTAAAAATTACATGATTTAGATATTTTTAGTCTTGTCTATCCCAAGGCAGCCATCTGTTACCTAGAAGTGAGACACTGCATGCTGTATAAAAAAAGCAATGTAAAGTATCCCAGTCAGGGATGGATTAACCCTTTACTGGGCTCTAAGCAAACAAATTCATGGAGTCTTAATACTATATATATTACTCTTTTCACTCAATAGCTATAATATGTAAAAGAAGCACTTCACTTAGGGCCCTAGGCATGCGCCTAGTTTGCCTATGCATTAATCCAGCCCTGCCTAGGCTATAAGGCAGGAGGTAGGTCTGCATGACACTAACTAGTTCAGAGAAGAAACAACCTACTTTCATAGGCTTCATCACCTACTTCATCAGATGCATTTTGTAGCCTACAAAATCTTACATCTCTCTCTGAACCAGTTAATCCTTAAAGTGACACCTTGCTCCACTTTCTGCTTTACTGCAGATTAACACAGCTAACCACCTCTATAGTGGAGTATGTATTTGTCTATTCAGGGCCTCAGCTAGTATCAGCGCCACCTGTAGGATAAGATGGCATGGTAACTCCTTTACAGCAACATACTGAACCTCATTTTTCCTCTTCAGACTTTAAATGTATCAATAAGTGTGCTCTACAACTCTCAGTTGAGTTTGAATTCTTTTGTACTATTCACCCTGTAGTTGCACATGCAAGAACATAACCTTAAAGCTGTGTGTTGTAGCTAAGGGCTAAAAATGCACACAAAGATTAGTCTCAGTCCCAGAACTTTGTATAATTTATTGCTCAGGAGCTTTATATAAAAAATGATCTGGTTCCAAACTTCCCCATAATTTAAACCTGTTTGCATTTTGGCTGTTGATTTAGCACATCTCAACTAGTACATAGAGCCAGCCAGAGTAAGCTTTCACTGTGCCACAGTAGAAGCCAAGAAAAATGCTGGAGTGAGGATTCTACAGGGCTATAAAGAAACCAGCTGCTGAGGACCCCATAGGGTTTGACATATAGGTCAGAATGGAAAGCCAAGAGAACTGTACAAGGCAGCTTATGAGAGCATGAAGCAGGAAATAGGCAACCCTGAACGGACTCTGTCAAAGAAGAAAGGAGACTTGGGGGGAAGATGCCAGGGAAGCTGTTTATGCAACAAGTTAGGAGCTGAGTTATCTGGGAATAGCAGGCCATTCATAGACAGCTGATAGGCCACAAAATTTATCAGGCAAAAGGTGGAATCACAGGGCAATGTGTTTGAAATGCTGAAGCAGTGAAAAGGTCACCAGCAATTACAGCTGCTTAGGAAGAGGAAACACTGTCTCTCTGTATGGGATATTAGACAGGGTGACCCCTGAAGCACCTTTCAGACTGATGATTCTATGAAATCTCTCTTAGTCCCACTGGGACCAACACACAGCATGTGTATTTTCAATTTACTTATGACAGATTTAAGCCATTGTGTCTTTTCAAGGACATCCAACAACTACTTTTGCAGGAAAGGACTTACCTGGGTGAAGCAGATGTAAAGTTGTTGTGTCTTGCACCCTGGATTTTCCAGTGTTAATTTGTAATAATATTTAGGTTTCTAGGCTTTACATGTATTCTCTGCATACCTGAAAAAGAAAATTGGCTTAACTTGAAAAGAGGACTGATATCAGATAAAATAAACCTCAGCTGCAGGATTTTCCCCATCAACTAATCAATCAGTCAAGCAAATAAAAACAGTTTGGCTTTAAGTACTTACAACCACCTTCACAGAATGCTTTCCATTGGTTTGGTAACAAGCCCACAGATGCCAAGTTGCAGGTGTGTAATGGAAGCCAATTAGCTCAGGGAGAAACAATCTGATTACATCCATTGCTGTATGTTGGGGATTTCCAAGGCTACTCTACACCTTAATTGCTGTTTTCCTCCTCCTCCTCTTCTGCAAAGTTGTTTTCTCTATACAGGCAGTCCTTAACTTACAACATTTTGAGTTACAGCATTTCACGCTTACAATGTCTATAAATTGACACTCTGTTTCAACTTTCTGATGTCAGTTTCAACTTTACAACACTTGATCCGACGTGATGCCACGTCAGCGAACAAGTTGGCTGTGTCACCCAAATCTCTGGAGAACATGTGTCCAAACATCCTTGGACACTTTCTTTAAGAAATCAGACAAGACTCCAGAAAAACCTGCAGCCAAGACTCCTGAGAAGACTCCAGCCAAGCACCCCTCAAAAAGTCCAACCAAGATCCTTTCAAAAATTCCAGCAAAGTCATCTCAAAGAAGTCCTTCTAAATCAATATGATTGCTATTTACACTATAAATACATAAATGTAGCTATATTTCTCATCTATAATTGATCGAATACAAAATTGTGGGGTATTTTTGGTGAAAATAGGGTATTGGGCCTTGGTTCAGGAACCAGTCCCCCATTTAAAACATTATAACATTGTTTCTTATGAGAAAATTGGTTCTGAGTTGCAACATTTTGTGGTTTTCAGGAACCAATTGTGTCGTAAGTCTGAGGACTGCCTGCATAAACAGAGAAAATGTTAGAGGTACAGACATCAGCTTTTTAGTCTATTTAGAGCTAGTGAAGCAGTACTGGTTTTGGCTCCTCTTGTTAACTGTGGGCATGACCATCTTACTAGTCGCAAGTAAACTATAGTCTATGAATGTTTTTGGTTTGTTCTGTTCACCTCTTTGACTATCTTCTCCAATGACAAGAGGAGCATGTGTCTTTATATGTTATGCTGTTCTACTGAGGGTCAGCCTTTGTTTTGGTGACAAATAGATGACAGAATGATTCAATCATCATGTAACATCAATCATCATGTAAAGTGTCAGGCACCAACAGTGCCCTGCCACACATCACTTTAAGGACTGTCATTGCCTAGGGAGCTTCTTTGCTCTCTTCCATTAGTTTGGGCAGACACATCCATAATTAAGCCATTACTATTTTCCTCTTGGATTTTTTATCTGGTAGCTGTGTTAGCCATTTTCTTCTATGTTTCCCTATCATGACTTCTATGCACAAATGGATTAGCTGGAAGAATGATCAAAGAAGAATTGTCAGTGTAATTCTTCTGATCCAACTGTGCCCAAATATCCACTGTTTCACCACAAATATTAGCTCTCATATGGTGAGGGAGGAAATTTTCCTTGAAGCATGAACACAATATCATATCACTGTGCTGCTACCCTGCCTTGCACAGTATGGAATTGTGCCTATGGCACCTGATGGAAAGAGTGAAAAGTAGCTAGAAGTTTTCAGGGGCTAATTTCTAAAAATCCTAGAAGGTAGTATTCCCTCTTGTGTGCCCTGCTTCTTTCCTGGGAGTTCAAATTGTTTTCAAAGTACAGAGTGATCATTATAGGTGATACAGTCTTGCAACACCAGTAATTGAGAATGCACGTGGCTGGCATGGACAGATGTTCATGACCTCTCTTTGTCAGGTTCTTGCAACTTTGGAAGTCTTCTGATATGATAATGAGCAGTGTTGGCAGGATGGTCACGCTGGCAGGACTGTCTGCTATGGCTTCACATTCCCTGGCTGAATCTGAAACTAGAGGGCAATGATGAAGTGGATGAGGACCATGAAGCCGTGGAGGAGGAGGATCAGAGATCTGGGTTTTCTGTTCACCACAAAAAAACACAGTAAAAGCCAGATTTTCTCCTTTAAAGGAGAAAAATACTGGAAAGAGTGGGTCTCCCCCTGCAGGCTGGCAGAGCTCCAGCCTGCAAGGGGCTAGGGGGAAAGGGGGGCAGGAGAAGGGCAGTCAGGCAGAGGACATCGTGTGCATGTGTGCACATACACATGCACATGGCATCCAGGCAGCCTGGACAGCTGCTCCTTGCAGGTAAGTGGTGGTTTAGAGGGAGAGGGAGGGAGTTGCATAGGGTTGGGGCTGGAGCTGCTGCCCAGCCTGGGTGGTACATGGGGCTTCAGGCCTGGGACTGGAATGCGTGGCAGCAGGGAGCAGGACAGGGCCATGGGCGGCTCTTCAGAGGGCGGGGGGGGGGGGTTGGCTCCCTGCTGCTTCAAGTGCACACCAGATTTGTGCACAGGGTGAGTATGGGCTAGGCACTGTGGCCAAGGGCTCCCCACCTTGCTGCCCTGTCCCCATGGCCTCCACAGCCCAGCGATTAGGACCCCGTGTGGCAGGGCACAGTGGGGCAGTGATGCTTGATGTCACCACCACAAGCCCCGTGCTGCCATGGCAATGCATCCGCCTAGCAGCAGCGGGGGTGGTAGTGCAGAGTTGTGCCCCTTGCTGCTGTCGGGAGGGCAGAGGAGTCTTGCCACGTGGCATGGGGCCCCCAGAGGTGGCACCAAGCTGCCCTGCCTCATCTTGCTCTGCCCTGCTGAGCCAGTTCCACCTGCTGGGCTGTGGGGGCCCTGGGAGGAGGGCAGTAGGGTGGGGAGCCTGAGCCCGCAGAAGGCAGCCCATATCGGCCCCACCCCCACGGGCTCTGTTCCAGCTGTGCCACCTGTGGGGGAGGAGCAGCCAGGCTCCGAGCTCAGCTCCGCTGCAACAGCAACCCCTCCCATGGATGGCAGCCAGGACTTCCATGGGTAGGGGGCTGAGGACCCGGCTCCCTGGCCCCATAGCTCTGGCAGCTGGGGCCCTCCTTGGCAGGGATGGGGGGGTGGGGGCCTGTCGATGAGGAGTGAGGGGCACCAGCAGAACCAGGGGGCTGTGGATGGGGAGTGAAGGGCACACATCAGGGTCCCTGGCAGCTGGGAGCCCCCTCTGGCAGGGATGGGGGAGCTGAGGGTTGTGGATGGGGAGTGAGGGGCACTAGCAGAACCAGGGGGCTGTGGGTGGGGAGTGAGGGGAAGTGGCATAGGCAGGGTATCCGCATTTCAGGGCTGCTCAGCACCACCAAGCAGTGGGAGGGGAAGGGCTGCAGCTGGACTTGTGGCCTGAGAAGTGGAGGGGGCAGGGGGAGCTTTGAGTTTTACCATGATAAAAAAAAAACCCAAATCAAATGCCAAAATTTATAGGTATTTAGCATTTATTTTATTATAGTGATTGAGGCATTGGTAGGCTTTCACATTGCCTTAACATTATAAATATATCCAAAAAACTTTGCATTTAACTGATACCTATAAATATAGTGGCATTTCATTTTAATTGGTGAAAAACATGGATTTTGGGGGGGTTTAATCAGATTGATAAAACCCTGCAAATTGAGAAACTGATTTTTAAACAAAGAAAATCAAGATCCCTGCCCCATTCAAACCTCAGGCTACAAAAAATAGAAAGGGCACTCCTCCACAATGCTCTGAGGCCTGGTTTGCCCCTCATGTCAATGTAAGCTAGTCCCTAAGGGCATATCTCCACTACAATGGCAGCACATCCTGGCCAGGATATTCCTGAATATGCCCTGCCCACCTACACCCAGCTTGCACACTCCAAACCTGGAAGAACACCAGTGAGTGTCCCTAGTAGCTGCTCTCAAGCACCCTGGAGACTTTAGTCTCAAGTGTAACTGCAGAGGAACATCCTGAAATGTCTTCCCTGACATGTGTCCAGTTTGGAGAATGTCTGAAGGAATGGTTGGGTGGGCAGAGCATGCTCAGTGTGTTGGTTAGGACACACCATCACAGTGTAGGCATGCCCTGAAAGTTCACCAAGTTACAAGTTTTCAGGAATTTTTGCCTGTTTTCCCTAAGGAAAAAGGACTGTTTCCCATTACAGTAAACAATACTGATAACAAATGGGTAAGCACTTCTCCTCCCCTTGGGACTCTGCTTATCTTCTACTGTCCTGGGGGTATGAAGCCTTTAAGCTTTGGATCACAGGAAATAACTGAACAATGAGAGTGGGGTGTGCTTGAAAGATAGAAATCAGGTGGGCCTTGAGTTGTGTGCTTGAAATAGCCAAGCCATACCTGCCTTGGATTAGACCTATGCAATGTGTTCTGCACAAGATCTTCAAGAACAAGGGAAAGCCCTTTGCCTAGGGGCAGTAGGGAAGCTGGCAGAGAGGTGTACACCAGGATAGAACCAATATCGGTCCAAACAGATTTCTTGCCCCAAGACCAAATTACCCCTGCACTTGAATAGGGAGTACAATTCCCAGATTTACACTGAATTTGCCAGAGGTAAGTTGCATCATATGGATACAGTTTTTGTTTTAAGACAATGGATTAATCCTGGCGTATCTACTTGTGTAGACAGGCCAACTCTAAGACAGGCTGTGTCTTATCAGGATATAGAGGGATGCCATCTCCCCAGGCCCCTCCACACAATCCAGTGACATTCCTTAGGCTGAGCCACCAGTTAATGCTCTGGCCCTCCAAGAGGTTGTCTGTGAGATAGGGAGTGCTCAGCTGGTGCTAGGGCTCCGCTTGGGGTTTTAGAAGCAGGGGTGGGAGGATAGGTTCACTGTTCAGTTGACTGTCTCTCTCCCCCTTTCTGTTTCATGTTCTCAGGATGCTGCTGAGGCAGTAACCAAGACTGCCATGGCAACTCATTTATAAGTTCATGACTGGGGTGCTGTCACATGTCTGCCAGCCAGCTACTAATTTTAACTTTTATATGTTTTGTAAGAGTCACCATGGGACAGAAAACACCATACACACCTGTTAAATCTTTTTAGGGGGTTCTCTAGCTTCCATTATAACTATGGGTGGTGTTCTTTGCTGGTCTGGGAGTTGAAGAGTGTGAAAGAATGAGGAAGATGTATGGGAAGTGCCAGGAGACAGCTGCTGCCTCAAATGCTCCACTGTCTCAAGCAGAGAATGGATGGGAACTAGGCAGAATGGACGTTCCTGGAGTTGCAGTCAGCTTGAAAGTATGTGGGTCAATGGAGGAAAGAGCCAGAGCTGTGTGTTTTTCTTTAAAAGGTAGGAGCACTGCACCACAACAAATATCTATCGCTGCCTTGCAGCAGGTGGATGGTGGATCTAACCAGCCTCCAAATGAGCTGTGCTGTTCATTTATAAGTGGAAATAGGTTAATTGGTTACAGTGCCCAATCCAGAGGAACTCACTACAGTAGGGCTGCAATCACACTGTTTGGTTTTATACACAATTCTGAAACACAAATCAAGCTTTTAATATATGAAGCTCTGCCCACACAACTTGACTTCCATAGTTACCATAGCTAGGGACAGAAATTACACATAAACCAGTTTAAGTGATCAGAAACTGGTTTAAATCTGTAGCAGAACAGGTGTTCAGTGCACATAAACCAGTCTGAAAATGGCTGAAACTAGTTTGAGATAAACCTGGTTGAATGTCGTATCAGACAACTAATTTGGGTCAAACCAGTTTATGGTATGTCTGTCTCAGGCCCCTTGCCGGTTGAAGGTAAACCAGACTCTCCCAACATCCCAGCATGCTCTCTGGGCTGGGCAGGACTATCTGTTCCACAGCAGGGCTGGCCCCTTCCCTCTGCTCCCTGGCTGGAGCTTGGGCAGAGACTGTAGGCCTCTGTTTGGCTTCCCCTTGCTCCCCCTCACCACTCCCTGCTAAGCAGGGATTCTCTCGTCCCCTCTGCCTTACACAGACCCCTCTCAGCATTAGCTAAAAGACCATATGTAGGCTGTGCTGTGGAAGACATGACAAAGGGAGAACAGGACTGTGTCCTTTTTGGAACTAATCAACAGGTAGCTGGTAACATCCCTCCTTGGAATGTTTCCTTCCTTAGAAAAAGTTGTTTAAGAAGAGCTTGAACTAATAAAAGGGGCTTTGTTTTCTGATGAGGTGTTAAATGCTGATAACAAAGCTGATAAATGCCCTGTTATCAAGGGTGGGGGGTCCCTAATCAGAGGATCTTGCTGGACCTGGTCACATTCCCCCCCCCCCCAGCTTAGCATAGTAGAAGGAAAGGGAGCGCTGCTCTAGTGCTCCCCAGCTTCTAGCCTGAGCCACTGCAGGTATGTTCCTACATTTCTGGGATGTCTGCACAGTTACAGACCGGTTTAGCCTAGCCAGGTTAGACTAACCTGCAAAGATTGAATCAGTTCAGGCTGAAGCTTTTTGAATGTCTGTCCCCAGATGAAGCGGGAATCCTGCCTTCAAATGTCACACCACAAAGGTGACTGCATTTTCTTTGAACACCTACTCAAATGGATTATTTGGCCCACACCTGGTGCTAGTTCCTGTTTAGCATCCATTTTACTAGCATTTTTCTGGTCTGTTATTTCTAGTGATTCCTTTCAAGTACAAGACACTTGTATGAACTAGTGGCTGCATAAAGATATTATCTGTTTAAGCTATTTCCCTAGCAATAAGAAAGGGAAACTGGTATTTCCCCTGCAGAACAGAGAATCACCCAACTCCAAACATGCAGAACATGTCAGCCTCTCTCTCCTTCCTCAAAAAGATATACATATATTTTAAATATATATTTTACTTTTTTTAACTTTTTGATCTTTCAACATTTAGGCTACTCTCTAATTCATGCTTTCATTTTTTTCCCCCACAACTGTGAGAGCTAGGATCTTGCTTTCTAAATTAAACCTGACATTCACATGTTGCTAGGACTCCACATGAGGCTTTTAGAAAATCATCCAATAATGACTTTGACCATGCTGCGGCTAGCATCCACTGACTGCAAAATGGCTGCTGTGGCTATAGTTGCCCTGGCTTTGCCAAATCTAAAGATGGACAATGGCAGAAAGGCAGGCAGGGAAAATAACAGCTCCTTAAAAGGGTGACTGCAACAAGGAGGTGAAAAGTTAAACCTAACTCAGAGAGGTGACACTGATCTTTTCCCCCACAATATCGATTGCAAATTTTCCTTGTCTGCACATTTGGATGTAGTTCAATTTATTATAAGGGAGGCAGTGATTGTCACCAAATCATCCAGGAGTAGGAAACAGATCGCATGACTTGGTGCAGGCTGCCAGCAAGTGCCTGCTAGTGTAACATGCCAATACCCAGCTGATGTACTGTCAGTAACAGCTGTGGTCTCCATGGTTGTCAGCATTGAACGTACCCCCCACCAGCACAGCTAATTAGTTCAGGACCTGAGCGTTGCTCCTCTTCAGAGATACACTCACAGCAATTGCTCCACTAAAACCCTGTCTTCAAAACATCCCTTGCCCCATATTTGCAATGCTTAAGATGCTCCTCCAGGTGTGGGTTACTTGTTACGACTGTACTTTCTATCCCCTCCTGCCTCTCATATTATGCTCCTGCACTCCAGACACACCCCCCCCACTCTGGTACTTGCACAACTCTTTCTTTATTCATTTTTAATAATCTAGAACAACACACTTTTCAATCTGCTGCATTACAGCACTACAATATTCAAGGCTCTTGTACGTGGGGCCTCATTTGCATTTGCTGTTCCATGTACTTGTTAAGAACTGAAGCTTCCTTTGACCCAAAGGGAGTGAACCTGGGATTTTTCCCCATCCCACATCCAAATGTGAATTGGTATCTCCAGGGGTGTTGGAGGTTGGTCTAAGGGTATAGGCAGACATGGTTCTTTGGATAAATGTGATATCTTTTATTAGACCAACGAAATACTTGGAAAAATTATTCTTTGTACGCTTTCAGGCACAACCTGAATGCTTGCAAAGAGAACAATTTTTCCAACTGATATATCTCCTACTTGTTTGTCTAATGTGAAAATAAAGCATGCCTGCAAGTCTGACCAAACAGATGGTCCCTTTCCTGTGCACTCTCTCAAGTAAAGTAATTTACAGTACTTCTGCAAACAGTGCTGTGTTCTTTAAAGCTTGTGAGGAAAGGTTCCCAAGCTGCAGACTTGGAGTGAAAATATCTTAAAACTAGCAACCAGGCAGTTCGACAGATTTGTTGGTTAGAAGCAAAAATAAAGAATAGCCATCTCAGTGCCAAATCCAAAATGAAAACAACACAATGCTCGCAAAAGCAAGCACATTTCTCTTTTCTTTTTTTTTTCCCTGGAAGCCTAGCTGTGCAGCTGAACTCTAGAGAAGACCGATGTGAAGACAACACCCCTTCTTACTGCAGGACTGTGACACTTTTTTCTCTGTGTTTTGCCAGTTGGCTAGTGTCTTTTTTGTGTTATAGCACTGCTGCTTTAGAGGATGGAACAGAAGCTCAAGTTTCACTATTTGGTGCTTTGTGGGGAATTTAAGAGGAAAATAATCAGCACTGTATAAAACCCAGCTTCCTTTCTGAAGGCGGTAACCAACCTTTGTCCTCTAGAAAAGGAATAAAACAGTGGTGCTATGACAGTGGAAGTTTGCAGAGCACTCCCTAAGAGTCCAGTTTAATACCCAACTGTTTTCCTGCTGATGTCAATGAGAGGAGGATCAAATTGATAGCTTGGTAGGTTTTTACTTCCTAATTTGTCAAGGTGTAGAGCTGAGCCTGGGGCAGGACTAGCTTTATGCATTAGGAGATCACCAACATAATTCTTCTTTGCAAGAAATATAGTGTCAGTCCCATTTTATCTGGTTAGAACCACAACCAGTGTAGAGCTAAACAATAGCAGAGCTCACAGCCCCATAGGGACATTACGACTGTCCTGCAGAAGCAGAGAGGGAAGGTACAGATTGTAGATTTTGCCATTCCCAAAAGTCAGCAGCAGCTGGATGCTTCCACTCCTCAATGACAGAGCAATGAAAAGGAGAGCGACTCCCTAATCATTATTATACCAAAACATGCCTTTTAAAAGTGCGTCTGCAGCATTCTTTCATGTATGACATTGGGCAGTACCAGGTGCAAGGCCTAGGGGGAGTGTCTGACGGTGAGCTCTCATTTTTTGCCTACAGAACATATTGTACTGTAATACAAAGCCTCTGCATTTCCTCAGGAGGCAGAGCTGAAATGAGGAAGGAAACTGCAAGGCTGGGATTTCCCAGACTAGCAGTGTTTGCACAAGGTACTTTTTAACTAGAAAGAAGCCTGGAAATATGGAAATCAGGAGTTTTTTTTATTTTGTAACCCTCTTTTCTCATGCTGATAAAGTAACTTGACTCCAGTTCTGCACATGACAATTCTCCCATCGTAGGCAAAACACTGGGCTCCTCATATCTGTGCCCTTTGTGCCCTGGGGCTTCTGCAAAACATTCAGCAGAATGAATATTCCAGATAACAAGTGCCCTCCACAGGCATGTCTCCTTATTTCACTTCACTCTGGTTCCCTTCTATTACAAGAATATATGACAGGATTAGTTAGAACACACTTCCTTACCAGGAATAAATATAACAAGATTTGACTCTGGACAGGTTCCATCTTGTGGCATAGACATGACCTAGCCAGATTTTAGCAGCCTTTCCAAATCACACAACTGCCTTTGATAAACTCCACAATGTTTAAGCATCGACTCTGGAGGTGGTAGTAAGTTAGCCCAACTCCTAATGCACTTTGGTCAAAGCTGCTTCCATCTGCACTGCAAAATCAACTGTCTGCAAACCTAGTGAAGGTCCGCCTATATCACAGGGTGGTTGTATTCTAACCAAGTCTCCCCAAATAAATACTGGGGTGTGGGCTGGACCACATTTATTATGTAGCCTCACTGGAGGACAGTCAATATACCGACTGTGATCAAAACAAACATGAAAGCTGCAGAAGTTAAGATCTTTCTAAATTGGTGTTATCAGACTGGTCCATTCTGAATAGTTTAAAAACCACTTAGATTGCCAAGGGCCTGATGGCTATACTGAAGGCTCTGTGCACAGATGCTACTTTTTTTTTTATAACAACTGTAGTAGAGCTTAGTTTTCCGGTGCTCTGATTGCTAAGTGCTGCAGTGTGGGAATTTCCTGCAGGGAGGGACTTGCCATTTTAAAGGGTGTTAGCATTCAGAACACTAAGCAGTTTGTTGCTGCTTCCTTTGGGGGTGGGGAAGGTGAACTTGCTTTGAATCCTCTCCGCCCTTAGCATTTATGGGCGGGTCCAGATGAGTGCACACATGCAGGGGCATGCACTTCTTACAGCACAAGTAGCAGCAGCACATATTTGTGTGCTGCTTCTTGCCCCAGGGCACATGCCTGCACGTGCACTCTGACAAGCAGAGTTGCCAACCCTCCTGGGTTGGCCAGGAGTCTACCAGAATCAGCATCAATTTCCCAGCGACTGTTGAAAGCAATTCAGGAGATTAATATTGTGAACCAGTTGGACAATACAACTGATGAATTACATCATGTTGGAAAACAAAATCTCCTGGAATAGCTTCAGTCAGAGTTGGGAACCCTACTGATAAGTAGCAAATTGACCCAGGTAGGGGAGATTGGGGTCAGCACCTGTGTTTGCCCCAGCAGCCTTACCTAGGCTCTGGAGGGCCTCCTGGGGCAGCAGCATCACTGATCTGGTTGCACTGAACCTGGCCAGCAGCCAGAGCATGGCTCTGGCTGGCCAGGCTCCATTTCTGGGGGTGCATGCCACTGATGTCCCAGTATCAAATTTTGGCGCCGTACTGCAAATCAGCACAGCAGCAAATAGATGCACATGTCCCACGTGAGGTTTGTGGCACCTCAAAACAGCTTTGAGGCACCACAGACTGCAGATGCGCACCTGTCTGGATGCAGCCTGTGTCTAAGTAACTAGGTTTCTTATGGTGATTTGACAGACTTCTGGTGCATAAATTCAGTGTTCTTCTAACATTTGCTTGCTGCCCTTAAACTGACACCTGACAGTTCCCCTGGATGTATCATAGTTTTCTCATAATAAAAACAGAACATTGTTGACCCCTTTGCATCTTAAAGAAAAATCACATCTAGTACTCAGGCTTAGTGCTTAACACAACATGGCTATAATCAAAACTGGCATATTAAGCAGTTCGTCAGCCTGTATGGACAGCAATGCCAAAAAAGATAACTTTGACTATCAGGTTTTCTGGGGAAATGGTTTTTACCATGGTACACATTGGAGCAAAAGTCCACAACTAGGATCAACGCTGGCCTCCTGAAGCCTCCAGTGTTGCAAGGACCAGGTCAAACAAAGCTATCCTGAACAGGGTTTAGCAACAGTTCTAATAAGGGCAGTGGGAGTCTTATCATAGGAAACTGGTAGGAGAGCAAGGGGGGAGGGCACATGCCACCCCTGAGATTGGCCTCCAACTTGGCACTGCTCAGGACAGGGAAGCATTTTTGCTGCACAGTCTGGTGGTGTGTTGGGGGAGGGCACTAAGCCACAGCGTGTTGGATGTGGTCCATAACATGAAGTCCAGCATGCCCATGCTGATTAGAGGTGGGAAAACTCTAGAGAAGCTGAACTTTCCATCTTGATGATGTCAGTGCCTTACTTACATGTGGGGAGCCTGCACAGTAGGTTGTGTGGTCCAGTCGAGTGCCACTGTGTGCTGCACCTGAGTGCCAAGAGCACAACAGTTGGGTGTCCCATGCACATCAGTATGATTGGTGAGAATGACTGGTGCATAGTGTGATTTTGGTGAGTATTTAAGTGATCCTGAGGTGTGATTCAGTGTGAATGGAATATGGTGGCTTGAGAATATTTGAGGTTTGAACAGTGCGAGCTTACTTGGTTGGTGATCATACCTGCATGTCTGAGGCATATGAGCAATGACTGTAGCAGTGAGACAAAGGAGTAACCTATTATTGGATTGGATTATAATTGCATACTTACCTGTAAAAGCCTTATTGGATCTGGACCTCAGTCATCCATTGGATGGCAATTATTACCCTTCCCTCCCTCTGTCTGAGTGAGTACCCTTGGAGGGAAAAGACTGAGGTCCTGACTGTCACTGCAGCTCAGTGAGCCTGTGAAAGCTCTGGCACTGCCCTTCACTGCCCCTGCAGGTCTAGTTATAGTGCATCACAGTTAACCAGTCTATAGAGTTAATGCTTGATGTTATGTATGTTTCCTACTGTTAATCTTGTTTTTTGTTGTGATCGAGAGTTTATAATATACTTTTGAAATTTATTGGAGCCTCTGTGTATTTATAGGGTATATGAGGGCCAGCTGTAGCTCTATGTATATCCCTGACCTCAAACTCCACCCCTAAAAGAGATAACACACAAAAGGCCCTGGCTGTCTGTGCAGGCCTAATAACCCCCCTGCCCCTTAGATTTCTCATAGGTGGTCAGCATCCGGGACACCAAGCGCTGCCTGCCTTTCAGCGGCACAGAAGTATAGGAGTAGATATGGGACTTTTGGCTCACCCCTGGGCCTGCCCACAAATTGTGCCCCCCCCCCCCAGACTCAGGAGGTACCAGTCACCCGAGTCTAATTTAGACTCCTGCTCTTACCAGTGAAACTGCACACCCGTTTTAGCAACAGTGGAAATATTTTGCTAGAATAGCCAACCATAGATATAGCTAAAACAGACTGAACAGGTTTTACTACAACTATATTTATTCATTGTTCCTGAATCCTCTTCTGCAGTCAATTGAGATGGGCCAGCAAGAGCACTGTCAATATTTGCAGCACAGACTCCACTGCCATCTGGGCTATCCTCAGATGACCTCTGCTGTGAAATTAGGACACGGTTACTTTTCTTCCCAGACCTACAAATACAGGAGAGCAAAAGTGAAAGTACAGCTTTGCTTGCATAGTTATTGCAAATGTACAACCATGGTGGTTACATACATGAGAGAGAGTGAAAGAAAGATTTAGACCTAGAATTAAGGCTTCTCCTCTAGACCTGCAGAAGTGGGTCCAGTAAAGAAGGACAACAGTCTTACAGGAGTCTTATTCTGCATCCCCTCTCAACACAGCTCAGTTGTCACAGCAGCTGGAGCAGTCTGCTAAGGGTAGAAACCAGCAGCACATTTAGCTTAGTAAGGGGAAGCAGAGAGCTGTTACAATTTTCTCTGCATCTGTTTCTGGACAACGATGCCCTTCCACAGACTGACATCTAACAGTCAAATCTAGTTTTTAGCTAATTGCTTTTACATAAAGTATAACAACTCCATGAATAAATTGTGCAACGTGCATCTTTCTCCACAGGGAGGAACCAAAAGAAACCTCACCAAACAATTTGCTTGAAGGGCAAAACCTTACAGATTATACTTTTCTTGGACAATGCTATCCCGTACCAATACAAATAGCATTAGGAAAATAGGCATTCCGCAGGGAAAGCCTTTATCTCAAGATGGGTGAAATTCATCCCATGAATTATGAGAGAGGTTAAGCACTGAAAAGACTTACTAGAGAGGTTGTGGAATCTCCCATCTTTTGAAACTTTTAAGAGCATGTTAAACAAATGTTTGTCTGGAATGGTTGAAATAAAGATAATCCTCCCTTGAGCAGCAGGTTGGATTAGAGGACCTCACTTCAAGCTCTACGTTTCTGTGATTTAGTTGGTCCTGAAAGATAAAGTAATAAATGCATGTTCATATTCCACTGTTTTAGAATATTTTAGTGAAATTTGGAATTGCCATGCCTGTTGCAACCTGTAGTCCAGCAGACCGGTAAGACAGCATGTATGCATCCTTGCAAGTTCATACTTGTGATAATACAGAAGGGTTTGCACCTGTTGCAATTACAGGTGCTCTTGGCAGCCAGCTTTATACACAATCACATGTGAAACCTGTTCCAAGAATGGCTCTAACAGCAATTGCAGTATCTTGTAAAGATTCTTTTACATTATGGTAGCAAAGCCTGCAGTCTCTTCAGGCCACAGATCTTTTAAACACAGTGCTCCTGCTTTCATAAACACTACTTTTTGCCCTCAATTCCTGTATCATCAAAAGGGAAGAGAAAAATGTTTAAGCTTTTTTATTTGTCTTAATGTTTCCACATCATTCATTTCTTTAAACAATTGTAAAATCTTTTCTAGTCATTGCTCCTGTTGAGGTATTCCTGTATCTGTAATAATTTTTATTACAGAATTTGCAGACCTTTTCTATGTTATTTTTGAGATAAACAGAACCCCACGGTCTTAGTGAGGGCATGGCTGTAATCTATAATGTTTGTTATTTTCTGGTGTTCACTTTATGGAAGATAATTGAACTACCTTCACAGATGTTCAAATTTATTTCCTGAGTGGGAGTGAGAAAGTTGTAGGTGCCACTGCAGACAATTCATAGTAAAAATAAGTCACCTTCTGTGATAAAGTTCTCACCCAGAGGATAGAGCTATTTTTAAATGTTTACAGTTAAAAGCCGTGCACTATATTTAGTTTAAATGTTCATTTGTAATGCTCATTCTGTAGCAAGAAATCTTTTTGCCTGCCCCCCCCCCAAAATGTGAAACTCCTCCATATGGCAAAAGCCCCTTTTGAGGATGCTTTCTCTTTTCTACCTTTTCTTCCTTCCTTTCTTTTATTTTTATTATTATTAAGGTGTACTTGTAGTGAAAATAGAGCTTGTAGATGCTTTTACAAATGTACTTTAAGTTTAAAAAGTAAGTTGTACCATGTAACAATGTTAGCAAGGACAGGAATCTCTGTATGGAGCTGGTCCCTGAATGAATCATGGTTGATTGTGTAACAACAATAGCTAGTCCAGATAAACAAGTTAATGAGCAGCAATTAACACCTACAAAACTACACACCAAGAAGAGGAAAGGATCAACACAGAGCCAGGAACTCCCTGAAACCTCACTGTTAAAGGTACAGAAGTCATGGTTTGAACTAATCAATGCTAGAAACGAACCCTTGGGGCTGAAATACTCCCTGATCAACCGCTTCCAGAGCTCTACTCATCACAGCAGTGAATCAATCATAATTCATCAGACTCCCAAGACTGCACATATCTGCAGACGTGACCTCTGGGCTGAGAGCTGCATCCAGGAGCTACCAAGAGGGACATCCCTTGAAGTCAACAACCCCTGGATTGGCTAAGCCCAAGAATTGGGGAGTCACCAAAGCTTGCCAGAGAAGGATAAAAAGCAGAGAAGAATGACCCCCAATGGTGCCCTCTTTGACCTGATTAGCATCCTGCCTGTCCAGCCAGAAGGACCAGGTGGCAACATCACACTGAAAGCAGCCTCGACTGGCCCTCGACGGCAGACTCCAGCACTTGGGGACACGTATATCTTGACGCTGGTGCTTAGTGTTCATAGCTAGCTACTGTGAGTATGTGTGCATGCTAATGTGTGTGTCTGAGGGGATCAGCACCAAGGTCTATGGTCTGACTTTTGCATCCATCCAATAAACTAGAATGTTATGATGATCCTGTGAGTTGGTCCTTTGTAGCCAACAATTCAACCACTTCTGCAGGAGATGAAAAGAATCATAGGATAATAGTCATGAAACCTTGCAAGAGCTCATTATACACAATGCAACTCACATCATATACCATGGGGCAAGGCAGTCAAGGACAGCAGACACAGATGTGAATTTTGTATTTGTTCTAAAAATTAGGAGTCAAGTTCTGCACTAGCAAAATCTGTAAAACTTCAGTGTCATCATCATCAAGATTACACAAAGGGCAGATTAGGTCAGAATGTACCATCTATTTCAATTGCATAAATGTAAGTATTTTTTCCAAGCTTCTTGAATTGCCCTTTCCAGAAGTTAACGGTTAGTTCTATACTTTAAAGATCGAAGTTTTCTTCTTTCCCATTCATCCTTTCATAAATAGGAATGAGTAAGATCACACAAAAATCCATACACCTTTTGAAGTTCACTGAACAAGATATGAATCAGAACCACCTTCTCTTGGATTTGCCCATCTGTCAACTGTTGCCACCAGTCTTTTTTTTTTTTTTTTCGCAGCTCGAGATGGTCATTCCATAAATCCTGGTGTCAGCCAATGTATGTATTATGTAACCCCTGAATTTTCATATTTTCCTAATCCATTATTTTCCCTTTGCTAACAAAAGCTGAGAAAACATTAAAGCCAAAACAAAAATACATCAGCTTTTCCAGAACATTGAATCCTGCCACATGTTCACTTGGCAGGATTTTGATTTCCATTACATGCTGGAGTTAGTTTGGCAGCCATGCTTAATAATTGTATTTGGAACGTTTAGAATGAGGGTAGCCAACCCACAGCACATGTGCCATGGCATAGGCCGTCTGTGATTGTGGCACAGCAAATCATGGAACAAACAGGGAACACAGCGACAAATAGGACAAAGAGCAGAAACACTGACTAAAAACACAGAGAACACAGGGCAGGGGGCAGAAAACAAAGCAACAAGATGAGTAGGGATAAGGGACCGAAGTGGCATTTAGGAAGAATGCAGGACTTACCTTGTAACATGCTTGCCAAAAAGGTTGGCCTCCACTGTGAACTTTTACTATTTTAATATTTTTACTAATCATGGTGGCAAAAAGTAGGCTTGTACCAAAGAGAAATACCATTATGAATAGCAGTAGTGAGACTAGAAAAACTGGTTCCTAAGTATTTTTAGAAGCGATTGAAAAAGTATTATTTTCTGAATCTACAGAAATTTGCTAAATTTGATTTTAATCTAAATTTGGTAATTTGACTTTAATTTAAACTAGGAGTATCAAACTCACCTGGCCCTGTGATGCCAAATAAGCAGAGAAGGGCCAGTCCCAGACCAGCTAGAGTAGGCACTATGCACTGTGTCCCAGACTAGCTTGGGGGCCAGAGATGAGGGGGCATGGGGTGTGGAGCAGATGACAGAGCAGCTAGAACAGGCCAGGCCAGCATGTGTGGATCAACCCAGACCCAGGGGCAACATCAGGGGCTAGATGACAGGGCTCTGTACAAGCTGTATTGTTAATATCGCTAATCTAAAATAATCCACAACTGTAAAAATGTTTAGTTTTTTCTTTACCAACCTAGCCTCGTGTGACTGTTTTAAAAAACGTTCTTCAAATGTTGTTCTGTAGATTTTGCTTTTGCTCTTTCATGCCAGTGACCAGGATTCATATTTCCAAGAGTTCTTGAATTACAGGAAATTGTATTACAATTGCATTGTTTTACATGTTTGGACTATAGCAGACATCAAGTACAAACAAATCTGTATTAGCAGAATTAGCTGGAACAGATCCTGGCTTTTAAGAACATCCCGTTTTGAAAATGATGATTGATTACCAAGTGAAAACAAACTCCCCTAAAAACCCCCATGACCAGGAGTAATTATCTTAGAAGAAAACATGCACTTTCCCAAATGTGATGAGCTTCACTAAATTTGAGACTTAATTAGCTAGTGACCTGTTGTTCTAAACTCAAAAGTTGCTCTTTTGTTAAGGCAAGAAGAGAAAATCTAACCTTTTCTTATCCAGATGTCAGTAAGTTACACAACTTCGTAGTTTCTGCTTACACAATTTGCAAAGTACCCTTCCATGTTGAAAGCAAGCCTTAAGTATTATAAGAAAGCATTTATCTATTTTAATCAAAATGTATTATACCAGTAATTCCCATTGTGTACATTACACCCCACAGATTCTGACCCTCCAAAAACATTTTCCTTCAAACTTTTTTTGGTTAACAAAATAATGCTAAATGAATAAGGAGGAAGATGAATGGAAATACATTAGGATGCTATTAACAACACAGTGCATATAAACGTAAGTCCATTCAGTTTTGCCTTGTATCAAGAGACGCTTTTCACAGAAAATGTTATGGTAGCTAAACAGTGGCTTAGCCTTTCCTATTAAAAACTGGTTGCTTTGCATTTAAATAAATCTAAATCCTAGCAAATTAATTACTGGTTATTACTACTTAGCTTTGTGTATCTTGTTTCCATCCTGAAAACAAAAGGTGTGATCAGTGTTCCTCATGATGAACGACTAGACTTAATTAGTTTTTCAGTTTCAAGTTGTTTTAATCTAATAAACAGATAAGGTAAAGTATGCCAATGGTACTTCATGGAATAATTAATATTGGGAACAATTCCTTTCCCTGGCCAGAGGTCAGAACTGTGAAAATACTAAATCCAAAATGAGGTTCCCCCCATCTTATATTTGAGTATCAGCTGAGGCAGGTGCTGCTCCAGCTCCAGCCAGGGTGAGAGTGTATTTTGCAGGGGAGGTCACATGAGGGAGACCATGCAATGCAAATGGCGGAGGGGGGGGGGGAAGGAAGGAGCATGGATGAAGCTATACTGTTTGGGGTGTGAGTGCAGGGCAGGCCACTCAGCAGTAAGACAGCTGCTCTGTTTCTGGCTGGAGCTGCTACTTGGTTGGGTTAGAGCCATTGTATGCTCCATACCCGAGTCAGAGCTGCCACAAAATAAGCAGCAGGGAAGGGCAGACTACTATCTGCCTCCCCTCCCCCACCCTTTGTTACTGGCTTCTGCTTTTCCCACCACAGCAATGCAGAAGATGAATTTCAAATGACCCCCAATAATTAGATTCTATATACTAAAATTACCATAAATGTATAATTTCCCATGTATAGAATCTAATTATTAGGAGTGGGGGGACATTTTATATTCAAATTCAGAGTTTTCTTGGATTCATGGAAGTATGGTATGTTCAGGTGCTGGGATGCAAGTTATAATGTTGTGCAAACAGCTGTTGCTGTTGAGACAGACCAGCTTTTGACAAACTACACAAGCACAAAATGGCTTTTAGCATTCAGGCTTCAAGATGTACAAAGGAATTTAAGACTAAATACAGTGAATGAACTCATCCAAGGCAAATAAATAGGTGTTTCTTCTCTGTTAATTACTGAAGTTCTTAAAGAGTGTGCGGGTATATGCATAAATAAATAAATAAATAAATGTTATATACATACGTAGTATCATAGTGTCTAGGGTCAGAAGGGGCCTAAAGCAGGCCATCTAGTCTGACCCCCCACCAATGGCAGGAACGAGTGCCAGGGTCACAGGACCTCAGCCAAGTACCTAT
>JAGPOW010000304.1:45313832-45352312 GCA_030014935.1 Caiman crocodilus
GAGACTGACAGGCCTGTAGTTCTCCGGGTCCTCCTTCCTCCCCTTCTTAAAGATGGGAACCACATTGGTCACCTTCCAGTCCTCCGGCACTTGTCCAGAACTCCAGGAGCGCTTGTATAACCGAGCCAAGGGCTCAGCAATCACCTCCGCCAGTTCCCTCAACACCCTTGGGTGCAGGTCATCCAGACCCGCCGACTTAAAGACCTCCAGCCCTTCCACCACGTCTACCCTCACCCTTGGCCTAGCAGTGATTCCCGAGGGGGAATACAGGCTTCCAGTGGGAGGGAAGTCCCAGTCCCCCCTCATGAAGACCGAGGCAAAGAACCCATTGAAGACCTCTGCCTTCCCATTGGCTGCAAGCACCAGGTTGCCCAACGAGTCCCTCAGGGCCCGACGTTGCCTGGGGCTCTCTTTTTGCTCCCCACATACTTGAAAAAAGATTTCCTGTTGTCCTTAATCCTAGTCGCCAGGCAAAGCTCTACTCCCGCCTTGGCCTTCCTAATAGCCCTCCTACACTCCCGAGCACAAGAGGAGTACTCCTCTTTGGAGGCTGCTCCCTTCTTCCATAGATAGTAAGCCTCCCGCTTAGGCCTCAGGGTCCCCTGAATATCCCTATTAAGCCACCGGGGCTTCCAGGCACTTCTGCCCATCTTGCATCGGGCAGGAATGGTTGCCCCTTGGGCTTGGAGGATCGTCTCCTTAAGGAACATCCACCTGTCATGGACACGTGGAAAAAATGTCCTCAACCAGCCTCCTGAGCTCTCTGAAATTGGCCCTTTCGAAGTCTGGGACCCTAGTCATAGTGTGGGTCCTAGCTACACTGCACTGGACAGCAAATTCTATCAGGCGATGTTCGTTATCTCCCAGGGAGTCCCGTACCTGGAGCCCTCCAACCAGATCGTCCTCCGAGGCCAGGACCAGATCCAGCAGCGTATCCCTCTTGGTGGGGCCATGCACCTCCTGGACCAAGTGGAGGTCCTGCAGCTCCGCCAGGAACCTCCGGGACCTCTCGGACTTGGCCGACTGCTCTTTCCAGCAGATGTCCAGGTAATTGAAATCACCCATGACAATGACATCCCTCATCCTAGCTGCCTCCTTAAGCTGGCCAGCAAAGGGGAGGTCCAGCTCCTCCCTCTGGTTGGGTGGTCTGTAGCAGACACCCACCATTAAGACCCTTTCCCCTCATCCTCCTTGCAGCCTGACCCAAATCGATTCCGCCTGGTCCTCAGTCATCCCCAAGCTGATGCTCGATGCAGAGAAATGCTCTTTGATGTAGAGCGCAACCCCTCTGCCTCTTTTCCCCATCCTGTCCTTCCTGAAAAGGGCATAGCCATCGATGCCTACGGCCCAGTCGTGGGTCGGGTCCCACCAGGTTTCCGTGAGCCCAAGCAAATCACACACAAATAGAATCTCAACATGCATAAAACAATACATCAGTGGATAATGACTTACAAAGCAACATTAATAGTATCTGGCTGTTGGGTACAGCCAGAGTTTTCTCCAAACTATATTACTGAAGCTGTGAAGTTTTCAACAGAATTTTGGAAAAACTGTACTTTAGAAATTAGGCTTTAGAAAAAAGTTCCTAGCTCTAGATGGAAAACACAAAACAAAACTAAACAGAGTAAGACAATTAATTTTATCTTTTTGAACTCAAGCCTGAAAGAAGTGGGATGCATCTCAAAGTAAGTGTTCCCTGAAACCTATTGATTTATGTTGACAGATATTTTACTCCTGATTGTTCTAGTGTATGTCCAATGGATGTGCTTTTGCCTTACAGTCCTGCATTGTTGTCATGTCCTCCCACATACATATCTGGCAAATCTCTTGTCACAATCCAAAAAAATGAGAACTCCCATAAGCAGAATCTGCTTCATCTTTACTCATGCCTCAGTTGTGCCAGCCACTGTATGAACCCTAATTGGGAATTTGAGGCTACTTCAGATTAAGTATGAAGAACTCTAGTACTAGAGTTGAAACCTCAAATATTGAAGTGTTTTGTTTCAATTGCAAGCCTCAGCAGCTTCAGTCAAGTTATTTCAGGAGAAACTTGCATTCAGATTTTTAAAAGGATGTTTCTAGCCTTCATTGTTGAAGATATGAACTTGAGAAAATGGGCTCCAGAGGGCTAAAATACAGAAAGGCAAATAGTATGGCTCCTGTCAACTTACAATTTAGCTCCCAGTAACCAAGGAAGTTTCACCCTCACTTTAACTCACCTGAAATCTTAAGATCCTGCTGTCCTTTCAACTTGCTTCTCTAAAGAAATCATAAGGAGAGAGGAGAATCTCTTCCCAATAACCATCTTTACCTAGAACAGGGGTCGGCAATGTTTTTGGCCAGAGTGCCCAAACACCTGCAACCTCGACTTGTAAGATGTTGGTGTGCCAGAGGCAGATGGCATGGGAACTGCAAGGGGTCCAATGCTTCTTGCGGAAGTGTAGACCTGGCCCCTTCCCCAACCTCCACCCAGAGGAGCATGCATGCCAAGCAAAATGCCTTCCTGTGCCACACTGGCACCCATGCCAGCGTTGCCTGTCCCTGACCTAGAACTTTGCCTGTCTCCAGCTGCTGCTCTGAAGGCCATCTGCATTGCCCAAAGCCAAAGCTTCAAACCAAGGAGCAGAAACAGGAGCTATAAAAAAAAAGTAAAGTTAAGGTTTATAAAATATGCTTCCTTTCCATTAAAAATCTTGACTGTTAACTTTAGCACTGTTTTGGACAAGTCATCATTTATCAGATTTAGCATCTGTAATCTTGGAAAGGGTGGCCTCATGGTTACAGAAAGATTTGTGTGTTTTGCTCAGCTCCATCAGTGCAGATATCAAACTGGTACATCATGGGAACAGCCCAGCCAAGATGTGCTGCTGCTCATCCACACACTCCAAAACAGGAAATACTGTAGGTGAGACTGGTCAGGAACATCTCCGCAGCTACTTTTGAGATCTGTCTCTGGTGCACACAAGAATATTTGCTGGGAATGACCAGCCTTCCCATTGTACTTCTACATGCTGATCTTGCACTTGAAAGCAAATGGGCAGAGCAAGAGCAAGCTGCTGAGGCCGTCTGTATGATCCATAGTAAAATATGGATATACATCTTCTTGCCTTGTGGCAGTGTTGGAGGGCTTGTGAGCAAAATTAGTATTCTACTTTACATTTCTGTAAGACAGACATATACATAGAAACCTGATCCAAAGGAATGTTCTGAGTAACAGTCATGCCAAAGAGAATGAATCAGTCACAAGACTTCCCTCAGAAACTCAATTAGATAAAAAAGGTAAACGGCAATTACAAAAATATTTAAAGCTTTTTCAAACTATATTCAAAGTATTGAAGATACTGTATATCCTGGTTTGTTTTAAATGCAGTATATTAAAAGCAGACACCAACGTTCTCAAAAACCTCTGTTTTATTTGTACAGAGTAAAATACACTAGATAGCAAGCATACCATTTTCAACCCACAATCTAAGGCCATTAATGAGTGTATTATTTTTACCAAATAGCTTGGCCTGAAGCAGTCAATAGGACTGGGGATCTAGTTAGTCTCTCTCTGCTAGAGCTACAAGGTGTGTATCAATCTCTGCTTCTGTGAGGATCCTAGACAGGATAAAAAAAAAAAAAAAAAAAAAATCATGAGTTTTGGTTATTCATCCATACTCATCCATCTAATGCTCCCAGAAACAAGCAGTGGCACAGCTGTATCTTTCATCCCTGGTAAGGATAACTGGTAGGACAATGAGTCAGCATGAAGACTGATGCCCTTTGGAAAACAGTGGAAAAACCAGGAGCCCTGCAGAGAAGAGGAAGCAGTGGAAAAAAGGAAAACATATTGTTTCTCATGAGTAATCCACCTGCAAACTGGGAGTGTCTGAGAAGCAAAAGATGTTTGCCCCAAAAGACTTGCCAACTTTGTGGCCTTCACTGTGTAAAAAAAGTGTAGCAAGGAAGTATCCTTACACAGATGTCTCCCCATATGGCCAGGGTCATCACGAATAAGGGTCAGGAGAGAACTCTCTACTAAGCCTTTTTGCTCTTTGGTAGTGTTTTAGGGAAACAATATTTGGAGTGCTAATCTTACATTTAGTAAACATGAAGAGAAAGTCTAGATGTAATGGGTCTTGGCTTGTAGTGTGAAAATAACCATCCTTTCTAGAACATCTCAGCTTTTGCTATCGATACCATAACCTTTGGGCTGTATTCATAGGTCACTTTACTTGAAGGCCCAAAAAGCTCATAAATCCCAATAAGTTCCCCCTGTATCTGCTGAATTCAGATACATACTAAAGTTTGAGCCTCAGAGATTCTAAAATCAGATTTTAACTCAGCACCCTCCAAAAACCTCAGAAGAAACCTGATATTGAACTATATAATTTCTAGCATTTGCAAGCTTTTTCATTTGAGTATTTAGCTTTAAGTGATGCATCTACTGGAACTTTTTCACAGCACACAAAAGGAGCTAGCAACACAAAACATTTTTTTCAGAATACTGGTTGGCCAAGCCAACCATTCCTGATTAGTTTAAGGAATCCAGAGAGCAATGCCACAACTTAACTCCCTAAAGCATGTCTAAATTAAATTAATACAAATATTTCTGCCTGCTGCAAATATAGTTTATCATATAATCTACTGATGAAGAGTTTGTTTTACATGGACTAAAATAAATTAAAATTCAGTCAGGATAGACTTTTAAATAAGCAGTGCCTGGATACAGGACAAGAGTAATATAGGGCATCTGTACACGAGCAGCAAGGCTGCTCCGACATGCTATAATGACTCGATTAATCAAGTCTGTGTTCTGGCAGACTTCAGCGTCTCATGTATCAGCATCCTCACTCTGAAAAATGGTGGTGGG
Organism: Caiman crocodilus; assembly: GCA_030014935.1. NCBI lineage: Eukaryota > Metazoa > Chordata > Crocodylia > Alligatoridae > Caiman > Caiman crocodilus. The sequence continues at coordinate 45,318,688 of JAGPOW010000304.1, forward strand.
GACACTTTAACTAAAGCCTGTTGGATGAATTTTAGTTAAAGTGCCCCTGCCGGTCTTTTTTCAGTGTGGGGATGCTGATACACAAGAAACTAAGTGCGCTTTAATGAGAACAGCTGAGAGCCCCCACCCTTGCAGTCCCAGAGCCACTCTGATTAAAGTACACCTCTCCCTTCCCACCCTAAGCTCCTACTACCCTCCACTGCTCCAGCTGCAACGGCAGCCTGAATCTCCAGATTCCCACTCCTTCCTCCAGCTGCTGCTTCCTACCTCAGTCCTAGCGGGGTTGGGCAGTCCAGTGCAGCATGGAGAGCTGGTGGGGAGACTGGGCTACATAAGGTGGGGAAGGAATCAAGGCTGGAGAGGAAAGGAAGGGGCACAGAAGGCAAAGAACTTGACAGTTTTTACAATGGAGCAGGCTCCTCCCTATATGGAGGCAGACAAATTAAGGATATACTGCTGGGAGCTAACTGAACCAGAGCAGGGCTGCCTGGGGTAAGCCAGGCCTACCTAAACATTTAGGCAGAGATATATGGGCTTGTGGACATTTTGCAGTAAAATGTCCTGCTCTTTCACAAGTTTTATTCCTGCTGTTAAGATTAAAAAATAATTTGGTTTTGAAAAGGCTGTTTCAGTCACTGCATTCACTCCTTGTCTTCAGTCCCAAGTGGAAGACATGGAGGAACCAAATCCATATGATTAGTATACAGGGAGTTACATCCCAGCCAAAGAACCAAGAACTGCAAAATCCTATACAGGATCAGGGAAGGAAGAGACCCAAGGCCTTGCCAGCAGAGTCAAAGGCACTGACAGCCCTTAAACAAGTTTCAGATTGCTTGAAGAGTGGTTTAAACAATTTAAACTGTATTTTTACTACATGCACCATTAATGTATTAACTATGTGCTAGAGAAGTCAAGATCTACAGACTCTTCAAGAAGTCGTCAAAGATCATTTATATAAGGAATTCTATTTTTCAGAAATAGTAACTTTTCTTAATAAACAGTATTTTTCAATGCTGTTTACCACCTAATATAGACACAGTTCACCACTGCAAAACACTCTTAAGAGTACATGAGCACCACGATCAGTATCAGTGGGGAGGACTATAGGTCAGGGGCAATTTGTTTTTTTGAATGTGCTAAATCTGTCTGTACTATACACCAATAGATTTCAGATCACCATTTAAAGCTTTTTTCCCTTTAAACTAAAAACAAAAAAACCACAAGACTCTCCTGGCATAGACTGGGCCTCAAATCAGAGCCATCACAAATTTAAAAAAAACCAAGACATTTGCCAAGGGAAAAAGAAAGTCAAATTCTATTCCATCCCAAACTTTGGAAGTGACAAATGGGCTTACTTATAGAAGTGCACCAATACATCAAGTCCATATCATACTGACACTGATAAAAGGAAAATTGACATTACTGGCAATCAGCTTTTTTGCTTGGCTAATGTGGCCAAGAATGTCTCCAATAAATGCCACGTGCATGTGCACAGAGGCAGCATGCACACAACCAGCCTGGCAGCTTGGAGAGCAGCATTTGGCTGGTAAGTCTGTTGTGGGGAAAGGGGTGGCAGGTGGGAAGGGGCAATTAAGGTCCCCCGCAATGAGGGAGGAAGAGAGCTGGGGCAGAGGCAGACACTGCCCAGCTGGGGCGGGATGCAGGACGGAGCCACTAGTGGATTGTCCGGGGGCGAGGGGAGGGGTTGCTCCTGATACTATGCTCACCCCCATAGGAGGCATGCACCTCCCCCTGGATCTGTGCATGGGGCAAGGGTGGGCTGCTGCTGTGGGCTGAGACCAGGGATGGTGCCATGCTCTTCCTGGCAGGGAGGAGGTGCAGGGCTGGGCTGGGGGTGTTCTGAGGGGCTATAGCAAATTCTGGGGTGGCTACAGCCCACCCTGCAGCCCCCCTCCCAGGGCCTCCACATGCTCTGAGCACTGCCCTGGGCCAACCCCCACACTGGGAAAAGCCCAGTGCTGCCCTCAACCCCAGCCTCAAGTGGCATCCCACCCTCACCCTGAGCACAGATCCAGGGGACCTACCCCAGCCTCCTTTCTCCCTCACTGTGAGGGGGCCTTGATCTATCTTCCCCCCCTGCAACAGACTTACCAGCCAGACACTGCTTGCCAAGCTATCAAGCTGCATATTGGCCATTGGATCAGTAATCGGCCGATATGGCTCACTAATAAATAGGCCATTGGTATCGGCCCAAAATCTCTTCAGAGGTGTACCCCTACTTACTTATTTACATTTCCACCCTCTCTTTTTTGTTGTTTTAAAGTCTACTTGTATAAAGGGGACAAAGTTAAAATTAGCCATTAGTGCAACTGGAAGAGCAGATGCTTATTAATAAAGTTGTTTGGACTTACCTGAATTTCGGGTTTTCAACCGTAACAACACCAACTTCTATTTCTGAAGGTTTGAAATCAATGGACAGAACAGTAGACAGGCAGGTTATTGCTGTCTAAAAGTAAGAAAGGAAAAGAAAAATGTTTAACCACTTGCTTTTCAAAGTTGAACGTAATATTTTCACATCTAGCTTCACAAATTCAAGTTAACGCCTTCCTTTTTCTAAAACTCTTGCAGAAAATCATTTTCTATCTACTGTTCATGTTATAAAATTCAGTCTCTCCTCCTCCCTCGAAAGCATGGTTTACAAGAACACCCTAACAAGTGCATCTTGCATTTTCTCATCAAGAAACCTCCAAAGTGTGTAAGTGGGTTTTAAAAGAAAACAAAAACCAAAACCCACAAATCGTACCTGGGGCAATTTAAAAAGATTTATTTAATCATGACTATTACCTTATCTTTGGTTTTTACTATTCCAGGTGCTTTTTAAAGTGTTCTTTTACAAATTTATATTTTCTTGCGTAATCCTGCTATAAAGTCATAATCTTAATGCGGAGGGTATACATCCATACAGATGAATGGGAAGGAATGAACTAATTGGCCAAGTTCTTCAGATGTTGCTGATATTTAACTGTATTACTAGCGGTATGTTAGGGCACCCAGAACCCTCAATGAACATCTTCTTATTTAAATTAAATGCATAAGAATGGTTATTTTTGTGGTATGACATTATTTGTTAACAAAAGTGATTAACAGAGGGCAAGACCTTCAGTGCAGGGTCAGAGGAAAAACAATTATGAATATTTTATTCAAAACATACCTACTGCACTATCATTTAAAGCCTTGCAAGACTAAGAAAGGACCAAAATAGCATCCTATTTCTTGCTTTTGCTTTGCACACTCCTGGTTCCTGGCTGATGCATAAGCTTCTGAAGGGATAGTGAAAATTGTCAACATAAAGCACAGATTTTGATAATAGTTTTCATAGATCCCCTAAACACAAAATTAATATTTCCATTAACTGACTGGAATTGGAACTTGTTTAATTTAAATGTTTGCTTCTAAAACACTGCAGTGCTATACATTAGAAATAAATTATGAGAAAAAGAACACACTGCTTTGACTACGAAGTTGAGAGAAAACAGAATATTGTCAACAAACAATAGCAAGAGAATACAAAAGCCGCAGGCTTCTTTTTACTGAGTTGAATTCCAAGTTCTTTAGATTTTCAAAACAATTAAAACTTTTGTTCTAATCAATTTACCTATGAGATTATGAATGCTTATTATCCCTTTAATGCTTTAATTTATACCTGAACATAGACAATATGTGAAGGATGCCATAGGATGCTGTACAATGTTATCACTGTTAGGTGCAAACATAATTCATATAATAAAACCAGAGATTTCACATAGGAATTCAGTGTTAAAAACAAGTCTGGTCTTTTGTAGTCTTTCTGAACTCTCTTAAACAGAAGAATTGCTCTATTTTTTTTTTGTAGTTGAGAGAGAGAGAGAGAGAGAGAGAGAGAGAGAGTGAAACTAAGCACTAGCATTTTCTGAGGGGTACTTTGGAGTCTAATGAGGTTGAGAACGACTGTGCAAAACAAAGCATTTAAAAAAAAAAAAAAGATTTGAGAAAAACCCAAACAATAGCGTAGCTAAGAACTCCCATTATATAACATGCATTTCTGTATATCTTGTTTAACTGAAAAGTGGAGTCAATTTTATGTTTAGGTTACTACCCCTTACTGCACTTGATTAGCTTGGTGCATCACAAAAATAAGACTTTTTTGACTTCACAGAAGAACAAGCAGAAACTAAACTATTACAACTAGATTGTCTCTTTAAATGAAAGAGTAAGGAAAAATTATGAAACGCAAAAGTGTGGCCCTATTGTATATACAAGTAGAATATATTTTAATAATGAGCCTTAAACATTTCTGTAGCAGACATGCTGACATCTAGTACTATCTTTATCACACGCATACAATAATCCTTGTGCATCTTAAAGTGCATTTTTAAACATAAAGGCTGTTCTAAAGAGGTTATAAAAATCATGCTTGTTTCCACCGAGTCAGTCAGTACTCAGTTACCACATGCCAGAGTGCTGGAATTGCTGTGACTTTATTCATGCTTCATCTAGTGGAATAGCAAAATAAACTATACCAAGGTACTAGACATTACAGTGGCAATGCAGGTAGCACCAATTTAGGACATGCTATTATCCACAGCTTATTTTTATGACATGCTTATAAACATGGTCATCTCAAATAAAAATACAACTGAAAAATCCCAAACCCCAGACTGAGCTCCCTCTCCACCCTCCTTCCCCTCCCATTCTGAAGACAGCACAGGAGCTTTGGGGAAGGGGAACCACTGCGGGGAGAGCAGCTGCAGACTGTCCAAACTGGAGCTCAATCCACCAACCTGCCAGACTCAACAGTGAATGACTGTTGGCTCAGGGTGAAACATCGTAACTCATGGCACTTCCTGCAAAGCACCATGAGTTACAGTGGAGACCTGCACATTTGTCCCTCTGTTACAGCTGCATGAGCCTGCAGAAGTATAAGCAAGCTAAATCAACCTAATTTAGCCCTAGATAAAGCAGAGTTAAAATTGGAGTAGCTCTGAAAACCTTGTATTTCTATTGCTACAGAATCAGGCAGGCATAACAGCTTATATTGGTATCCTTTGGCAGCAATGTAACTGCTATACCTTAATTTAATATATACTGTATGTACATTTAGTAAATCTTGCCTCTCTCCAGCCAAATCCAGGTCAGAAAATCCACATCATCTAGTCAGTTTTGCTACTGGTAGCCCTATAACGATGTGTCCTTATATTTGAAGAGATGCATCCCTGACCACAATGGTTGTTGTGTCACTACTGCTGCAAGAGGCATGGGACACAACACCAGCTTGTAACAGTAACAACTGAGAATGTAATTTGTCTAGTTTAAAGCACTTGCTAGCAGAAAGATTGTTTCAAAAGCTGAAAAATTATTTATGACTTGCTCCGTAGAGTAGGAATTCAAGTTCTTCTGACAGAATTTTTTGGTTTCCACAGGGGAGGATCTTGAGCAAACAGCACAAAAAATGGCAATGGAGAATGTGCAGCACCAGGCCAGGAGTACTGAAAATTCATAAATCAAGTAAAGCACTTTATTCCACTGTGCCAGCATAAGAGGGAAAATTTTAAGAACAGGAAGGGAAAATAAAAGTTTAGATTTCACTGCTTTTTTTCTTTTTAAAAAAGGAAGGAAAAGTTTATGTCCAATCCAAAAGACAGTGAGAGAAGATTAAGAGTATTTTTAAATGGACCCTACAGCATGTAGGTATTGGGATGACAAATGGCTTACTCCATTTGAATCAAATAATATTGCTGTGTCTGACTTTCCAATTATGCATAGAATGAAGCATCTTAAATAGTAGTTAACAACGCAATTACTCCATTTATCTACAGGAAAAACCTTCTGAAATAGTGATAAGCATTTAGCAGAATCAGGTACTAAACTTCGATTATTCTCTCAAAGCATGTTTTAAAGATTTTAAAAATTGAAATAGTTAGTTACCAAGGCAGTGACATCAAGAATGTCACAAAAAAGGTAGCGCTTATTAAAGAGTTCTTCACAATGTGAAGTCATATAGCAAAAATAGAAACACTTTTTACCTACTCTGGTGTCCTCTTAGTGGCTTACCTCCACTGTCTGCTCATAAGTCCAGTCAAATTTCTTCTTTACTTTCTTTTCAAGAAAGCTGGTTGACTCTGTTTGTTTGACTCCTGCAGCTGTGGCCTTGAACCCACAGTAGTAACCTGCAGGATCACACTTGTATACCTGAGGACCATGCTCTTCATCAACACCTATCAAAATCATACCTTTAAAAGAAAAAGGAAACTTACATTTATTGAGGAGTACTGAAAACACTGAGACTTCAACTGATTAAAGATTCTAGATTTAGGATGAAGACTCTCCTCCTCTAGTATGAAACAGGCCAGGTATTGTGGTATACTTTCTTTGGTATACTATTCTGAAGAGCACATTCCTCCCCACTGTCTAATCTAACATTCCTCTCGATGGGGTTTCATTGTTTTAAACTGAATTTTGTACCTGGTGAATTAGATTTCTAATTCCATTCAAACTGGACCATTCATTAGAGAAAAACTGTTAGGCAGTGTTGAGCACTCACAGAACCGAAGTCAGGAAATAAAAATGCATGGTAACAAAGTTAATTCAGCTGTACTGCTTATCCTGTATATTCTATAACACTCTGGACTCAACATTTAACTACAACACAGAAGTGGGTAACAAAAGTACTTTGTTTACTCCAATACAACTTCCCCCAAAAGCCAGCCCTCCCAAAATGGGGTACACACCTTAAGCAGAGAAGCTTCCTTTTCTCATCAGAGCTTCACTGCATAGAGGCATAAAGGAATGAAGACACTGTGCTACAAGATGGCTGTTGGCTTCCCCTTTTTTTTCCTTTATATATCTCTCTTGCTTGCTGCTATTAGTGTAGCAGATGGCACCACAGTACTACAATAGCTTGTTCAAGACATGCACCTCAAGTTTGGAGGGATAACTTTTGGGAAGACTGCATGTCTCAGGGTCTACCAAGCTCAGAGGCGACAGCTAGTCAATTTCTTGGGTAGGTCCTGGGGCCGGCTGCCAATTTTGTAAGCTGGGTGTGGTCCCCCCCTCCCCTCCCACCCATTGGCTGAGGGGCTCCAGCAGTCCCACCCCTCCCTGCAGACTGCCACATGGCCCAAAGCTATAGCTTAATTATCCTGGTTAGCACATGGAAACCATTCATCCATATGATTAAGTGTGGATTAATGGCTTCCCAAGGCTTAATCTGGGTAATTAAGACATAGTTTTGGGCCATTTCCAAGTAGTGGACTCTGGTATTTTGATGGACTTCTTGCAAAAGAGACCCCTCCTCCCAAACACACTTCCTGGCAAGCAGAGAAAAAGCAGGGAAGCCCTGGAGTCTTGGAGCACAGGGGAAAAGGCAGGGGGAGGGGGCAGGGACAAGGTGGTGGCCACACCAACACCAAGCCTACCCCCTGCCTTCTCCTCCTGCTCTAAGACTGCAGGGCTTCCCAGCCTCTTCTCTGCTTGCCAGTAAGTTTTTTTTTTTGGTTTTGTTTTGCAGCAAGTCTGCCAAAATTGTGGAGCCAGCCGTTTTTTCTGGAGCCCACCCAAAAATCACAGGTCCCATGAAAAAGGCATGCGATTTCAGCCAGCAGGTCCCTATGCATGCTGTATAGGAACAACAACATATATTTGTAAAACATTCTATTTCCTAGTTATTGGCATAAACCATAATCTTACATATCCCCCATATTCTTGTTATGGGATAAAAGCTTGCCAAGAAGTGGTTCCATTCAAGAGCAGCTATGAAAAGTTTAATGCTGGACAGCACTTCCCCATGTTTGCTGGCTGGGAGAGAGACCTAGCAGCTATTTTATAGCACTGTGCTGGAGCTTCATGAAAAAGCCAGCTCCATACCATGTCTCTGGAAAAATATTGTTCTCTACATTCTGCATTCCAGAAACAAGCTGTATAAGGTATGTGGGAAAATATACTATCAGACAGCACTGGAACCATCACTTAAAAGTCATACTGTATAGTCAGTAAATGTAGAAGACATTTATATGAATGTACCCATTTACATTTCTGATAAAAAAAATAAAATAAAATGGAAAAAAGAGACAGCACCAATGAATCCCAGCTTAACTCAAACCCATCTGATGATTACAGAAGCTTTTAGTCCCTGGAATTAAGAAGTTAATACATGCTAAATGTATCTATGTCCCCTTATGCTTGTAGAGTTAGCATAACTGCTATATGACTATTTATGCAATTTGAAAACAAGGCAAATCAAAACCATCCTCTATGAAAAAAAGATCTTGAAGGTTACATTTATGTCAAGGAATAAGTTAACTATTTGCTGTACATTTGATAAAAGATACAATGAGCAATTTCTATAGTTTTCATTTGTTCTTTCGTAACTCAAATATATGACTCTTTATTCAAATTAAAAAGAAAAAAAACACTTAGAGAAGCATAGAAAATTTCAGTGCAAAAGATGAACTTTTCGGATAGCTGCAAGCTTAATGCAAATTGTGTTGCAACCATAAACAAAGACTAGCAGGAAGTACTGATACTTATTATTATAATTAGCACAAATAATTAATTGCGTCTGAAGTACTCTTTGAAAATACATATTAAACATGTGTGAGAACATTATTTTAACAAAAGCAGTACTTTGCACCTTATAAAAACCTGCAGATGAAGCCCCATAAAACCAAGATGAAGTAGTTTCATTCCTGTTAGGGAAGGGTAAACTGCAAGAATGGTCAAATGGTTTGCCTGAGAAGACAACTTGTTTAATAACTGAATCTTGCTTACTGCATATTGCTGCATGAGTCATTATGGCAATAACACTACTCCTGGGTTCAGATAGTTAATGGTAGAATCAACGATAGAAACCACGTTCTAATCCCTACTCAAACTGTCAAACCCCAAAGCTCCTCACATAACACTCACACTTTATACAATACGAAGAATTGGTGAGAATTCTTTAAATATCAAAAATTATATGAGGAAAATTAGTTTAACAAAGATACAGAACAAAGTATAGTCTTTACTACTTACAGCATCCAAGAGGTCTCATTTCAGCATTCTGCGTGTAGACCTGAGAAATATCTGCAATCCTTTTACACAGCATGTCCACTGGAATATCGTAACCATACTTGTATTTCCAGTTAGCAGCTTCATAGCGGGCTCTTTGCACCTGGGACCTGCTATCAGCTAATATAAAAGACAAAGTATTTACTTGTTTCTCATCTTCCACTAAACATGCTGAGACAATTCTTAAACACACAACACACTGCATCGCTGATTAGTGCTAGCAATAACATGTTCCAGGCTGTAGCTTAAGAAGTCTTGATCCAATAAATTGGCAAGAACAACTTCTTTAAATGCCAGTTTGTAAAAAAGCAACTCCTTAGCCTGCATTTAAGTCTCAAGTTTGCAAATATCAAAACATGAAACAAACATAACAGGATTTGTTACAAAACTGCAATGATCTAAATAAGAGATAAATTAAATACCTGTCATCCCTGTCATAACACATCCAATATTTTCAGTAATTCTGAATAAATGGGTCACTGTGCTAGAATCCAACAGTTTGTCCTAAGAAACAAACAAAAATAAAGAAGCAGTATAAAAAAGAACCCCTCCTTTTACATACAAGACTAAAACACAAATAATGCAAAAAGAAAAAAAGAACCTAGGATTACAATTTAGGACTCAAACTGCTTCCCAACACTTCACAGCACAGAATGAAAAAGAGTTCCAGTATATCATATTTGCACAGAACCACTAATCTCCCACTATGTACTCCTGGTGTTTTGTTTCTGCAGCAAAGTGAGAGGAATTCTTACTTCTGCATTTGCATGCTCACTTATAATAAATAGCAAAGGAAGGAGAAGATAGCTAGCAATCTTTGCCAAAAGTGGTGATGGATGCCAGTTTTTGACTAGGGAAGTTGAGGACCTTTTGAGGGCACAAAAATCTGATCCCCTAACATATTCCACTCTTAATTTTAAAGTGTTTTTCATGGGGGGGTTTTGTCCAGCACCACTGTTCTATCAGATGTTTATTCTTTGTATCACTGACTGGTTTACAGGTCAGGTTGTATAACCAGTATACGAAAAGAGAACGGAAGGACTGAGAAAAAATGTGTTTCTGAATGGTCCCAGGCTTCCAAAGATACATTGACACTACAGAATTAGTTTCAACATTAATCCTTTCCACCTGCACAAAAATCTTTATTATCCAGATTTTGAGGTGCTTTAAGATGGGGAATACATTGGAAATGTCATCAGTTATCACAGATAAGTTTATCTTCTTCAACGTAAGTGAGGACATAGGTTATATCACTTGATTGCTAACAGTCCTCCAATCCTCTTCCCCTGTCTCTCATCCCACCCTAGGTTCCCACCAAAACAGACAAGGTCACCTGCAATTGACACTCTTGCCTGGAAAATAAACTTAGAACATTTTAGCAAAAGTACCAGAGGATACTCCCCCAGACATTTATAAGCAAGAGCAGGAAGAGTGTGAACATACTAAAACCACACTAAGCAGGATGGGGACATGTACTCAAATACCAGTGTCAATCACCTGGGTCACCTATGAGCACAGAAATAGCTAAAGAGATACGTTCTTGGGTGGTTTAGAAATCTACAGAAAGAAAATAAAGTACCATGATACTGTAGTGATGGATAAGATGCCTGAGTACCAAAGAAGGAAACCAGGACCGGTTGAATGGCAACAAGATGTTGTCTACTTCAGGGCCACAGAACCAACATTAAGAAATGACTTAAAAGATAATACTCACAGGGACTTTCTTCTGAGTTACAATTACTGCAGAATCCTTCCCACGAACAGCTACTGATGTTAGGCCACCCTGGTTTATAGCTTTAAAAGCATATTCTAGAAAAAAACCACAAAGAAATAATGAGAAAATTTGTACTGATGCCACTGAAGACCAATAATAAGGGCAAAGCATGCAAGTCTTGCACACACAGTAATACTGCAAGGAGTAAGCCCTCTATTTCCAATACAATACAATACAATACAATCATCATGATGGCATAATACTGAAGACTGTGTTTACAAAGTCTTTATATTATACTTATATAAGCACATAAATATGTAGTAATAAAAAGGAAAAAAAAACAATGATACTTACTAACAGAAGTTTCATACCCCCTTACCCACAAATTAAATAGTTGACTGGGATGGCCCAATGGTAAAACTAGTAACATCATTGGAACTTTGAATAAGCATTTCTTATACAAGGGGTGGACAACACCTGGCCTGCATGATAAATCCAGCCCATGGCAAGCCCCTTGGTCCTGTCCAGCCCAGGCATGAGGGCAGTCTGAGATGTGGCACATGCAGCTGGTCCTACTGTCCCCAGATATGTGGCGAGGCACGGACAGCTAGCCCCAGCTTTCCAGCAGTCCCCGCAACAGTGGCTCCTTCTGGCAGCTTCCTGCCTGTGGGGCCACCGCCTGCCAGACCTGGCCCCCTGCTGGGGCCCCCTGCTCTGTCTGGGCAGGTGGGCAAAGTTTCTACAGAGACCAGCCCAGGATCCCTGCAGGAAAGTCCTTTCCCCCAGTCCCTGATGGGATGGGGCTGCAAGCAAATAGAGAGCCTCATCCTGGAGCAAGAGGGGCAGGATGGACTGTGGAGTGGTAAAAGTGTGGGGGCAAGGCCCAGGGCAGAGCCACAATCCACTCCCCACACATCCCTGCCTATGGAACCAATGCCTGTCACAAGGATGTGCGGGGAGCAGATCACAGCTCTGCCCTGGGCCCCACATTGTCCCCAGCTCCAGCTGTCTTGCTCCTGGATGCCACTCCTTGCCTGCCTAGGCATCCACCTGCTGACTGCAGGTCCATCCACCCTGCTGACTGCACCCTGCCTGCAAGGGTCCCAGCCAGTCTCCAGGGAGACCCCACCTGCCTGCTCTATCAGGTGCTTGACAGACAAATTGGGGCCAGATGGGACCAACTGCCAGTCCCCTCCTTCCCCCCGCAACAGCTTGCCAAAACTCCTTAAGTTGTCTCCCCCACCCCACTCCCAAAAAAACAAACTGCCCACCATTGCCTTATACTAAAGACAGCGGATTGGATATTTTTTAACTTGGTGTTGTAGATTTCATTAAAACTTAATGAAACAGAAGTCTGTACTGTAACAAGGGTAAAGAAGAAATTCTTACTCATATCATTATATACTGAATCAACTGAAGAAAACCTATGATAAAGAGACCATGTCAAGACAAAACACCAGCTCCTCGCAGATTAAAGGGTGAGTTTTCAACCTTACTTATGTTTCCTGATTTTTAGGGGCTAAGATTACCCTCATTTCTTAAATGCCCAGAAGCCTTTTCATATAAAGAAAGGGGTTTAAGAACATGGAGTGTAAGTTTAAATTATCTTGATATAGTTCTCTCCTGCACCTGATTGGTTGCCTTTACATCTTCTAAAGCAGTCAACCCTTTCCGTTCCAGGACCCATTTGCCAAGATCAATGGCTTGTCCCAACTCACACCCCGTGGCCCTGCCAATGCCTGATCCAAAGTTCCCTGCTGGTGCCACCTCCAAGCCAGAGCCCCCCTCACCCCAAAGCCACAAGCCTCTGTCACCCAGGTCATGCTGGTGCCCCTCACTCTCAAGCTGCAGTTCCTTGCCCCTACCCCAACTACTTCTGTCCTGCTTGGGCCTGAATACAAGCAGTAAGTACAGGCCCCTGGATGTATGGGCACTAGCCCCATGCCATCTGCCTAGGCATACAGCTCCTTGCTGCAAGAACTGCCCCTGCCTCCTTATGCCACTGAAGGGCCAAGTACCTTCTCCTTGCTGCTCCCCTTATCTTGCTGCAGCCCCACATTCAGCCACTGTTCCCAGCACCTACACACAGGCACTCCCCACCCACGACAACCCCCTGAACTTCCATCTCTGCTCCCCGTACAATTACTTGCACTCAGCACTGGGGCTGTTCCCCATGACCTAGCCTTGCTGTATACTGGCCACACACGTCTGTAAGCACAGATGCATGTGTGCCCAACTACCTCCAATCATCCCAAGCAGCACTTGCAGGCTGGAACTCTGCCAGCCTGCAAAAGGAAACCCATGCTTTCATGGGTTTTTCTGGAACTTCCTTGTGACCCTTTCAAATACTCTTGAGATCCACTTCTGGGTTGTGACCCACCAGTTATAGAAAACATGCTTTAGAGCAGCGTTTCTCAAGCTTTATTAAAAATAAATCTCCAAATACAAAAATATCCACCCCAACACAGCTTCTAATCAACTACTAGCTACCCATTTGTCACTAGCTAAATTTACTACTAGTAAACCAGAAGTGTCAAATATAAACCTGTGGGCCCCCATTATCCAGTCCCCAGTGCTGCCCCTGGGTCTGAACTGACCAGGACTGGCCCCAAGCGCAGAGACTGGGATACACGCCGCACACGGCACTCATCCCAGGAGCTCTGGGACATGTACCATGCACAGTGCCTACTCCAGCTCATCTGGGATACAACAAAGCTCCTGAATTGGCTGAAGCAGGTGCTGTGTACAATGTACTCCTGGAGCAGCCACCAGGGACACTGTGTATGTTGCAGATCCCAGATGTGGTATCTGCCCCATCTGGACTGCATCGCATATGTATCATAGCATGCACTCCAGGACCCATGGCCCCTGCTGCTATGAGATCTGTGCTGCATGCAACACAGATCCTGCCAAGGGCTCTAAATCCAGCATGTGGGGCAGGAAGGGTGTTCATGGGCCCAGATGAGTTTAATATCAGTGGTGCTAGCTCCTGCCTTGGGGGTCTTTAAGAGGAGGATGCACGATTACCTAGCTGGGGTCATCTGAGCCCAGTTCTCTCTCCTGCCCGGGGTAGGAGGTCCGACTAGAAGATCTGCAAGGTCCCTTCTGACCCTACATCTATGAATCTATGACATCTTTGTAGTAAACAGATCTAACACCAATCATCTAACAGTCAATTATAGCTGTTCTAAACTAGTATCCTGGGAAACATCTGAAACAGGCAAGCAGGGGAGTTCCAATTTACCAGTAATTTAACCCAGTGGTGCTCAACCTTTTTCCTGTGGATTGGTTGGAACCACTTGTAGGCCAGATCCACCCAGTGGTCCTGATCACCAGACAGCTGCACAGAAGAGGGTGGGGTGGGGTTAGGTCAGAGCAAACATGGCCCTACAAGGGAAGGGAGGGTGGCCCAGCCCCAACCTGGAGATGGGAAAGGAGTGGTGTGGCCAGGCTCTGATCCATAAGTTGGGGGACAGAGGTGAGAAAGGAGGAGGAAGCCAGAGTGGCCCAGCTCATGGCAGGAGGAGGGGGATGGTGACAGTCAGGCTCTAACAGGTTGCTAGAGTGGGCTTAGGTTTTGAGAATTGTGGGGGCTGGGGAGGTGAGGAGAAGGCTGGATTATTGACTACCACTCTCCCATCACCAGCTTTCTGGACCCGTAAGGAGTTGTCGGCCACATTTGGGCGGCGGTAGGGACTGAGGTCCCCGATGTCATCTCACTGCAGGCCGCAGCTGCGGGGCAGGAAGGCTGCGCTGCGCCAGCCTGGCTCATTCCATCCGCTGCCCTGCTGCAAAGTACTCTCAGAAGCGCTGGGCCCGCAACCCCGGCATCACTGGGGCGAAGTAACGGGGGCCATGGTCCGACTGGCAGCACAGCCCCAGCGGCCGATCTGCTCCACCAGCACAGCCCCGGCCGGTCCCCTCACATCTTCGTGGAAGCGGGACCCCGGTCCCACACGTGACAAACAGACCGCGCGGCGCGGCTGACACACGGGCCGGGCCAGGCTGACACAGCTAGTTTCGGTTTCTCCGCGAACCAAGTAGGCCCCGGCCCAGGCTCGGCCCCGGCCCCCCCGAGCCCTCAGCAGCCCCGCGGAGACTAGGACGGGGAGGGGGCAGGCCACGGCCAAGCCCGTGACGGGGCATCTCGGCGGCGGCACTCACCGACTTGGTAGAGACGGCCCTCGGGAGAGAAGATGGTGATGTGTCGGTCGAAGCCGGCGCTGGAGCCGCGAGACATGGCGAGAGGCACACTCCGGACTGGTCACAGCACGCAGGGCCGGCACCCACCGGCCAGACGGGGCAGCAACAGGAACACTTCCGGGGCACGCGCTCCGCGCAGGCGCGAGAGAGGAACTCCAGCGGCTCCTCTGCAGCGCACGTATATTTCCGAGCACCCTCCCGCCTGCACCTGGGTGATCTGCACTGCGCATGCGCCAGGGCGGAGTAAGACGCCTGTTCTCCCCCCGCACTGAGGATCGTAGAGCAGAACAACAGACTGGTTTGGTGACCTCGCGCGAGGACGGCGGTCGGCTACCTAAACTGGAGCTGCATTCTCTCAGGCGTCGGAGCCTAAGGAGGGTGGCGCGGCCACACGAGACCCCACCAGAGCCGCCCTCCTCGCTTTCTTCTCCCATCTTTCCTTCGCCCAAGCCCACTTCGGCTCGCTCCGACGCGCAGGCGGCACCCCGCGGCCCGGGCTTGCTGCTCACCGCAGCGCGCTCTCATATGGCGATAGAGAAAGAGTCTTGAAGACGGGAGGCAGAGTGCGCTGGGGTTGTGCTGCGCCTTGCGGAGCACCTACCCGCATCCCTTCCCCTTCCATTCCAAGCTTGCGAATGCCGCACTTCCGTTAGACCCTGGCAAAGAACGCCCTGCATTTGGAAGCTTCTCTAACTTGGTTCCAGCTATGTAGCTGGTCTGATAATCGATGTCTTAAGGAATACTTACCTCGTGTAATTCCTGCACTGTGCTGGCCACAACATCACTCTTGTGCTACTCTTCTAAAGCATTAGCAGTTTTGCAAGGAAAATCCAGCTGTGCGTTTATACATTTATATGGATTTCAGATTACAGGAGGGGAAAAAAGGTGGGGCTTTTAATTCAAGATTAATGTCTGCCACAGCTGCATCATCATTGCGCAAGATATTTGAAAAGACATAATGTGTATCAGTATGTGGTATAAAGGGAAATTCCCCATTTAAAGCCATGAACATGTCTTGGTTGGTGAATTAATAGAATGGAATTCAACGCAGAGAAGTGCAGGGTGCTGCATCTAGGGAGAAGGAACCTGAAACATGCCTATAGGCTGGGGAACACCCTTCTCAACAACACAGTGGCTGAAAGGAATCTTGGCATCATTGTTGACTCCAAGATGGACGTGAGCAGCCAATGCGAGGAAGCAGTTAGTAGGGCCAACTGCCCATTGTCGTACATCTACAGATACAGCACAAGCAGGTCCAGGGAGGTGATCCTTCCCCTCTATGCAAAGCTGGTCAGGCAGCAGTTGTGGAGTACTGCATCCAGTTCTGGGTGCTGCACTTCAAGAGAGATGTGGCTAACCTTGAGAGGGTCCCAGAGGTGGGCCACTCACATGGTCAGGGGCAGCAGACCAGGCCCTATGAAGACAGACCAAAGGGCCTGAATCTATTCAGCCTCCACAAGACAAGACAGAGGGGATCTGGAAGTTGTCTATAAACTCACCAGAGGGGACCAGCGGACGATAGGTGAGGCTCTGTTTCCCTGGGCACCACCTGGGATAACAAGGAATAATGGCCAAATTCATTGACAGCAGGTTCAGGCTTGATATCAGGAGGCATTACTTTATGGTTAGGGCTGCCAGGCTTTGGAATGGGCTCCCAAGAGTGGTGGTGCTCTCCCATACCTTGGGGTCTTCAAGAGGAGGCTGGATGGCCATCTGGTTGGAATATTATGATCCCAGCACTCATTCCTGCCCAGGGCATGTAGTTTGTTCAAATCCCTTCTGACCCTAGAAACTATGAAACTAGTGCCTTGGATTTCCCCTACTGAGTGTAGAAATGTTTTTGGTTTTTTAATTATGTCATAAACCAACCTGGAAAGCCATGTTCCAAAATCTGTTACCTGTTAGTGTACAACTGCTAAATGGACTCAGAATGCTTTTAAGAAAATACTATTTCCATCTACTTTTTGGATAGTGATTTCTCAATGTGTTTAATTTTTTCCCCTTATTTTTTCAATTACTTATGTGTAATTTACTGCATCTTATGAGATAAAGTTTGATAGTATGTAGAAAGGCACTGGCCCTCTTTCCTCAAATAATAACAACTCCCTCCGCAGACGAAAAATTAAATACAGCACTGTAAAAATTCTCATTACATAGGTCAACAGAGCTAGCTACTGGAGCCCCTTTCCCTTTAAGGAAAAGAAGATGGAAAATTGCAGGAATTATTGTCCATATAGTCTAACTAAATAAATCATGGTATTAAGTCGGGAGACTTGCATGTTTTGAATCAAAGATTCAGGATCTCATTTTAGACCTACAATAAATTTAAAAAATCCAACATTTTAAGAGGCATGGCAGAGTGGGAGTGATATTGTTTCAGAAGCCTCTCCATCAGCTCCCTCAGTATATGTGGCAAATTACTGAACTTCAAACTATGCTTTTGTTTCAAAATAGCCACATTTAAAAGGGATCTATTTTTGGTCTGCTACTCATTAACTTTCTTTAGGTCCATTGGAGTCAGGTTCTCTGACACAGGAAAGAAGAACTGCACAGGACGATTGTTCTGATATTTTGTAGCTCATTAGCATGACAAACAGATCTATATTTACAGCTGCAGCACCCATGGAATTTTTTGAGTCTTCTTTCATACCAGCCTGTAACTGTGCTTCATCCAATTCTGAAGGACCAGCTCAAGATGTGATGTACTCTATTACCAGTATTTGTGCCCATTCAGTTCCAAGTTCCTTTCCTAATATTGGCAGTAAGGGGCTCAGGAGGGGAAGATTTGTCTGGTAATATCTTTTATTGGACTAACTACTATATATAGTTGTAATATATTAGACAAGCTGAGGATAAGAATAAGAAGCCAGGGACTCCATTACTATGGAGAAAGCTGGCAGCAGGGAAGAGTTCAGATGGACTAGGCTGCTTGCAAGAGTAGCAGAGAGAGGCCACCTGGATCTTAGGCAGGTGATGTGCTTATTGCTGAGGTAGTAGCAAATAGTTCAGTAGGGCAGAGAAGGATGGGGACAGTGACCCCTTGCAGTGCCTACTGCAAGACTAGCTTCACCACAATAGTGCTGGGAAATGGGGCAGTTAGCTCCTATCTCCCACAGCTAGGAGAAGCTCTAAAGACCAACTAGTTAACTTAAAAGGTACCTGCAGTGGTTGGGAGACCACAAGATCTGGAGGGGTGGGATCTAGGTCCTATATAAGCCCAGGACTTGAAGCCAGGAGGCAGGCTGTCAGAGTAGTCCCTCCATGATGGCCAAGGCTGGGAGACTGCCTGAGGAACTCTAGCTGCTCCATCATCAAGGAGGGGTGGAGGCTTAGTGTTATGCCCAGGCTGAGAGACTGCCAGAGACCTTGTAACAGGTAGAGTACTAAGGAACTATGAGTTGCCTGTGAGCTGAACTTTCTTACAGTCAGAGCGCTTGATTTTGATTATAGCTGGAGTGCTGGACTTTTCTGTTATTATCTGAACTGGTTTGGGACTGATTAGTGGAAGAGAAGGAGGTCCTAATAGTGCCTAGAAGCACAACAAAGCTTGAGCCTGCTAAGGACAGAGCTCTACCCTGAGAGGGGGAGGGCTAGGGCTAGGCATCTTGCCTGAGAAAAAGGGAAGTGACCAGGCCTAATGCTGGAGTTAGGTAGAGCCAGGGTCAGGGACCCATGGCCCCAAGAAAGGGGAGGGAAAGGCAAGCGGCCCACAGCCTGAGAAAGGGCTCGTAGCTCCAGGAAGGGGAAAGCCTGATCAAATGCTTATAAGCCTGACAGGGCAGAAGAAGAACCTGTGGCAAAGGCTCACTGACCTGACTGCTGACACCTGCAAGGCATGAGCATGGCTGGCTACAGAGGAGATTGGAGATCATGAATCAATAATGAACAGAGATGTATGGATGGGTAAGCCAGACAGCGAGAACCTGGGATGGAGGCAGCCCCCTCCAACTTCTTTTTCTCTTAAAGTATCATCAAAGGCATGACAAAAATGTAAAAGGGAGAGAACCAGAAGTAAAGATAGAGGTCACCAGGGACAGATCCCACCACCTCTGGCCCCCAGCTCTGCTACAAGAATCATCTCCAACTCAGTCATCTTGGATTCAGGTAAAGACAGTAATAAATAATAATGGATTCTCCATTTTTATGTAATTCTGCACCATCTTTATGGTGTTATAATTTCAGGTACAATTTGCAAGAGTCCATACGCAGTTCAAGGCTATATCATTGCCTGTATTCCATAATCAATGTTTATTTAAATAAACAAATTTGTTTCCATGAGCACATCAGTTCAATACTGTATATCTTTGCAAATACAGAAACTAAAACTTAGTTGCAGTGTTGGAATCCACAGGTTATTTATATTGCTTGATTTCATTTATGCTCATGAACAAAAACTTAACAGATGTTTCTGCAACAAATCTCTTGCATACGAAGTCTTAGTTTAAGGAAAGATCAATACTAAACTTAAAAGGTGAATGGGAAACATCAAGTGCACCAGCCTGACATTCTAGGTCCAATAAATTGAGCCAGGTGCATCAGGTTCAATGTGCCGCTCCTTGATATAATTTCAGAAATATGTCTAAGTTCAAACTTCTTGTTGAAATTCTTACGAAAAAGAGCTATGACATTCAAAGATGGAAAAATTAATTTATAATTAAAAAAAAAAAAAAGTCAGCTAGTAAGATACAAAAATGGTTTGCAATTGTAATAGTCAAAATTCACTTTTGGTGTACTGTCACTCACTTGAATGAACTTAGCCAAATCAATATAGTAATTGAACGTTTAGTCAGCTTCAGGATTTACATTATGGCATGCTAATCTTGTAACTAGATATGATTGGGGGGGGGATTGGTAGCCAGCTAGCAACAGTAGTAAATGACTGAAGCTTCAGTTTGTAAAACTGCACTCTTATTTTCTCTGAAGGCAAAGCCATTTTCTTGGCACTTCATAGGAATACCTTTCCACCAGGTGGTCATCATATGGAATATGCCACGTGTCACCTGTAGTCTGTACCACTGTATCGTAACTAAGTATAGGCTGTTGGGTAAAAAAAAAAAGGGAAAAAGAAACATTATACCAACTTTAAGCTATATAAAAGCTTATGTAAAATGATTACACTTGACTGCTAATAAATATTTCCTTCCTTTCTCAGACGTCTAAGTGGAAAGCTACTCATGGGTTTTGCAAAACAGAAAACTCAAAGTGAAACATGTTAAAGTAGATATGAAGTGTTGCTCGCAGGCAGCTTACTTATTTTTGTTCTTGAATCTTGGCCCACAAATCCAGAACCTCCTGTATAAAGCACACAATACAAGAAAACAAAATGTAACTGGGCCCCAGTATTTTTTTTTTCTAATTCAGTTCTATTGAACTCAGGAAACACTAAACTAAGAAGTCTTTTGCTGACTTGAAGGTATCTATTTACTTTTATCTTTCTCAGTACGTCATAGTAAATTATGACTCTACATTCCCCCTCCTCTTCCTCCTCCTCCTTTGTATAGACTCTGACTTCTGTACTTTGAAATATTTAATCTGAGCACACATTCATTCATCTCTCTCTCAGATGCAAATACACCTTAAATTCTAGTGAGCAAAAACTGAAACACTGTTAGTAATCTGGGGTGGTTAAAATATGATTTCCAATCTCCCACCAGAGAACAACAACATAATTTTTCTTTGATATTTCTGGAAATTAAAAAGAAAATGTTTGTCTGCCTTGCAAAATAAAACTACTAGAACTAGAGAGCACCTGCTGAAATTAGTAGGTAACAGGTTTAAAACTAAGAGAGAGTTTGCATTTTTTTTTTTAAATGCAATGCATAGTTAATTTGTGGAATTTACTGCCACAGGACGTGGTGGACAAACTGGATAAAGTCACAGGTGATAGACTTATTAATGGCTAGTGAACAGAACTGTTGGAAACATTTCCTCTGGCATCTCTAAACCAATAACAGAAGATGCCAGGGAGGGTATTGAATAGGGGGTAGTTCACACTAGACAGAGGCCTGGCTGGATTGCTCAAAGGGTAGCAATCAATGGCTTGATATCTAATTAACTACCAATATTAACTGGACTGCCCCAGGGATTAGTTTTAGGGCCTATACTTTTAAATATATTTATCAGTGACCTGAAAGATGGGATGGAGTGCACCCTCAGTAAATTTGCAGATGATCCCAAGCTGGGGGGAGCAGCAGATCTGCTGGAGGATGGGGCTAGGATTCAGAGAGGCCTCAACCAATTGGCGTATTGGACCAAATGTTCAATAAAGACAAATGCAAAGTCCAGCATTTAGGATGGAACAATCTCAGGCCTCAGTACAGACTGGGAACTGACTGGCTAAGCAGTAGCTCTGCACAAAAGGACCTGGGAGTTAGTGGACAGCAAGTTTAACATAAGCCAACAGTGTGCCCTTGTTGTGAAGAAGGCTAACAACATACCGGGCTGCATTATTAGAAGCACTACCAGCTAGACTGAAGGAAGTGATTCTACCCCTCTATTCAGCACTGGTGAGACCACAGCTGGAGCACTGTCCAGTTTTGAGGCACCCACTACAGAAAGGATGCAGACAAATTGGACAGAGTCCAGTGGAAATGGTTAGGGGGTTGGAGAACAGGACTTCTAAGGCTGAGGGAAGTGGGCTTGTTTAGTCTGGAGAAGAGAAGATGTCAGAGGGTACTTAAAAACAGCCTTCAACTACCTGAAGAGTTGCTCCAAAGAGGATGGATCTTGATCTAGATTGTTTTCAGTGGTTGCAAATGACAGAACAAGGAGCAATGGTCTCAAGTTGCACCAAACAAAGTTTAGGTTACATATGAGGAAAAACTTTTTTACTAGGAGGGTAGTAAATCACTGGAACAACTTATCCAGAGACAATGAGGAATTTCCATCCTTGGAGGTTTTTAAGCTCTGGCTGGAATGACCTTGTTGAAGATAGCCCTGCATTGAACAGGGGCTTAGACTAAATGACCTCCTGGGGTCCCTTCCAACCCTTATTTTTTATGATTCTAAGATGGTTAAAGAAAAGACTAAACAATTACAACATAACTAGACCCAACATTAGAAAAATACAAGACCCGGAACATGTCACATGATGAATCATATAGCTCTGAGGCCAGTTAAGTGCTGAGCTCTTGTTAATGAGCTGTTCATGGCTAAAGGGAAATAGGAATTGATGTCCTCCAGCCACAACTATAATGTACTATGTTCAAAAGGATGTCTCTGAGCATATAACACTCACAGTAGTTGCTCATTTGGCTGTATGCTCATTACGTACCTGTTCACTGCATCGAACACTTACCTAGATCAACTGTGTTTACTACACTAAACACTGAAACCATCTGTATTTGCCTCTGGATGCTTCCTTAAAATAAGGAGTTCTTTTTTTAGGGTTAAATATGCTACTTTACAGAAGACTTGGTAAGGAGAATTTCTATTTCCAAGCTTAAACCAGGTGCAAGAAAAAGATGAAATTAGTATGTGGAAGGCTCCAATTTCAGATATAAACATTCATAGTACACTGCACCTGAAGGCTCACTTCATGTAAAACAGCAATTTTGCATTTAAACAGATGCCTAAGCACTTGAAATGTCATTGTCTTGTCCCTTCAACAGGCCTCTGACCTCTTGAGCACTTGGTAAGTATTCTCATGAATTAATCTGGGAATTTGATCCCACTGATCCAGATCTTAGGCTTCAATGGGAATTTCTTACATGGCTTTCCAGCATCTTATATTGCATACCTTTATTGCTCATATTGCATACCTTTATTGCTTATTGTGCACTCTAAACGGCACTTACCGCAAAAGATATCTTTTTTGTGCGTGAGAGAGAAGGTATCAACTGGTGTCCCCGTTGCCACTTGAAAAACAGCTGTTGAATACTCTCAGGCAAACAAGCCTTGTGATCTCGCAAAAGGTCTCTAGTAACAAACTTACAATGATTGCCTGAATGAAGAGTGGCGTATACCAGAAAGGGATCATCTTGTGATCTTAATAAACCAAAAATAGAAAGCAGAGATATCATTCATGAGGCAGGAAATGAATTAAGTGTTGAATTAATTTCATTCATAATCATTAACAAAAACTCTCCTCATCACTAAGCTTGCCTTTAACAAAAACTTTTCCCCTTAGTTATGAGACATCTAATATTAGGCAACTGTTGCCTATTCTATTGAGAAGAGTGTTTTCCCTTCCCATCACAAAAGACAATACAGGCAACCCCTGCTTAGCACTCTTAATTGGTTCCTAGAAAACTGAGCCTTAAGCAAAATGAGTGTTAGGCAAAACTGAAAGTATTTGACAACCCAAGATAGCAACCGCGAGCATTATAGCAAAACTTGCTGAGCACTAAGTAAAATCAGGTATCAATTTAAAATGAGTATTATAGTGAAACAGCGCTAAGTGAAATGGCATTAAGCAGGGGTTGCCTGTATAATGAAACAGCCACTTGTCAGATGGCTTAACAGTAAATGGCTACATTTAACAAAAGCCCAGCTTGCTCCTTCAGGGGCATCATGGGCATATGCAAAACTGTCACAAAACTATTGGTATTGATTCTATTATAAAAGCCTAAGTCTGTTTGTCTGTCTTAACGCTTTACTTACACTCTGACTGGCAGATGGAAACAGCCAATCAAAGCGCTCCCAGCATCAGGGAATACTGCCATAATTCTGGAGCCATGCTGAGGACTTGACAGAGGGTGGGGGAGCCGAGGCCGAGCACTGCTGGCCTCGGCTCCTCCACCCCACGCTCCCTGCAAGAGACAGAACAGCAGCAGCATGGGACGTTGGGTGGCAGCACTCCATCCCAGCCCACCCCACTCCCATCATTATTGACGGGCAATTGGCTAGTAACTTCATATGAGCATGTGATTATACACCTCCAGTTTCATTTGTACAACCTAACTGCAACTTAACTTTATGATGAAGGTTTTCATAGAAGGTTTAAGATTTTTCATACAGCATACTAAGCTTCAGCTTTCATAGAATCACTGTATATTTGGGGAGATTCTCTTAAGATGTCACCTGGACTGGTCATACTCTGTAGAAGAGAGACATGCTTGCCTGCACTACATTGTGCAAACAGGCATGCCAATTTTGCCATAACTCTTACTGGTTCAACTCTAATGTGTAACCTAAAAACAGGTGTGTGGGGCAGTTCTACCTGGTGAAGGTGGCATCTGTCTCCAGGCTGCTGCCACAGAACGAATCTGC
Organism: Caiman crocodilus; assembly: GCA_030014935.1. Classification (NCBI taxonomy): domain Eukaryota; kingdom Metazoa; phylum Chordata; order Crocodylia; family Alligatoridae; genus Caiman; species Caiman crocodilus. The sequence continues at coordinate 45,342,863 of JAGPOW010000304.1, forward strand.
CATCTTAGTTTTCAGGAGGCACACGAGCTGAACAGGGAAGACCTGCAGCAGAACCAGTAAGCCTGTCTGCATGATGAAATAAATGCAGGCAGGCATACCCTTCTCTTGCAGCCAATTCTCACAGTTTGGCTGTAAGGTTGTTCCTGAAAACAGAGCCATGCAGGACAGTTCTACCTGCCCTGCACACCTCTGTTTCCAGGAGACTCTGTGCAAGTCAGACCAGAAAGGGCTGCAGCAAAAGCACATGTTCCTGCCACAGCCATTTCCTGAACTGGATCTGCAGGAGAAGCATTACACCAATCCATCTGGCTGTGCAGTGATGCCAATGACAGAGAGCATACAATGACATTCCCTTGGCCAGTACCCTCCCCCTTCCTGAACCTGCTATGTCCTCTTGCCCACTGTGGCAGGACCGTGCCCTATGCAGCTGTGACGCTTTCTAGACAGTATGGCTTCTACCCAGCTCAAACTCTAATACAGCCCTTCCTTGTTTGCTTGCCTACCATGCCTTGTTCTCATGGGAGATTATGTAAGGGAGGCTGCCTCCTGGCCTGTCTCTTCTTCCATAGGGCACTTGTAGCCTTACAGGCCAACTGTGCATCTGTGCCCTCCTAGGTACCCAAAGCCTTATGTCTTCCCCGCACTCCAGAGCCTTGAAAGTACTGGTCACCAAATCTCCTGTTCCCAGTTCCTCTGATCAGAGCCACAGCACCCACTGGATGCAATACAGAGCAACTAAAGATGACCTTCCAATAATTAGATGCTTTACATGGAAAATAAGCAATTTATAGTTTTCCATTTACAGAATCTAACTGGGGGTGATCTTGTTATATTTAGTCATCTTGGATTTGGGTAAATGCAGTAATACTGATGCCTTGAGCTGCAAGAGAGAGAGTCTGGGATGTGTGGCCAGTGGAAATAAGGTACTGAGTTGCACATGCAGCTGACAGGGCTGCACTGACAAGGTGGGTGTGACAGGGCACTGAGGTATGCCTGTCCCTTTAAAAGAGCAAGCAGCCTGAGAGGTATCTTGCAGGTGGCAAAGGGGGCTGCTTAAGGACTCACCTGACAGGAAGGGGGCTGGTATTGAGCCATATGAGCTCAGCACCTAAGCCAGTCAGACAGTCCAGCTTGGAAAGCCTCGAAGATAGGAGCTCCTGATAATAGAACAGCACAGCTCCAGAACATAAAGTGAAACTGGATAAGAAAGTGCTGGCCTGGGAACAGGGGAATTTGCCTGGGGCAGAGAGAGGCTTTTGATGCAGGCAAGTGGCCTTGTTTTGTGTTTAACCTAGAGAGAGTTTAGGGGCTAGCTGCCAGAAGGCTGAGATGCTTTTTATTTAAATTGTATCAGTGGTTTAGTCTTGAGCCTTACTGAGGGTGGCTGGAGGCATACTTGGAGAACTGGTAGCCCAGGAGGACTTGGGGAGACCCCACCAAGGGTCCAGGGGCTCTGGGAGTACCTGCCAGGGGGACCAGCATCCAGAAGCCCAGAAGGGGATCATGGTCCAGAAGGGATTGCAGACAGGAACTGCCAGAACCAGATCTCAACTGGCCCAGGAGCTTGGGCTCCATCACTGAAGTCAGTGGTTTATGACATCCAGTGGAAAGAGCTGTACTTTTGTCTCCAAATTGGATGTTTTCATGGAACATGTCCAGGATCTTTTGCAGCTTTTAACAGCCTCCCTTTTTAGTTTCAAAGTTCCCACAGGGAGGATCCCAGTTTTCCATACTGGTGTTTGTGCCACTTTCCTTGCTTCCCTCATGAAGTGGTCCTGGTGGTATTTCATTCTTTTCCCCCAGTCTCCTAACAGCTCTCACAGCATCTCCTACTACTTTATCTTCTTCTCCTACCCCTGTTTGCCTAGACTAGTGGTTCTCAACCTTTTTAGATTCAAGACACACCTTGTTAGACATAAAGCACCCTTTAGAAAATGCCAGGTCTTAGCTTTCACTTGTTTCTTGACTACAGAAAAATAATAAAGAACTCACAAGGACCACAACAGATCAAAATGTTTTTTGCCATATAGATTCCTATTTAAAATCTCTGGGTTTATTTTGTGAATCCTATGTAGCGTTTGCACACTAACAGTGCTAATATTGCACAGCATCCCATGGTTCTCTTAAAAGGTTCTCAATGCACCATAGCATGCTGCAGCAGCCTGAGAATCATTGATCTAGGCACTGGGCGCTGCCAAAATCAGCCAAAAAAGCATTAGTCAATATTCTCCAACTATCTGGGTTAGTCTAATAAAAGATATCAAATTCACCCAAGGAACTTTGTCTGCCTATGTCCTTAGACCAACACAGCTACAACCTAAATCCCTGCAATATTAGTCAATACTGGCATTCACAGACATGTTCCTGCCATATTCCTTCCTGTCAGCTAGCTGACATGCAAGTTTTCAGCTAGTGTCCCTGGCTGCTCTGTACCAGCACATGAGGTCTTTTGCTTGGGACCTGTGCCATGCTGCTAGTTCCAAACAGGCAACTGCCTGGAAATAGATATTGTGGCTGTAGTAACTTTAGTCATGGCCACCTGTATCTTGTCCTCTCTTCATAGATAATAATGAGATTGGCAGCAGAAGCAACTTTTCAGAGTACCTACAGCTATGAGAAGTTCTCAAAGCTGAAAGAAGCAGGACTTCCCAAGGAAGTCCCCAGGTCCCTTTGCTTTTCTCAATCAAGTGAAGCCACTTCGCATGATATAAGTACTGCATTTGTCCAGGCCCTCATAGTTTAATAATAATGACAGTTAAGTCCAACAAGAAGCTGTTTTCAACAAATGAAAATCTGGCTTTGATTTCCAAAAACTTACCATTTGCTTTGATACTTACATATTTTCAGTAAAAAAGAAATCTACTTTCCCCTGCTCGGCAGTCATTGCATTCCATTTCCAGGATTGAAATTCCTTCAAGTGTTTTCGGCCCAGCATAAGCAACCGCAGATTCTGCTGTGCGAAGTAGGAAACAATATCAAATAGCTGCAGGAAACAAAGCAAATGAACAATGTTCTTAGCTTTAAAAACCAAAAAGACTGGAAATATTTTTTCTTTCCTATGTCTTCAGTCATGGGGCTTCTTTCACATGCTGTCATGTTCTGCCACAAATCTTTCCAATGTTCGACAGTAGTTCAGAAACTCTCACTGACATCCATAAGCAAAAAATTTAACTAAATGATTAAATAGGTAATTTTAAGTGCATTGCCAAATGTGCAGAGAAACATACTGTTTTAATCTTTTGCAATGTTCTTACGTATACACACACACTTGTGCAGCACTCCCTAACAGCTAGAGTCAAATGGGAGATTTAAGCTACCTCAGTATTTGTATGCCAGACCTAGAAGTCATGTAGAAGTGAAGCCCTGAGTCTCAGAGAAGGAAATGAGGAAGGTTTGACTTACTATGTCTACAGTGCTCTGGTAGCACTAGCTATCACAGTGATTACAGAAATACAAATGGTGCTGCTCTATAAAGAGGAAGAAAGAAAAACTATAAAAGGGAAAAGTATGAGTTTGGGATTAAGGGTTCGGTGGAAATCTTATTTGGGCATGCTTTCCCAACTATAATATATCCTGAGGTGGCAAAAGTTGCCATTTTGGCAAATTCTCTGCTGAGGGATCTTACACCACTTTGGTGTGCAGCCTATACAGCTCTACCCCGTGGCTGGGACCAGATGACTAAGAATCAAGGAACCATAACCAATTCCCATGGCCTTCCTTTTCCAGTATACCTAGGAAAGGCTCATGCAGAGTGGAGAACATGGCTCTAAGTATACTGAGTACCAGATTAATTGCAAGGTTCAAAGAAACTTGTCTGCCTATGTCCCTAGGCCAACATGGCTACAACCTGTACAGATTAACTGCAAAGCATTATTAACCTATTGCCTAGGAAAGAAAGAAAATTAGCTTCCGAGACAACAGTATATAGCCCAGAGCCTGAGGACTGACACACATACTCTGAAAGAAAGTCAGTTGCCTTAATTCTTTACTGATATTGCTTCCAGTCAGTCAATAGTCATTACTTATCCTTTTAATTTTCCTACACCTACTTTCCTATCCTGCTTCTATCTCTTCTTCTTTCTTCCAGTCCTGCCTTCCTGGTCCCTTGGTTTTCCCACCTCCTCCTTATGACCATATTCAACAGGCTCCTTTCTCTCTGGAAAGCTACATAGCTAGTGAGAGAGAGCACTAGAAGCAGGTATTTTTGTTAGTGACTGATTGCCTGCTTCTCTAGTTGTTGCTAGCAGTAGCACTAAGAACTCTGAACATGCAAGTTAACACACAGATAGAGTCTCTACACTACACTGCTAAGCAATGCAATTTAACAATGGCCAAGAAGGCTACCTGCCATGTGCAGACTAGGCTAAACATTCAGCAGGTATTTCCTTGCATGCTTTTGGTTTTCTTGCATGTTCCAGTACAAAGAAATATCATATACTATAGCAGGGCAATAGCTTCCTCCCTAAAGTGATGCGTTTCAGAAAATTTGCTTTGGGGTACAGAATAGAAGGGCATAAAAATATCAATTGTTTTTTTGCGGTTGCGTGTGGGGGTTTTTTGTTTGTTTGTTTGTTTGGGTTTTTTGCAACGGAGGAGAGACTACCAGATTAAATATTGTTAAGCAAGCCATTCTCCTTATTCCTCCTCTGTAGTGATATAAGCCACTTGAAATTTTGACCCTTAACTTCTAAGCCAAAAGTTTAACTCTTCTTTTTGCCAGTTGTGTCACTTCCATTCAAATGTTTGTTTGTTGATTGTTTCTACAATTTCATATAACCAACCATTTCATACGGTCCTTTCATTAGATACACCCCAGGGAATTATGCACAGAAAAATTCAAGGTTACGTAATGAGTCTTGGGGGGCTGCACATGGTGGCATGGGGTTGGCCTGGCCCGGCCCACACCTTTGGATCGGACTGGGCTGGTTCCGCGCCAGCATGTGGGACTTGTAACTCTCACCTGCAATGCCATGCTATTAGGCCGGGTGGGTTCCATGCTTCCACATGGGGCTTCCAGCACTCCATTGGGAAGTGCATGTGGAGGCATGGAGTTATACGCCATTGGACTGGGCTCGCTCCATGTCCCTGTGTGCAGCTTCCCCGCTGGAGAGCTGGAAGCCCCACATGGAGGCATGCAGTCAGCTGGCCTGGCCTGATGGTACACAGATCCCACCAGAGGTGTTGCGAGCCCCATGTACTGACATGGAGCCAACCTGGGCTGGTTCAAAGGTGTGTGCCAGTGGGCTGACCAGTTGGGGGGAGCACCCCCACATCCCATCCTGCAGGCAGTTCTCCTCCCCACTCACCAGCTGTTCAGTTGTGTGCCATCATGCTTGGTTCTTCCACATGGGAGGTGGAGGCACAGAACCTGCCCAGGTTAAATGATGCAAAATCATATAGTTTATGCACAGAATTGCGCAAGTATATAATTGTGTAATTCCCCAGGGTGAAATTAGATCCAGAAACTTTTTTTTTTTAAGCATGAGTTTTTCAGAGAAGGTTATATCACTTTAATAAAGCATTGTGTTCAAGGTATTCCTATATAGTAGAATTAAGTGTGCATAGTGACTTTCAAGAAATGAAGTCTGACCCTAGGTAGAGTGGGCTGAGAGCAGCAAACAAAGATTTCTGAATAATCCTAGATAGCAAATGGAGCTCCCTGTCTTCGTTATTATAGAGCTGCAGCGTTGACTATATGGTTGTTGTACCTAGCAGCTTATTCTTCAAGGTAATCTGTAGAGGAAAAGGAACCAGGCTTTTTTTTTTTTTTTTTTTTTTTTTTTAGAGGTGCTTGCTCGTGCACTCTCTCTTTTTTTTCTTTTTTAGTTCTTTATAGTTGAAAGGTACCCTCCCCATCTAAGTTTTAAAGCTGGTCTACTCACAACTAGCGTCCATCTTATTTTAATGTATACCTTTTAATGTTCTGGTGAAATTTTGCGAGGTAGACACTTACTTTGGAATAAAAGTCTTAAATTAGATCTTCACCCACTTAAGCAGTAAGCCAGGCTTTAATTGAAATAAAGGGTGTGGTTTTAAACAGAGATATACAGTGTGCAATGTACCCACAAAGTTACACCAGTTTAGCTGCAAGTATGATCTTATGGTTCCTTAATTAGAAAAATATCTGATATATCAGTTTAAATCTCGCATATATTGGTTTAGCTTATGCCTATGTAACTTTACAGCATATTTAAAAATAAGTTTGCTCTTATTCTGAAATAAGTCTTCTCATACAAAATCAAAGGTGCAAATAGTACTGATTTTTTTTTAAGGTATTTTGGAGCAAGTTTCCATATAGATCAATGATCAGTTGTGAAGTTTATGCTAAATTCAAATAAGCTCTTCTTGCACATAATTGTGTGTGGCTACAGGAGATGCAAATCATTTTAAATAAAACAGTGTATGTCTGAATGTTTACAGGCACGCCAAAATAAACATTTTCTCCTTGCACATTCTTCCTTTGCTTAGTACCAATATGATACCACAAATCTTCCACTCCCTACTCTTTCATATAGGCTTCTGGGAAAACTAAGTGCACTGCTTCAGCCTAAGTTCTGGCTCCTCCTGAACTCTAGCAATGAACTCTTAAACTACAAAGATATGGATACTTTTGGCTAGTTGTGGAGAAGGGTGGCCATAAGACTAGTGCTTTCTTATAATCGTTTGCATTTTAACACCTATATATTTAAAAAAATATATTACCATTAGCCAAATCTTGAGAGTCTTAATTGTTTTTTCCCACCCCTCCACTATATACTCAGTCCTTTTGTCTTCAGTTGTATTTTATTTGGTAAACCAATTTGGTCACTTAGTGCTCTTGTATTGCTGTAAGTTTGATGTTCCCCAGACGTAGAACAGTGCAGCTGTGTGCCTAGGGTAACACCAGTTTCTGCCACGCCAATTGTGGCAGTGTGATCAGCCACCACTGTGACAATGGCTACTTCTGCACCCCCCTCACAAAGATGACTCCCAGAACTGTTGCTCTGGTCATGCCCTGCACCTGCCTCCTCCTCCATACCTCCCCGCAGCCAAACTGGCCACAGTTATTCTACTAGTATTCAACACTGCAGTATCTGGACAATCCATAATTTATAATCTAAACACATACCCAGCCTTCAAAGAGTTACCATATCTCAATCCCAACTCTCCTAACACTCATGAGCAGGGTGGGGGGGGGGGGGGATCAGTTTAAAGAGAAGCAATCCAAAGAACTTCAGAGACTCTTTGTTGAGAACTTCCAAACTCCCCAACATTCAAGAGTGACCAGGGAGGCACTTTTTCCATCAATAATGAGGCACCAAGAAAGAAACACTGCTAAGTCTATACACAAAAGCAGCTTCAGTTCAGCACTCTGTAAAATGTACAAGTGCTATTGCCGAAGCCCATTAAGGGCCTAACAACACTTGCACTGACTGAAATTGCAAGTTTGCCCCTTCCTTAAGTGCTCGAATGACAGTGCTGGTCCAGACACTGTCATTGCTAGCTACAGATTGCTGAATCAGAGCTACATCAAAGTGCCTACAAAACTTAAGGAAGCTAGATCCCAAGCCCTGCAAGCCTCTTCCCTATATTAGTTATAAGCTTTAATTGTAAATACTGGTCATTTGGACTTTGTGTCATTTTGTGCTTAAAGGCATCAGGTACTCTCTTGTTTACATTGTTTCTACTAAATAAAGGGGGAAAAAAGTCTTTGCTTTGGGCCCCTGGCATATATTAAAAGAATGATGCGATGGGGAGGGACATCAGGAATCTTATGCTCCATCCTCAAAACTGGGCAACCTGTCATGCCAGATTTGCGTAGCAGGACATATTTGGGATAGTGCATACAATTTCTCATATCCCAATCATATGATTGCCATGGCTGAAGATTGTCCCTGCCCAATCAATCCTGGAGACTGGGAAGGGGGGGCTCTGACCCAAACCCTAGAGTCGCCCTGTGCCCCATCCCAACACTCAGCTAATCACAGGGATGTTCCACATTAAATATGAAACACCTCTGTGGCTGGTTTTCTCACTGCATACACTGGCTAAACAAGTTAATCATACCAGGGCCCCTAGGGAATGCTTTGGAGGATCAAATGATCTTCAGTTTTGCACTTAAAAAAAATGACAGTTGCTTAAAAGCTAATATGAATCATTAAAGAATGTTTATAAAATTCTGCATACATAACCTTTGCATCCTATTTAAATGAACAGTTTTTCATGCTAATGAAATGTGTTAGAAATTATTCATTTTTGATTACAGAAAAATAAAAAATTCCTTTTGCACACTCCTTTATTTGATGCTCCTTTACTAAAGAGAATTTTGTCTAATTTTGGACACCAAACATTTACTGTGGTGGTCTATACATAGTCACAGTATTTCTTGTGGGGGGGATTTCCTAACTGATTCTACTCCCACGCTTGACTGCTTCTCATGAAAGGAAGACATGAGACACAGCATCAACCTTGTTTTAGTCATAAAGGAAACAACAGAAGTTCCTTACCTATAAAAGACATGCACAAACCCTTTCTTTACTGATCAAAATTCTAAAACTTATAAATAAAAAGTTGAAGTTACTCAATTGCTCTTCTCTGCCACTGCATAATGAGGTTTTCACACCTTTTAAATATCAGCTATACTACTGGATAATCTGTTCAGCAGGCAGGTCATGAAAGATACTTACATGTATACAATAAAAGGCACGTGCCGCTTAAGAATCCATGTAAATCATACTCTTTCGTCCAGATCCCTCCCATGCAAACTTGAGTCTGATAGTCTCACTGACCTAAGTGAGGGCATCTTACACATTCCATCGATCTAACATTTCACATTCATCAGTGAGCAGAAACTGATTATTCATAGCAAGTTGAAACTCCACTATATAAGGGTAACTAATTGTGCAATGTCAAGGAAAAAAGGGTCAGCCTTTGCAGATGTTGAACGCATTCCTTGAAAACTTAAGAGTACTTTAGAACTTTGTTCCATCTTCTTAAACTTGCCTGATTACACAAGTTAGCAGCATTTGTTTAAAAAATGGATATGTTATTGAGCGACTTTTTGTGCCAGTTAAGCCCATGGTGAAAAACATGCTAAATATTTTCCTTTTTTTCAAAAATGTACCATTCTTCATTTCACTGAGCATCACTTTGCTTGCATATAGAAGGACAGAGTAAGTAGGAAGAACCACTCAGTTCTTGCTCTCTCCTGTGTTATTTTGTTGTCAGTCTGTCTAGTTCCTCTTACTCTTCCCTAAGCATAGTGGAATCTCTTCCTGTCGTCAGTCTGCACCATGCCTCTTGCTGTAATTTCTGCTCTCTCTTGAAGGAGAATATTTATATGAATAAAATAATGATCGTTTACACACACATTGTTGTGAATAACCCCGAACCATTTCTTTGAAGGCCTAATAAATGGCCTCGAGCCATCCTCCCAAGACAGAATACACAGGGAGACTGGAAGGTTGTTTT
>JAGPOW010000304.1:45352412-45363320 GCA_030014935.1 Caiman crocodilus
AATAAAAGCTTTTTTTCTTTCAAACTTCCAACTGGCATTCATATATTGGTGCTCATGCATGCCGGGCAACGAATTCAGACTTGGGCTGAAGCATAACAACATGACCTTTCATCTGAAGATCTCAGAGCGTATTACAAACATTAAATAACAGCATCAGATAATATCCATGAGGAACAGAAATATAATTACCATTTGATAGGGAAAAATGAGGCAAAGAGCAGTAAATGTGACTTTCCAAATTCACACAGCAAGTCACTAATAAAACAGGGAGTTTGGAGACATTAAAAAAAACCCCAAAAACCAAAAAACTGTATTTTACTGGAAGAAGCAGCTCATTATTTTAACCTAGCTCTGCACCGTTGGTCTAGATCAGGCGCTCCAGCACGTCTTTTTAGTGTTTTTAGCTAAAACTGATTCAATCAGCTATTACACTGAAGCGCCTGATCTAATCAGACATCAGGCAAGCCAGGCCCAACTAAGGTGCTGCCTCTTCTGGGCATGTGCTGGGTTTGGCATGGGACTGTGCCGAGTTCAGTATCACTTTTTTTATACTTATAAACAGCCACAGAGATCTGAATCTTTGGAGCCTCGAATCGCTGCTCTCTATCAGTCACTCACTAAGCCCAATTTTTAAGGCTTAGGCATGGAAATGTTTTATTAATGCCACAAATTAATTCAGTCTTAAGCCTTATCCCTTTCCAAAGTAGTTTTTCTTTCCAAGTGCTTACATATAGCTTCACTAAGATGCTTCAAAATTTCTGTATCTTTTCTTTGAGACCCACCCACCAGTTAAAACCCCACCATATTAAAGGTTTCTTCCCAATAGTGCAGTATTTTTCATTTACCACATTTGCACTTAATTTTGTCAGCGTACTGCCCAACTTTATTAGAGACTGCTTGAGTTTCTCCCAAACCCTTGCATTTTCTAACAATGTAAAACAATGTTGTATTTAACATTTACTGCTAAATTATGCTCCAGTTAGCTAGGCAAACATGGACACTTCTGAGATCAGGGCATTTCAGAGGTCACTGCAGAAAGTAGAGCAAGGTAGCACATTAGGGACTAGTTGATTCAGAGAGGCATGAACTTTCATAGGCAAAAGTTTATTTTATTTCATATACCCATGAAAGCTCATGCCTCTAGTTACTTCCTAAGGTGTCACCCTGTTCTAGCCTTCTGCCAACATCAGAGTGACACACCTAAATATCTCTCTATTCTTAGAGGTTACTGCAGGATTTAGGTCCCATTGTTTACTTACTGTTCCTAATGGTAAAAAAATTTTCCAGGATTGATGCCAGTTTGGATCTCTGAAACCCACTATTATTAAATTCTTTCTTTAGGAAAAGCAAAATTATACAGATATTTGTTTAGTCAATGTACAAAGATCCAAACGACTAACTGAAGGAGGTAAAAACAGTATATGTGCACAAAAGTCTGGATCAGTAGAGTATGTTCATATTGTTCTAGTGGGTGGCCCCAGTGATGAGAACAGCCAACGATATACGCATAAGTACCCGAGTTTAGTGACTTTGAGGGGCAGCAGAGGTCCTGGTTCTGACATAAAGAGTACCTGGAGTTACTTAGCAATGGTTTACTACATGTGCAAAAAAACAGTCCATGATTATATAAATACTCTTATAAAGCATTTTTTTTCTGAATCAAGTTACTTCAAAGAAAGCTCATATGTCAACTTCTCACAGACAGTCCTGAATGAGGACATCACAGAAAGACACTGGATTTTGAGTAAAAATAAAACCTCTGAAAAAATTCTGTGGTAATTTGACTTTTCAAATATATTGCAATCATTTTTCCCAGTTTTTGGAAAGTACTTTAGGCTAAATTGTATTTAGGCTAAATTGTAGCTAAAGGCTAAATTGTATTTTTTGTGCACTATAAACTGCCTGAAAAGTGCAAGGAGAGAAGGGAAATATATTCACAACCCTATATGCATTAACCAAGGATCCAACATCACACTGAAGTTAGCAGGAACAGAGGAATTTCTGCACACTGCAGGATGTGACTAATTTATTCAGCCTCACAGCACTTTCATGAAGTAAATGATTTAAATCCCCATTTTACCAAGGTAGGCAACAAAGAAAAAAGAAATTGAATGACTGATTCCAGATTATGCAACAAGCTATTAGCAAAGCAGGACACAGGATCCATAAATCCACACTTCTAGTCATTGATTCTGATCCCTGTGCAGGGCATATCACAGTTTCAAAGATCAGACTTTCTGTATGACAATGCTTTTCCTTCGGACATTACCAGGAAGATTTGCCCGGTGGGAATTCCCTAAATACTAGTTCTGTATGAAAGCACAACATGTAATGACTTAGCCAAAAAGTGGCTCACCTGTTCCGTGGGCATAGCCCAAAGAAATACAATCAAAATAAAGTGAAATCAGTGTTGCTGTTAATAAATCACATTAGATGACTTCTAAGCATTCTACAGGATCTTATAACTGCCACACAAAAACAGTAATGTATTTCTCAGGTACTCTAATTGCAGCTAACAACAGTGAAGTAAGTAAATGTACTACTGATCACTGCTACAAGCCCTTCCAATGCTGTGCTTGAAAAAAAAAAAAAAAAAAAATAAAGGAGACTGCAGCAGCTATCACAGCCACTGATTTACTGAACAGGGCTGTGAGGCTGGGAGCAAGAACACTACTGTGCAAGTTGTGGGGATCGGTTTCTACCAGCGACAATCTGTGTGACATTTTAGTTTTAACAGTAAATAAAAACAAACAAAAGCCATCGATTTCAACTGAAAGTCAAACCTGCTTAAAATGGTTTCTGAAACAGCACTGAACAGTTTGATCTTATCTACAATGGAATTTAAGCTGTCTTGTACATGTCAACCACAACTATTACGACACCTATAGACAACTAAAGGTACATTTTACTGTCCTAAACAACTACTGTTCTTTTCAGAAAACAGAACATTTGATAATGACTCTTTAAAAAGTTACCTCCTAATGAATTTTACCTTATTTATGATCATTTATGGTATTCTGATGCATGTTAGTCTTTCAGATGGGAACATGTCCTTTAGTTGCACAATTCCACTGAATAATAATTTTGAAAGTTAAATAATAATGACAAACATATATTTCTTCATCCAGAAAAATATTAATTTATATAAGAACTTTACTTATAATGAACTATAATAAAAGTGGACACATTAGTGGCATATCACTTTATTTCTCAGTCACTTTAAAAATGTTAAATATCTGACTCTCTTCAAATAGGCAAACAGATCAGTGTTGAACAAAATAGCCATGCTCATTTGGACATGGCCCTTGTGAGGGAGTCCAATAAAAAAGTGCCAACATCACAACCTTTTTCCTTCCCCTCAAAGCATCATTTTTCCCTAGGTCACCACCTACCAAAGGGTGCCCCATACATATTCAGGGGAATGTAGCAGTATTTTCTTTATTTTTTTCTCTACATTTATTTAACTAGAGAATCCAAAACAGCCAGCACTAGCATCGCCAGTCTCTCTTAAGGACATAAGCTAAAGATCTACAAAGAAATAAAAGGGAATAACTGAATACAATTCAACTATACAATGAAATAAAGAGGTATAAATAAATATGCTAAAGCACAGTACTAAGAGTTTTATGTCTTTCCTCACTGTTTTGTAATTTAGTGTACTCTTTTTTTGTTCATACTCTGTTCATTCTCAATTAGTTTGTCTGTCTTGTATGTTTTTTGCTTCTGATTTTACTTTCCTCATCTTCTTTGGAAACCAGAATCTCCTTTCCTCTCCTTCTCTCTTTTGAACTTGCTCCTTTGTTCTCTATTGTTGATAGATTTTTGCTCCCTCTTATGTTATGTTACCTTTACCCCTTGGGCGCCTTATTTTGGACTCCAGCAGTTTGCAATGCTGAAACTGAAGGATACATCAATGGAAATCAGACAACTTCATATTGAGGTCAACAGGGGTACTTGTTGTTTTCTGGGTGCTTCCACATTTAGTTAAACAACCTGTAACAGGGTGGTCTGTCCCCTTAAGAGGGGGCAGGCAGCCATGTTAAGTAGCTGTAGCTGTTAGGGAGCTACTGCTAAGGGAGTGACTTTCTGGATGCTTAAAGGCAGAGAAAGGAAAGCAGAAAGGAAACTTGAAGGAACAGTTAGGAGGGAAGGTGCCTGCTGTGAATACAACAACTTGCTACAGCATGGGGCCAGGATGCTATTCTGAGGCCAGAGTCAGGGGGTTCCTCTTTTAGCACCCACCACAGCTTATCAGGGTTTTTTTGGTTGCTTATTTGCAGTTTAAAGACTGATTGATTGGAAAGGAGTAGCTAAGAAGCTCCTCTCTGAGCAAACCCACTTGCCGGAGCCAGCCAGCTATGCAACCCACATACACACCACTCATTAGGTCAAACCTGTCAGTTTCTCTTGGCACTGAAGTGCTTGAAAAGTAATTTAAAAGAAAAAGGTCCTTGGTTCTGCAAATATTTAGGTAGTGGTTCAATCCTGCTGCTGAAACTGTAATTGAAAAGCATGTAAAAAGGGAGTAGAAACAAATTACAGAAGAAGTAACAACTTCTGAGAATTGTGAATATAAGAAAAACCCTTTCACACAAGATCTGCCACACGTATTACCCAGCAGGTTTCTGCTCTTTGCTGTTAGTCCATTTCCTTTTCAATCTGCAGTTTATACAGTGAACTTGAAAGCAATTCAGACTGAAAAGAAAAACTAATTGAGCATCCTGAAATTGTCATTTATTCCCCAATTTGATTGGTTCTAGATTGCCATTTGAAGATTATTTGTAGTTAGTGACAGTTCTTTGGAAACACAACTGAAATGTTGTGTTACTTTAGTCTTATTAAGAACAAAAATGTAACTATTGAAAAGCTGTCTTTTCTCAAATATTCTAAGGGTAAAATGCACCTCTTTCAAACCTGAAAGGTTATTCTAGTCAGAATAGATGGATATGGCACAAAAAGTGTCACACTTTAAAAATACCAAGTTAAGTATTTAACAGGAAAGAGAAAAGCCTGATTTTTTTTCCTTTCTGAAAGTCCCTTTCTCCACAGAATTTAATCATTAAGGCATTCCATAAATTAAAAAAAAAAAGGAATATTCTTCCTGCCCCTAGTTCTTACATAAATAGAGCAAGCATGTCGGGGTCACAGCTCTTCTTATAGAATTAAAATATGGTTCTGCATTGCAGTATATCTTTTAGCCCCCCATTTTGAGCTGTATTATAGCTTCAGACAGAGATGGGTGTGACTCAAGAAGATCAAAGAAATGCTGTTAAGCAGGGTCTTCTGGGAAATGGAGTCTAGCTGACAGTCAAGTTGGCTAAAACTTCAGCCCTACTTTTTTGTAGTCAATAAACCTGGATGTGCCATTTTGCCCACCCCGATCTACTTAGATTCAAAAAGGGCCTACGGTTTCTCTGGTCTTCCTCTTACATGCTTTTGACTTAATTGTAGAATGCCTTTATTGCCTGAACTGTGACGAGTAAGCAGATATGGTATACTCTGCTTCCCCATACAAGACTTTATCTTGGTCTCTATGCCTTTTAAAAACTCCTATAATCCATTAATTAGAACTTCACATTTCCTTGTTATATACGTTGAATCCCTTTCTGAATCTTGTTATATTCTTGACTTCAAAGACTTCTAGCAACAGCGAGCTCCCCAGCCAAATTACACACTGTATGAGAAGTATTTCCCTTTATCAGTTTTGAACTTGCCTCCTTTTAAGTTACATTCCATATCCCCTTCTTCATGTGTTACAAGAAAGAAAAAAGTTCTAAGATAATGAATTATAGAAACAATGTTATAGATGTTTCATAGTTTTATCACATTCCCTCTTTTTCATCTCCTTTCTAAAAGAAAAATCTCAAACTTCTTCCTGTGACCTACATTTTAACTGTGCTGTAGCTATTATTTAAGAGTGCTGTAACTAACTCTAGAGATATTATTATTTTTCCTAATGTAACTGGCCCAACACCTTTGATTTTAGAGCTTGGAACACAGAACTCCAAATTCTTGAGGACATTTGTAGGATATATCATTTGGAGCTTTTCCTTTTTGTAGACCCTCTCATGAACACTCAACATTTCGGACCAAGCCTGGACCTTCACAGTGTTAATTTATCAATCCTCCTCCTTTGGCAGATAGATGGAAGAGACAATCTTTTCCATCTGTAATGTCCTATTCTAAATCAACAGGGAAACAAGTAGGTAAAGTTCAAAACACACGTGTAGTATTATCTAAAGTTTCCATGTATCAGTGTTAGCCTTTGTTCTCATTCCTGGATTCTTCAGCCTTTAAAGCTGTTCTTTCTGTATATTCTTACTGTTTCTCACGTGACCCTCACCACCAGTAAGTAACAACTTCAAACATTTCACCTCTGTGCTTTCCTTTATGGTTTTTCATTTCTCAGAACTTATTCAATGCCAGGAGGCCAGGTGCAGTGAGTTACAAATGGAAAAATGGGAGGATTTAGAGTTATTTTTCCCGTTGTATACAGAAGCTAAACTGCACTTATCAGAGCAACAAACTTTAAATGGGATAATTTCCTCATTAGCACTATGACCACTTTTGACAAATTCATTTCCCAGGATTATCAAACCTCCATCTACTTTCTCTCACTTTATGCCTGTTTTATCTGAGTGTCAGACAAATCAGGCCCTGGTGTTCTCACACTTCTACTGTTATCACAGCAGGACAGGACTGCCCAGAGAGTGAAGGCTGCAAGAGAGTTTCAATATTACTTTCCATTTTGGAAAGAACGTAGATGGCTAATAATTGTAGTGGAATATCTGTGAACCAGGTGCACTTGGGCCAGTATCACAAATTTTAGTGGGTCACAATTAAATATTGAAATTCCAAAATATGAGCTGGATTTTGTGAGGGAGTTATGAAAGTAAAACCACAAGCAAACTGATCTTTTCCACAGAAAGAAAACAACGATGTGCAGGACAGTAGTTCAATTTGTAAGACTGAAACTGACGGTTTAAAAGATATCAGTACTTCAGGTCTCAGCAGAAGCCTACACAGATGTCTGCACAACTTGAACTCTGCATGTCTAATATTAAGCAGTTTCCTTCTCTCCTCCATTTTGTGGTTGAAAAAAGTCCCAGGAGGTACTTTTATTTTTTGTGGAAAAGTGCCACATATAGACAAGATAGTTCACCATAATTGCAGGCACTGGCAAGATGCAACTTCATGCCATTTCAGGCACTTTAGAGCTCAGCTTTTACAGACAACCTACTTTCAAATAAAGTAAAGACCCTGACAAAAATTGCACAGCTCAGACTTTGCATTCTTACCAAAGCTGCTACATCTCATAGGACAGAATTCTCAATCTAAGTAGTACCGTGCTGGAGTCAAGTAAACTGATCATTAACACAGTGACTGGGGCAAGTTGCACCATGCAAAAGATGTTTTATGTACAACTTTCTTACTCTTTGCTGTTGCTTTCTGGCTGTCTATTGATTTGCTGTTTAACATTCGGATCCAAACAAACTGCCTCCAAAGTAAATTAGTCATGGCAATAACCACTGTTCTTTTTGTAATGTGACATGCACCTACCTACAATACACCTGAAAACTTAAGTAAGCAGAATCAAGCAATTATCATTACCTTATAATACCAAGGATATTTAGATAATATCCTATTAGTAGTAATAGTTGTTTTTTTTAAATTGGGTTCCATTTATAACTAAAAAGGAAAATTCCTGTAAATGATAAAACAGTTCACAGGAAACTTCATCTTTGGAAAAAATCTTGACTACATACTAAACGCTGTTCTCTCAGTTACATGGGTAGCATTTCTTACTCATTTTATGAACATACTGGCAAGAGTTTTCCAAACCTTGGCACAGAAAAATACATTAAGAAAATAGCTACTCAAGATCTGTGCAATTCTTGCAGCCAGAAAACGTAGACTTGCTGTATTCTGCTGACATACATAGCGAACAGACAAAAGACCATACGTTGTTCTCTGTCTACAACGAAGTAGATGCAAGTTAATACATAAAAGGCCTGACTGAGATGATCACATGAAAAGGAAGAATGGGGAGCAATTCCATATTATAACATTGCCACGCTTCCTCTATACCACGTCTACCAAACACCATAATGTAGAAAGGAGATCAGAGACAGACAGGGATCCTTTCAGCAGACAGGGATCAGGGGAAAGGAGTTAGGCAATACTGTAAAGCAGTAGGGATCAACTTTTTCATAGATGTTTAGGGTTGGAAGGGACCTCAGTAGATCATCGAGTCTGACCCCCTACCCTGCACAGGAAAGAACGCTGGGATCAGATGAACCCACCTAGGTGCTTGTCTAGTCTACTCTTAAAGACCTCCAAGGTAGGGGAGCACCACCTCCCTTGGAAGCCCATTCCAGATTTTGGCATCCCTCACCATAAAGAAATTTTTCCTAATGTCTAATCTAAATCGTCTCTCCATCAGCTTATGGTTATTGTTCCTAGTAATCCCAAGGGGTGCACTGGTAAACAGAGTATACCCTATTCCTTACTCCTCCCCACAATGAATTTATAGACGGTCACAAGATCCCCTCTCAGCCTTCTTTTGCGCAGGCTGAAGAGGGTCAGGTCCCTCAATCTCTCCTTATAGGATCTTACTAGCAGGCCCTTAACTGTATGAGTAACCCTCTTCTGGACCCTCTTAAGGTCATCCACATTCCTCTTGTGTTGCCTTGTGGGGTCAGGCCAACTCTCAGGATCTCAATATTACGCTGTTAGACAGGAGGGCATGGTATACAATTGCATGCGCACACACTCAAAAATCAATTAGGTGCATACACACACACTAGGCACATACACCCACTTCATTCTGGAGTCGACCCATGACTCTGAAATCCCTTTCTACTGCTGTGCTGCTTAGAAAGTCACCTTCCAGTCTGTAGGTGTCTTGGTGATTCCTTCCTAGATGCAGCACTTTGAACTTATCTTTATTAAACTGCATCCTATTCTGTTCTGCTGACTTTCCCAACCTGTCCAAATCTGCCTGAATCCACTCCCTTCCTTCCAGTATGTTTACTTTGTCCCATAATCTAGTGTCATCCGCAAATTTGGACAGAGTGCTTTCTCTGCCCTCATCGAAATCACTGATGAAGATATTGAACAGCACTGGTTCAAGGACCAAACCTTGAGGAACTCCACTGCCCACATTTTTCCAGGCTGAAAATGACCTGTCCACCATGACCCTCTGGGTGCGTCCCGTAAGTCAATTCTCCACCCACCTGACCATGTAATAATCTGTGTCACAACTGCTTAATTTATTTATAAAAATGGGATGCAACAGTATATATATCAAAAGCCTTTTTAAAATCCAAGATGACATTCACCTCAGCTCTTGCATCTAAGTATTTTGTGACCTGGTCATAAAAAGAAACAAGGTTACACAGGCAGGATCCACCTGCTATGAAGCCATGCTGGTTGCCCTTCAGCATTATTTTTTCTACTGGACTCCCAAAAATGGGAAGCATGTCATAAATCAGACTTGCACCCTCCCCACATACCACCCAAACCCTTTCCCTTACTCAATCTTCTGTTTTGCCTTCTATACCTATCCTGTGCTCCTTGACTAAGCTACTGCTCTGCTTTTTACTCCCACAAATGGGAGGCATGTCATAAATCAGACCTGCACCCTCCCCACATACCACCCCAACCCTTTTCCTTACTCTATCTGATGTTTTGCCTTCTGTCCCTATCCTGTGCTCCCTGACTAAGCTGCTGCTCTCCTTTCTACTTCCTACCCTGTGCTCCCTACCTAATTTGACTTTCTGCTCCCTGCCTTATCTGCCACTGTGCTGCCTATTCCCTCCCAGTCTGCTGCATGCCACAGGTTGCCCACCCCTGATACATATACCTGGAACATATCATGTCAAGATGGTATAGACCTGACAAATTTTGTCACAAGTTAATGTTGACTGTACATCCTCATTATTTTGCAAAAGATAATCTAGTCTATCAAATCCCATTTTTATACAGTATGGTACAGCACATACATGCTAGCTACTATGTTGTCAACATTTCCACGTCTGGAAATGGGCAATAGCAAAGAACTCAAAGTCTTAGCTTTGCAAAGCTGGTCAGATTCTCCACACTGGCCAGGTATACCCGAAGGTCTGGTAGATATGCACCTTTACAGACTAACTAAATTATATATATGTTCACTTCATCAGATGTTCTGAAAGGACATGCAAAAACAGAGTTTAAGAAGGAGAAAGAAATTAGAATACAAAAGACAAGGTGAGGGAGCAGAGACAGAGGCCCCCTTTACACATGCAGGTAAAGGCATGATGGGATCTAATGCACAATTCACAATTGTGCCTCCTGCCATGCCATATCTGCATGGAAGGAGGCATGACTGGAGGAATCACACATTAGATCCCACCACACCTCATTGCCAGTGCAGGGGGAACCTGATCCCAGGGGGGAGGGGAAAAATTGCTGGGTGACATGCTGCGGGGACCCAGTATTCAAAGCTATGGGATTCTGGGTCCCAGCAGCTGCTGGTCGCTACTGGGACCCGGAGTCAGCAGGTGCTAGGGCTGAAAGTCCCTAGCAGCTGCAGAACTTTCAGCCCTGGCTGGGCAAGCTGCACCCCTATCAACTGATGTGGCTCTCAGCCGTAGGGAGACCCTGCTACACATGTGTGCAAATTAAAGCGTGATAGCAACCAGCTATAAAGTTATTACGTGTTCTAACTTTATAGTTGGTTGGAGCTTTTTATTGTGTGATAAGTACTTTGAATGTGTAGCTGGTGTCAAGGTAATTGAATAATTAATTGTGCAATACTTGTAACGTGTAGAGGGGACCAGTGAGAGACAGAGACACAGGGGCAAGGGGGACAGTGTTAGGAGAAAAAGTAAACAAGTAGTGGACCCATAGGAATTTAGTCTGGGCTGT
>JAGPOW010000304.1:45363420-45389061 GCA_030014935.1 Caiman crocodilus
TGTCACAAAAGCTAATCCAGACAGAGATAAGAATCCAGATCCCTGTTTAAAACAAGCTCTGCCATGTAGGTGTACATGGGATCAGGTGCACGGCAGGGCTACCCTGCCAAATGTTCAACTTAAGGATCAGTAGAAATCAGCCACAAAAAATGTTAAGCATATTTTGTGGAATATATTTTTGGCTAGTTTCTCATCTTCTCATGTGACCATGTAGCAGGGTTACTATTTATGGTGCAATTAAAAGATTAATTATGGCTTAAGTATAACGTCTGCCAGGGGCCTGACAGACAGAACATGTGTTTCAAATATTTCCCTGTATCCCAAAGGACAGTGCTTTGTAATGTAACAGCTAGTCAATGTTGCCAAATCCCATATGCGACACCAAGCATTTCTTTTAAAACTCCAGCACACAAATAATTCCACAAGAATCTCATATTTTTTGCATCAGTTGCAGAGAAAAAAAAACGTTTGAGAACATAAAACAAGCATACCCTAACAACTGAGAACTAGAAGACAAATAAGGACAATCAAGGTTGTGTTATGTAAAACGCTTAAAGATTATTTTTAAATTTTTTTTTAGCTAATCCATAGTTGTTAAGGTCTGACTCATGATGTTTAACCAGCTGTGGCCGGCAATATTGCAGAACACTTTCTGGAGCCTACTGGATCTACTTTATGGATGTCACGTACACATCCATATGGCATATAACATGTAAGTGAAAAACAAACTAGAAGCAACTGCAGTTTTAGGAGTATTTTGCTTTAGGCTCTTAAATTCCCTTAAGGCTAATTCATCAGCTAATAAGTTGCACTCAGTTTAGAAAAAGAATTTATTGTTACTGGTCATTTCAGCTATGTTGGGAAGAAAGGAAGGTGAAAGCAGGAATCTGAAAACGGTGAAAAATGCAGCTAACATGATATTGCCCACCCAGTTCCAAAGACTCAGTGTAGTAATTACTTTGCAGTATACACTAAAACTGGTGGTGTTACAAGCCACAGAAAAGTGTGCTCCATTAATGGGTGGCTGAGTCTGAAGAAATCTAACTAGTCAATTTTGCTGTGTGTCTTTTCATTTCTTCTATTACTCTCATTGTTCCCGCTGCAAGATCAACTTATACAGGTATTTTTATAACAAGGATAGAAGAAAACACCTAACAAGACAGACAAAGCAATAACTAGAAGTAGAATTTATGAAATACATATCTGCCAACACAACGTGCAGCTTCACCTATTGGACTGTAGTTAAAATCAGAAATTCAAGCATAATCAAACAGCAATTACCATACATTGGGTGTCTCTACTCAAGATGCTAACTGCACAGTAGCCTAATAACACTGTGCAGTAGTGTGCAGCGCAAAACCCATACTAATATGTTACTGCGCAGTAGTATTAGGCTACTGTGTAGTTAGCATTACTAAAAGGCCATGTGCCAATGCTACTGCACAGCACTGCCAGTTACAGTGCACTGATTTACTACTTGGTTATACAGGTATTAAACTTAATGTTCACTGACTATGGTGCATTGATGAATGTGTAGATGCACTCACTGAGCAACTACACAGCACTTTTCATTTTCAAAATACATTCTAGACAATAACTGGTTAACTTTCACAGTACTCTGCTTGATGACAAGATTTTATTAACCCAATTTTACAGACCAAAACAAAGGGGGGAAAAAGAAAAGAAATTCAGAGCTCTTGATCCTCCTTTATTTACAACACCATGTAAAATGAGGAACAACTCTTGAGTTAAACTGAGGAATCTCAAAAGAGAGAGCTACAATTAAAGTCAGAGATTGAAATTGATTCAACAGGATCCTGGAGAAGAGAGAGACAGCCTGCTACTGATCCAGTCATAATTTTTGCAATGCAATAAAAATGCAAAGTTGAATAAAACACCACCATAAGAAGAGAGACAGAGCATTACTAATGTGTATTCCTGATTTATGTAATGAGCCAACTGATATCATCATAAACAATGAAAGACCAGCAATTCCAGTTTTTAATAGATCAGTAAGGGGAATTTTGATAAGAACAGGCTGATGCAATGTTTGGAAATATTATAATAATTCAATAAAATTAATGAAAAGCCTGTAAACTTCAGTAAAGAAAATCAGAGAACTGGTTGAAAAAGATGTAATATATTACTTTTACACAGTCTCCCCAATGACCTTAAGGACTGAATCGTCTTATAACATTAGATATAAACATAAAGAACCTGAAGAATCAGTAAAGAATTGGCTGATGATCAGTAAGCATAAAGGGACTTGCAAGTGAGGCTTGCAAGAGTTAGCATTCAAACATTTTGTACAGAAATTACCTGGAAAAAGAAATTCTTTAAAAAAAAAAAAAAAAAAAAAAAAAAAAAAAAAGGTAGGTTTGCTAATGGCCCAAAGCAGAATCATTAATTATACTCCCAAGGTCAAATAAATTTAAACTAATTTGAAAATCTGATTTTTCCAGAGCATGTTAAGAAGAATATTTATTTAAAACTGAAGAGAGAACTTTGTTTAAACAGATGCAGAGAAACGAGAGCAGTTTGCATTCATTTTTTACTAAGGTAGAAGGGCAAATAAGATAACACTAATATAAATAATAAAATCTTTTTGTACGCACTCTCTTCAGAGTAGTAAAATACAAGTCAACAAGAATACATTCTAAAAAAAATGGCTCCTGCCCCCCAAAACTAGAAATAAGAACACAGAATACAGTGTAGAAATGCAGTAAAATAATCTAAACCATAGTGGGTAACAGTTTAAGCAGAAAAAATAATATAAAAATAGAGCATTCAGAGAACCATTTAAAAAGACTCAGCAGAAGTGATCACAGTTTAAGCCTGTTACTAAGACCTCAGAAATGTTTATTCACACAATACTGACTACTCAACTGGAGGGATAAAATTCTCTGGAAACAAAGGGAGCCAATAGGAGCAAGGCTTAGCTATGCGGAGAACCTGTGTCTTTGTATGCTCTCAGTTTCCTTGTTTCTGTTTGAGCCATGCTGTGAGGGAAATCCCTGCTGGATGCTGCCCCAAGAAATAACTCTTCCCACAGAACTTTGTTTTGTATCATGGAAGGGAAATCTATGCAATATAATGCTGAGTCAGAACTAACTTGTAGTAGGTTCTCCTGCAAACCTGGCACAGAATAATTCCATAGATAGTTACATCTTTTGATTATCTTCCTGGAACTGATATTGCTTTATCACTTGTGTACCTTGTATACAATAAAACCATCTAAAATTCCAAGTCAGTATGATAATAGCTTTGTTATGACTAAGTATTAAAACTAAATTGATAGAAAATATGTAAAGACGAAGCCACAGTTCTCATGTTTTGTACCATGCTAGACATGTAAACTGGACATAAAAAGAGACAAAAAAAAAGAATCCACAGCTGCCTACTAGCAAAATCTCAATTTACATATTTTAACATAAACCACGACCAGCAAACACAACACATCACCCAGTACAGAATACAGTGATACTGCTTAATACTGCAGATCATATGAAAACTTACACTACCTTCTTGTGGTCACGATGAGGTACTACTAATGTAATTTCAGTAATTGAACCCCACTAATGTAACTGTCTTTTCTGATTTAACTAAGGAAGAAAGGATTAATTTAAGACTTTTATTTTGTGAGAAATATCAAAATAAAAATACTGCAAAATCTGTAAAATGCTTTTCCTAATTGAGTTACCTATAGGCAAGACAAGGATACTGAGAAAGCATTTCCATATGAGCAGATGCAAAGAATGTGTTCTACTTCCATTTTGCCTTTCTAGTGCCTCAGGTAATGGACATACAAGCAATTAACCATGGAGAAAAGAAGAGGGCAGGACTTTACCCCACATCAACAATGCTGGGATTACTGCACTTGTGCACTGTGGCCGCATCATAAAGGGATGCTAACCCACAGTACTTTAGCTTTCAAAGAGATATGGGTATGGTGTCATGGTTCAGCTTCCACTTTCTGTAGGGCAGGAGCACATACATGGACAGTTACCTCTGACCATTTGATGAATAAGTAAGGTCCATCTGCCTTTTATTATGTTAAGCTTTTATCTCTGTACCCAGAGTGCATAGAAAACTGGCAGAGATTCTACCTGACTATATAAAGAGACTATACATTGCTTATGTAAAATCTGAACCAATATTAAAAAACTCATCCACTATCTCTGAAATAATGAATTTACTACCTACAATAAACTAAGAACTAATTCTGTATCATAGGTATGTAGAGTGTACCTCCTTCTTTACCCAAGTTTGGACTTCCAGGTTGTGGGTTTTTTTTAAGATTTTACCTGTCAAACAGGTGGTTGTCTTGTTTCTGCTCTGTTCTCATGTGTCTTTACTAATATTTATATTACACAGCACCACCTGATCACCACAATAGGGGGTAGAGCTCAGTTGTGCTAACTTTTATTCTTTTACTATGCATTTTTCTAGGACATAAAAATAATGGCCTATTTCCAATAGAGATGTACACTGCAGAAACACATTTGGAATGGTCTGTTGTACTCTGTATGGTGATTCATTTCATTTTGCAATTTTCATTTTTCATGAGCCAAAGAGAAAAGATGTAATTTCAAGTACTTTATATTAAATACCTTATAGTCTAAATATAGTATGTTCTTAATGTTATCATTACATGACAAGTAAATCTTAATGAAGCTGGGTCCTTCTGCAGGTCCATATGAGGGCTAGGAAATACATTTCTTGTTCTATAGCAAAAAGTTCAAATATATATATATTTGAACATTATTATATTATTTTAATATAAAGAAAATATAATAAAGAAAATAAATCTTACGGAATATATATATATATATATGATACAGAATTAGTTCTTAGTTTATTGTAGGTAGTAAATATATATATATATATATATATATATATATTCCGTAAGATTTATTTTCTGAGCCACATTGGTTTAACTGCAACAGAAGGGCTTCCTTAACTTTAACAGGATTTAAGATTAATTTAATTTAATTCTATCACATATGTGTAAAAGTGCAGCCATATATGACAGTCATTAAGTATCCCAGTTGTACTACATTTCTTCTAATTAGCATATCACCAGCCAGAACCTTTTGTGATATATTAGTCTATGCAAAAATTCGTTCAGTTTGACTGAACAATCAAAGTGTCATTTGGATTCCTATTTCATCTAATGCCCCCCATGATTTTTATCATACTTAAATATCACAATGAAATGGGTTTTGTTTTCAATTTTTTTTGTACTCTTCTATATTATAAACCAATGGACCATGGACAAGAACCAAGTATGAACCAAAACACTTCAACTATCTGACAAGCCTTGGTTCGAACCAACAAGTGATGGTATTATCTGCATGTGTGCATAAGATTTTGTATTCTCTTATTATTTCTATAGTGACCCCAAGAAAAATACTTTACCCTGTTATTAAAATAAATAATTTTCCAACCAAAGCGGACAGAGAAGAACAGTAATGCTTCAGCCTTTACATCTTGCAGCTCTTTTTGTGACAGGGGAATGCCTTTGTGAACTGCCTCCCTGAAACCTAATAAAACTGCTTCATAGGGAGAGCTGCTACTTAAAATACTTCTAACGATGAAATGTAGTTCCTTAAAAAAAAAGGCGGCACCAAAAACGTTCTGTCTCAGAAATAGCATACATTTCACTACTAACTTAAGGAAAGTTACAAATGCACATCTTTCACTGAATGACTAATGAAAAGAAACCTGAAAAGAGTAGGACTGAAACCAATCCAATTCAGCAGAAACTTTCATTTGAAATCTCCCTTTACTGCTCAGATTTGGAAGATCACTCTCTTTGTAATACACAGCAAATAACAATGAAGTGTTGCTACAGAAACGGTTTACTCAAGAATGACTCATCAAGGCAACCCCATTTTACTTTACTCAACTCCAAATTGACGTTTACAGTGACAGGACACTGGTACAAAACAATGAACATAATATAAAACTTTCCCCTGCACAAAATGAATGCCTGTGAGTTCCTGTTCTGGTAGTAGTGTTTGCTTTGTTGATATAGTCAGATACAACCGGGAGTAAAGCATATAATATATCAGAAATTTAAATCACAACTTTTAAAAAGAATTTCAAGCACTAACAAGGCTACTGGAGGTCACTCAGAGGGTGGAGGTCACAACAAAAATGCCCAGGGAGAGGGTTTGGAGGGGAAGAAGGTTTCTGAATAAAGAGGAAAGAACAGAGTTGGGAATGTAGGTTTGCCCAACACTGATGTTCTGCCTTCTCAACTTGCTGGTGCCTTGTGCTTCTAATCAGAAAATACTGTACCAGATCAGACCAGCTTCCTCTGCATGTTGGGAAAGAAAAAAAAAAGGATTTCCCAACAGTGCAGGGTGGAGTAACAAGAATGGGAGATTCCCTGACTACATTTCTGCAACAATACAGACAAGGCTCAGTGATTATTTTTTCTTTTTCCTTTTAATAGTTACTGACGTTTGCAGTGGGAAGCAGTGATGCCTTTCAGCTTCATGTTATATGTTTAGATCTCTGACTCTCCCTAGAATTCTTTGTTTATAAAACTTTTCTTACTGTCCTCAAAGTCCTGTCCTAAGTGAGCATATGCAAGTAATTAGAGGTTCATTATATGAAAGAAAAGCCAAGACATCTTGGAACCAAATTAAGAGAGACAAAGGTCTCAGATATTAGAAATCTTCCACCTCTGGTAATATCCACCAGGAACAGCTATCAACAGCAGTTACTGACATCTTGACTAATTTGAAGGAGAATTCCTATTGGTACTGCAAACTTGATAAATGATTCTGTTTTTAAGTACAGTATCTATAACTGCAAAGCTTCAGATTTTCTAGATCAGGGGTGTAAAACTCACCTGGGGACCCAGGACAGCAACAGTAGGTCTGGGGAGTGAAGGTGGTGATAGCCAGCCAAGTTTGCTAATGATGGCCATGCCCAGTGAGGCCAAAGGCTCCCAAATTCTGTGGCAGGCCATCCACTAGTTTCCAGTGGCCCACCAACAGCCCAGCCAGAGCAGCTACATGGCCAGATCTGCCCAATGAACTATATGTTTGAAACCCTTGTTCTAGACCTTTCACCAATGTAATGTATGTACACAGCTGCAAAACTGCTTCAACAGGAGTATGTTGGAAATTAAGACAGATTCAGTAAAAACTATCTAATCTGCATATTGATTACTCACATGAGTTATGATCAACATGCAAAAATACTATGGAATGGTCCTCTACAGGTCAAAAAAAATTCAAGGTAGATACTACAATATTTTATATCACTGTAGTACTTTACAGTTTCCAATAGACTGTTAAGCAGTCGCAAATAATTGAGCTGCAAGTGACAAACTGTGTTTACTTATTTAGATCCAAGATCTTGCAAAATCTCAAGGACACACAGAACTAAGTGTGAGAGCTATTTCACCAATTATATATAATGGGCCTCAATTGGGCCACTGCAAAACCAGAGTCTTAACATGAGCATAAGCACTTGCAGGATCACAACCTAATTCTACAGTTCATATAATTAAAATGAATTTGCAAGAAAGGGTGACTGGGACTCCTGTGAGAAGGATCAGAGACAAACTCACTAACTTGACAACTGGTACAAATTGTGAAGAAAAAAAAAATCACCAAATAAACCAATATATAATTACTATTCAATTCCATGTCTTTACTGATATCTCAGTTGTTTTTATTTAATAATTATTTAATAAATTTGGCTAATCTTGGTACGCTAATAAGTACAGGCAATACCTGCTTGTCCCAGAATTGAAAAGGAGGTAAAGAAAAAGCTAAAGAACTAGCGGACTAATGTGCGCTTACATGGTTTACCGAACTGGAAAGTTGTTGAGAAGAACTTATGAACTGTTACAGAAGGATATACAAGCCCTTTGACAAATATACAAATTCTGAAGAGGCTGACTTCTTTCTACTTTATCTTGACTCATCCAAAAGACAGTAAGTTGTTGGGGGGCGGGAACCCCCACAGGCTTCCAAGTAAGTCAGAGGAAAAGGCAAGACTTCATATTTTGTGTGATCGTCAAAACTACCAACGTGGTAGGACAGTATGTTTTGCATAATTTGCCTAATGACATCTCACACTTCATCTGGTGATTAATGCAACATACACAAGTAACATAATTAGGACCAAACTTCTGGAAAGTCAGATGGAAGGCTCATATGTGAACTCAAGTATATACTGTGCAGCTGTTTATGCAGGTATATGCATGCACCATCTCCAATGCCCTGGAAAGACTGATGCAGATACTCAGTGGGCATGTCTACACATGCACTTTAATGTGCATTAGTCTATTTTAATGTGAATTAAAGTGTCACAAAAAATGTGCTCTTTAGCTAATGTGCATTAAAATAGACTAATGCACATTTTTCCTAGTATTTCATAATGGAAGTACTAAATTTAATACACATTACCTAAAGCACATTGATGAATGTGTAGATGTGCCCAGTTTCTCTCAGTACCTCAGCTTCAAGGAAGCAGGCTGCATACCTGACTCCGCAGTAAGCACTAAACCAGACACAGAATAAATTAAAGTGACTTGAAGGACTCTAATCTTTACTGGCTAACAATGGTCTTGAACAGTCCCTCTGAAAACTATGGATAGATGTAGAACAGAGTGTTCTAATCAAGGTGAGGACATGGATGCAAGTAACGGGTTATGCCAGCTCTTTGCTTGCTGGCATTCCCTCATTCCAAGGAAATACCCTACTTCTCTTCTAGTGCCTGTGCATTATATGAGATCCTAAAGAGGCTTGATCAGAGCAGACCACGAAAAATGTTTTTGGAATAGTTCTACTTAGGCCTAACTAAGCCAGAACTTAGCTAAAAGGGTATAACTGCCTGTCTCCTCATTTTTGTCTTTAGGGAAACAGTGATTCTTTCCTTTCCCCTCAGATGCTCTCCAAATACCTAATGCCTGGAGGTGCCAGATGCCCTCTGCTTTCACACACTCAGCACAGGAGTACTGGTCTCATGTTCTTTTAAAAAATATTTCTTCTCATTCCAAGAACCAGGGTCAGATAATGCTGCCAGGGTAAGTATCTAATTCTGCAGTGAAACTTCACACTAGCCATGCTCTTGACAACGAACATTGATAAGAGGAAGCAGCGTGGACATTCAGGAAAACATTTTAAAAGTTATGTAACTAGTTCCTGTTCTGCTCAAAGCACTAAATTCCTCTCTCTTGGATCTTTACCTTTACTAGGCGGAAGGCACTGTTAGGAGGTACTGTAAGCATAAGTGTGGGACTGCCAAAATTCCACTGTGCTGTTTAAGAGTTTGCCATATTAGGAACAGTTGGTAAAAGGATTCTTTTAAATAAATCAGGATGCATCATCTGTTAGGGTTCTTCCAGCTAAAATGCAAAGATAGACAATGTCTGTACTGCAAACAGCCATGGTGGTTTATAAACAGTGATTGAGTCATCAAGGCTTTTCTGCTTTACCCAAAAACTTGAAACAAAGCATAAAAAACAATGCAAAGCAAAGCTCAGGGTTTTTTGTGGGTTTTTTTGTTATATCAGCATTTAGTAATCAGTTGCATCATATAAGGCCAGAGTCCTTCCCTAGTATCTTTCCATTAGGAAAAGATTCTAATTACGTGTTTGTAGTATTTAAGTTAATCTAAGTGAGAGACTGTATTATTTTAATTAACATATTTTCACTTTAATAAGGGACTTTTACATTGTTTCCTATGCAGAAGACCAATTTTCAATACGATTCATTTGCTTTGTTGATTTAGAGAAAAATTAACGGTGATTAAGTTGCAGGGCCAGGAAGGAAGAGTCACTTGTCACAGGGAGGCCTTGATTTTGCATTTTATATCTTTTACATGCATCTTCCCTTCACCCAAAGAAGGATGTGTTCACTACCTCATAATCTGCCCAAAGAGCTTTCCTACATACTAACAAAGATTTAATCCTATATACTCTTCACTGCTGCAGCTTTTATGGCAACCGCAATGCACATTTGCTAAAGAAGAAAGTTGGTGTGAAAAGGCAAAAGCAGGGTAGATATGCACCTTATAGACTAACTAAAACACAAATGCATAATTTTTGTAAGCAGCAGCTTATTTCATTAGATGCTAAAGTTAGCTGCTGTTTAAGAAAGTTTAACTAAATCACAGATGCATAAGATGCATATCTACTCTGCCTTCTGCCTAACTTCAGACTAACACAGCTAACTACACTGCTCTGAAAAAATAAACTTGGTGATGCACAATACATTAGAAAAATTACTCTATAATATTTCTGTAAAGCTGCCATATATACCAAGACACATGCTGAGCTGCTGCTAAGTGCTGGTTGTAAAGGCTAAAGTTGTCTGGAAGCAATTAGAAGTCATTTATCTGGTTTTCCTAAATTTCAAAACATGTTAAGAATGTAAATGTGATTCATAGGATCTTTTACTCAACTGCCCTGTTTTATCTGTTCCCTTTTAGAGGAAAAATTCCACCCCTGCACACACAATCTAGGATTTTCCAATAGGAATGCCTAAATGGAAATATGGATATTACACAATTGGAAAAAGGGGCAACTTTGTATTTGTGCTTTGCTGTTCTAATAACTTTAATATCCAAGAGCAAGCCAGATTTCTTCTTTGGCAATGACAGAATATTTGATGGTGAAACAGTTAAAGTCTCTAAATCTACATCATTTCATAAAAATCTCAGATATGAACAAATTCTTTGTCAAGATAAATTCAGACTAGAATTATGCGCTATGGTCTTTGTAACCATGGTGCATTCCATTTCTGTGTATTGTCATGCCTTGCATTAGTTATAAAGGATGATGTGCCAGGAGCTTTACAGACATAAAAAAAAGATTAAGAATAAAGAGTTGGCAATCTGCAATTCATAATGTCTGTTCTCAGAGGAGGGCAGTAATAAGCCTTGGTTATTTCTTTTACCATGTGCTACAGACATTGGAACAGAAAAGTGTGCTCAAAATTTAAACAAGAACACCTATAGCAACAGAACTTTACTAGCATTATGGCCGCAAGCCTATTTGAAGATCTAAAATTAATTATCTTCATAATTGGGAAAATTCCTAAGGAAGGGCAGTTTTGACTTGCACAGCTATCTATGGAATAAAGTAATGTGTTTCTTCAGAGAAGCCAGAAGAGGGTCACACTAAAGAACTATGCCAGATGTCTCCCACATGGGTAGACAGAGGCAGGCAACATTTTCTACCTGTGGACTAAAATAACCCAGCCTGGGCCAGATATGCAGGAAGACAGGTGCTGGATCCAGCCACAGCTAGTGCTTATCCCTACAGCAGCACAAGGAAAGTGCTTGCAGCTGTAGGCCCACACTGCTGAAGTCCCACGGCTGGGGGCTGGATCTAACAGTTATGTGGTCTAGACCAACCTGTGGTTTGTAGGTTACCAAACCCTGACCTAGTTTGTTTTTTTTGCTTCAGCAGCAAGGTTTCAACTGGCTGCTCTTCAACTAAAAAATGATAGCAAACTTTATTCATAGTTGCCTTATCCATCTATGCTTTGTATCTAATTCTTTCCTTTCTCTGTTTCTTCTCATCACTCCTTCACATTTGTATCTACTACAGCAGAGAAAAATTGCAGCCATGATTCCATAAGAACATAAGAAGGGTCATACTGGCTCAGCCCAATGGTCCATGTAGGCCAGGAGCCACATGGAAAGCTGGCCTCTCCACAATGTCCTGCTAGACCTCACTGGCATGATGGCTCCTGAGGTCCCCCTCTCATTAAAGGGCAGAAGCTGTAGGGAGAAGCCAACAGGAATTAATGCTGCTTAAAATATTAACCAGTAGCATATGGGGGGTGCAGGGGCAAGTACTGTGCATTCAATTTAGAGGAAACATTGATATGGGCTCCTTCCTCCTACAGTCTCTGCCATGGCAGGCACAGCCCTGAGCAACCTAAACAGAGAAGTTCAGTAAGTGCAACAACAGGTCCAATAATATATCTGGGGGCACCCCCTTCTCAGGAAGTTTTGCCAGTGCATGGGGGTGAGGGAAGAGAGGTGTACACAGGGCAACAGGAATGGACCCTAGGGAGTCCATGCCACTGCCTAGCCTTCAGCAGCAGCAGCCCATGCTTGCATTGCTACAGCAGAAGCTACAGCAGTAGCAGCTGCTGCCCAAATGAGGAAAGCCCCAGCAGGTAAGCTTCCTCTCTCTATCTCTGTCCCCTCCCTCAGTGCTCAGCATAATTCCACCCCCACAATGAAAGAGCTTGCCATGCCTCTTATAATAACAATTTCCAATAAGAGGCTGAGTCCTTATTACTTCATTACCTCCAGATTTAAGAGCCCTGATCAGAGTTCTGGAAGCAAAGCTGCAGAGGAACTAGAACTGCAATGAACTACAACTAGAGCTGCAATGAACTGGAACTATCTACTCTCCTTGCCTCTTCCTGCTTGTCCAGTGAACAGATTCCCCAGATCTATGTCCCTTGCATTTGACCTCTGTAAAAAGAATCAAAACATACACCACACATAGGATTTATGCTGGCTAATCCACACTTCCTTGAGTGAATAATCCCAAGTAAATACTTTGTAAACTTCCAGTCCTTTCCTTTTACCTAGGAAAGTACCCCTGACTGCAAATCAGTGTTTCATGAATCTTCATCTTGGCTCTTACAAACATTTATCTACTCTGCCTAAATTATTACTCTCTCCAAATCTGAAAGCAATGATACTAATTGTCAAATTAGAAGACATGACCACCTGCCAGATTATTAGTACCAGATCAAGTGACATCACTAAGGTTCTTATGTTAGTGTCATGTTAAGTAACATAACTAAGGTTTGTTGAGTTGATCGGTAGCAGAGGTTCAACTTTATGTATATATATGTTATGTAATGTGCAGGTGAACAGAGCGTGATCAAGCGAGCCTAACCAATCAGTGGCTACCCAAGAGACATGACTGCCTGGCCAGCAGCCTTGTCTTCTAGAACCATCTTGCTGGAGAGCCCTGTGATTGGTCTAGGAGATTATAAAAGGATCAGTATGCCTCACCACGAGGTTCCTAGGCTGTTCCTTGGTTCGCTCGTGCGTTCCTTGGGCACTTTCCATTTTATGAGGTGGACTGATCACCCTCCTCACGCTGAGGCAACCCCTACGCTGTACCTTGTACTTATAACACGTACCGTACCATACCATACTATACTGTACACCAGTAACAGTCACCTGTTACTGGGTGCTTAGTCACGCATCTGGTTTAAACCTGAAAAGAGAATTCTCGCAGCATCACCTGTATTCATAACATCATCTGTGACTCTTGTAATCGACAACCATTGTCGACAACTCGCTGTATCGTGGACTGTTATCTCTGTTCAGCAGCATTTTCTTGTTGTGAGTAAAATTTCTTGTTTACTTTAAATTTAAAACCGAGTCTGCACACTCCCTGCAACCTGCCGTCACCCAGGTTGACCTAGCCACCTGCTACGGGATCCTCAGATAGTAGCATGGTGACTACATCTGACACAAATCTGCTACCCTCATAGAAATAGCTGAAAAACATTTCTGAGGAAACACATTATGAGAAATAAATTTTTATTTTCAACTAATCTGCTGTTTTACTTACTTCAGTATCCAGCTCATTTTATAACTCGATTTTCCTTTAGAGGCCTGAGAACTTAAAAGCAGGGGTGTGCAAAATATGCCCCATGGGCCAGATCCAGCTTGCCAGGCACTTTCATCTGGCCCACAGTGCCCAGCAATTAACTGTACCCTGCCCAGCCCTTCTGCCCATAAGGGTGGGAGCGAAGCACCACACATGTACATCCCACCAATGTACCCTATTGCGCCTCACTTCTACCCTCATGGGTGAAAGGGCCCAGCCTGGCCAGCACACAGCTTCCAGACAGGGCTGCTGCTGCCACTGCTGGAGGACCTGCTTGGCTTCCCCAGCATCGGGCTCACTCTAGGCAGCAGGTAAGGAAGCAGTAGGGGTGGGAGCTGCAGCTGGGCAGGAGCATAGGGCTAGCAGCCTGTGCCAGGGGTGGGGAGATACGATGGCAGGAATATGGAGCTTGGGTGGGTACGGTGCACAGCGGCAGAGGCAGCAGGCTGGGGCACTCATGCCCAGTGCAGGCACTGGTGCCTAGTGGTGCATAGCTCTGGCCAGCACTGTACATAGTGGTGAGTGCAGGCTGAGCAAACTGCCTGTATCGTGGGGGCTCCCCATTGTGCCTTCACAGCCCCCTGCATCACTGGAGAGAAACCCCCCACGCTGGAGCCAGTCGCCTTCCCCAACCCCTGTCTTGCAGGTCCTGGGACTCAGCCTGAAGTGGAAGGGAGCCCTGGCAGGACCTGTGTGACAGGTGGCAGGGAGTCCCAGGACCCGTGCAGCAAGGGGTAGGGAAGGCAGCTGGCTCCAGCCCGTGACGTTTCCTACCCATGCTGTACAAATGTGGGGGCTGCACATGTGCAGTGGGGAGTGCCAGCAAAAGAGGCAGCCCAGCCAGGCTGTGCATGCTGCAATGTGCAGTGCTAGTCAGAGCTGAACACCACTGGGCAGCAACACCTCTGCCATGCACCAGCACCTCGAGCACCTCCACCTGCTGCTGCTGCACCATAGGGGAGGTGTGAGGGGTTCCCCTATCCCTCCCTCCCTCCCCACAAATGCCACACACTAGCAACCTGCCTCAGCCCCCCACATATACACACCCCCAACATACCCTATGCCCCCCACATACAGCCACACCCCCTTACAAGCCCCCAGCATACATACCCCCACATAGAATATACAAAACTAAGAATTTATATTTGAGTTATTATGCAATCACCTCTATATACCATACACAAACACAAATCATGACAAAAATATTTTTTGTAATAAAATTAAAAAATGTTATAGCAAGTGTTTGACTTTTAGTGTATGATTTGGTTTTTTTCTGGTTCTAAGATGGCAATCCCCTCCCAAAAGGAGTATTTCTGGGGGGCAAAGGGAGGGACTTCCAGTGGCAAAGGTCAGGGGGTGGGACTCCTGATCCCAAGATGGCAACATGGGGATAGGGCAACTGTGAAGGAGTGGGGCTACCCATGCAGCCCTTGAAAGCTCATCAAACCTCATTAAGAGGCCCTTGAAATAACTGCCTGCCCCAGCTTACAGTCTAACTTTGAAAGATGTACCAGGAGCTAGGAAGGTTTCTCTTCTCCCCCACCCCCACTCCCTTCTCCCAACTTGTAAATATTTATCAGGAAAAAAACAATCCATGTTGTGGCTGTGAGGAGCACTAATTCATATCACTAAAGCAATATTACAGTAAATGTGGAAGGAAAAAATTAACAAAGTTGCTCTGAGCTCTCATTTAATTTCACAGCTCACATACCCAAGGCAGAAAGAAACTTTACGAAGTGAAATAACATTTGATTTTATGCAGGATGTGGTTTTAAACTATCATGAAGAGCTTGCTTACAAAGGGAAAATGACAGGCTTAGCTACAGTAGAATACAGGTTCTGTAGCTATATGAAGGAATAACTATTTTGGAATAATCATAACTGTAGAAACAAAAATACTTATACCTTACCTGTACTTATTGGAATTATAGTTAGGCCAGAATTATGTCATTTTTTTAATTACAGAAATAGATTATCAACATGACTGGTTATTTTAGAACAGCTATATTAAAATAGCTTATTTCAAGATGGCTATGCTGTTAGATTTCCCTAGGGAAGCAACCTTAACTTAGCCTGTGGTTTCATGTTGGGAAGAATCAACAAAGACTGAAGGTTTGCCAATACAGTTTGCTCACCCAACCACACACGTAAGAACAGCCATCTTCCTTCTAATTCGTGCGATTCTACTCCCCATTTAAATGCAAAAGACACATTTTGTTTTAACACAAAGTGATAAAAATGCTTCTAATTGTTTGCAGGAAAGGGTAAACTATAAAGGGTGGCACTGATTGCTTTATGCTTAGGCAAAGTGTACTTAAAAGTGAAACTGCTTATGAATCATTAACCAGCACTTACAACATCAGAGCCGATAATTCTGCCGCCAGATTTGGCAATATTAAGCCCATCTATAACAATATCATATGGAAGATGATATTCCATGAAATCTTGAAATCTGTTGAGTTCCTACAAGGAAAAAAAAGGGAGAGAGGGGGTTAAGGACCAGAGCTTTAACTTTTTAAATAAAAAATAAAAATAAGTCTCTCACTTACTGTATCCCCATGCCTTTGATATTTACTAGGACAGTGGTTTTCAACCTTTCTTCATTAGCAGACCCCTAAAAAAATTTAAATGAAAGTATGGGCCCCTTTGGAAATTTCAAACTGAGTTGTGAACCCCTCTGAATTGTAAGTGCAATTATTCATATACTTCTGATTGATTACAGTCATCTTTCATGGACCTCTTAGAGAGTCTATGGACCCCCGATATAGTTTCATAGCTGGTAGGGTCAAAAGCGACCCGACCTGAACAGATCAAGTCCAACCCCCTGCCATGGCAGGAAAGAATACTGGGGTCAAACGACCTGGGTAGATGATTTTCTAGCCTCCTTTTGAAGACTTCCAGGGTAGGAGTGAGCACCATTTTTCTTGGAAGTTTGGTCCAGATCCTAGCCATCCTGAATGTGAAGTAGTGCTTCCTGAAGTCTAGCCTGAACCTACTCTCAGTCAACTTGTGGCCGTTATTCCTAGTTACTCCTTCTAGTGCTCGGGGGAACAGGGACTCTCCCATTCCCCACTGGTCCTCCTTGGTAAGTTTATAGACGGCCAACAGATACCCTCTCAGCCTTCTCTTGTGGAGGCTGAATAGGTTCAGGTCCTGTAGCCTCTCCTTGCAGGGCCTGTCCTGCTGCCCCTGACCATGTGAGTGGCCCTCCTCTGGACTCTCTCAATGCTGTCCACATCCCTCTTGAAGCGCAGCGCCCAGAACTGGATGCAGTACTCCAACCGTGGCCTGACCAATGTCGCATAGAGAGGGAGGATCACCTCCTTGGACCTGCTTGTGATGCATCTATGGATGCATCACAAGCTGTGGTTAGACTTACTGACTGCGTCCTTACATGTGTGGCCCATGTTCATCTTGGAATCAATAATGACTTCAAGATCCC
The DNA here is from genome assembly GCA_030014935.1 of Caiman crocodilus. Taxonomy (NCBI): domain Eukaryota; kingdom Metazoa; phylum Chordata; order Crocodylia; family Alligatoridae; genus Caiman; species Caiman crocodilus. The sequence continues at coordinate 45,380,484 of JAGPOW010000304.1, forward strand.
TTTTTGCCTCTGTGCTAATGAGACGGGTGTTCCACAGCCTATAGGTATGCTGCTGGTTCGTTCTCCCTAGATATAGTACCCTGCACTTGTCAGTATTGAAACCCATCCTGTTCTCATCTGCCCACCCCTGTAACCTGTTCAGATCCAGTTGTAGTCTGTCCCTCCCTTCTATCGTGCACCTCTCCCCACATCTTAGTGTCATCCGCAAATTTGAACAAGGTGCTTTTCACCCCCTCGTACAAGATGCTGATGAAGATGTTGAACAGTGCGGGACTTAGGACCAAGCCCTGGGGGACCCCACTGCCCAAATCCCTCCAGGTTGAAAATGACTCATCCACCACCACTCTGGCCAACCTGCGACTCATCTGACTGTGTAGGCATCAATGCCACAGTCGCCTAATTTTTTAATAAGAATGGGGTGAAAGACAGTGTCAAAAGCCTTCCTAAAGTTCAGAAAGACTACATCCACCCTGACACCTGCATCCAAGGATTTTGTAACCTGGTCGTAAAAGGCAAGCAGGTTGGTCTGACATGGTCTGTCCCTAATGAATCCATGCTGGTTGGCCCTGAGCATAATCTCACCTGCTGGTCCCTTGCAGATGTACTCCTGGATAATTTTTTCAAAGAGCTTCCCCAGGACCAAGGTAAGACTAACAGGTCTATAATTACCTAAGTCCTCCTTCCTCCCTTTTTTGAAAATGGGGACCTTGTCTCTTTACAGGGGCTTTTCAGAAAGAAAAAAAAGAAAGAAAAAAAAACATTAAAAGTTTTGGTCCTTATTTACAAGGTGCATAGATCACTTCTACAATGCTTCTGTGCTGAGCCTGGGAACGCTGCTCAGAAGTACCTCCTGCAAACTTACCAAAGCCTAGAAATCAGACACATTAGCCAGTTTAATGCACATGGACCAAGAAGCTCAAAACAGCCTGAGAACTGCTCTGGGTACACACTCACACTGAACTGGCTACTCTGTCTAATTTCCAGGCTCTGGCACATGCTACATTGGAGCAAATAGGCAAGACATGCTTCTTAGCATGGCTTTTGAGTTCATCATGGAAGTAGCCCAATGCCCATGGCCAAGCATAACAGAGAGACCAGATTTATTTTATTTTTAATGTTTGCCCTTTCCTATTGCTTTTTTGAAATCAGAAGAAACTTGACTAGACAGAGAAACAGTACAAATGGCCAAACTGAAAAGTTGTCAAATATCTAAACTAAAAGAAAAATAAAAAAAGTCTTCTTCTAATAACTTTCAGCTACAATAATCCCAATAATAATATAGCAAGTAAAACAACTTCAGACAAAAGTGTAAGTTGGAAGCTGATCATATCCCTGATACCCCCTTGACATGTACAGGCAAAAGGTCTGATGGGCTCTAATGCATGATTCACACAACTGCACCTCCTGCCATGTCACATGTAGGTGTGATTGTGAGATGTGCATATTAGATCCCATTGTGCCTTGCTGCCATGGCAAGGGGAGCCTGGCCCTCACTAGAAGAAAGCAAGCTCCCACAGCTAGGAGCCCCATACACCCCTGGGGCAGGGGGAATTGCCATTGCGGTGATCCCCCTACCTAAGGGGTGCATGAAACCCCCAGGGCAAGAGGATTGCCACAGGAGAGATCCCTCCCCATCCTGGGGGTTTCATGTACCTCCAAGGCAGGGGAATTGCCCCTGCAGTTATCCTCCTGCCCTGGTGGTTTCATGCACCGATAGACTTGGGGGAGGGGGGGAAAAAATCACCTGTGAGGCAATCCTCCTACCCTGGGGTTTCATACACCCCTGGGGAAATCGCCACTGAAACGATCCCACCCAGCCCTGGGGGGTGCGTGAAACTCCTGGGGCAGAGGGGTGGGGTGGAAATCATTGGGAGGCACATGCTGGGGGGAACAGTGTCTGCAGCTGTGGGACTCTGGGTCCAAGCAGCTGCAGGGTGCTGCTGGGACCCATCACCTGCAGAGGAGACCCTGCTACACGTGCAATTTAAAAGCTTGATAGCAATCAGCTATAAAGTTAGTATGTACTTTCAAGGTCTAACTTTATAACTGGTTGGAATTTTCTACTGTGTGATAAGTACTTTGCAGGTGTAGTTAGTGTCAAGCCACTTATTAATTGTGTGATACCTGTAACATGTATGTGTGTGTGGGGGGGAGGGTCTTAGTTTCTTTTATCTTCACACTTCTGTTTGAAAATGCTTACATTTTCTATAAAGGCTTTCACCAGCAAATGAAATAGTTTAGATTTCTCTTTTATTTGTACTCCTGTAAATCCAAAAATACCCCCTAAATGATGCATGTTACATATTTCTTGATTATCTTTATATACATGTACATGTGTTGATAATATATTTGGACAATTACAGACACACACACACACACACACACACACACACAAGTTGTCCAAAGTTGTTTTACTTGCTATTATTATTGGTATTATTGTAACTGAGAGTGGTTAAAAGATTTTTTTTCTTTTAGTTTGGATATTTGGCAACTTTTCAGTGAGTGTAGCCATTTGTACTATTTCTCTATCTAGTCAAGTTTCTTCTGATTGCCAAAAAGCAACAGGAGGGCAAACCTTAAAAATAAAACAAAGCATAATAGTATGCTTACACACACACGAGCCCTTATTTACTTATATGTATATGTATGCACGTGTGTGTAAATATAGATCTCTATCTATACACACACAAGTAAATAAAATCACAAGACGACATTGAGCAAAAGAAGCTGTTGACTATATTCAATTCTTTCTATGGTGCACATTACACTACAATATATTCCCGGTCACTGGTAAACCTAGACAATATACAGAAAGCAACTTTATCTTTATGCTGCATCTTACACCTGTGCCTCTGAAGAAATTAACTGACAGCACAGATACCTGGAAAATCCCCTAGACTAGCTGAAATGCAAATATGTACTGTGGATTATTAGAGTTCAAGGTGTGTCTCTGACATGAACCCAGTCAACTCAGACATGTAATCGAAATCCTCTAATTCTCTCAGATAGCTGTAACACAAAAGGAAGTAGAATTAAACACACAAGTTTATTTTGTATCTTAGGAAACTGCCACGTGACCTATTGCTAAGAACATACATATGTAGTTATTCCACGTACTATGACAAGCTTTAATTTGCATGTCAGTACATCTAAGAAATAGTATTCATACCATACTGGTATCACTAATAATTCCACTTTAAAGTAAAATATATGTATATTTATTAAGTGCCCAATCCTGTCTGTTTAAAAATTGAGGGAATTTTATCACTATAGTTTTTCCCATAGAAATGCAGGATATGGAACCTAATGTATTTCAGTTTTATTGAGCACCTTTGGGGTAAACGCAAGCACTCTCAAACAAAAAGTTAAGAAACTGAACAGAAACTGAGGGATGTAACATTCTTCTAATCCTGTGAAATCTTTACTACATGCTGTAGTAAAAAGCAGCACTGCTGTGGTGAAAAGGGTGGTTAGATTTGAAGATGTGATATCATTCATTCTCATGTCTTCTTTGACTCTATAATTTTCTTGTTCTCTAGTCAATGCTCTTGAGTATCACCATCCTTAAATTAAATATTCATCAACCTTTTTATGCTGTGCTCATTAACTAAATCATTGCACTCTGAAAGTACTGAAGGCCAACAGGGAAGTATTCAGGCCCCTGAATACATACCTGAATACATATTGACAGACACTTCTCTTATAGGAGAAAGGGCAGGATTCATTATTCTTGAAGAATCTGAAAGGCCTTTTAAGAAAACAGCCCTTGAGGTAAACAGTCTTAACTACCAACCAGTTTCTAGTCTTTCCTTTTTTTGGAAAAGGTCTTAGAGAAAAGTGGTGGTCAGAACATTGACGGTTTCAAAGATCCCTGGATTTACATGTCTGAAAAAATCAGAAATAGACGTGTATGAAAAGACCATTCTATTGGGGTTCTATTGTTTTTGTCAGTCAAGTGAATGACAAAGACATATTGAGTCCTTCTGAAGGACTCAGTGGACAGTTGTTCCTGTTCCTCAAGGCATCTCTCCCATGAAGTGTCACTGAAGCATGAATATGAAGGCATGAGCTGCAATTTGTTCCACACGCTGATGACATCCAGATCTTTGCATTTAGCAAGTCCGATCTAGCTGAAGTAGTGGAATAAATTACTTAGTGCCTAGATCAATTTGGAGGTATGAGTTAGTTTCTGGTGATCCAGCTCACATGGGCTTGACAATGTTGACAGGTTGGGAGAAGCCCAAAAAGCAAGTAAAGTGTCAAAGACTCACAGAATACAACTTCTATTTGTTATGCAAGTGTAGATTCTAGATTTATTACAACCTGGGCTGTTCTAGTATGGCGAGCAATTTCTTCTATCTGCACCTGCTTGAAAATCTGCCGTCTGATGTAGACCCTGCCTAAAATTTACCGTCTCTGATACCACGAGCAAAGGTTAACATAATAGTCCCTCGTGGATAAAGAGGATGCCTGCTTATTAAATGGAGTAACCCACTGGGAATTTATGTATGCATAGTGCTTTGTGATCTGCCCTAGCTGCCAATAGGTAAAAGGATGGAAGTTCTAAACTGTTTGGCATGTGGATTATGATCAGGAAGATGCGATTTTAAAGATCACACTTCTCACAACTAGAGTGCCTTGCAGTGCTCTCAAACAAGCTTTCTGAAAATCTTTCAAGCTCTTATCACTGGCTAATGATTGGACAGGGCATTTTGTGACCCCTGAAGAAAAAGACAAAGAAAGGAGACTGTGTTAAGCTATTAAGGAACACAGTGAATTTATTTGGCTACAAAGCAAGTCCTGTAGGGTGGCAATAAGTTACTATTAACTTCACATTTAAATCAACAATTGCCTACTTATTACAAGTAATATTATTAATAGAGTTACAGATGTTAATAGTTTAACAAGCCAAAAGGCATCATAAGCCAAAAGGTAGAGAAGCATACTCCACTGATTCACACTATTAATATTTCTGAGGTAAATTACCAAGTGTTGAGCTGGACAGGTGACAGGCATGGCTGTCCCATTATACCAGGGACGGGCAATTATTTGGGCTGCAGGACCACTTCAGGAGTTTTGGTGAGCTGTTATGGGCCGGGTCAGCTCACCAAAACTCCCTTAAAGGTCCCTGCAGCTGCGCACATTTGGCTGGGTGGATGGGATGGGGCTGGAGGCGGTGGGGTAACAGCATCCAGGAGAAGGACAGGCAGGTGGGGCTGGGGTCATGGGACAGAGGCAGTGTAGGGCCATGGCCTGGGGCAGAGCTACAATTCACTCCCCACATCACAGATCATGACCAGCCTGACCTGGGAGTGGGGCAGAGCATATGTCCATGACCCCCCGCCCCAGCACATGCAAGCACAGGCAACCCCAGTACAGTGTAGCTGCAGAGTGGCACAGCCTAGCAGCACGAAGCGGCCTAATCTGGTCACAATTTGCTGTCACTGCCCTGTGATTGTGATCATGGTCCTGGCCTTTGTGTTGCCCCCACCTGTCTGTCCTGCTCCCTGCCTGAAGCCCCAGTTTCATCTACCCAGTCAAGCATGCCCTGACTGCACAGGCCCTGGGCCAGCCTCCATGCAGACCCTGCCTATCCACTCTATCTGGCACCCCTGACAGTGGGTGCAGGGCAGACAGGCCAGGGTGCCTGGGCAGCGGAGCTAGGTTCAATGGTGACATTGGCAGCTGGAAGGAGCCATTGCCGCCAGGGGCTGCCAGGAAGCAGAGTCCGGCCACTGCACTGCCCCAGCCTTGCTGCATGCCCAGAGACAGCAGGACATGGTCTGTACTGCCCCCCCTCTCTCCACCCCCTCCGACTGAGCCAGGCAGGACTGAGGGACTAAATAAAATCCCTTGGCAGGTTGGATCTGGTCCACAGGCTATATTTTGCCCACCCCTGTATTATACTGTACAATACAGGGCTCAGGCCAGAACCACTAAAATCACTTTTACAGAAAGTATAGAAGAAGAATGTGCAAAAAGACAGACAAGACAAAAATGGCAATAAAAATACTTGGCTCTTATATAACATTTTTCATCCATCAAAGTGTTTCTGAAGATGAATAAGTAGCACCATCTCCAAGTGAGAGATAGGAAATCTGAGGCACAAACTATGAAAAAATACCCAGGGACAAGTTAACATCAAAGTTAGGAACAGAAACCAGCTTCCCTGACTTCCAGTCCTGTGTCACATTCACTGGACTTTACCTGAGATTCAGGAGATGATGAGTCACTGAGGTGGTTTAATACAGGAAGGCCGTTCAACATACAAAAGTATAAAAGGCCTGTTCCTCCCTTGGTATTTGCACCAATAGCATGAACAGCACATTACATGAAGGTCACAGACAAACAGTGGAGTTGTGTATGTAATGGGGTAACAAAAGCAGAAAGCGGGCGTGTGGGGGAAAGAAAGCGTATAAAAGAGAATTCTTGAGTGAGTTATACAACCAGAAGACATTTAAACTCCATTAACATGTATATTCAGAGTAACACTGAATCTAAGTAGATTAACATTTTTAAATTTTTCAGAGAATACACCCTATAACATAACTTTCTCTACAGTGTTTTATGGGCTGTATTTAAACACCATAATATCATTCAATATTATATGGATGCATTAACAGTAAGTATCACTCCATACCTAAAGTCAGCATGAGTTAAGAAGCACCTTATCATAGGTAAGGAAGAGCCACGCCAACACATGAAGAAGGGTCTAATGCAAAATAACAAGTAGACTTATTTAATTAACTGCTCCATTCCCCCTTCTTAGGTCCTGCAACAAGGGACTTACAAGGATGCTCCTATGAAGGGATTCTCAGGAAAACCAAGCAAAAAAACCCAAACAAGTCAGTCAGGTGGACCAATCCTCCCCCAGTCAGAGGTTACCACAAAGAACTTCCAAGCAGCCCGATTTCCCCTTCTCTCCACAAACAAAGCAGCAGTTGGGACAGCTATGTAGCAGTAACCCACCCAAATGCATGACAGAGTGGTACAGGTGCACACAAAGATACAGGATATGCCATCAATGCAGCAATTCTATGTTTGAGGGACATTGAGGGTTAGGATTTAGATGCATCAGGATTTAAGTATTCAGATCTGTCAGAATTTTGAGCAGGTCCTATTTAGGCTACAATAATGACAAGATGATAGAGGCTTAAAAGGCTTAAAAAGTTGGAAAACATTTATACATAAGGCCCACAAGCTCCTGGAAGAGATTGGGGATCCTGAATCAAACTTATGGGTAGCAACAATGTGGGCTGAATACTGGGAAAGGTCAGACCTATTCCTATAGCATTTTACACCAACACCAAACAAGTCCCCCATTGGGCATGACCTTGACAGAGAAGTGCAGGTCAAGCTGAACAGACTGAGATCTGGCTACGGCTGCTTCAAAACAAGACTTCACAAGATGAATGTCTTGGACACCCCCCCTGCGTTAATGCGGCATCCAGAAAACAACACAACGCTTAACTGAAAGCTGTAATCTTTACAAATGCCCAGACACAACAGATGGAATCCATATATTGAGCAATAATACCAGGCAGTGGCTCATAGATTTGGAAGTTATTATCTGATGCTATATGAAGGAAGGAGAACCACCTGTAAGGCTTTAATATTTGCTCTACTAACCACTTGAAAGAACAACAGCTGCTGGCAATCATAGTGGATTCACTGGAACACCTTTCAACCAGCTGTCAACTGATCGTGAAAATGTAGAACAACATATAACAGGAACATAACCAATCCACCACAAAATATAACAGCTTAGAGGCCAACTCAGACAAAGCTGAATACTTCAATTCAATGTGCAGGGTTTTGGGTTGTAGCTGTGTTAATCTAAGGACATAGGCAGGCAAGCTTCCTTGGGCAGATATGATATCTTTTATTAGACCAATTGAGGAGTTGGAAAAAAATTCTTTGCAAGCTTTCAGGCACAGGCACTTCAGGCATAGGGAGTCTCTGCTATTCCAAGATCTCCAAGCAATAAAAGAAGCTAAAAGTGTGACAGGATGTCAGTGAGAATGTAAATAGGTGGAAATTAGGAAAATAAAGAGTAGGGAGGGGAGAAAACAAAAAGGAAATAAGCCAAAGGTAAGTAAGGGAGACTTTACTGTAGTTGAGTTCTCCAAACTAGAAAAGAGGCAGTCAGTGAAAAAGTAAATAGATGGAAATTAGGAACACAAAGAGTAGAAAAGGAGGGGAGGAGAGGAAAGGGAAGAAAAGTGTAAATGGTAAGGTTAGGCAGGTACCTGGTGAATCAGATGCCAGGCAGGCTGTAATGTGTCATAAATCCAATGTCCATGATTTATTTGTATCCAGTAGATTTATGAAGTGGAAGTCTGTAGGCTCATCTATGAAAGGTGTTTTGTAACTTCAATTCAAGGTGATAATTCACTGGGAGATCCTCTTTGCTATGTACTCCATACTGGTTAACCAATCCAGCTGGATAATAAATGGAGCCATGGGTGGCATTGGAAGATTACTTCAACAAGTTAAGGAGGATCGTTGGGGAAGCGCTGAGGACCCAGAGGGGAAGGGAGTCAGATGTCCAGGGTGAGTGGTCGCTCCTTAAGGAGAC
>JAGPOW010000304.1:45389161-45438653 GCA_030014935.1 Caiman crocodilus
TCTGACCCCGGTGCTCTTTCCTGCCAAGGCAGGGGGTCGGACTAGATGATCTGCCCAGGTCCCTTCCGACTCTAGACACTATGATACTATGATATGATTACCAGTGAAAAAAATATTCATATTTAACTTGTCCCTAGTGAGTTAGGCTCCCAAATCTTGTCTGGAGAGGACTATGACTTCAAGTCTGTCAGCACTGTTTGTACCAGCTTTGACTAACAAAGGGACAAAATTAGAGACTATTTCTAAGATGCCTTATTTACATCATGTTCCTAGTGGAACAATATTGGAGAGAAATACTGCAATTAGCTATATAAAAAAACTCATACTCATTAGAGGACTCCAAATAGCAGCTTGTGTGCTAGATTAATACTGTCTATTATAAAGGTATAATTTAAAGAAGAGAACTCATGGGTGGTATTAGCAATATCATATTTATATCAGCCAATTCAGTATTTTATAAAGGGGAACTCAAATAACACCTGATTTCATTCATACTCTAGCTGGGAAGATGGGGGAATGCCACCTACATGGACTTCCTCCAAGAGGGCTCATTTCTACATCTGAGCACCACACAGATTAATTTGAATGTAAAATGTGAACAAGCCATAGAAAATCCATTGTGAAATTTGTACCAATGTGGAAAAGAGGAAGTAATGCCATTAACCAAAAAAACCAGATTCTGTATAATTGCATGTCTGCAAGTTAAATGCATTCATAGCTCAAACAAGAAACATAGCACCATCTGAAATTTTTCTATACCCAAAACTGGATGGATACCTAAATGAGTTCCAGATGCATAAAAAAAAGTACAGGATTGGTATCTTAGCAGGCCTGAAAGCAGAGCTTCTTTTGAGAAAAATAAGAATGACCATACAAAATTCTAATTTAAGTGCTAAATAAGGAGGAGATATTAAAGCTTCCCTGTTGGGCCTTTATCAAATCCCCAGCAGATTTCCAAAACAAGAGTTGAAATACAGCCATCTGTTTGACGTGCGATGAACAGTTACAATGACAGCACTCTTAGAAGATTTCCTATTCCTGAAATTATTAATATTTTCCCCAGTTTCAAGATGAAGAAATCCCCTTTATAAACCCTGTAACCAGGAAGCCTTCAGTCTGTAGTGTGTGTTAATTACTAACAACTTATGCTTGTATACAATTTGTTCACCTTCCTAGAAATGTAAATACTGTTGTTCCCAATCAAAAAATAATCTTGAGAAACTACATTGTCAAGGAACTCCTACCATCACATCTTGCAGAGTGACTACCACAGGGGTGAGGAATCTACATACACCTAAAGGATTTCCAAGGCAACTCTGCTGAGCAAATATGTTCTGTACTGATGCATAGCCTGTTTCTGACGGTGAGTAAGTACTGCTGTTGTGGAAGGCCAGGAGCAAACCTCACATTAAACATAGTGGTGGATCAATGACTGAACCTCTGAAAATGTTTACAGGCTTGTCACTGCAATCACAATGCTGTTTTGAACTCACCCTAATTCAATTTCCATGAAGAAAGGAACAAGTGTTATGACAACGTAACTTAGTGCTATTACCCCAAATGAGATGAAAGGAACTGCAGATACAGTTGATACACTGGGTGTCTAATCAAGAATAAAAAAGCAGTTGCCTACCATATTTTTTTGCATATAATCTGTCCCAAAACATAACTTGCATCCTATTTTTGGAAGGAAAAAAAAGATCTTACCTGGAAGGTTTGGGGTCTCTAGGGCTGTGGGCTGCACAGTGGGGCTAGAGACCAGGGGTCACACACTAGGGCTGTAGATCTGGGATCCAGGAGCCATGTACTGGGACCTTGGGAGCCAGGGACTTCCACACCAGGGCTTGCATGCAATGATGGGGGGCCTGCAAACCACATGACAAGGCTGGGGACTTGGGAGCTGGGGGCTATGGGGTCACATGCGGTGACCTGGCCCAATTTAGTCACAGTAAGGCTGGGGGCCATGCCTCCTCCCCACCCTATACCCCAAGTGTCCTGACCTATGGAGAGCATTTTCTTGCATACAGTGCATACTGTATTGTAACCTTTTCTCTCAAACCAGCAGGGGAATGTCACATGCAAGAAAATGCAGTATATAAAAATGCAAAATGTTTAAGCCCTCCTCATCCCAATCCTTTCAACGGATATTCATACCTTGCCATATTTTGCACGAGAAAAAATGACAAAGTAGTTACAAACTGTATAGGAATGATAAATTAGTCCAAACAGGTATCAGAGCAGCACTGCATAGCAGGTATTCCACAGAATCTCAAGAAAAAAACCTGTGAGTAGAGAAGACCATCCGCTTGAAAATATATGGATATGCCCAACTACAAAGATACACTGATATCAATGAAGATATCTGACTGGCCTCCAGATTAAGCAAAGGAAAAAACTGAGTGCAAAATATGGAGATGAACAAAGTAGCAAAATCTAACAAAATGATTAAGCCCCCCATCCTTAATTATAATATGAACAAACTGGTAACATGATACAAGAAGTCAAAAGTTATGGAAGCAGTTTCTAAACACCAGCTCACTATTTCCTGATGTTGCAAGGTTGGCCATCGCCATACAGACTGCATTTCCAGAAAGTGAGGAAAATACATCCTTCAGTCTGACATAACAACATTGTATAGTACTGGCTCTGCTCTCAAGGTTGTCATACAAAGTTTTCACCTATATGGCTATGATTTTTGCTCACTTCCAGTTGTCTGAATGATGTTCTGTGCTACAAGTCATCTGTGTGGTGAATAAGTGGGTAGTTAGGAATGGGAAGTCCTTGAGAAGTCAGGTTTCCAGGTGCTAATTCAGAAAATAATGGCACAGTATACCTTTGTGCCTAGATTTAAAAAGGCAAGATCACATGCAAGGCAGGGCCTGTGACCTCTGTGTAGCAGAGCTGGGAGCGAGCCACAGAGAAGCCACCTAACAGAGATGAAGCAAAGCACTGTGGGATGCTGGCAGACTGATCAACTCCCTATTGTAAACTGGTGGAAGGAATAATCTTAACCTGAGTTCTTCCTGTTTTGTCCACCATCTTTTGGGATATGAATCAGGCCAATTCATGGTGCTATCACCCTATGATTCATGGTGCTATCACCCAAATATTCATGCCTTAGGTAAAAGAAAATTGCAGTATAACTAAATGCAATGTCCATGAGAAAGTCAGGTGCCAAAAAGTGACAATGACACTAAACTTTAGAAAAGATGTCAAAAAATAAGATGTTTAGTCAAAAAAAGTAAAGGATGTAAAATCCCTAGATGTGGTTTAAATACTATCAAGAAAAACAAACTTGGAAGACATACATACTGCTAAACAAATTAGAAACAGGAAGGCAAGGAAGCAACCACAATGGCTAAATTTCAGTTTGAGAGGTTAGACAAGCCAAATAAATTATTAAAAGTTTAGGAACCTAACCACAGTGAACCATTAAAACAGAAAAATATATTACAAATAGCATTCATTATGAGATAGTTTCATAGTTAGTAGGGTCAGAAGGGACATGAGCAGATCATCAAGTGCAACCCCCTGCCACAGGCAGGAAAGAATGCTGGGGTCAGACAACCCTGGCTACGTGTCTATCTAGCCTCCTCTTAAAGACCTCCAGGGTAGGAGCGAGGACCTCTTCCCTTGGAAGTTGGTTCCAGATCCTAGCTGCCCTAACAGTGAAGCAGCACCTCCTGATATCCAGCCTGAATCTGCTCTCTGTTAGCTTATGGCCATTGTTCCTTGTTACTCCCGGTAGTGCTCGGAGGAACATGGACTATCCCATTGCCTGCTGGTCTCCCTTGGCCAGTTTATAGGTGGCTACCAGATCCCCTCGCAGCCTTCTATGGTGAAGGCTGAACAGGTTCAGATCCTGTAGCCTATCCTCATAGGACCTGCCCTCCTGCCCCAGATCATGCGAGTAGCCCTCCTCTGGACCCTCTCAATGTTGTCTACATCCCTACTGAAGTGTGGCACCCAGAACTGGATGCAGTACTCCAACTGGAGCCTGACCAAGGTTACATAAGAGGGGGAGGATCACCTCATTGGACCTGCTTGTAATGCATCTGTGGATGCATGACAAGGTGTGGTTAGCCATTCTGACTGCATCCCCACATTGGTGGTCCATGTTCATCTTTGATTCAATAATGACTCCAAGATCCTTTCCTGTCTCTGTGCTGGCGAGAGGGGAGTTACCCAGCCTGTAGGTATGCTGCTGGTTCTTCCTCCCCAAGTGCAGTACCCTGCACTTGTCAGTGTTGAAACCCATCCTATTCTCATCTGCCCATCTCTGTAACCTGTCCAAATCTGATTGCAGCTTGTCCCTCCCCTCTAGCATGCCCACCTCCCTCGACATCTTAGTGTCATCTGCAAATTTGAACAAGGTGCTATTCACCCCCTCGTCCAAGTTGCTGAGGAAGATATTGAACAGCACAGGCCCGAGGACCAAACCCTGCAGAACCCCACTGCCCACATCCCTCCAAGTCGAAAAAAACCCGTCTACCACCACTCTCTGGGTACGGCCCTCCAGTCAACTGGCAACCCATCTGACTGCGTAGGGATTGACACCATAGTCGCCTAATTTTTTAATGAGAATGGGGTGACAGACAGTGTCAAAGACTTTTCTAAAGACCAGAAAGACTACTTCCACCACAATGCCTATGTCCAAGGATTTAGTAACCTGATCATAGAAGGCCCATCAGGTTGGTCTGACAGGACCTGCCTCTAATGAACCCATGTTGGTTGCCCCTAAGCATACACTCCCCTGCTGGTCCCTCGCAGATGTGCTCTTGGATAATTTGCTCGAAGAGCTTCCCCAGGAGCAAGGTAAGACTAACAGGCCTATAGTTTCCTGGGTCCTCCCTCCTCCCTTTTTTGAAAATAGAGACCACACTGGCCCTCTTCCAGGACACTGGCACCTTGCAAGAGGACTACAAGTGCTCATAAAGCTGTGCCAGGGGACCTACAATGACCTCTGCTAATTCTCTCAGCACTCTGGGGTGGAAATTGTCAGGACCTGATGATTTGGATGTGTCCAGTCCCACCAGGAGGTCCCTGACTAGATCCACTCAGATAAATTAAAGGAAGAGTCTTAAAAAACAACAAGAGATTCTTTAAGTAGATCTGAAGCAGTAAGCTAAGTCAAGTGTGTTCAACTCTGACCCGTGGGCCAAATGTGGCCCATGGAGGTGTGGCATCTGACCTATGGGATTCCCCATAGGCCAGATGGGTTGGGAAATTTGGTGGCTTGGGAACAGTGGCAAATAATACTGCCACCCCTCCCCTGCTGCCAAATTCCCCAGTCCTGTGCAGCTGTGTCAAGACCAGGCCATAACCCCTTCTCTCCCAGTGCAGCTAAGTCTGGGCTAGGCCATTCCCTTACACCCTCAACACAGCTGGATTGGGCCCTGCCTCACTGCCCCAAGTGTTGGATCAGGCTACCAGCTGGATCTAACCCACAGATGGACTGAGCACCATCATACTGCCTGTGGGGGGAGGAAGGTTTTGTACCACTGAGCTAGATCAGGGGTTTTCAGCCCTTTTTTGGTTGGTGTACCCCCAGCAGCTAGAAGTGTGGAATCCCCTGAGCAGTCAATGAGCAGGGGAAGGGTGGGGGTCCCCTGCAGCAAAAACAGAAGCCACTGGCAACAGAACCAAAAGTGTTCCCTGCTTTTCCGCGCTGCTGCTGTGTACCCCCAGAGGTTTCCTAAGTACCCCCAGGGGTATGCATACCCCCAGTTGACAACCCAAAGCTAGATCATCAAGGGCTGAAGGGAACAATTAGGAAAGAGAACAACATTACTGAAAAGAAAAATGATTTCACAGAATAATAGAGGAGGGCTGAAAGGGACCTCCAGAGGTCATCTAGTCCAACCCCCTGCCTTAGACAGGATCATCTCTATGTAAACCATCCTATACAAGAGGGGTGGGCAATAATCTGGCCTGGAGGAACACTTAACGAGTTCTAGTGAGCTGCTGAGGTCCATGCATATGCACATTCACACACATAACCTCCCTGCAGCTGGGCCAAGGCTGACACCAGAGCAGCAATGGGAGTGAGAGTGTGAGCCTGCCCAAGGTTGTGGTGTCTTATCTCAGCTCCTCTTTGCACACTCCTTCCCCATGCTGGCCAGCTTGGCTCACAGCAGCAGGCAGAAATAGGGTTGAGAGCCACTGAAACAGGGACAGGGCCATGGTGTATACAGCCCCACAGAGCTGGTGGGGCAGGGAAGAAGGAAATGTAGCCTCTTGACCTCACCATACATTGTGCAGACCCTGGCTGGGGGGGGTAGGGCATGGGGCTAGGGGGCTCAGTTTTCCCCCTCACTCATCCCCCTACCACACAGTGCCAGAATTCTAATATGGCCTGCTGAACTGCTCTTCATCTGATACCTCACCTTTGACCTTACTGCCATGGGTGACCCTACCAGGAGTACAAGAGTCCCAATGGAGTCTTGTACTAACAGATGAAAAGCAATCCAACATAATAAAGACCTCAATGGTGGAGTAGGCAGATGAAGAAGGCATACTTCTCAATGGCTACAAAGGAGGATAAAGGCTGCAGTGGAAGAGTAACCCCAGTCATCTTGGGTCTCCTTGCCACTGGACACAGGTTACTCCTCTGCCAAGATCTGCACAGTTGCCAATGTGCAATGGCCTCCCTGCATAAAGTCATCCACAGGCTTCTCCCACTGGATCTAACATCTACCACGATACCCGAACTTCCCTCTCCATGAACTGCCACCTTGACAGAGTGGAGAAGCTTGTGTGTACTGATGACCCTTAGATCAACATTGTCAGGAGTCTTGTACTCCTTGTAGTGTTTAAACACATGTATTCATATTCAGAAAGGGGGATGAATATTCAAAGAGCAAAATTTGCAAATTACACAAAGTAATGTGGCACAGTTAGGGAATTCAGAAGGGCCAAATAAATCAGGTAAACAATAAACACGATAGCAATGCTGACAAATGCCAGGTAACACACAGTACAAGAAAAAAATATACCTTACAAAGATCTAAACAAAGAAATAGAGTGGACATCATTTTATATGGTGCAATGTAAACCTCTGGCTCAATGTGCAATTGTGGTCAAACATTTAATAAATAGGAAATAGCATGATCTCATTTCGGATAACAGGGCCCCATCTCAAAAAGAAAACTATGGAACTAGAGGAGGTTCAGAGAAAGATGCTGAGACCTATGACCCTGCAACCTGAACCTGTCACACAAGGCCACTCTATATCTCTACACTCTACTTCTCCAGAATGCCATTTCCTACTTTAAACATGTGTACATGGTAGGATTCGGCTCTTCTCTGCCAAGAGCTCCAAAGATTGAGACCATGGAAAACCATCCAGGCCAGTTCTCAACCTATGATCTCAGTACCATTCAGGGTATCTTCTGCTGGATGTTTCAGCTACTGGACCCAAACAAAGTCCTTTGGTATTCTTGCACTGCAAGGAAAGCAAAGGTCCAACAAATCATCAGGAGGAGTCATAGGAACATGGGTGTCTACAAAACCCTAATACTCCAAATAAAAGCAAAGGACCACCAGCATGATGCCAGGGACCTCATACATGGCTACAAATGGACAAAGGATATTAAGCACCTCTAGAGGCTGGCCATAACACAGTTTCATGTTATTAGGAGCTAGAGTAGAGGATACCCATAACAAGCCTAATGTCTTTACCAGGCAGAAGCCCAGGCATTTGTCAGAGCTCTCCAAGCTAGAGATTGAGGCCCTCTGCCTATCTATGTGCAATACAGCTCTCCTTCAGGTTGCTTCTAACAGCAGAGAAACTATTTCAGGCTCATCATTCATCTAGATGCTGATGTTCCAATGGGAAACGGAAGGTCAGTGTAGGATAAGGGACTGCAGAGAGAAAGGTGTCACTGCTGTGCATTAGTGAATGAAGAAGAGGTTTCAACTCTTCCCCACACCCTTCCAGATTACCTCATCCATGCCTTTTTTCCACTTTGCCTTTAAACTGCCAGATTTTCCACTGTTTTGCCATCTTCTACTGAGCTCTTTAGCATCTGTGGTACCTAGGGAGGAAAGACTGGGGTGTGCTCAGGAGAGAGAGAGAGAGAGAGAGAGAAGATTATGCAGGGACATTAAAGGTAGCAACATGCATCCAGGGTCTTCTATGGATGGAGTAGTCATTGCCAAGTAGCTACTGGCAGTGCAGGTGTGGGGGAAAGATTATTAAAGTATGTGCAGGTGCTAAGAATTTTTTTTAAATAAAAAAACTACACAAGGAAATTAACTTCCCTATAGCTTTGTTAATGAAGAGCTGAGGTTGCCCAGTGCTACTTCATGCTTACCAGAACGTGGAGCTTGGCTTAATGTAAACCTCTGACATCCAAAAAGTACAAAATTCAGCTATGTGGCATTTCTACAACTCAAACTTAACTGTGCTCCTGTTGCACTTTAGGGCATTTTTTAAAACCACACCCACATCAGCACTCTATCCTACTCAGATGCTACAAAAGTCTGTGAGCGTATGGAACATGAGCATTTTAGAAGAAAGTGTAAGTCCCTGTATTTGCCAAGACAAAACCTGGTATTAGGTTAGGTGTAACAAACAGAAGCTACCCATCTATATCAGGCCTACACTCAAATATAAACTGCTTCACATCAGTTACCAAGATTCTCAAAAAGTTGCCACACCCTTATCTGCTTCAACCCTCTTCATTAACCACTGATGTAATGAGAACCCTGGCACACTAACCACATTTCTCATTCTCCCTTCCCAAAATACCGCCCTGTCCTCATCCACCATGCCTTAATGGAAAAGAACTGAACAGCCAGGATGCTGCCCTCAGAATACCAGTGAACTCTGATGTGCTCCCTCCACCGCACCCCCTTCCCAATACTCATTCTTTGGTCCATGGTCTCCACCCTCAACTGGTCCTTCTTGGCCCTGCAGTCTTTACTTTTAACCAGTCTCTCTTGAGCCCGTAATCTCCACCTGACTTCAGTGAACCAAAATCACAGCATCTTCTCTAGGCACCTGCAATGGCTCTGCAGGCCTACTACATTCTGCAAACCAAAACACTGAACAGAAAACTCTACTCTTCCTTTCTAGCCACCCCATGCCATGCTGCTAATGCAAGCCAATGTGAAACAAAATAACTTGTCTCTGTACAGGCCTCTCTGCAGAACTCCTTCCCTTTCAGGGTCTGAACCAGAATTAATCTCTAGTCCTGGAGCTCTGGGTATAATCCCAGCCTGCCTTCACCCCTTCTGGTCACTAGTCTCCCCTTCCCTAACAGGTTCCCCTTTACTAATTAATGGGCTGATTGCTTTGGAGCCTGCATCTCTAAACAGGCTTACACCTCTGCAGCTAGCCTCTCTGCAGCACTGTACTGTCTCTACTAGAGAAACTGGGTCCCTTGTTACAGACAGTTTAGGAATAGCAAATCCTGCATCTCTGCAGGACAACATATTCTGAAATGCCCTTCTAATCCTGTTCTTCTCAAGAATTTAGAATTAATGTTACATCTGCCACCAACTGCTGACAAGCCTCACAGAAAGACAATGACCCTGGATGCCTATGATACAACTTACAGAAGCAAGCACTGAAATGTAGTATATCTGATCTGCCCTCTATGTGCACATCTTCATTCACAATTACAGCTTTGCCAGCTCTGCACAAGTAATCTTTCCACAATTTATTATAGCTGTACTTAACTCAGTAAAGATAACTGGACTACATACAGGCAAAATGAAAACATCCAAACAGCAGAAAAATCCTCTTAGCTGTTCCTCATGTCCAATTAGTATAGCATCCCATCACCTAGGAAAACACTGTAGCAGCTATTGCCAGTCCCAGAAGAACAGAGTTAAAGGCAGTGTGGCAGCAGTGGCATTTAGTAGTGCAATGGGGGGTGAACAGGGCAGCTGGTGGGTGGGTGTGCACATAAGGGGCACAAAAATGGCTGCCACTGCAGCTGTACCTGCTGAATGTGGCATCAAAATCTATACTGCAACAACCCAGCACTACCCTGTTTATCACAGCTGCCCCAGACAGCTGTCCTGTTACACCACAGTGGCATTTACCTTAACACTGTAATTTCCTGGTTTCCAAGTTTCAGGTTTTGTTACCTTAACTCTTCATTTCATGATTTTTCAGATACTTAACTCCAGCCATTTGCTACATTAAAAAATGGGAGGGAGATGGGGGAAAAGGGAGGGCAAAGTTTAATCTTCACATAGCAGTCCAATAGACTAACATTATTAAGGCACACATAGCTGACAGTGCACAAGGGAATGCTGTAGCTAGCATGTCCAGCCACATTTGATTTACCAGCACAAATGACCAGACATCTACCTATTCCGAGCAAGGCTGAAGGCAGGTAACCCTTATCACAAATCCAGGGCAACCTACATTCTGCAACAATGACATTTTCAGGAATTACTAAAGCAAACAGGCTAAGAGATTACATTCTTATATTGCTGCATTATTTTAGACATATTCAGCCATAGTTTTAATATTTTGTTTTTAAGATGAAGAAAAAAATCTTGCATGTGATTCTGTTCACTGCAGCCAGTGCTAGAAAGTACAACTTCATACATATTATCTTTGGTACCCATATTGTCTTTGGATCCATATAATCTTTGGTACTTCCATTCTGTGACCCAATTGGAGTGCTAACACCTTCAAAAGTGCCCTTGAGCCCCAAATCTCTTTCCACTGTTCTGCCTGATCACTGCAATCAGGCTAAAATGTCCCAAGCCAGCTTCTTAGTCCAGTCAACCCCAGGGATACCTCTCACAATCCAGACCCTATCAGTCTGGCAGAAGAAAATTTTGCCAGCTTAGAGATCACATATAATATAGATACCACACTCTTTCAAAGACAACACAAACTGTCAATTGCTCTGAACTTACACTCACCACAGACAATCAATCACTAAGTACTTCATATCAGTAAGGCATATGAAAAAGAAAAAAATATTACATAAAGAAAAATCATTAAAACAGTAACCACATGGTGAGACCAGAAGGTTTTTTTCAAGGTCTCATAACAAATTAACTGAAATTAAAATTTGAGAATTTACAACCGACAAAGGAAATACTCTCTCAGATAGTGACTTCCACAGCACAGTTACACACTGACACAGGAAGCTGTTTTAAGGATAATAATTTACCAAGTGTTATCATAATACCCAGAGTTCTCTCAAGATGAACTTGATGTTGAGACAAAGAGATGAGAAAATAAATCTTAAAAGATAGATTATAATCTTACTCCTGTGCTTTCTCTTAAAATGTAGTTTCTGCCTCTGACCTGTGTCAGTTTTCTGCAGCTGGCTGTCAGCATGCACTAACCAACTTCTGCCAGCTGAGGGACTAAACACCTAGGGATCCTTAGATAAAACATACTCTCATTGCAACTCTTTGCTATCAAACCTTATCTGCTCCTATACATCCTTCTATTCAATTCTCAGGAAGCATATACAAATTATGCTGGTAACTTCCTCCCCCAGATACGCATCTGTTTGACAGATCAGATGTTATTCCTGATCCAATTATTTAAATCTGTTCAGATTTATTGACCACTATCCTTAATTATTAATTATTCCAAAAAGACATAGTCTCTCATTTATTCTATTCAAAGACGGTAAAGACCCTATGACCAGACATTCTGAAGCCAACAGCTTCTCTTTCTGACATGTCAACCACCTTTTTTTTGGCATGGCTCACTACTGACACCTTCCTGGCTGAACAATATGCCATCTTAAATGCAAATTCTCACAATAACACTGTCTGGATAGGAACAGTTAATCTAACAAATATCTTACTGCCTATTGCAAATTAAAACGTGATAAATTGACAAAATTACAATTAGACCCCAAAACATAGTTCATACAAACTTAAAATTAATAAATCTAACCACAGATTAACATTAGCTACAAACAGAAACCAAACACTACATTAGTAAATCTAATTTGGGAATATATCTATTTGCGACACCTCACAAACCCCCACACCTCACAAACCCCCACACCACATGTATTTGTGAAATTTCCCTTACTGACCTGAAATCTCAAAAAAAGTTAACAAAACGAAAAACACGCAACTATTTTCTATGTCACTTTATAAAACAGAAGCTGGGATCTATGCAATGAACTGTAATAGCACATGGAAAAAGCTGAAGCCACTTTTTAACCTTGGTCCTCTCATTCATTCTGAAATCAGATATCTTCTATATTTCATTAACAAATGTTATCTTCTGATTTTGAGAAAGATTATCCTGCCTTAAAGAGGGGGTTAGATTAGAAAACCTCCTAAGGTTTCTTCCAACCCTGTTTTTCTATGATTTCCACTGCTGCTCTCAGACAAAAGGCAGGTCTTATTCTAAGGCAAGGCTGTCATACTCACTTGAGGCCCCAGGCCAGATCCAGGCCATGGTTCTTCTAGTGGGCTAGATCTAACCCACAGCATGAAGGCTATCATAGCAGTCACTGTGGCAACAACAGTGGCATGGACAGGGGCCACACAGAGTCTGGTGTGGGCAAAAGCAGGGCAGTGCAGGGCCCAGGAGTAAGAATGGTGTAGGGACCAGTGACAGCAGTGGTGGGATGCAGGATCCCATGGCAGCTGGATCACAGGTCCTAGTAGGGGTATGAGCATAAGTGGAGCCTGGTGGTGGTGAGTTAAGCTCACCAACAGCCATGCCCAACAGCCAAAGGGCCCAACTCTGAGTGCCCTCCAATAGCCCAGTGTGCCAGATTTAATTTTGGTTAGCTTCTATTACAAAGATAATTATTTTTTGTTACACAGCTTTGGTGTATAAGAAGCACTGTCAGCATCCTAGAGTAGAAAAAAACAACACATTAGAGATGAAGAGAGATCTGGGTTTTCCATTCGCATGGAAAAAATGGAGGAAAAAAAGCAGATTTCCCTCTTACCCAAGAAAAACGTGGATTTCTCATTTTAACAGAGAAACATGCAGATTTTGCACTTTTGCAAAGAGCTCTCTGCAGACTGGCAGAATTCCTGCAAGGGGCTGGGGAGGGCGGAGGGGCAGTCAGGGAAAGGGCGCCATGTCCATGTCCATGTCCATGTCCATGGCTACCAGGTAGCCTGGAGAGCAGCTCCTGCAAATAAGTTGGGGTGGGGGAGAACTGAGTTCCCCATAGGAAGGGAGGACTGAGTTGAGCAGGGTTGGGGCTGGAGCTGCTGTCCAGCCAGGCAGTGTGTGGGGCTTGCAGCCTGGGACTGGAACTTGTAGGGAGTAGGATGGGGCTGCAGGTGGCCTGTTGGGTGAGGGGGGCAGTGCTCCCCACTGCTGTGTGCACTCCCGGGAGAAAGCAGGAGAACCTGTGCCCCCCATATCTGTGCTCAGAATAGAGGCAGGCTGCCAGCTGCGGGCTTGGGCTCCTTCCCATGATGCCCTCCCCTGAGGCCTCTGCAGCCCAGCAAGCAGGTCCCTGAGCAGCAGGGCACAGCGGGGCCAGGCAGGGAAGCTCATTGCTGCTACAGGCTCTGTGCTGCACTGGCAATGCACCCCGTGCCTGCACCACAGCAGTATGGGCAGCAGCGTGGGGCTGTGACCCTCACTGCTATAGGGCAGGTAGGGGACACATTACCAGGGGAGTGTGGAGCTTTCAGGGACAATGAGCTTCCCTGCCTAGCCCCACTCTGCCCTGCTGTGCTGGGTCCAGCTCACTAGGCTGCGGAGACCCAAGGGGAAGGAAGCAGGGTGGGGAGTCTTAGCTTGCAGTGGGCATCCTGCACCCATCCCCACCCCCAACCCATGCACAGATCTGGGGGGCATGGGTGCCTCTGCCCCCACCCAGGAGTGCACACAGAAGGGAGCCAGGCCCACCCCTGCCTGAGACTGCAGCAGGCAACCCACACCCAGCCCTCCAGTTCCACAGGCTTCATTCCGGCCATGCTGCCTGTGGGGGCAAGAAAAGGCGAGATGCAGAGCTCTGTGCTCTGCTCTGCTGCAGCAGCGGCTGCTACCTCCCACAGGTGGCAGCTGTGGCTCCAGGTGCTGCTGCAGGGAGCAGGGGGCTATGGACATGGGTTCCTAGCCCTGTAGTCCTGGCAGCTGGGGGGCTCCTCTGGCAGGGCGGGGAGTCTGTGGCTTGGGAGTAAAGGGCCTGGACCTACATTCTGTGAGCAAAAGGGGCAAGGGAAGCTCTGATTTTCCACAATAAAACCCCCAAAAATCAAATACCAAAATGTATAGTTATTTAGAATGTATTTTATTATAGTAATTGATGCACTAGTGGGCTTCCAAACTACTTTAAAGTTATAAATATATCAATATTACATTGTATTCAACTGATTATCCCCATATATTAGTGATGTTTCATTTTAATTGCGGATTCTGGGGTTTTTAATCAGAGAATTTGATTTTTTTTTTATCAGAGAAAACCAGGATCCCTGGAGATGACTTGGGGAAACTGGATGTTTGCAAGTCAGCAGAGCTGAGTAAGATGTATCCTAGAGTACTTAGGGAACTGTCTGAGCTTACTGCAGAGCCACTGACTCTGAACGTGTTGGGTGAGGTCCCAGACGAACAGAAAAGGGGAAATGCAGGGCCCATCTTCAGGAAGGGAAGAGGCGAATCTGATCAATTTAACATTGGTCAGCCTGACCTCTGTGCCTGAAAAGGTCATGTAGCATGTCAACAAGGAATTTATTTCCTAAAAAACCTTGGGGAGAACAAAGAGACCAGGAACAGCAAGCATTGATTTCATGCCTGACCTACGTGTTTTGCTTTTAGGACATGCCGATTTCCTTGTATGGGCTTTGAGAGAAGAGCAAGGGATGTGATAAAGCTTGACTTCAGCATAACTTTTGACAGTTTTCTACAGCACTTGTTACAGGCAACCCCCGCTTAGCACTCTTAATTGGTTCCTGACTAACTGAGCACTAAGCAAAACCCATTTGCCCATAGGAATGAATATAAAAAGAAGTAACTGGTTACTGCTGCTTCTATCCTTGGTCCAGTACTGTTTAATCTCTTGTTTAATAACTTGGACAACAAGATTGAGTGCACACTTAGCAGATTTACAGATTATTCAGGGTGAAGACACAGGGTATGATCAGGATTCAGGGCAATCTTTATAACCTCAAAAAATAGACCAAAATTAAGCAAATAAAATTCAATAAGGACACAGGGAAAATCCTGCACGTAGGATGTAACAACCACATGCACAAACTGACTGGAGAATGACTGGCTAGGCTGCAGTACCACAGAAAAAGACCTGTGTATTTTTAATTAAAAAAAAGTGTTCCTGAAACAGCCTGAATATTTGCAGCTTACTACTTTCTGGTCATCAACCCCATCCTGTATTTCTTTTTACAACTTACAAATACATCACTGGAGAGCATCAGGGGCGAGGCAAATAAATATCCACAAAAGCACCCCAGGGGAAAACCAGGAGCAATGGTCATAAACTCCTAGGTTTCAAACTGGATATAAGGAAAAACATCTTCATGATTCATGTGACCAGACTCTGGAATAGACTCCCAGCGCAGGTGGTGTAGGCAACTACCCTGTAGATTTTCAAAAGGAGATTGGACACACACTTTGCTGGGGTTATTTGACCCCAGTAGTCTCTCCTGCCCAGAGCAGGGGGACTGGACCTGATGATCTCATAAGGCCCCTTCCAGCCCTAAACTTCTGTGAATCTGTTATTTTCTCATGTTCTCTGCCATAGAAGCACACACTAGAAATCAGAATCTATTTTAGTTCTAGTTCTAACTTGCAACAGATGTTCTCCCTACCACACTCTGCAAGTCTTAAAGTCCAGCTATACTGTTTTCTCAAAATATTTGTTTAGAATGCCAGTTCAATGTGATTTACAATGATACATTAATTTTCTTGGATATATGAATACCTAAGTCATGGAAAACAATTTTCTTTTTCCTTTGGAGGGTGAGAGATTATTTGTAACAGACTCTAAACAAGCCATATATATATTCATTTTCTTCCCTAATCAGAGTTACAGCAGGTTTTTGGGGAGGAAGAAAGTACTTAAGAGTTGATAAAGCAAAAACCATTTCTCTCCCAAGGGACAGAATATAAATATAATTTGAAATGCTGTGAGTCTAATTATTTAAAGCTCAAAGCATCTGTATAACTGTTTAATGGTGACAATTATATAAAAGAAACACCCACACATAAAATTTAAAAAAAACAACAATTTTCTCAATTGAAAAAATATAAAAGAAAACTGTTGATTTCATACAATTGATTTGTTTTTAATTTGAGCTGCACCTACTGCCCAGAAGGCAACTGGCTGTGAACAGAAAAATGGAAGCCCCCCTCTTTGGACTTATTTCTTAAATATGCCTTCTGTTACGCAGACTAAAATTTCAACCTCCTGAACTAGCTTCCTTTCTAAAAAGTCCCAACTAGAGTCACATAGTATACTAACCATCATGAAATTCAGAGGATACTCACACATTGTCTGCTCTGGATACCACAAAGACAAAAAAGTCCCAAATTTATTTTAGACAACTCACCAAGACGCCCACACAATATACCACCATTCATTCTACTACTTCCTATTTCCAGACATGCTAGACAATTTAATTGATCCTTACTTTTCTTAAGAGAGAAAGAGAGAGGAAACACTGTGTTTATTTTTTTCTTAGATCTATTAACAGGATTTTCATACTTTCCATCCGTAACTATTTCATGGGTCCAGTTGCAGGTGCAATAATAAATGTATGACATTCATTATGGATGTTTTGATTTTCTCTGTATCTAAGAAAAATGCTATTACAATGCAAGGATTTGCTTTTTAAATTTTCTGGGGTTGTATGTCCCTGATTCCTTGGAGAAAACATTCACATCACATGGGAGAAAAACTCATTCCCATACTTTTTTTCCAAATGCAGGAGCTTGTCAATTGTGCAGTTTTGAAAATTCTCCTTCTACATGTCCTAGGAATATAAAAGGCAGGGTGTTGGTGCAGAGTTTTCAATACAAGATTTCCAACAAGGTGTTCAGCAGGATGGTTGATCAGAGAATTTCAATTAGCACATAATTCACAGTATTTAGTGGGTAAAATTTAGGAGCAGCTTAAAATATAATGCACACTAATCCTTTCTTCCCACAGTAGGTTCCCTGGGCTTTGTAGCCAAGTCAGCTCATGCAGGGACAATGTTTCAATGCTTCCAGTTCAAATCCCAAGTGTTCAGTTACCCAGTGCTCCTCCTTTTGGATTTCCCTTTCATAATACTAACCCCATCCCACGTACTGGATAAATCTGAATTTTTCCAGCCAGCAGACATTACACTGGACTCAAACAAAGCTTCATAAAATTAACATATTAACAGGTTAAGGAATGAGATAAAGCCATTACTTTTACCAGAAACTATAATGAGGGACACAAGAAAATATGAACTGTTATGTCTACAGTATGCATTCAAGCTTGCTCCCTTGTTCATCTTTTCTATAAGAGCAACAGCACCCACTGGATAATTCAAGTCACTACTACATTTTCTTTAAAGATAAGGTTGATAACCAAGATCAACAAAGTCAGCTCAGTCAGATCAGCCTGAATATCTAGAGCTAGGGTAGATTTTGTGGAGAACTTGTAAGATGTTTTGAACAATGGCTGTAGAGCAATGGGTGCCTTTTATGGCTTTTCTGTATGAAGCTAGGGAAGAAACAGTAAGAAAGGTAAATAAGAAACTTGCATAACTAAGCTCCTGTTGCTCCGGCCCAGTGCTCAATAACATAAGAGGTCTAAAGTTTGAAACACAGGAAGTTTTCATGCCCACTTTTAGGTTCCAAGAAGCAGACAGCAGAGTGCTGGTATTTCATATGTGCTGTTGGCACAGTGTGCCATCTTCTCTCCAGAGCAATACTCCTGACAGAATCCAGATCTTCCTCCCACGTTCCAGGTAGGGAACCAGGACATGACACTGACTGTGCATAGATGGCTCAAACCTTGTCTATGCTAAGAAGGCACACTGGGGAGAAGCAGGAATAAAATAGTAAAAAGGCATTCTACTCCTACAGAAACATGCCCTATTAATACACTCCAGTCCAGGCATTCAAATTGCTTCCACATCTGTAGAAGACCTAGACAACTGAAAATACTATGTTCCCTGAAGATTATTAGAGCTGTCTGTTACAGGGGCTCAAAATGAACTGGGCCACCAGCTGCAGTAAAATATGACACTCTCATAATGCTTTGAGCTCATCAGAATTAAATAGAGAAAACAAAAAGTCTGAGATATGACACTGGCTCCATCTAGTGGCTTCTGGAGACCTTTCAGCTTCATTAAGTGTCCATCTTTCTCAACCAACACGGTAAACACCAAAAAAGTAAGGACTGGCAAAGCAAGGTAAAAAATAGAATAACAAGAGTATTCGCATTTCATGTTGGATATCTTTTATAACTTCTAGCAATTATTTTCTGTCAAATAAGTCTGCAATGGAACCTATTAAACAAAAGCTATTAGTACAGCAGATAAATATTGAAATGAGGGAGGCCTTAGGGCAAGAGTGGGAAAAATACACCCCACAGGCTGGATTCAACCTGCTAAGGGACTCTATCCAGCACACAGTGGGACCTGCAGCCCCACCTGGCCCAGCCTCAAGGGGCAACCCAGGGTGTGATGTGTGTGGCTGGTGGGCAGCAGGGCAGGGGTGGCAGAGAAGCCAGACTCAGCTTCCCCACAGCCTCAGCAGCAGCAACTCCTTCCAGCTGCCACTATCAGTGTTGCCAACAGATCTGGCCCCACTGCCTAGGTATCCCAGCCTGTCTACCCTGCACCTACCACCAGAGGCACTGGATGGAGGGGACAGGTGGGCAGGGTCTCCATGACAACCAGCCCAGGACCCCCATGGGCAGGTACACTCGACTGGATGGATGGAATGGGGCTGCAAGTGGGTGGGGAATGGCATCTGGGAGCAGAACAGGCAGGCAGGGTCAGGGCCAAGATTGTGGGGCAGTGACAGCACAGGGTCAGGGCCCAGGGCAGAGCTGCAATCTTCTCCCCGCACATCCTTGCAACAAAAAAGAGGCATTGATACCCCTCCACGGGCAGGGGATGCACAGGGAGTGGATTGTGGCTCTATTCCAGGCCCCGGCTCCACACTGTCACCACCCCACAATCCTGGCTCTGGCTGTCTGTACATTCTGCTTCCAGATGCTGCTCCCAGGTCCCCTATGGCCACATCCCATCCACCTAGCTGAACGTGCCCTGTCTGCCGGGGTCTCAGATCAGTCTCCATGGAGACCCCGCCCACCCGCTCTACCCAGCACACCCAGTGGTGGGTATCAGATGGACAGGCCCAAGCTGGAAAGGATCAATTGCTCCCCTGCTGTGGCACTCCCTCCCAACAGCTCACCAAACCTCCTTAAGTCCAAACCTCCAGCCCAAATAATTGCTCAGCCCTGATTTAGGGGATTTCTTTTGGTGAAGTTTTATATGCATTTCCAAATGTTGCTTCCAGTTTTGACAGTCCATAGACTCTAGGGTTGGAAGCAACCTCAGTGGGCCATCTAGTCTGATCCCCTACCCCTGGCAGGTAAGGAAAGGGGCACCAAGCCTGGGATCATGTGATCCCAACCAGGTTGTCCAGTCTCCTCTTGAAGACCCCCAAGGATGGAGGGAGCACCACCTCCCCTGGAAGCCCATTCCAGATCCTGGCAACCCTGACCGTAAAGAACTTTTTTCTAATGTTCAGTCTAAACCTCCTCTCTACTAGCTTATGGTCATTGTTCCTTGTTATTCCATGGGATGCCCTGGTAAACAGATCATTGCCTACTTCGTGCTGCTCTCCCCTTGTGAGTTTGTATGCCGCCACGAGGTCCTCTCTCAGCCTTCTCTTGGAGAGGCTGAAGAGGTTCAGGTCCCTTAGCCTTTCCTCATATGGCCTTCCCTGAAGACCTCCAATCAGATGAGTAGCTCTTCTTTGGACCCTCTCCAGGTTGTCTGCATCCTGTTTGAACTGTGGCATCCAGAACTGGCCACAGTACTCCAGCTGCAGCCTGACCAGTACCACGTACAGAGGGAGAATCACCTCCCTGGACCTGTTTGTGAAGTACCTACAGAGACACGACAAGGTGTGCTTCATCACATTGACAACTCATGTTCATCCTGGAGTCAACAGTGACTCCAAGATCTCTTTCTATGTCAGTGGTGCTGAGAAGGTCGCCCGCCAGCCTGTAGGTACGATGGCACTTCACTACTGAAATGCTAAGCATTCTATGTGCAATAAATAGGTTTCCAAAATGAAACCCTACTAAATCCCTAATAAAATCAATTTTACTGAAAGTGCAACATGGGCTTTGTGGTAGCTTGAAATCTTGAATTGATTGAACTATAAAACAGTCAAGATTTCTAGTGTTCACATCATTTAAAAAAGTCTTTAATTTAAAATTTTGTAAATAATTTACTGTTGGTTTAAAACTACTGAAAAGTAACCATTTTAGACTCTCCCATTAATGAAGCTGAAAGCACAAGGAACTTACCTGGGGAGTTGTCTTTCTGAATATATCGTTCCCCTGTATCACATTCTTCATTATTTTTTCCTTGAGAATATTATATTCCTTTTCACTTAGCTCAATTGTTTCTAAGACCTGGTTACAAACTGGACACCCCCAACTGTAACAGAAAGTAAATTACGAATAATAAAACACGTATTTAAACAAGAACAGTAAAAGCTATGTTCAATTTCACTTCCAGGTATTCAGGGACTGTATGTTCACACCTGTCTATTAAAAACCACCATTGAAAAATAAGTTGCACCCTCTTTAGGCAAGAATCAAACCCTGATGCAATCAATGAAAATAGATTTTAAGATAACAAGTTCTGAATCATACTCTTAAAGTCTTAACTATTTAAGCCTAGAAGGCTCAAATTTTGTGCTACAGTCCCTATTAGTAAAGAGAAAGGATGAATGGAATAATCCAATGGTTCTGGTACTAACATGGGGCTTGAAAGTTTACTGTTCTACAAGTTTTCTGGGGAAGTAATTTAGTCTCTGTCTCAGTTCCCCATCATCAAAACAGACATTAGTACTTTAAAGACAATGAGCTGCTCATATACTATAGAGAGTGAGCCACACACACACAGACAAAACTAAATAGTCTACTAAGTAAACAAATATTTGAGACATCTCAGATTCTGCTATTCTCAGAGTTGCGTGGGCTTCACTCATTCACACTGATGAAAATCCAGAGTAAATACACTGTTTTTCATAGCGTTATTTTGGATTTATACAACTACAGACTAGAGCAGAATTAAGCCCACTGTCTGTTACTCGACAACAATACTGTGGTTCTGTGTATCTGCCTTACTAATCTGCTTGTGCATGCTAATAAAGACAAATTTTGAAAGGGTTGAGAGCATTACTTTCTAAATGAGAATCTCTCCCTCATTTTTATACTTCAGCCTCTTTCTTGCCATTCTAGGTACAGATATTTTTCCCTTCCTACAATTTATACGCCAACATTTCTGTTTAACTTCCATTTTGTTCTGGCAATTAATGTCACTCAAACATGTAAAGTAACTATTTGCAGGCATAATTGGAGTACTTTGGAATAAGGCTATCCAAGTAACATGACTTATGGCTTAAAAGGAAAATTGAGATTTTAGTAACTTATCTGCTAAAATTCTTTTTAAAAGCATCTGCATTTTGAGAAGCAAGACTAAATTATTAATAATTCAACAGGAACAAGTCTTATCCTTCTACTAAATCCTCCCAATATACTTTTATTTTTAATGTTTTGAAGTCATTGTCTTCTAGTTCAAATCATATTCCAACAAGGAAAGCACCATAACACAGTCAAGTGTTATTGAAAGCCTGAAGTGTTCTGAAGGCATCTGACTATGTTTGCCTAAATTAACAAACAAGAGTCCAGCTAACAAGTCACCAGCTTTCTTCTACTAGTTAAAAGGACTAAATAAATTGTCTGAGACATCTCAAGAAGAGGAGATGGAGAAGAACAAGTACCACAGGGAAAGGTTCCAATCCTAAACAAAGAAAAGAACTGTGATAGTTCTAATAGTAAGGCAAAGAAGGACAGTACATTTTTGGTGCTATGTCTCAGAGTTACCACTACCCCATGAAGAGCCAGGGCATCTTTAAAAAACAGCCATATCCAGAGGCAGAAACCACTCAGGAAAAAAGGAGAGTCAGGAAAGGGTAATTTACTACCTCCCATACACTTTTTTAGCTCCTCCACAGCCTCTGAAACTTCACTTGCACTCTCCTCTCTCCCTGCCCATTCTCAAAATAGCATCTAACCACTCAGATATGGGTATAAAGAAATACTGTTTCAGTAGCTAGTTAATTTTAAAGGGCATACACTGACAATGCTAAGTTAAAAAGAAATTGGAATCAGCTGATTACAATATTGTCCAAGCAGTTCTCATATTGGTATCTCTGCACTACGAGACTGAGTTGACCTTGCCAGAGAGTTCCTGGAATGTAGCCTCCATCCAAAAGTTATGCAGACACTGCCAACTGATTCCATCGCTTGGTGCCATTTTGTGAGCTCAGACACACCATGGCAGGAAACATAATTTGGGATTGCAGACCAGATTCCAATTGTGCCCCACTTGCCAGTGCAGGGAGTGCCCACACATCCATAGCTAGGCCCAACCACCAGCTGTCAACCCAGGCTAGGGACTGTACCAAAATAAAACAAATAATGAACCCTTCTCAACACGCTACAAATTGCGATCTAGCTCAGCAGCATGCCTTCTCATCAGCAATACTAGGATGATATCCCACAAGATCATCCTTATCCTCACTGCCCCCATGTCTTCTTTCCCAGAAGTTTTGGAGGTTGTAATGCCATCAAAGGCTCATGAATGTATCAGAAATTCTTACTGGTCAAAACTTCACTTAAGTAGGAAATTAGAAATAAAATAAATAAATAAAAAAAGTATACTTTTTCTTGTTTTATGACAGAAAAGCTCCAGGCAAAAAACCCCAAACATACAACCAAACAAAATCAAATGTAATACGTTTTTAAACAAAATGGTACATTTACCCATTTTCAATGCTGGTCAAGCATCCTGTCCATTTCTCTCCTGGAATACTAAAAAAAAATAAAAGAACTTAGAAAATATTAGCTTTTTATTTAATATTTGAATTACAACCAAAGACCTGCATATAGAAACAAAATATTTAACCATTCATACTATAGAAGAGTGATGCTCAACCTTTTGACCTCACAGGCCACATAAGGGGTGGGGCCAGTCTGTGGGCTGAAACGAGCCCTGCGTGCCAGGATTGGGCCCTGCAGCCCACCACTTCCCCCTGCCCCGCACACCAGGATCATATGCCAGGGGCATGGCACTGTCCCCTCGCACTGCTGGATGCTAGGATTGAATCCCAATGAACTGGCAGACACCCTCCTCAGCCCCTGTGCATTGAGATTGGTCTCTGGGAGCCCCACACCACCTCTTCCATTGGGATTGGTCTCTGCAGGCCTAGTACCATACCTTCCAGTCCCATCATGTCAGGAATGGGTCCTGGCACCACCCCCTCTTGGACTTCCCCACACCAGGATTAGACCCTGGAGCCCAATACTGCCGCCACCCAGCCCTTCAAGCTGGGATCAAGTGCCCAATCCAGTTCACAGGACCTGTGGCTCCCCAGGGGTCTGAAATTAGGTGGTAGGGAAGTAGTGCTGCTGTTATCCCACTGCCAAATTTCTAGGGCCATGGGAAGCCTCCTAGGCCAGATGACACAGGCCCACAGTAGGGATGTGAAGGGTTAAATGTCTGAATGATAAGTATATGAATGAACAGGAGCCATCAATGTGATTGTAACAGGGAACGCTAATCCTGTTACTAAGAGGCAGGGCAGCCCCTTTAAGTCCAGAACCTTCCAGTCACAGCTGGCTGGTCAAGTAGGGATTAAGGCTCAAGCCCTGTCAGCCGGTCAGGTGACAGGAAGAAGAGGACCAAGACCTTACATATGGTGAGTGGAGAAGGACAGAGAGGCAGCAGAGAGGTAGATTCCCAATGACTATGGTGCTGCGCCTGCAGTCTCGGTTGGAAGAATACACCATGCTTGGAGCCATCTTCACTATCATCTAAAGGCTATAGAAGTGGAGAAAAGACAGGCCTAAGTTGCACTCTCCCAAGGCTGACTAATGTGCGGGGGCTACCAGTGGCAGGGTAACTCCCAGCACATCCCACATGGTGTGCCCTTGGGGAAAAGGTGAGTAGGAGGTGCCTGAAAACATCTGCCTCCTGTTCCCAAGTTGCCAGGTGAATGAAGAAAGGCCAAGAGAAGCCCAGGATGGATGTGATACCCGAAAACATGAAGACCCACTCGGGTGAGTGAGGGTCTTAAGCAGGGAGGTGTGTTGCAGAGCATTTAGGTGCCTGGCTCCTATAAATAGTGGCAACTGCTAGGGGAAGAGCCCTAGTAGTGAGTGGGAAACAGCAGCTGCTGATTACCAGGGCACCCAGAGTGAGCTAGTGGCCCACACCTGCCAGTGGTCAGCTGACTGGAAAGGGCAGGGCCTGGCTCACATATAAATCCCAGGCCTGAGGCCAAGATGGTAGTTCCCTGCCAGCAACCAAGGAGGAAAAGAGCTCTCTCAAAGCAACCAAAAGGGAGAGGCCTGACTACAGGAGCAGCTTCTGACACTGTTGATGGTTGGAGTATTCCCCAGTATGGTCTGAATGATGTTATAGATGGGCAGTTTGGACTTATGTTATAGCCCAGGGGCTTGTGTTTTGTTTGCTGTTTAAGACCGGTGGCTTAGGTGAGGCTATTAGGGGATGGAGGGGTCTCATAGGGGACCCACAGCAGCATAGGGAACCCCGGTGCCAGGGAGGGCGCAGCACTTGGGGGTGCATCGACCCAGGTACCAGGGAAGGCGCAGAGTAAGACAGGGCTGCAGAGGGCCCAGGAAGGACCTGGGAGCCAAATTATAATAAGGCCTAGACTGAACAACATTGATTTTATCTGCAAGGCTTGGGAAGCAGTGTAGGGGAGGAATAGAGCTGCAGATAGCGCCCCTTGGCATTGGGGCAGGAAATGAGCAGCCTCCTGCTTAATTACATCTATCAATTGATTAACAAGCTGTGGCAAGAGAGAAGGCAGGCAATTGGCCCATAACAGGTGGGTGGGG
Source organism: Caiman crocodilus (assembly GCA_030014935.1). Classification (NCBI taxonomy): domain Eukaryota; kingdom Metazoa; phylum Chordata; order Crocodylia; family Alligatoridae; genus Caiman; species Caiman crocodilus. The sequence goes on from JAGPOW010000304.1 coordinate 45,414,244, forward strand.
CCACCAGTAGGTGGACCCTAAGGAAGCGCCCCTGTTACAGTGATGTTGCAGCTAGTAAAGCGAGCAAAATCCTAGCTTGCACCTATAGATGCTTCTCAAGCAAATCCCAGGATATCTTTCTCCCATAGTACTCCAGTTGTGGCCTCACCAAGGCCAAGTACAATGTCCAGTTTTGGGCTCCACAATTCAAAAAGGATGTGGAGAAGCTTGAGGGAGTCCAGAGGAGAGCCACATGTGTGATCAGCGGTCAAGAAAACAAACCTTATGATGAGAGGCTGAGCCTGACTCTTCAGCCTGGAAAAGCACCAGGCTCAGGCATGATCTGGTGGCTGCCTATAAGTTTATAAGGGATGCTCACAAGGATCTGAGGGAACATCTGTTCACCAAAGCACCCCAAGGGATAACAAGATCAAACAGTCACAAACTCCTCCTTAACCTTTTCAGGCTAGGCATAAGGAAGAACTTCTTTAAAGTCCCCAAGGTCTGGAATAGACTGCAGCTGGAGGTGGTTCAAGTACCTACTCTGAACACCTTCAAGAGACATTTGGATGTTTATCTTGCTGGGATCCTATGACCCTTGCTGACTTCCTGCCCCTGGGGCAGAGGGCTGGACTTGGAGATCTTCTGAGGTCCCTTCCAGCCCTAGCGTCTATGAAATCTATATTTATACTAGTAATACATCAACTGGTTAACATTTAGCACAGGGCACAGTACAGTGGGGAAGGAAAGCAGCATAGTGCCTCAGAAACAAGGTGTCAGGGCAGGCAGGAAGGAGGAGCAAAGAGGGACTAGTACCCATAGCTGTAGGGTTAGAGAGACAAATAGCAGGTTGTTTAATGACTGGTCAATTAAGCAATTAGCTGCTCCTTCACAGGTACCAGGAAGCTGGCTGGAGAGAGATAACATGTTACTTAAAAGTTTAAATCAGCTGGGAAAGCACTTAACCTGCTCCTACTGCACATGGGCTGTGCTTTTGGGGGAGAGAAGCTTGCTGCCACTTCCTCCTGCCCCTGTCAAAGATGCTGGGGAGTAGATCCCAGCAGCAGTTGTGGTCAAGTGGGTCTGTGTGTAGTATCTAGCAGCTGCAGCCCCTCCCCTGCAGCAGGGCAGGGTAGATTCTGGCCCGGGGCTTTGCACCCTCAGGCCAGGACTAGGTATTTATTGTTGGTTAACTGTTTAACTGGTATAATTAGAGGAGAATAAACAGATAATTTTTAAACAATATTTACATCCCCAGCACAGGCCAGGGTTGAGCACCCCTGCTATAGAGAATATTTCATAAGTCACACCTTGTGATGTGATATCCCAACTACTGTTGTTCACAGAATCAGTACTGAACCATATACACAGTGCTCTTGACAGTTAAGCCACCTCTATATTAAAGTATAGCTTGACCAGGAAGCATGTACACTAGCAATTTTGAAGCTGCTGACTTCGGCATGGTACTTAACAAATTGGGAATACTGAAATCCTTGTAACTGGCACTACCAAAGTTCAATAGTTGTGAGGTCAACATCAGATGTGGAGGTAAAGAAAGAGGGAGAAGAAAGCAAGATATAATGAAAATGGATTGGCACTAGATACAGAAATGGGTGTGGGCTCTGTTCTACGCCTATGAGATAGAGCCAAATTCCTTTTGGTTTGATGCAAAACAACGGTGCCTAACCTTATCCTGTGGGATAAATAAGTGGCACGGAGTCAGTCCACAGACCGGATCCAATCTGCAGGCTCAATCCAGAGCATGGGACTAGCCCAGCCAAGGCCCAACACAGTGTAGATGGCCAACCTAGCCAGATTACGTCTCAGCTCCATGCGCCAGATTGGTCCCTGAATCCACATGACTGTGCCAGATAGTGCAGGATTATGGCATCTGGCCTATGGTTGCTTGGAAATTTAGTAGTGCGGGGTCAGGAGCAGTGACAGTGTTAATTGCCACCACTCCCCCACTACCAAATTTCCAGACCAGTGGGGAGCCCTGCAGGCCACCAGATGACATGGCTGTGCAGATCATATCTGGCCCATGGGCGAAGCTTTCCTAGAACACTGCTGATGTAGGATCTGGGTCTGATAAAATAACAAAAGAAGAAACATGCAGCAAGAGAAATGAGGTTACTCTAATAATTTATAATACAAATTACTACAGTATCTAGGCATCTACTAAATTGCTTTCTACCACCATCGCACCCATAACCTAGTTTCTTCCCTTTTCTTCTGTGGCGAGGTAGGTGGTGATGCATCAAATGGGAACAAGATTCCCATTACCACACAACTCTTTAAGACCTTTTCTGAAGTGAGGATGTCTTTCTTCATGAAAGACACTGAACTGTTAGTACTGGGCCCCTTATATACTGCACCATCACATCACAATTTTGAGCCAGCACCACCCCACCAACACAGTTGCTTTCATACTGAGGCTGGCAGGGTTGTTTAGAGTTTCTGCAAGATAAAGGATAACAGGAGATCACATCACCCATTCCTTCACCAACGCTAGTCAATTACTTCTGAAATGACATTACTTACCTTTCAAACCACAGCTTTATACTCTGTATAAGAGCTTCATTAGGATAGACTTGGTTCTCTCTAAAACACAGAAGCATGCCTAAGAGTCCTTTTTTTAATTTATCATCTTGTGTACCCTTGCAGGTATCAAAAAAGGCCTGCAGCACATCCAAGTATGGCATCACATTTTCGGCCACCATTTCATGATACAATTCTAATGCCAGTTGTATGTCTTGATTATTGAGAGCCCCTTTGATACAATATCCATAGTTCCCTTTAGAGGGGAGTGTAACTTTTCTTATCTCCTTCAGTAGCAAAATGGCCTCTCTCCAGCGCTCTGTATCACTCAGACCCCTGATTAGAAGACTGTAACCCCCAAGGTCTAAATTCTTAAATCTGAGTTTCATTATATCATAGATATCAAAAATTTCTTCCACCTGCTTCTGCTCGACACACAGAATCAGGTACCCAAGCAATAAATTATACTTGACCTCCCCATTTCTCAATACCACATCAGCCATCAAAGACTTGGCCACATCTATGGAGCTTTTGTACTCGATCATTTTCCGTAACATTACACTTTCAAAATCTCTAAGATGCTCTAATCGTGTCCTCCATTCCTGCCACTCCTCAGCATTCAAAGGTTTTTCTGGAGGCTGGATAGCATTTTTTTTAGACAACCTAGGCAATCTCATATATGTAGGTGTCCGCTGGCTCACTGATCGCTGTTTGGCAGCTCCAGCAGAGAACGGAGACACAAGACTTTCCTCCTTGTCCTCTTCCCTTTCTTTTTTTCCATCTCTACTTCCAGATCGGGACTTGTGCAGCGTATGAACTCCTTTGAGATCCTGAGGTACTGCAGATTGGGAAGATGTAGTAAAAGGCAAACCTTTAACTTGATCCCTACTGAGGAGTTGAACCATGAGGGCCAGTGATTTTTGACAGGTGGAAGCAGGCTGGAACAGGAAACATCTACCCAGGAAAGTCTGCAAACCCCAGTTACTTGCTTGAAGGAAGAAAGCCATAAGAAGAAATCAATATGCTGGGGAAGATTTCCAGGAAAGATCTAACACTAAGTGCAGTTTGCACAAATAAATGTATAATTCAAATCTAAGGGCTGTTTAAACAAAAAGGCACATAATTTTAAAAGTTTCCTGAAAACAAGAGATGCCAAAATGGAGAAACATTTAAAATGAGCAAAATATTAATACAAAAATAGGATGTCTTTCTTCCAGAGAAAAAGGCCTGCAAATTGCTGTCTGTTGTGGCTGTCCTACCATTAATGCTCTTTAAGGTTTGTCATTCATGCATGTGGAACTGGGGAATACAGTACAGCTTCCAAAAACAGAGCTCTTCTGCTGCTTTCCTCCAAATAAGGAGATGAGTCCCTAAAAATAAAAAGCAACCACAAAGGCCAACGTTAGCACCACTGTCAAAGGTAACATCCAGCAATTCAATTCAGTTTACATTTTAATAACAAAAACTGAACCACTTCAGGTCAAGTTCCCAACTTTTCGTGCCTAGAGACTGCTGAGATGCTGCCAATAACACAAAGTTTCTACCCCAAGTCCATAAACTTTGAGTAAGTGGGAACTGTCTACTCTGAACAGGAACAAGGAAAAACTTGTGCCTAGGCTCCCCGTTAAGCAGGGGATGCTTTCTGATAGCAGCCATCACCTGCTCTGCCAGCCAGTTTGTAGTAAGGGGCACCTCAAGAAGGCATACTTTTCTGCAGAAGGCAGGGCTGGGGGGCATCTTAAAGACTAACTGCTTCAGAGAAGCGTAAGCTTCCCTACACACATCCTGCTTCTTCAGATGCTACAAAGGGACTTCCAGAAAGCAGCGGTTCCAGATAGAAGAGAATTTAAACACAAACACTGGAAGGGGGGGGGGGGGACAGTGCTAAGAAAGGAGGCACCTGCAGCTCAATATGCCAAGGAGGACAAACAAGGCGATCAACCTGCTGAGGGACATGGGGTCATCACTGCATCAAACATCTCAGACTACCTAGGGTCGTTCACATTCTCCAGCACCTGGTTGGGATAAAAATAGACCAGGTCCTGCCCCAAGACAAGCCTGCTGTGCTGGGATCCTGGGCCCCAAGCCCCTGGGCCTGCGCTCAGTACCTGTGAAGAGCCCGAATGAACCCCGAGACCACCAAGGGAGCCGGGGCGCTAACTCGAGGTAACTACCATCCAAGCTGCGCCTGTCAACACCGCCTACTCGGTGCAGGACATAGGCCCGGAACCGATGCCTGGCCCTTCCGCCACCCACGTGGAGCCTCAGCCAAGGCAGGTCTCGGCGGCCTCACCCCCTCCGGAAAAACTAGTGTCCGGCATGCAACGTGAGGCGGCGGCGGAACATGTGCACCCTATCGTGGCGCAAAGCGAGCTGGAGTTTGCGCCGATTGCGCGCTCGCTGAAAACTGCCCTCCGCCCGCTGACCGACCCGACCCCACGCGTAGCAAGCACCAACCTATCACTACTGCTAAACTCCCACCAAAGTGCTAGAGCCAGCGAACCAGCCGAGTAGTCTGTACCCGTCAGTTTTCAAACAAAGGCCTCTCAGCCAATCAGAGCTCCCGCCGAACTCCTTAACGGAAGTGTATTATGCACGTGACCGCCGGGATCCTATGAAAGGAGGGCGTCTTAGCATCACCTTAGTGGCCTTTGGACTCCATCTTGGCTGTGGGTAAGAGTAAGGGTTATGCTGAACACGTGACGCAGGGAGGTATGACAGCCCGTAAGATGGCGGTAGTACCGGCCTACATGATGTGGGCGCAGTAGCCCGGATGCGCGTTGGCCAGAGCGGGAGGCGGATTCAGGGTATGGAGTGGAGACAGGCGCTGAAGGGCCGGATCGCGGCCCGTCCCGGCAGTAAGTGGAGGCGTGAGGACGTCGGCGCGGGGTGGCAGTAGGGTAGGAGGTCTCGCTGGCAGGCCCGCGACCCTCCCCGCCTTGCGCGCATGCGTACTGCGTGTGCCCCCTTGCTGAGGACCTGGAGAAAAGAGCAAAAAACAGCGGCTGAGCGGAGCGCGCGTCAGGCTTCCGCATAGGCGGAGTCTGGTTAGGGGGGCTCTGGGGGTTGCCGGCAGCTGGGTCCCAGCGCCCCCTCGGCTCTGCGCTTGGGCAAAGAGCTCGTGAATTTGTAACGGGGTATAAAATAGTGCGTAGTTTTTGTTTTTAAATTCTCCTATATGACTAAGGATCTTGGTGCAGTCCTGTGCCTTTTCTTCCAGATGAGAGCTTCATGCTTCATTTTTAGTTATATGAACTTGCTCACAAAATCTAACCCCATGCAGTTTTTCTGATGACTTTCTTTGGAAATGGAACGGGTGCCCATAAACCCACACTGAGCCTTCACGGTGGGGAATAATTTTAGGCTTGTAATTTCCCTTCAGGGTCTGGTTTCAGGAAGTCAAGTATGTATAAAATCAAGCTGTACCTGTTAGATAATCCCTATTTCTAGCAGCACTAGGTGTAAAACTGTTTTAAGTTAGTTAGACAAGGTTCTTTGGGTAAATCTGATATCATTTATTGGACTAAATAGCTAGAATTTTTTTTTTCTTAGCAGGGTTTTGGGTTTAAAAACCCTTTGTCAGGCTAAGGAAGCATCTGCAGTGTGTGCTCTTCCTGGACGGAAGATAGGCAGTCAGTGAAGATGTAAATTGAGGAGTCAGTGGGTGAAAGATGGGCTGGGGGGGCAAGGGAGAATGACTGAAGCTGGTAAATAGTGGAGAGGTATCTGGGGAGTCAGATGTCAGGCAGGTTATAATGTGTCATAAATCCAATGTCTATATTTAGTCCATGATTTTTTGTATCCAGGAGGTTGATGAAGTGAAGTTTGGAGAGAGAGGGGGTGGTTTTCTTGTGAGAACCTAGAAGAAGAATTTCTCAGGGACTGTACCATCAAATCCTTGCTATGTTAAATTATACTGATACCTTCATCATTTGGACTGAACCTGCAATCTCTGATTGAGTTCCATCAGAAATTCAGCAATCATCACCCCTCCATCCAACCAGCTCAAGTACTTCAGCACCAACACCTCCTTTTTAGACCCAAATATCAGTATCCAGAATAGTAAAATAAAGACCACGTTGTACAAGAAACCCACAGACCAACATGCGTATCTGCACAGAACCAACAATCGCCCTAAACACCAAGAAAGCTGTGATATACAGCCAAACCCTCAGATACCACCAAATTTGCACTGAGGAGAACATCTAGGATTGCCACCTCACAAATCTCAAAAAAGGCTTTCACTCAACAAGAACACTCCTCCAGACAAAGATCACATGTTTGAAAGAGCCACCTGGATACCACATGAAGAATTGCTGCAGTACAGAAGGAAAACCCCCCATGAATTACAGGCCACTGGTTATGACCTATCACTTCTCCCTCAAACCTACATGGGAAATCCTCAAACAACTGCAACCCATACTAGAAGGAGATCTGGTTCTTAAAGGGATCTTCTCAGAACCACCCATCCTAGCCTTCAAACAAGCACCAAACCTTGCCAACCTCATCTCCAGAAGCAAACTTCCTACCGCCTAAAACGCTGAATGGATCCAGACCATGCTATAACAAGAAATGCAAAACCTGCCAACACATCTCTACCACCTTCACAGTTACCATGCCCCACAACAGGAAAAAATCAGCATTCCTAGATCTTACAGCTGCACCTCCAGAAACCCAATATATTTTATCTGATGCACCAAATGCCCTGATGGAAAATATGTGAGAGAGACCAAACAACTGCACACCAGACTGAATGCACACTGGAAACCTATCAATGACAAGAATACCCAATTACCCGTGAGATAAATTTCTCACAAGAAAACTACTCTCTCTCTCCAAGCTCTCAGTTCTAATCCTCAAAGGGAATTTACAAAATACTTTTCACAGACAAGCTTGTGAACTCCACTTTATCAGCCTCCTAGATACAAAATAATCATGGACTAAATGTAGCCATTGGATTTATGACACACTACAGCCTGCCTGGCATCTGACTCTCTAAGTATCTCTCCACTATTTACCTGCTACATTCATTCCCCCAGCCTGTCTCTTACCCACTGACTCCTCATTTTACATGTTCACTGACCACCTTTCTTGCGTGCACACCAGCCTCTGGATTCTTTACTATTCATTCTATCCAGGAAGAGCACACACTAAGTGTAGATGCTTCCTCAGCCTGACAAAGGGTTTTTAAACCCAAAAGTTTGCTAAGAAAATCTTTTCCAACTATTTAGCTGGTCTAATAAAAGATGTTGGATTTATCCAAATAACCTTGTCTAACTAATTCATTAGATCAATATGGCTACAACCTACACCCTTATAAATTAGTTAATATTCTTTATATGTTTATAGCAAGTTTAGTTAGACTCCTCACTTAAATTATGTGGAAAGAGTTGCACTAAATGCACGTGTGGGATATGCCCTTGTCTCCTTTAGTATCTTTTGCCACAAAGAGCAAAAAACCCTTGACTTTCATACTGGAAAAACTACCATGATCTTTCTTCCGGGGTGTCATAGTAGTTATGGAAACCCTCAAAAATGAGCATCTGTAGGGAAATTGGACTATAAGCTCAGACTCTGGATCACCTACAGTGGAAACTAGGCACCTGTTTTGCCACAGCCAGGGGTAATTCAATTCTTTAAGGAGCCTAACTTGAAAGTTCAATGGGAGATCTTACTGTTCCCTAGCTATGCCAGTCATAACCAGGGATCCTGGTTTTCTCTGTTTTAAAACCCCCAAATCCCTGATTAAACCCCCTCCAAAATTCACATTTTTCTGCAATTGAAATGAAATGCCCCGTATATAGATAGGTATCAAGTGAACACAATTTTTACTGATATATTTACAATTTTTAAGCGGTTTTGGAAGCCTACCAGTGCCTTAAACTTTAGAATAAAATACATTTAAAAAGCCTATATAATTTAGCATTTTATTTTACAGTTTGTATCATAGAAAATCAGAGCTCCTCTCTGGCCCCTTTGCTCACCACAACACAGATCTAGCTGTGGCTGTCCCCCTGCTGCTTTGTGGTGCTGAGCAGCCCTGATATGCTGATGCCCTGCCCATGCCACTGCCCCTTTCTCCCAACCTATAGCCTTGCTACTGATCTACAGTCCCCTAGCTCTTAGTGCCCCTCACTATCAACCCACTGCCCTCTACTCCCAGCCCTCCAGCATGCAAAGAAGGGAGTGGGTAGGTGGAGAACAGGGTGGCTGTTGGGGGAAGGAAGGTATGGGCACAGGTAATGCATGGGAGAGGTACAGGTGCTCCTCAGTGGGGTGTGGGCAACATGGGGGGGGGCATGTTCCTTCCCCCCACTCCAGATTTCTCCACCCAAAGCTGGTTGCTGGGCTATAACTGGGCTGGACCAACTCTGTGGCCCAGTGGCTAGGACCCAGTGTGGGAGGGAACACCACACTGCCATGGTCACCAAGACAAGGTGTGGTGGTGGCACAGAGTTGTGCCCCTGCTACTGCTAGGTGGACAGAGGGTACCTTACCTTGGCAGCCATGGCAGTACAGTGCTCCCTCTCATGCCAGGTCCTATCTCTTGGGCCACAGAGGGGCTCCTGGCTAGAGCTGGTTTGCCAAGTCTGCAGCCCTACACTCTGCTGTGGGCACAGAAATCTGGGGGTGCATGTGCACCCCCACTCCATGTTGCCTGTACTCCTTTGCCCCACAACGCATCACTTATGCCCTCCCTGCCCCCATAGACTTACCTTGAGTGGGCTGCTTTCTGCCACGCTGCCTAGCTACCCTGTGCATGTGTGCGCGCGCATATGGCACCCTTTGTGTCCCACTCCCCAGCCCCAAGCAGCCCTTTATGGGCTGAAACTGCCAGCCTGCAAGGGGAAACCCACAGTTTGCATGTGTTTTTTTTCCTTTAAAGAAGAAAACCCACATTTTTCTCCTTTAAAGGACAAAATCCATGTTTTTCCATTGCAAATGTAAAATGCAGATCTGTGGTCATAACCATGCCCCTTCAACTCATCCTTCTGCAGGCCCCTGGATATAATACATAAGTGCTGGATATTTATGCTCCAGTTTAAGTGGTTTAACCCGTGTGCAAGATGTGGCTCTCAGTGACCTTAGTTATTAAAAACTAGCAAAATGTCTGGCATGAATGACCAGGCGGGAGGGGGAGGGCTGGGGATAGAGACCAGCATCTTGCCCTGCAGGCTCCCCCCCCCCCCCCACCAATTACTACTCTGGGTCTTGCCTTGCACCCACCCCCCTGCTGCTGCTGCTCTGGGTCATGCCCAGCTCCCCTTGCCACTCTGCATCCAGCCCCCCCCAGCCATGCCACGCCCCCCCCAGCTGCTCTGCGCATGAAGGAGAGGCATGGCTGCGCAGGGGCAGGGTAGCGCACATCCGTGGGGTGTGGCGCAACGAGCACCCATGATGGGAGTGCACAATTTCTGTGTAGCATGGGGAGCAGGCCCAGGGTGTAGTGCAGGCCACATGCTGGGGTGGGGTGGTGGACAGGGTGGGGCATGGCATGGGGAATGCCTGCCAGCTGTGGCCACATGGCATGGGGAGCAGCTCTAGGATGTGACATAGATTGCATGGGGCGGGGGGCAGCATGGTGCATGGCTCTGCGCAGGGGAGGAGCACCTGCTGCCTACCCTGGCTCTGGCTGTGGCTGTATAGTATGGGGAATGGACCCAGGGTGTGGTACAGGGTGCACGGGGTGGAGCGGTGTTGCATGCCTGTGGGGCATGGTGTGAGGAGTGGCCACAGCATAGGCAGTTCCTGCTGGTTGTGGCGCAGAGCACTTTGGGTTGATGCAGAGCATGGGGAGTGGCCACGGTGGGGGGAGCATCCCTCGGCTGCAGCTGCAGCCGCACAGCATGGGGCTTAGCCCTGTGGTGTGGTGTGGTGCAGGGCATGTGGGGGAACATGGCACATGGCATTGCAGGGAGCTGCCCTTGGGTGAGGCATGGGGGGCGGTGACATGCAGCTGCAGAGTGCCACACAGGGACCAGGCATTGGGGGCACACCCCCGCCTCCATGTCCTGCAGCCAGCGCCATGCCTTCTCTGTGGCCCACAGCCAGCGGGTGCTCCCCATGTGAGGGGTGGGGCATGATGCACAGCCATGGGAGGGGCATGGCACATGGTTGCAGGGTGTTGAGGGGTTCGGGCACAAGGGGCGTGCAGCAGCCAGCAGATGCTGCCTGTGCCCCCTACCCAATCCCCTCATGGCACCCTGCAGCTGTGTACCAGGCCCCTCCTCCCCCATGTAAGGTTGCATACCACGGCCACTTCCCGAAGCTGGGAGTACACCTTAGCCCCGACCACCTCCATTCTCGTCTTCACCTCTGGCTGTCTGTCTCTTTGTCTGTGAGGCTCTGGGCTATGCATGCGCAGTTGGCCTGGAGCGTTACAGACAGACAGAGACACAGACAGAAGCGGTAAGGCTTTTATTATATTAGAATAATGCAATTATATAAAAATCCATGTGGATTTTCTTACAAAATGTCCATGTGATCAGTATGCATATTAATACACAAATAAGTAATTGAAATACACGGTATCCCAGGCATGTAAGTTGTTTTGTTCTGTATTGACCAGCAAAAAGAAGTGAACAAGAACTGAAAGATGAAGAAATGGAGTTGTTTACCAAATACTACATGGAATGGAAAGGAGGAAGAAAAAGTTTTAATATATCATATCTGAACATACCACGATTTTATTACAGGGTAAGTGTTGTATCCAAACCTAAGGATATTCCTTTCAAGAATAAAAAACCTTACGTTTTAATACTGGCATTTTAATCCCAAGAGCTTAATTGGATCAAAATGTGACAGCTTTATTTTGCAGTGTGTTTCTGTGTCCTCGGGTATAGATTTAATCAGTCTCATGAAACTATATGCTGATTATGTCATGAACTAGTTTCCTAGCACTGCACTTGATTGGTTATATTCTTCAGTAGCCAAGCCTACTAAAGTAATTAATTTTTTCTTTCTCTTCCTTTCCCATCTTTGTTGGTCTTGAATTGGTATTCCTGGTGTCATGAATAGCATTTGTTTTGAAGGTATGAGCCATCTTTTCTGAGAATCTGCAGAAGCTGTCAATCATTTGGTTTGAGTATAGTTATAGGCTTATCACAGTGGTTTTATAGATCCAGTCACATTTTTCTATACAATAATTCATTTTGCTGTTGGTTATTATTTAACATGTAGTAGCACCACACATAGGCGATGCATAGGGAGCTCACTGGAAGAGGGGGCACATGTCCCCTCTGAGATTGGCCCTTGCTGGTGGGGGAGTGGGAGCACTGAGAGAAGTGCTGGCCGATGCCCACCCTGAGATTGGTGCTGGCCGAAGAGTCGGGGTGCCAAGAGAAACACTTCTGGTTTTCCTGCAAGTACTTCCGGGGTTGGTAGTCAGCTGCTAGGAGGCCCCTCCCCATGGTAGGCTGTCAGCCGCTAGTGCTGCCCTAGACTCAGGAGGCACCAATTGCCCATGGCGCACCACACTTTAGAACATGAAATTGTGCATGTATAGAACAGCAGCAGCCAAGTTAGAATATAAACCAAAAAGCAATAAGAGACAATGACTTGAGACATTTTTTATGCGTCAATTTCTATTCTCATGAAAGATTAAGTTCCTGAGAAGATGTTGGCTCTGTAACTAGCGTAATTCCAGCTTGTATTGCAAAAAGTACATTCTCCCTATGGAAATGTGTTGGCTATGTATAATAAAGAGATGGTAACATTATACTCCTTTCTCCTTTTTTGATGCATTCATCATACGTTACATATTATGTAAGCTCTTTGCAAGTTAGTGTCCTCCGTGCTGGTATGCTGATGCCATTCTTAGCAAAAAATATGGCCCCAGTTCGGACAGAGTTTAGGAGTACTACTGCATTATATATAATGACAACACTGTAATTATTTTTAGCTGCCAGCTGAGGATGAAGTCTTGCTACAGAAATTACGAGAAGAATCTAGAGCAGTTTTTCTGCAGAGAAAAAGTAGGGAATTGTTGGATAATGAAGAGCTGCAGGTAAGAAGGCTGTGTCTGTGTATTATTTTTAACGTGCTTTTAATGCCCATCGTCACTGCAGAGCTAACTTGGACTTCTATGCAACTAACATTAGTAATCTGGCTCCTGTCACACATTTTTCATTTCTAGTTGTGGTGGTGTGTGTTCTGGTGGAGGGGGAGTAAATACATGAGCTAGTTGACCAGTTGTAGAATCATAGGGAAGTAGGTCTGGAAGGTCATTTAGTCCAATCTCCTGCTCAAGGCAGAATCATCATTATCCAAACCAAGCCTAAGTGCTGTTTATATCTGAGATGGTAACCTACATGCTTTGTTGTCTGAGTGAAAACTAAGCCACTCTAATGCTGATACTTGTCCAGTGCCTTCTGTCAGTTCCCCTTTGTGACCAAAAGACAAACAGTTCTTCCCACAAACTCACTGTGGTGAATCTTAGAATGGTTCACTTATTATAAATGATAGACTATGACTTCAGAAGCCCTAGTACAGGGGTGGGCAAAGTCTGGCCCACAGCAGACTCCATTTCCCAGCAGCCCCTTCCCATGTTGCTGTGACTGGCTTCCATGGAGACCCCAGCAGCAGTGGCATGGTGACAGTGCAGGGGCCAGGATTTCCATGGAGACCAACCCCAGCAGCACTGGGCAGGGTAGGAAGCTGCTCCAGGGTTGGGTCTTGGCTCTTGCAGTAGTGACAGTGTGGTGCAGAGCTGTGATTCGCTGCCTGCACACCCTGGGCATGGGCATGCAGGCAGCGGATTGTGGCTGTGCCCAAGCTGTGGACCAAGCTTGTTAATCACTGCAGGATCCTTGTCCTGGAGCAGCTCTCCACCCATGCTGGCCCCATGTTATCACAGTGCCACTGCTGCTGGGGTTGCCATGGAAACTGGCCACAGCAATGTGTGGACTGTTGGGAAATGGAGTCCAGCTGCCAGCTGAATCTACCCACCCCTGCATTTTGCCCACCCCTGCATCTAGTAATACACAGTGGTGTGTGTGACAGCAGTCAAGTGAACACAGTCCAGTATGTTTTTGCTCTGTGCAGCTCTCACCCAAGCTAAGTCAACCAGTGTGCTCAAATCTGTGCATCATTTTCTAAAGTTAACTTCAGTGAAGATATTCTCTTAGACAATCTCTTTGAGTGTGTTCAATATCTGTTAAGTGATATTTCTCAAAACTTTTTAAGAATTTGTGGTTTCTTCTGGACAAACATCAGACACTGCCTATGATTGGGGAGGAAGCAATGATCAATTATGAAAACTTCTTGAAAGTTGGTGAGAAAGCTGGACCCAAGTGCAAGTAAGGCTCTTACATTTTTACTAGGATTACATTTATTTTTTAAGTTGTAAGAGACACTTTACTCAGTAGTGAGAAATGGTGATAAGAATGTTACCGCTGGTGTCTGAAACTATAACAGTCATTATCTGAAACACAGAATATCAGATCAAGTGGTAGAATATTTTGATGCTGTTGCATTTTCATTAAGAGGGGATATATATAGCAGAAGTATGTTTCTAATAGTAAATATGATGTCCAGAAAATTTGCAGCGCTCTTGGGGTTAGGAAGGAAACTCCATCTGCAGTATCAAGATAAATAATCCTGCTTTTTCTGCACCGTTGAAGGCAAGGAACACCTAGTATAGCAGCCTAGTCTGGCTGGGCAAGGAGCACCTAGCACCCAGGAACAGGTAGGTAGTAGTTCAGTTTGCATCTGTCATCGTAAATATGGAGACTGGAAGCTGCTAAATCAGATTTCAAACTGAATGGAATTAAGATGCTCTAAGGACCTGACTGAGCACCATTCAGTCAACAGAAAGCATCTCTTGGAAGCAGCAGTCATAGAAGGTAGCACACGGTCATTATCCTGAACTTAGCTCTAGTGCCTTAGAGATCTCATGGTGTGCACTTTACTTTCTGTAAAAATACATAGAGTTTGATATTATGGGGAAATATCTGGGCCTAATGAGAAAGCTGGACATGGCATGGCTAGTGTCACACCCTTCAGGGTTCTGTTTTTTTCACTGTAGAGCATCAGACAACTCTTGTCTGAAATTCTGGCTGATTTCATAGTCTCTTATTTTGTTGTGTAGTCATGTTGTACTTGTGCATTCATATTATAAAATTTACAAAAGTCTACTCACACTATGACTGAGGTTTCAAATTTGTCCCGTCATTTTCAAACCTTGTTACTGCAAGAAAATGAGCACACCTTATCCTATTAAAATATTCAAAATAATTTTAGTCATTTGGGGCCACCATGGTTGCATAAGTCATTCAGTGCAGCATAATTAGGCTTGGAGAGTTTTAGTGCTGTTTTGTTTTAATTTTATAGGCAGTTCTTCACAGCCAAAGTCTTTGCTAAGTTACTCCACAATGATCCTTATGGAAGGATATCTATCATGCAGTTCTTCAATTACGTAATGAGAAAAGGTCAGTAGAAGTTTCTTTCTTTTGGTGATATTTGTTTTCATTTTCAGGGCCATTTAAATTTTATTGTACCAGCATGCATCCTTTGAAGTCAAGAAGGGCAACTGCTGTCCTCTTCAAGAGTAGCATGATCTGACTCTTGAGATCCCATCCTTCCATTGCATCCTTTTTTCCTGACTGGTATTATAGGAGAAAAATATTTAAATTCATGTAATATAATTGGCAGGTTCCATATGGGTTTGAAATGCACCTTTCTAGCTCATTCTTACCTTGAATTCCTGCTAAATGCACTTCAAATTGACACCACATGCAGAGAAAAGAAGTGAACAGGTGACTCAAGTGCCCTATGCTGTTCTCTAAACAATTAAATTTTGGTTTTCGTCCATGTTTAAGTAGTGTAGAGAGCTGCAAGAACTCACAGGCTTGGTAAGAATCTGTAGTCACTGTTGTTTTGTAACAAATTTGTTTTGTTCTTGCTTACTTAACAACTCTTATTTTCTTCCCATCCATTCTAAACATAAGCCTAAAGGACATGACCTATTTTCCACCAATTTTAAAAACAAACTTTTCAGAAGGTAAAGCATTTAACCAAGAACAAGAAGTGTAGCTACTCATTTCTTGTATTGCTTTACTGCAAAGCATTTACAGTTTGGTTCCACTTGTATAAATAGCAGGTGATTGTAATATCTAAAAACTATAGGAAGGTCCTACAACAATGATCCAGTGACTATTGTGGACTTCAGCGGGCACTGGACCAAACCTTAAATCTTCAATAGATATTAACATTCCAGGTATAGATCACTCCTGAGACTTAACAGCAAGATTTCAACCATGCAGTATATTCCTTGCTAGTGGTCACATGAGAGCAGGTTGGGTATTTCTCATCTAAACTGCATTAATAGAAGGAACAAATATTGAATATTAGTACAATTTATTGCAGAGGTGTTGCATGTATTGTTGAATGGTAACAAAGTTTGTTCATACAATTGTAAATGGTAAGGAAAAATGTCTATGAGACAGATCTCTTCACTTGATAAAAGTATCTACATATTTATCTATGTAATGCTACAGTCAGGGCTCAGCTAGTCTGGAATTTTGGATGAAAACCCTTGCTATTCACTGATGCAATGTCTTTTTTTTTTTTTTAGGGATTTCAACATTTCAAATGACTGTCAATTGAAACCAGAGTTAATTGTGCAGTTTATGTCTTGTGATTTTGTTTTGAGGAGCTGTGGGCTTTTGTTTTAGGTTTTATTTGTTTTTAGATGTGTTCTCACATTTTATTCTTAATCTAGAGATTTAACAGTATGTGATAGTGGAATGGTAGAACCAGTAGTTAAGGATGACATTGACTTAATTCAAGTAAACACAAATTTTAATTACTACAAATATCTTAAATTGTTGTGTCTTGTGTGCCTAGTGAAGGGCTGTGAATCTAAAGAGGTTATTTGAGCAAAGATTTTTTTTTTTTTTTTTTAGAAATACTGCTCCTTCAAAAGATCACAGGACATTGAAATTTACCAGTCATACTTTTTGTGCACCAATTATGTTTCCAGTCCTCCCAAAAATGGTGTAACTCAATTTATTATTGATCTTAATTAATGTTCAGAACCAATTGCCCTATCAGGGAAGTAGTGTTTCATTATTTCAGAGTTAAACCTGGATCTAAATGTGAAAGCAGCCAAACTGACAAACTGAAAAAGTCATTTGTGCATGTCAGTTTGCAGACAACCTGGCATCAAAGGGTATGTCCAAAATGTATCCTGTTGATCTAGTTCTACACCTTCCATCTTCTCAACAGGAAGTGATGTATCCATGTTAGTGCAGTGCCATGGTACATGCCAGTAAACACTACACTGTGTTGGATGTTATCTCAGATAACTGGATGGCTCCAGATGGCGTTGCTCTGGCAATTGAGTCCAAACACCACCACAAACTCGCATGCAGGCTCAGTGTTTTGAAAATTACTATATCATAACAGGGCCAAGGCAGAGTTTTTGTCCGTTTGGTCCTTGCATTGCTTGGATGTAGTCCCCTTTGGACAAGGAGATGGGTTTGATATTCAGATTGCCATAAAATCCCTTTTTGTATTGAGACTGTCTTAGAAATTATATTTCATGTCATGACTAAGGCAGACTTTGGGAGAGAGGGCAAAAGAACACCCCTGAAGGGAAATGGATCTGTTCATACCTCTCAGTGCTCTTACCAGCTTGCAAGCCATTGTTCTGATTAATCTGAAAATGTACTTACCATTAAGAAGAATTAATTGGTTTTAGTCTACAGAAGCTTGTGCAGAGCCTCTTCTCTGTACACTAGCTCAGACTCTTTGGTTCTTCCTTGCTGCATCCTGATTGTAGAATTTGCTCATCATAGTTCATCACTTAAAACTTTTCTTCCTTGTTTTCTTCCTCCCTCTTCATGAGCTCACTAGTGTACTGGGAGTATTGAGGAGCCAGGAGAAGGGAGAAGCTTGATATGAATGGTAATGAGTTGTTCCCAGAAGGTGCCTTGTACCTCACAATTGTGTTCCCCTTCAGTAACACTACCTCTTCAAATGCAAGGGAAATGTATTGTCCAAGCTCTGCTATGCCATGTTGTTGACCAGCAGTGCCTCAGAACATCAGACAAGGTTCTTTGGGTGAATCTGATATCTTTTATTAGACCAACTTAAATAACCCAAAGAACCTTGTCTGCTTATGTCCTTAGACCAACACAGCTACAACCTACACCTCAGAACATCAGAGTGTCTTTCAGAACATCAAATGTGCACCTATACTTAAAACTAAAAATCAGAAAACAGAGTAAATGCATACAGTAGGCCCACCCCAAAACCTTTACCATGACCTTTCTCATAGTTTCATAGTTGGTAGGGTCGGAAGGGACCCAAGGAGATCATCTAGTCTGACCCCCTGCTGTGGCGGGAAAGAGTATTGGAGTCAAATGACCCCAGCCAGATGTTTGTCCAGCCTCCTTTTAAAGACCCCCAGGGTAGGAGCCAGCACCACTTCTCTTGGAAGTTGGTTCCAGGTCTAGCTGCCCTGACAGTGAAATAGCGCTTCCTAATGTCTAGGCTGAAACTACCCTCCGCTAGCTTGAGTCTGTTGTTTCTTGTAATTCCTGGGATTGCTTGGGAAACAGGGACTGTCCCAATGCCTGTTAGTCCCTCTTGACTTGTTTGTAGACTGCCCTAGATCCCCTCTCAGCCTTCTCTTTTGGAGGTTGAACAGGTTCGGGTCCCTTAGCCTCTTCTCGTAGGGCCTGCCCTGCCCGATCATGTGGGTGGCCCTCCTTTGGACCCTCTCCCTATTGGCCACATCCCTCCTGAAGTGCAGCGCCCAGAACTGGATGCAGTACTCCATCTGTGACCTGACCAGTGTTGCACAGAGGGGGAGGATCACCTCCTTGGACCTGCTTGAGATGCATCTGTGGATGCATGACAAGGTATGGTTGGTCTTCCTGACTGCGTCCCCATACTGTCAGCCCATGTTCATTGTGGCATCAATAGTGACTCCAAGATCCTTTTCTGTCTCAACAGTGGTGAGAAGGGAGTTCCCTAGCCTGTAAGTAAGCCACTGGTTCTTCCTCCCCAGGTGCATTACCCTGCACTTGTCAGTGTTGCACCCCATCCCGTTCTCTTCGGCCCACCCCTGTAACCTGTCTAGATCTGCTTGCAGCCTGTTCTTTTCTACTAGCGTACCCACTTCCCCCCCACATCTTAGTGTCATCTGTGAACTTGAACAGGGTGCTTTCTACCCCCTCGCCCAAGTTGCTGATGAAGATGTTGAATAGTGTGCGCCCAAGGACCAAGCCCTGGGGGACCCCACTACCCACATCTCTCCAGGTCGACTAAGACCCATCCACCACCACACTATGGGTGCAGCCCTCCAGCCAGTTAGTGACCCATCTGACCATGTAGGCATCAACACCACTGTCTCCTAGTTTCTTACTAAGAATGGGGTGAGAGACCATGTCGAAGGCCTTCCTGAAGTCCAGAAAGACTATATCCACTATGACACCTGCATCCAAGGACTTGGTGACCTTGTTGGTTTGACAAGACCTGTCCCTAACGAACCCATGCTGATTGCCCCTGAGCATAACCTTCCCTGCTGGCCCTTTCTGAACATGGGCCAGGATAATTCTTTTGAAAAGCTTCCCCAGGGCTGAGGTAAGACTTATGGGCCTATAGTTTCCTGGGTCCTCCTTCCTCCTCTTTTTGAAGATGGGGACCACATCGGATGCCATCCAACCAGTACCAAGAGAGACTGAAGCATTTGGTCTTTCCAGATGCTATGGAGTGCTGGGGAAACGCAGTACATAGGTCCAGTCGGTGTACCTATTCAAGGTAAAAGTTGTAGTCTTTAGAGCAGACTCCTATCTGTTTATTATAGAACAACATTGGCTAAAGCATATTTACGGTTTATTCCCAGCAGTTTTTGCCAATGCTGGGGGAACACAGCTGGAGTTGCTGAGCAGGGCTAACATGCATCTTGACTGTTTATTGCCTGGTATTCAAACAGTAAAGTATAGGTGCATTTAATGCACCTATAATTTAATACCCTGCTGAACCAGATGGGACAACTGACACCCAGGAAAAAGCCAACCTATTAAATGGGTACTTTGCATCGGTCTTTCATCAGTCCCATGGGACAAGGAGGTCCAGGTGAGGGTGATCCCCTGCCCTCCATTAATGCTGACTTCATGAAGGAACATCCTGAGAAGCTGGATACCTTCAAGTCAGCCGGCCCTGACAATCTTCACCCCAGGGTACTCAAGGAGCTGGCAAGCATCATAGCCTAGCTTCTAGCATGAATCTTTGAAAACTCTTGGCGCTCTGGTGTAGTGCTCGAAGACCGGGAGAAGGCCAATGTGGTGCTTATCTTCAAGAAAGGGAGGAAAGTGGATCCAGCTAACTATAGACCCATTAGCCTGACTTCTATCCTGGGGAAGATCTTAGAAAAGTTTATTAAAGAGGCCATCCTTAATGGACTGGCTGACACCAACATCTTTGTTATAGGCTTGGCAGTGCTATGTTGGCTAGCACTATGGAAGAAAGAGATTTGGGGGTCATCATTGACCACAAGATGAATATGAGCCTGCAATGCGATGCTGCGGCTAGTAAAGCAAGTAAAATGCTGGCTTGCATCCATAGATGCTTCTCAAGCAAATTCCGGGACGTCATTCTCCCCTTGTACTCGTCCTTGGTGAGGCCGCAGCTGGAGTACTGCATCCAGTTTGGGCTCCACAATTCAAAAAGGATGTGGAGAAGCTTGAGAGAGTCTAGAGAAGAACCACGTGCATGATCAGAGGTCAGGGAAGCAGACCCTACAATGATAGGCTGAGAGCCCTGGGGCTCTTTAGCCTGGAAAAGCGCAGGCTCAGGAGTGATCTGATGGCCACTTATAAGCTTATATCAGGGGTGACCACCAGTATCTGGGGGAAGGTTTGTTCACCAGAGCACTCCTAGGGATGATGACTGGGTGGAATGGTCATAAACTTCTACAAGACCAGTTTCAGGCTGGACACAAGGAAGAATTTCTTTACTGTTCGAGCCACCAAGGTCTGGAACAGCCTGCCACCGGAGGCTTCAAGAGCAAACTGGATGCTTATCTTGCTAGGATCCTATGACCCCAGCTGACTTCCTGCCCTTTGGGTAGGCGGCTAGACTCGATGATCTTCCGAGGTCCCTTCCAGCCCTAATGTCTGTGAAATCTATGAAATGTTCTGCAAGGGTCGAAGGCACTGCAGTAAACCTCAATTCTGTGTTAACTACATTTTAGGGAAAAGAAGAAGCAAAAGATCATGTATCATGATTCTAATCCTTTTTTTACAGTGTGGCTTCACCAGACCAGAATAGGACTCAGTTTATATGATGTAGCAGGACAGGGTTACCTCAGAGAATCAGTAAGTATTGCACAGTCAGTATATTTAAATGCATGTTTTATCTGGGGTGTTTTAAAACACTAGGAGAGTGCAGATTATTTATTTCTTTTGTTTTACTCCATTAATGAAAAATCAAAATAATCATGGCCTTTCCAATAATGACAAATTTATTTGAATAATTAGGAGATTCAAGGGTAAGGAAATAGTTGGTCGAAGAAGTGTGAGAGGCTGCGATTGATGTCCTTGGTGCGTTGTTTTGATTTTTGGTTACTCCCTCATGCTCTTCTGTCAGTCATCTTACTAGAAATAGCCTAAGTCTGATGTTGGTTTTTTTTTTAAGTTTTCTCCAGTTATTTAAATGCATCAGAACATGATGGGAGTAGGGGAAGACCACTGTCAGTGAAACTCAGGCTTACTTTAAGAAAAGAGAGGCTTACAGTAATTAAATAAGCATTACACATTTACAGCTGTTTAAGTTTTAATAATTGGAATTTGTAAAACTTGAGACTAAACAGACATGGTGTTTACAATTTCAGCTCATATGTTCTTTAATTTTTCAGGATTTAGAAAATTATATTTTGGAACTTATCCCTACGTTGCCACAGCTGGACGGTTTAGAAAAATCCTTTTACTCATTCTATGTCTGCACTGCAGTTAGAAAGTTCTTCTTCTTTTTGGATCCTCTCAGAACAGGTAGCTTCGTATTTTCAGAATCTTAAATATATATGGCAATGTTTTTAAAATATGATAAACTTTATAGATGTTTGTATCTTCATAATGCTGCTCAAATATTTTTATAGGCTCCAATCTTATGGTCTGATTTTAATATGGTTCAAGCTCTGTTGAGAACCATGAAGCTTTGTGTGATTAATGACATGTTTGTACATATAAGATCAAAGTGATAATAAGCTTTCATAAAATAGCACTGCAGTACTCAAGAGTATTTACTTAGAAATCAAAAAACAAAAAGTTAAGCCCCATGGCTATGGAAGCAAAAGAAGTGGAATGGATTTTATATTTGTTCTTACAAGCAATTAAGTACAAGATGAGCACTAATTCAGTTCTGCTGGTTTTCTACCAAGTAATTCTTATGGAATGCAAGCAAGAGCTCTTTCTCACATTCTGAAATGCCTTTCTCTTTAACTTGGCATTTGAACATCTCTGGTGTAGGATACACTGGAAGAGGTTTGCTGGTATAACTTTGCACACATTTGCATAGTTGTTATGCATGTAGATGCAGCATGTGGTAGTAAAGATTTGCTTCTGCTGGTATATAGTATGATTCATTTCAGTTCCCTAAATGAAATAAGCAATACCAGCAAGGGCTCTTTTTCATATGTAAGTGAATCCATGTTAGGGTTTTAGCCAATTTAAAAATGAAAATATCAGCTCAAAGGAATATTATTATCTCATCAAAAGTTTTAAGTGTGACCTGATCTATATTACATACTGTATTTACTCAACTATAAGACCTACCCTGATTATGAGATGATAACCTAATCATTAGATTCCATATATGGATAGTTTATAAATTGGATAACATTTTCCAGATATCGAAACTAATTGTTGGAGTTTGTCTTAAATTTACACCCCTTCCACTGCTGCAGCAGAGAAAATAAATCTGGGGGGTCAGGTAGCCCCTTTGTCCTTGCTCCCCCCTCCAGCTTCTTCCCCCTGGAGCCCTTTCCTGCCCCCTTCTTTACTGGCAGACTCTGTTCTCCCTGAGCACATGGAAGTGAAGAGCAAATTTGAAATAACTGATTTTGAAATAAACATACCTGTAGTAATTTGCATGTAGCAACCATAGACTTGGTTCATTCAAAATTGATGCATTTTACCTTTTGTGAAGATGCTGCAGTTTTTAGCATAGGTAGTCCATAAAGTCACTTTTAAGAAGAACTTTGGCATTTACTTATTATGCATAATTTGTACTGCATATATTAGTCCAAAGCCAAAAGGCTCACAACTTACCATGTAGGTCATTGGGCTGCACCCCAGAAGACTCAATAGTGTTACAAGCCATAGTGACCCCACAGCTAAGTACTGCTCAGTATATGTATATGTGTGTATTCCAGATACCCTACCTCTCCCTGAAATAGCCTTGTGCAAATTAGGTCCCAGCTCATAACTGGAACCTGGTGTTCTCCTGATTCCTGAAACCAGACCACGCTACCCTAAGCTTCATCTGCATATACATTTTTGGAATATTCCATCTCATGAAGGGCAGAACCATGCTAGTCATATGCACTAGGCTGAGACAGGGAGCAGCAGAGGGATTCTGGGTGAATTCCTTGGCGCCCTAATTTAGTGATGTTTGTCAGACGTTTAAGGCTGGTGAAGAAACAGGAATTATTGGAAATGGGAAAGAAAGGTGCAGCTCAGCTTTGGAAGTGGAGTGGAAGTTGAAATGTGTTCGGTGTAGTGGCTCACCGTGACTTGAAAGAGTTGATGCTGAGGGCTGTGCTCAGTGGGTGGTACCATTTACCTTATTCGTATGGGCAGCACTGGCCTGTCCTTGTGGTTTGGATCTGTGGTTTTACAAGATCCTAAAGTGCGTCTGTGGGAAATACAAGCTGCATGACACAACCCTAGTAAACCACCAAAACATACAGGAGGTGGTAAGGGCAAGAGACACCATATCCCCTGTAGACTTAACTTGTGACAGGTGACCTGCAGAAAAAGCACAGAGATCTGAACTGGCAAGCAGCCCACTGGGCATTCCCTGTGCGGGCATGGAAAAACAGCACAGGGCAGAGAAGTCCATTGAACTGCCTGAGACAGACCTGCCACTGGCAGGCAGAAACAATCGACCACCTCTTCTGGGACTGCCCATACACCAGAGAGGTATGGAAAAAAGTCTGTGCGCTCTTTCTGGTGGTGACAGGGTGACTGGCCAGGGAAGCAGTTTTCTATGACCACCTGACCAGACAGTAAGGGGCCCAGACAGTCCACTTCTACCAGTTCATATCCTGTTTCAGGTAAGCCAGGAACCTGCTTATAAACAGACACTCAGTCCCCACAGTCAAAGACTATATTAAAATGGGACTAAGTGAAGTGTACTGGTACTCAGGAAGGCAAAAGAGGACAACGGGAAACAAATGGCAGATCCCTCAAATAACATTACTATCCTGAATGGAAACTTTTATGAGACTAAGGTTAGCTTGTTATCAAAACTGTCAATGTTTTTACATAATTTTTTCCTCTCTGCCTGCAGGAAAAATAAAAATCCAGGATATTTTAGCCTGCAGTTTCCTTGATGACTTATTAGAGGTAAAGATCTATTGACATATGCTGTTTTATTTCTTTATCTTTTTCATATTCTAATTGTGTTTTCTTTTTCTTTTTACTTAGCTAAGGGATGAAGAACTTTCTAAAGAAAGCCAAGAAACAAATTGGTTTTCTGCTCCTTCTGCTTTGAGGGTTTATGGTATGTTCCTATATACACAATCATTTGTAGTTGCTAACTTGCATAACTTAAGAATTCCCGACTTCATAGTAGCTAGGGTCAGGAGAGACCTGAACAGATCATCTAGCCTGACCCCCTGCCACAGGCAGGAATGAATGCTGGGTTCACAAGACCCCAGACAG
>JAGPOW010000304.1:45438753-45514769 GCA_030014935.1 Caiman crocodilus
TTAATTTATTGATGAGGATGGGGTGAGAGACAGTGTCAAAGGCCTTCTTAAAGTCTAGAAAGACTATGTCCACAGCGACACCATCATCCAAGGATTTAGATACTTGGTCATAAAAGGCAGTCAGGTTGGTCAGGCAGGACCTGCCTTGGGTGAACCCAGGTTGATTGCCCCTGAGCATGATCTCCCCTGCAGGCCCCCCACAGATGTGCTCCATGATGATCCTCTCCAAGAGCTTCCCAAGCACAGAGGTGAGGCTTACAGGCGTATAGTTACTTTGGTCCTCCTTCCTTCCCTTCTTAAAAATAGGGACCACTTTAGCCAGTTTCCAGTCTCCCAGCACCTGGCCAGGTGACCATGAATGCTCATACAGCTGGGCTAAGGGCTCTGCAATGACCCCTAACAGCTCCCTCAACACTTGTGGGTGGAGGGCATCTGGACCTGCAGATTTAAAAATGTCTAGGCCTTCCAGAAGATCCCAAACTACATCTGCACTGACTGAAGGCTTGATAGAGCTATCCCCAAGATTGTCCCTACCTCTGGTAGGTGGGATATTCTGGTCCCTGTTCAAGAAAACAGAGGCAAAGGAACTGTTAAAAATATCAGCTTTCTTGTCTGGTGTGGCCACAAGATTATCGTTTGTGTCTTGCAGGGGCCCTACATTGCCTGGTGCCCTCTTCTTGCTCTCCATGTACTTGAAAAAGGACTTTTTGTTGTCCTTAATTCTGGGACACTAGCCTGAGTTCCATCTCTGCCTTGGCCTTCCTAATAGCCCTCCTACACTTCTGGGCCGAGGAGGAGTACTCCTCCTTGGTGATAGTTCCTCCCTTCCACTGGTTGCACGCCTCCCTTTTAGTCCTCAGGCATTGCTGAATGCTCTTGCTGAGCCAAGGGGGTTTCTGAGCACTCTTACCCTCCCCTTGCTTCTCTCAGGGACTGTTCTCTGTTGGGCATGGAGGATTGCACTCTTAAGGTACAACCATCCCTCATGGGCTCCCATCTCCTCTACCTTCTGGGCCCTTAGTGCCTCCCCCACTGGTCTCCTAAGCTCATTGATTTTGGCCCTTCTGAAGTCAAGGGCTTTAGCCTTGGCGTGAGCCCTAGACGCCCTGCGTTGGATAGTGAAATCCAACAGATGATGTTTGCTATTGCCCAGGTGGTCAAGGACCTGCAGTCCCCTCACCAGGTCATCTGCTGTGGCCAGGACCAGGTCCAGCAAGGCATTACCCCTAGTGGGGCTGCGCACTTCCTGGATAAGGTGATGGTCATGTAATACAGCCAGGAACCTATGCAAGCTGTCAGACCTGGCTGTCTGCTCTTCCCAGCAAATGTTTGGGTAGTTTAGGTCACCCGTGACAGTAACGTTCCTTGACCTAACCGCCTCCATAAGCTGACTGGAGAAGTCCTGGTCTAGCTCTTCCCCCTGGTTGGGTGGTCTGTAGTAGACACGCACCATAAGGTCCCTTTCACCATGCCCCCCTTGTGGTTTGACCTATAGTGTCTCTGCCCGACCCTCCTCTAACCTGAAGCTAATCCTTGATGATGTGAGGTGCACTTTCACATAGAGCGTAACCCCCCACTTCCTCTCTGTCCTGTCTCTTCTATATAGGGTGTACCCCCGAATGCCCACTTCCCAGTTGTAGGTAGGATCCCACCAGGTTTCTATGAGTCCTACTAAGTCTGGGTTCTTACTTGCATTCAGGAGACATAGTTCTTCCTGCTTACACTCCATACTACGAGCATTAGTGTAGAGGCACCTGAGGCCTCCTGAGGGTGCTCATGCCTTCCTCCCAGGACAGTTGTGGCCCCTTGCTCCTCAGACATTGATACTTACCTGTGCTTACTTATTACCTGTCCTTTATCCTGTGGTCTTTTTGAAATCCTTTTGCTAAGATAATCTACTTCTTCCTGCTGCTTTAGACACCTTCTGCACCTTTCACTACCTTCCTCCCAGCCTCTGCATCATGTTCCTGATTTTGGGTTCTCTCTCTCTTAAAGTAATTTGTATTTCTGCTGTTAGCTATCCTCTTTCTTTGTGCTCCAGACACTCATCCTTTACCTTTTGTACTTACCATTTCCTGTGCCTGTTCCCACTCATATTTGTGGCTTTTGTGTCTCTTTTTAACACAGGGGAGAGCTTCCCATTTTCTGTGTAGCAAACATCCACCTCCCCCTCTTTAAACTGTGCTTCTGTCCCTTAACTTTCTGACTTTGTTCCTCTCTATTTGTGCACTCAGGCCCTATTATTCCATGTATATTGTCTGATGGGTCTGTTAGTACTTCAGGTGCTGTAGTCATTTTACATTCAGCAAACTCGTATGATGCTGTATAAGTATACTTAAAGATATACAACATTTCTCTGTAACAGCTTGATTCATCAGTGTAATCCAAAAAAAATGAAATGCACTAAATGAACCTGTGAATTCTGTTGTTTCATTCAAATTTAGTTCCTTTATGACATAGGGGGATTGCGTTTTGTTTTGTTTTCCCCAGGCCAGTATTTAAATCTTGACAAAGATCACAATGGTATGCTCAGCAAGGAAGAACTGTCACGCTATGGAACTGGGACTCTGACCAACATATTTTTGGATCGTGTCTTTCAGGAGTGCTTAACTTACGATGGGGAAATGGTAGTAGTTTATTTAAAGACTGTACTCTGATTTTAATTATTGGAC
Organism: Caiman crocodilus; assembly: GCA_030014935.1. Lineage (NCBI taxonomy): Eukaryota > Metazoa > Chordata > Crocodylia > Alligatoridae > Caiman > Caiman crocodilus. The sequence goes on from JAGPOW010000304.1 coordinate 45,441,426, forward strand.
CTGTGTTAGACATATGAAGATAAATTGTCATAATTGTTACCTTTGAAACTGTTATCTTATTTGAAACAAAGAAGAGATTAAAATAATATGACTATTAAAGTTAGGTATTTTTTCATTCCAGAGGTAGCCAGAGCAGAATGTTAGACCATGTAATTATTTATTACCTCAAGTGCTCAAGCATAATTCTTGAGGCAGTAATGTTAAATGCATGCCAAGCAATGTATAGCATAGCAATCATTTATGTTTTTTTGAATCACTGTTTTTTTTTCTTTTTAAACAAAGAAGGAAATAAAAATGATGAGTGAGCAGTGTTAGTTTGGAACTGATCCAGCAACTAGCTAAATAATAAACTTCATTGTAAAGATAATGTGAGGCATAAAACGGTGGGCATTTTGCTCCATGCTTTCTACAGCTGTGAATGTGAACAGTGAGGAGCCTATAATCTAAAACAAAAGATTTAGAATAGACAAATGGTGAAAATGTACACGTGTGTTGTTTGTTTTGAAACACTTCATTTCAAAACAGACAATAGTTTGTCACATTTAATGAAATAGTTATCTAAACATCTAATTACAAACACACCCTAGTTTTTATGGTGTTCTGGGGGCCCAGTTTTTAAATTAGATAATTTATCTGTTTGCATAATAGTCCTGAGTATACACCGAGTTAATGGTCACAGCTGTACTATAATCAGAAACCTGAAGTAGCAATAGCAACAGAAGTGAAAAAAAGTCCAAATTCTGGCTTGTTTAATGTTTCCATTATTGAGTCTGTCTTAACTGCAGCATTAGTTATCTTATGAGTTTTGAATTTTGGGTTATCGGGTCAGCAAATAGCTATCTATCCTCTTGGCGTTTGGCTGCTGGTGTTTTTCTAGCCTACTTTATGCCAAACTCTTAACTAGTGATGGAGAAAAGTTTTTAGAAGCTACCTTGTAATCTCACTTGTATCTCAGACTATTTAGTGTTTGGCAATTTCAGGATTTAATAAACAAATATTATTTGCACTGTAGCCAGCTAAATTTTGAATTTTTATACACAAGCTCTAATTTACATATATGCCAGATCCTCACAGCCATTTTATGTTATTTCAGCCATCACTGGAAACTAACGTCTTCATTCACTTCAGTGGCAGCAACTATTTTCTGTTTCATGTTGTCTTTCAAAGAAAACTAACTGCTTCCCTACAATGAAATACCCACCAATTACAGTGTTCCTGCTTGCAAAAATCAATTTGGATAGAGGACTGTAATAAATGTGATTATATCTGCTTTTAGGACTATAAGACCTACCTGGACTTTGTGCTTGCATTAGAAAACAGAAAGGAACCTGCAGCTCTGCAATATATTTTCAAACTGCTTGATATAGAGAACAAAGGATACCTGAATGTTTTTTCCCTTAATTATTTCTTTAGGGTAAGTCTCTTTTTATATAGGTAAGTCATTTTCTGTGTTTGTGGTGCTTATAGACCTGTGTGCGTTTGGTTACAAATCTGCAGGGAATCTCTGTAAATTACCAGTGCCTATTGGGAGATTTGTCTACTTCTTAAAAGATTTAAAATATTAAAAACTCATATTTCAAATCTTGGAAGGAATTCAAAAGGCATTTTTCAGTGTCTTACCTGCAGTAAAAACTTAAACTGCTTTTATTTTTAATCAATAGAAAATCATTTTGTTTTTCCAGAAGTGGAAATTGCCTCCAAATGGAGACTGACCAATTGAAAAAAAGTAAACTACCCATTAAAATGTATGGTCCTAATTTCCTGTTATACATGCTTTCAGTGTCTTGAGGGATTCTACAATTCATTATAAACAGTAGTAATGGAAAAAAGCATGGTGGTAGTTCTGTATAGTCATTTGATGGATTCTTTATACAGTGTGCCAAATCCTAAACCTTTTGGCATTTCTGTAGTTTCTATGAATCGTAATAATTTTTTTCTAAATATGTAACTGTTATGGATTGTAAGAAGGTTCCTGTGGTTAAAGTTGGAACCAAATTCCATTTTTTTTTTTTTTTCCCCCCCATCCACCCTTTTAGCATTTGTGTACCAGCTGAGCTTAGAAAATTGTGTTGGCCTGAAATGTTCCTGATTTATTCTGAAAGCAAAAGAATAAAATGTATTATGCTGTTCCTGAGTTACAGGTGATGAAAAAATTTCCCACTGTACAACTGACTTTTGTGTAACTCCCCTCATTTTCCATAAAATTAAACCTCCTTCAAAACTTATATTCTAGTTATATTTGCAGGGAAAAAATTAATTTAGCAAAGCTCCTATTGTTAGTTTGAGGCTGAATTTTAGGACCAGTCCTGGTCTCATGCATACATTTTTTTTCTAAGTGACAGCTGGGCAAAACAGTTGCATGCATTTGTATCCTGATTCTGGAATCAACAGCATTTCACTGTATTCAGCCCTGCAGTATGCAAATCAAGAACAAGTACATATTTCATTCAGCTCATTAATTAAACCATTCAGTGTAGCTCACAAAGTTTTATTTGTAATCTTGTCCTCTTCATTTTGGTTCAGTAATAAACCTCCAGTCTGTTCAACAAAAACAGTCTGAAAAAGCAGGTTCTTTCAACAGAGGTCTTCTAAATAAAAACTGGAACATTTTTAATTTTTCCAGTGCAAGTGCCATCTTGATGCACAATCCTTCCAAAACTGCTTTTCACATAGAGCATAAAGCCATTTCATTCAATATGTGTGCTGCTGCAGGAGGTTCAGATAGTGAAAAGTGGTGGTGGTGGTGGTGTTGTTTTTATTTTTTTTTTTTAAATGGACTTAAGTAATAGGCTCATTACATTTGTCCTACTTTCAGTGATTTCTTGCTTGAACCTGCATGAATTGGCATTGTTTGCAAATCTGTACATCTTTTTCTCTACGCGCACTAACAGCCTAATCTTTAGTGGCCATTTGATCAGGTTCTTTCCTTGGACCTCTTCAACCCTGCACAGTTAGGGGGCCCCTGTGCACACATCTTGGCATGCTTTGCAGGCTCCCTCAGTCTGCCTTGGGACAGAATGGTTAGAGTGAGTAGGGCAGCCCTGACTAGCTGACCCAAACTGCTCAGGGTCAATTTGCCTCCCTGCATCATAATGTAGGACTGTGGAGAGGGTATGTTCTGTTCCCTGCTTGGCTGGAGCAGTAGAGTCCAACAAGCAACATGCTGTCACTGGGGAAGGGGAAACAGCCAGGACAAAGCACCCTCGGATTCTGGAGTACTGTGCTGTGACCTCTCAGAAGCAAAAGTGTACAGACACTTGCTTTCCCAGGAGAAAATACTCTGGTTGTTCCCAGGTTGTTTTTCTCCTGGGAGAAAAATCCTGAATATTTGTATACTTGTAGTTTCTCCTGGGGAACAGCAGTTCTCCCAGGAGAAACTGAATTTCTGTGTTTGGCCATAAATTGTGGGGGTTTTGGAGGCTGGGGGTGGTGGCATTGATACAGCTGTGTTAATGAGCATGATTTTTTGACTGGATGCTGCCAAAACAATATAGTGTAGGCTTGGCCTACCTTGGTTCTGTTAATCTTCACTTTGGGTTAAGCTAAAGCTAAATAGGAACAAGGGTCTAGGTTGTAGCCATGTTGGTCTAAGGACATAGGCAGACATATTCCAGAATGGCAATGTCCACACACAGAGTTCAATCTAGAACCATTCTGTGAATGGATAAGTGGTTAGTAGGAAATCTAGATTACCAAATACTTTGGGTAGGCTATCCCCTTGTTGTAGGTACTTGCCGATACATTTTGTATGCACCTCCTGCAAAGATGCTGAATCCTCTTTCAGCTTTATCGTTTAGTATAAATACAGCTAAGATTTATTTTGACCAACCAGAAAGCAAGTTCTTTTTAAAAATGTAGCTATAGCACACTACCATGGAGACTGGTAGTTCTTTCATCTTCTGATGGTTTGGTTTGTCTTCCTTCCTAATGTGTTTGTGTGCCCCTCTTTTGAGTCCCAGGTCTCCAGCTATCACCCGTCTCCCATGGTGAAATTGTGTGATTATCTTGGTCCCAGACCAGGCTCTAGCTAACAGTTTGGCTCAGCAGGTCCAGACCCTCAAATGTGTTTCTTCTAGGACACAGATTTGCAACCTTCTGCTGGGGCAGGCTGGAACTTGCAATGGGACAAGGCTCTGCCCTTCCCCACTCCACCTCTGAGTGGTTCCTAGTTCCTCTGCAGCAAGGGAAGTACAGATACGGGGAGCAGCAGGATCTGTAGTGCAAGGGAACACTGCCTAGGAGATGAGCAGCATGGTACAGCTCCATGCCACCAATCCCCTCCTGGCAGGCTGGATCAGGCCTGCAGGTCATAGATTACCAGTCTCTTCTCTAGGGCAACAATAGCTGTTAGTAGTGAACAGACAGTCCCTTTAAAGGATAATATTATTTAGAATACAGACATTTTGTAGCGGATGCATACCTAGTTTTTCCTAAGACTGTAGGCTGTGGAGAGGAGAAAACCCAAGTTCCTTAGACTACAGGTTCTCTCTCTGGGTTGTCAGCTTATCTTCCTTGACAGCCAAGCTGTGCGCCCCACCTAACAAAACACAAGCCTCCATCTTTACTACTGAAGACAAGATGCAAGGTACTTCAAGGGGCAGGTTTTACTCCTTATCTTTCAGATGCATGCCTGAAGGTTCTTATCTGGGAAGCCATTCTTTAACCTCCCTGTTTGTTCTTCCCGCAGTCCCCAGTTTAAGGATTTCTGTCTAAACAAAAAGAATATTCTGGGTTTAGAGAGGATTGGAGTTTAACTATTTCTGAAGAGCGTGTTGCTTAAACATTGTTATGCTGGACTATTCCTGGTTTGGTTTGGTTTAGTTTAGTTTACTTCTGAAGTGAATGGAACAGGAAATAGGTGAGTGGAGATATCTCAGCAGATACAGTCTAAGTCAGTTTTCAACCAGAGGCAGCCCTTTGCTCAGTGCAAACAGCCTCCCCTGCCACCTACTGGCCAGGTGCAATGATAGTACCTACTGAGAGATGATCATGTATCAGCCCCTTACTGGTGTAAACTTGGGGATAAATAACATGGTAGCAATCTTGTTTTGTGTCTGCACCTTTAGCAAATCAATTTGAGTTAATCAGGAATAACTTTATCCACAGACAAGTGCATAAGGCTGTCTGCAGATTTGAGAAGGCCTCAGAAAAATATGATCCAATATGTTACAAGCTTTACTTTGCATCTTCAAGAGTTAAAATGTGTTTTAATGAGAACCATGGTTTTGATTTATTGGAATGACTTGGGCTGTCAACCTGGACACAGGCTTATAGTACCTGTGCCTTAATCAAATTGTGCTTTTGTGGATGAGTGGGTTCCAGGTCTTTTCATCATTGGATCACTCACCCAGCACATGAAGGAGAGGGTGGGTACCATTACTGTTAATGTATCTCTTTTCAATCGCAGTTCAGTCTAGCTATAGGTGCAGAAATATCAAATATTTAGCATGGAGTATTAACAAAATGCTGCAGTAGTTTTGTTTCTTTGGTTTATGCATTCTTCCTCTCTGCAACTTAACCTTTCCTTTGCTGTAGGCTATCCAGGAACAAATGAAAATCCATGGACAAGAACCAGTTTCTTTTCAAGATGTCAAGGTTAGCTGTCCCTGAAATATGTACAGTACTGTTTGGGCATAACAGTTATATTTGAATTCAAACATTTGAAAAGAGGTAATTAGCTGCATCAGGTAGTCAGAGAGGTAGTCAGCTGTGTTAGTCTGATGTCAGACGCACTAAGGAAGTATAGAAGTACAATAAGCTTTTGTGAGCCACAGCTCATTTAAATTCAACTTGCACAGTACTGTTGTCTCTGGATGTGTGTAAGGTGGTATTTCCTTTTAGAATGGCAGAGTTGATTTATGTTGTCACTAGAGTGACTTTGAAAATCCTCCATCATTCAAGAATATAATTATTCTGGAAGAAAAAAAAAAAAAATCTGCTCTAAGACTTTCCTTGATAGAAGTGCCTATTATAAACACACACAACTTCTTCCTTTTGGCTTGCGGAAATGCTTGAGAATTTGTATTCACTAAAATTGAAAATGAATTTGGAATCTTCTCTTTTTGTGAAAAATGAATATTTCTACCTTAAGAACTATCAGTAATTAAAAGCATACTGTATTTTATTGACCCTATTAAGGCATAGTGTTAGCTAGTAATTCATAACTGGTTTAGAAGTCTTGAAATATTGGACTTGGATATTGTTTAATGACAAGAAATTCCATAATGTAGATGAGATTTCTCTGGATTTTTTTTTTAAAACACCACCACAATTAAGGAGTGGCTTTGTGCTGCAGTTCTGATTCCAACACGTTTTCTGTGGAAGAGTAGGACCTTTTTAGAAGGGCAGTGTGTTCATGTGCCAGGTGCCCCAGTGCAGAAAGCTTCAGAATTTCTTTCCTTATATTTTCAGCTCCACAAATAGCAGATAAAAACATTTAGAAACTAGTATTTAATAAGCTGCCTTTTAACAGATAAGTGTTTCATGACTCCAGATGGTATTGATTGTTCAAAAAATAATCTGTATATGCTAGAAATATATTCATAGGCAAAACAGTGGTTGATTTTGTTTTAATGTTATTTCCTTGTTATAGGATGAAATCTTTGATATGGTGAAGCCTAAGGATCCTTACAAGATCTCCCTTCAAGACTTAATCAATAGCAGTCAAGGAGATACTGTCACCAGCATTCTGATAGATCTGAATGGCTTCTGGACTTACGAAAACAGAGAAGTTCTTGTAGCAAGTGAGAATGACAATGCTACAGACATTGATGATACATGATTTTAAACAGGAAATAGGCATGTCCCAAGGGGTACAGTCTAACTGCTGTACTAAGTTATGGCAGCTGAAGACTAATTTCCTGTTCTGATGGATAATATAAAGTTTTGTGTAGGGGTTGCCAAGCTGACATTTGGAAGCCAAAATAGTCCACTGTTCAAGGCAACAAAGCCTACTAAAAGTCAGGTCAAAGGTACTGTTTGGAATCCATTCTTATGTTCAGTTTTAAGTAACATTCTTATTTAGCCAGTCTGTTCTAACTTGTATAGTAACTTTGCAGCATAAGGCTGGAACTTCAAGAACAGTCTGGCACTGACTTATCACCCCACTTATTAAAGCTACTGGGAGTCTTGATCAGCCTCTTCTTCCATTTATGTCAACATTGGGGGCTTTTGAGCATAAACACAGTGTACAAGAGGAGCTGGGGTAAAGAAATGTGCTTAGGATTTTTTTTAATCTACACATAATGTTCTTCTGTATTGTTCAACTTTAAATGTGTATAAATAAAAACATTAATTTTTGTTTAATGGGAAAGAAGACAGCTGGTGATCTAAAATGAGCATACTGAAGACAAACTGGCATCCTTGGTAGAGACCAAGCACTGAATTGGTGTGAAAATCAAATTTGGTCTTGAGGTGAGAAAACTGCAGTGATACCAGCTTCAATCTGTTCTAAGCCAAATGTCTACATATGGAGTTTGCATTAGTTTAGAATGTTTGATTGTGACTAAGAAAACACAAATTCTGCTAAACAAAAATAGTACAAGGCCCCTTGAGTACTTCTAATTAGGCTGTTTGACTGGTCAGTCCAATTGGTAGGACTTTAGCACAGGAGTAGGCAACATTTTTTGGTTGGAGTGCTGAAAAACCCACAGTGCCTACCTTAGAAAGTGCCAGCATGCCAGAAAAACAAAGTAAAGGCAGGGGCTATGTAGTAGAATGCCCTGCTTGTGCCCCTAGCCCAGGCTCCATGGCTATTAGCAGCTACCTAGAACCTGGACCAGCTGCAGCTTCCCTGCCTCAGCCAGATCCCTAGCTGCCTCCTAGACCCAGCCTCTGGGGAAGCAGCAGATACTTGCCCCTGCTGTGTTGCCCTCGCACACTGCACTCCCAGCCCTGCTGTCCCCCTGAGCACAGTGTGTGCAACCCAGAGTGGCAGCACATGCTGCCATAGGCAGTGGGACTGCACAGGGAAGCTGCCTGCTGCTGCAAGCTCTGCACTGGCTGGGTCATGCTTCCCCTGGGTGCATGGGAGTACACAGGGTTGAGTCTCTCACTGCTGCCCCTGCCTGCAGGGTAAGTGTGGCCAAGGCAGGGAGGAGCTTGGAGTGACAGGCAGCTTTATGCCCTACCACTGTGTCCTGCTGTGCCAGGTTTCACATTACTCTGCAGAAGCGGTGGCAAGGGCAGCACAGCAGGGAGCATTGCTGGTATCTTCTGTCTCCTCAGAGCCTGGGGCTGGGGCCAGGAGGCAGCAGCTGTTTGTAGCCTCCCGGTTGCAGCCGGCCCAGGTTCTGGGTAGCTGCTGATAGCCACAAAGCCCAGGCTGCTTGCAGCAGGCCTTCTGTCCTCCCAGCCAACTGCTGTGAGAAGCCCAAGCTATCAGCAGTAGCTACAAACCTGGGCTGGCTGCAGCTGGGAGGCTGCAAACAACTGCTGTCTCCTGGTCCTGGGCTCATCAAGGCCAGGCCCACCCAGCAGCATAGGGCTGGAGCTGCAGCCAAGCTGTTGCTAGTAGGGCAGCACCGGGCTGAAGCCCATGGTGGTGTTGGTGCTGGTGCTGGCACTGGCTGGTGTTGGGCTTGTGCAGTGCTGGGGTCTTCAGCAGGGCCTGGATCGGACTGGGTCCCACACAGGTCCACAGCCCTGGCCTCCTCCCAGCACTGCTGATGGCCCCAGCCTGGCAGTGGCACTGTGCTGGGGCCCACAGTGGTGGTAAGGGCTAGGCCTAGGCCTAGGCCTGCCAGCAGCTGACACCACCACTGCAGCTGGGGCCTGGGCCAGCAGGGCCCAGCTGGCTGCCAGGCTTATCCTCACACTGGGCTGGGGCAGGAGGTGGAGGTGCCGGGCAGGGCCTGACCCAGCAGCACCAGGAAGGGGCTCCAGCTTCATCCCTGTGGCTGCTAGCCCAGCAGCAGCAGTGCAGGTGCTGGCCAGGGCCAGGCCCGCATGCAGCGTGTGGCTGGGGCCATCTGCAGCACTAAGATGGGACCAGGCCCCAACCTTATCCCAGCACTGCAGATGGCCCCAGCCCAGCAGCAGCACTGGGCTGGGGCAGATGGTGGAAGTGCCAGGCAGCACTTGGCCCAGCAGCTGCATGTGACTGAAGCTGGGCCCACCGTCAGCACTGGGATGGAGCTCTGGCCCCAGCCTCATCCTGGTACTGCTGATTGCCTTAGGCCAGCAGCAGTAGTGGCGCCAGCTGGGGCCCAGGCCAGCCAGCGGCAGCACCAGAATGGGGCCAGGCCCACCTGCAGTAGCACTGGAAGGTGCCAGCCGGGGTTGGGGCCTGCGCAGGTCCCAGCACTGCTGATGGCCCTGGTCCTGGGACAGGGGGCGCTTGGGTTGAGACAGAGGCTTTTAACTGGTTGAGGTTGGTGGTGTTACAGGGCTGGGGTCCAGCAGTGGCAAGGGTTAGCAGCAGCACAAGGCTGTTCCCAGGCAGCCATGTGCTGCTTAATCTGGGCAGCAGCCCATATGCCAATAAAAACCATGCTGCATGCCACAGGTTGCCAACCCCTGCTTTAGTATGTAGACAAGGCCTTATCTTTGAAGCATATGGATGCAGCTTAGATGACTGTACCATACTGTAAATATAACACTTACAAATGTTAAGTACAAGCAAACAACAAACACTTCACATGAAAAGGTCAAGTTTAAGGCCCAGTAGATGTGAAGGATTATTTCATGGATTGGGGGATGTAAAACTACTGAGTTTCAGTTCTCATCTTAAGAGGTGGCTGTGCCATCATAGCAAACTGGATATAACCAGGTGTGCAAGTCCCTTGTGGGATCTCTTAACCTATGTACAGTGGTGCTTAACCTATGAAGAAAAATAATCAGAGCCCACTTAGTTTGAAATTATATTAAATATAAAATAACCAGTAATTTAATGGATTTACAGAAGTTAAAGTAACCACTTTTATACAGTTTACATAAACGGAAGGAAGGATTAAGGTATTAAGGCATAGTGAATCATACACCATTCCATACAAATAAGTTTAACTCATGGCAGTGAGAGCATTCCCTGGTCAATGCAACAGAAAGTACAAGAAAACTGACAGTAGTGCAGTTGATATTGATACGTTCCTGGCAAAAAGGCTCAACACAGCTTCTCCCTCAGCAGCAGATCTTATTCATAGAAGTACTATGGGCCTTTGCCCTTAGAAGATACTACTTTGACAACTTAAGCTCTATTCAGTTTTTCTGTCCCTCCCCCATCTGTTTCTAAGGTGGGTTTTTCCCCCCATCCATAGCTGACTGGATGTCTCTTGCACATGTTCATTGCCAAAGAGTAACAGTTAACAAACCAGCAGCATCCAATTTAGTCAAAATTTGAGAGAACAAACAAGGCCTCAAGGCAACAGGTTTGCTGGTTAGAATACAAGAAGAGGTACTTTTCCACTCTCAGCCCCTTTAGGCTGCTGGAATAGTATAAAAGGACCAGAAAAGACATAACGTGCAACTCCCCCTGCACAAAAACTCTAGAGCTGCCTCAGGCAGTTATGAAATCTCAGATAAAGTGGGTGTACAGGAGTTGCTTACAGTATCATAGCCAAGGGAGACTGGCACAGGTTATGGAAACCTCTAGGGACTAGGGACTCAAAAATAAGTTGTCAACTCCATCTAGACCATACTGCTAAAATGCAGAGCATAAATTCTTACTCAAGCATCCTAAGAGTGTCCTAAGCTTTAGGAAATCTGAATAAAGACTAGGAGGTTTTCATTTAAATTAATTTTTAGTCACATGACAAAATTAGTGGAAGAGTATAGCCCACAAGGGATACTTTTTATAAACATTTTGCAGTGATGATGTCTGAGAACCCTCCTAAAGCAGTCACATCTGATTGTCCTGACATAAACTGTTTCTCTTGTAAGCTGGGATGGAAAGAGGATTACTGTAGGTAACTGTTCTCCCTTTATTTGTTATTTACATCTGGTTTTTGAAACAGGAACATTTCCAATACAAAATTGTAAATGTTAAGACAAGCCTTGTCCTAATCTCACTTAAATAGCTTTTATAATAAATCCTCTCCCCTGAAATCCTTTCAAATAATATTAATTCTTGAGTAATAGTCAGGTTTGGGTTTGTTTTTTTTTTATGAAGCCATTACTAATATTGAAAATAAGCCTATATTTTCTTTGATTTTCTTCTTCTTTTTTTAATACTTGAAAGAAAATGGTTACAAAAATGAATTCCTCGCTAAGCTATTTTTCATGACATGCAAATATTCTATTCAGGTAACAATGTGGGGAATTTACAGCATCATTTAAGCAGTGCCTTAAGAAGTCACCCCTTACTGAGTCTCCAGTAGACCAAAATTAGTCAAATAGCACACTTTAGGTACAGGTAAATACTTTACACAGAATGTCTTCAAAACAATTTTTGACAATTGCCGTTTTTAATTCAAGCCCAGGAGTCCAATCTCAATTTACTTCCTAGAACCATTATTAGAGCCTATTAAGACTATGTATTTGACTGTCTATTAAACCTCTTCCTTACAAACAGTGAGAATGTGCTTTACACAGCTTATGCTAGTACTGTTCTTTACCAGGCAACAGAATTAATCTGAGCTCTGCTAACCTCCATGGCTGATGCAGAGTTAGCTGAGCAAGTTCTAAATAGAGCTTACAACCTCCTTTTATAAGAGGCAGTTTTTTTCATCAGGCACATGTGGACCCACCTTTAGTTTAAAGCTTGTGACTAAGAAATAAATACATTAAATGGTGACAATAAATAGGGAAATTGTGAATTTGGAAGTCTTTAAGATACCTTGTGAAGCTACAGGCAATCAGTTCCAATTAGTAAGACAATCTATTCTTAGAGAGCTAAGTTTCAACAATATTGTATAAATACAAAACAGGCTATTAAAAAGGTAAAAAATAGTATTCTATCTTCAATCCACAGGTGTCAGAGGTGCACTACATGCTCAGTGAAAACACTAGAGACATTTTTACCTCCTGAATGGAAGATCAGAGCACTGCCTTTCAATTTGGATCGGATGTTTTGTAGTCCACCAGTTTCAATATACAGGTCAGTTTGGCAGACTTTCATTAGACGGATATGGACTGAACAGACATTATTTGGCTCTCTCCTGACCACTATGAGCTTTAACTGTTTGTTCCAGTGAACAAGTATAGAAAGAATTTTCCAACATCTTTATTGCCAGTTTAAAAAACTGGATATTTTACATTACATAGGAGACATACGTTTTAAGTAGGGACAGGAGTTAAGTCCTGTTTACTTTCCACAATTGATTGGCAGTCTCCCTCAGTTTCAAAATTGAGGTTCACAAATGAGCTACATGACGTTGCCTCAGGTTGATCTGTCTGGACAGGCGTTTCATCCTGTGACTTGTTCTGCTGATCTTGATAACGTCTCTCTGCTTCTTCTGACATTTTGTTCTCCTCCTCCTCCTCCTCCTCCTCCTCCTAAAAAAAGAATTCCACAGGTTCCAATACTGCCTACATTTATCGCAGCTCCTTCAGCTTCTAAAAACATCTTTGGGCTTTCAAAAAAAATAAGTATTTTTGAAAGAGGTAATCATAGAAAGCAAAATATTTACAAGTTGGTGGTCTAGTCTGTCAATCAGTTACTTTTTTTAGTCCCCCTTTTTGCTCTCTCTCAAAACTCAAGCTGAAGGGCTGAAGCTTTATACACAAGGCAACAAGATGTGTATAAACAGTCTGACTGGATAAACCAATTGCATGTCAACAGCAAGTCTGATGTTTCTATGACCTTTTATATAAAATGTTTAAAAAGAGCACTTGAACTCTGTTATAAAATGCCAAATTGCCCATTTTGTGCTTTGGAATATTACCATCTCAAGAGATCAAGAATTTGTCATTCTGAAAGTATTCACAGTGATATTTTAACTATGTGAAACAGGGCAGATCTCACAATTTAAAAGTATACATTAAAAACTGAACTTCCAGTTCTTGAGAGATTTACATCAGGTCTAGAAATTGCTCTAGTTGAGTCTCAGGAAATGGATGTAGCAGTGACTAGTAGCCCATAGGGAAGTGAAAAGATTCTGAAAGGTAAGGAATCCTGAAAGCTGTCTTTTGAAATTATTTAGAGAAAACTGAATATTAAGAGATGCAATTTATATTTTTTCAACCTTGACAGTATGAAAAAAAATACATACCTCCTTCTTCATCCTGTAATACTCATCGATGGCATACTGGTATTTTGGTGTACTTATCCCCAAAACAGATGCAATCTTTTCCCCAAGGAAATCACACACTGAAAATAAAGAGAGAAAAGCCTTTATATGGAGTCTTTATATTTAATCTGCAGAATTCTTAAGGGAAGTACTACCTTAAAAGATCTTCCCAAGATCTTCCCCTCGTTTACAGTGAGCTGGAACTACTTAATTTAATGGCAAAAATATCTATTCACCATTTATTCCAGCTGGTAGTGCAGGGCCAACCTAGCTGGGAAACTCTACCCTTTCGGCGTGGTGCATCAAAGATACAGCCCATGGGCCTGATCTGCCCCATGAAGCCCCATCATCTGGCACCTGGTGCTGCCCCTGGGTCCAGAGTTCACCCACATGCAGCACCCATGCCCTGGATGCATATTGCAAGCTGCACCTCCTGCAGCCAGTTCACAGTGGGCACCACATGCAGCATGGGTCCTGGACTGGCTGGAGCGGGCACTGCAGGCAGCATAAGTTCCAGACTGGCCCCACATGGACACCCTATGCAGTACAGGCCCAGACCAACCAGAGCTAGCACTGTGCATGCTGGATCTGGCACGGTGGGGGAAGGGAAAAGAGCAGGTCTATCAGCCCAACCTGGCTCATGGAGTGAACCACACACCATTTATCTGGGTGGAGCACTCTGCTCATCCGGCCCAAGGGAAACTGTTTATTAAGTTCCAGTTATTTTCACCTGTGCCCACAAAAACTGGAGTTGCACAGATGTCTGTACCAGAAAGCAGAATCTTTGTGTTCAGTAACAGTGTGCAAAAAGAAAGTAATCTAGCTTGCAGCCAGGTCCCATTTGCAAGAGCAGCAGTTCAAGAAGCACTTTCTACTTTAAAAGTAAGCACATTTAATATAGAAAACAGAAACTAGAACACAGAACTTCACAGTGCCATTTTCAGAGAGGAAATGTACTTGAATGTGTAAATTCACTGAATGATCAGTCTCAACACACTATGTCTTTCATCTATAAAATTATGCACATAAATTTATTAACATATCTTGTTATCATAACTGTATGCTGCTATTTCTAAAAATGCTGGAATGAATGAACATGCAGGAGACACAGGAAGTTAATGAAAACAACCGAATAATATGAACATCTGACTGCAAATAAGCTACCTTTAATTTTGTAATGCAGCACTTCTGCTTTAATGGATCTCAGGGCAGAACAAAACAAGCCTGAGTATAAAGGTTAGATTTAAAATTTGCCCATGAACTGTCTTGATTAACACTTGCAGCCTACTAATGTAAAAGACTCAATGTATATACTGATAAATGCAGATTCTGGGCCAACAGCCATTTAACACTACGTACTCTATATTGCTGCCTTGATAAATGGTTCTTGATCTCCATCTTCACAGTTCAAGTCACAAAAGGCTACCTTTTGCTTCCCTTCTAATGAACAGAACCAGGGCCAGAATGCCTGCAGCACAGGGCACCACAGTCAAGGAAAGCATAAATTCATATGCAACAGGACCATAAACTGCTTAGTTAATTAACATTCTCTGATTAAAGGAACTGAGAAACCAGCACCTGGATGATTCTTCAATGGAACATAGCACCAAGAAGGTAGAATTACACTTGATTTTAGCTTAAAACGATAGGCTGTACAAAAGATGCAATGGATTTCAGGACTGACCAATGAGTCACAAGTCAGTTCCTTCATAGTGAGATAGAACAAGCCTGCAGAAAGCCAACTGATACTCCTTGGACTAGATTACACATTCAAGTACATTTCCTCTCTGAAAATGCCACTGTGAAGTTTTGTGTTCTTGTTTCCGTTTTCTACATTAAATGTGGTTACTTTTAAAGTAGAAAATGCTTCTTGAACTGCTGCTCTTGCAAATGGAACCTGCAAGAACCAGCAGCACACCTACAGGCTGGGGAACTCCCTTCTGCCAGCACAGAGGCAGAAAAGGATCTTGGAGTCACTACTGACTCAAAGATGAACATGGGCCACCAATGTGGGGATGCAGTCAGAAAGGCTAACCACACCTTGTCATGCATTTACAGATGCATCATAAGCAGGTCCAAGGAGGTGATCCTCCCTTGGAGGACCTTGGTCAGGCCCCAATTGGAGTACTGCATCCAGTTCTGGGCACTGCACTTCAGTAAGGATGTGGACAACATTGAGAGGACCCAGAGAAGGACTACTCGCATGATCAGGGGGCAGCAGGGCAGGTCCTATGAGGATAGGCTAATGGGATCTGAACCTGTTCAGCCTTCGCAAAAGAAGGCTGAGAAGGGATCTGGTGGCCATCTATAAACTGGCCAAGGGAGACCAGCAGGCAATGGGAGAGTCCCTGTTCCCGTGAGCACTACCAGGAGTAACAACAGCCATAAGCTGACAGAGAGCAGATTCAGGCTGGATATCAGGAGGCACTACTTCATGGTCAAGGTGGCTAGGATCTGGAACCAACTTCCTAGGGAAGTGGTCCTCGTTCCTACCCTGGGGGTCTTTAAGAGGAGGCTAGATAGACACCTAGCCGGGGTTGTCTGACCCCAGTACTCTTTCCTGCCATGGCAGGGGGTCGGACTTGATGATCTGCTCGGGTCCCTTCCGACTCTACTAACTATGAAAGCATGACTAGTTTGCCTTAAAATATAAATTAACCAATACCTGATAAGGTTGATGTAGCAACTCTTAACATCTGAAACCACAAATAGGGTCCCCAGGTAAGCGTTGTCTGTAATGATAATCATAACTTTTATTACACAAGACAGATTTATCATGCAAGAAAAAGAAACCATTAGGTATAGAGACAGAAATTATGCAGAAGTAACAGGAAAAATCTCTTGCCCTGTTCCTTTAACCTAGACTCACGTCTCAAAGATTTCTTAAATTAGTTTCTCCAGCAGGCAGTCGGAATTATTCCTTAAGCACAGGAGTTTTTTAGACCAAATTTCTCCTCAGGAAGGATCACTTAAATATGTTGAAGAGGTATATCTTCATCTTTATTTTTCTATTCAATTTTCAGGGAGCATGTGTATTATGCCAATGATTTCCTCCCCCTCAGACAGACTGTCAAATTAGATTTCCTTCCTAATTCAAGATTATAATTCAAGAAAGAAAACACTTTATATAACTTTGCATATGATTTTAGATAACATTCTAATCATATTTTTTCTCAACTATTATTCATTTCAAGAAAGTGAAAAATATTAATTTCTGCATGGGATTCCCTTCTTCCAAAGACCCTGGTCTGAGCAATGGGATTTTCCCGTTAAGCGTTTTTTCCTCTGAAATGCAACTGGTTATTTTTTGAAGGTTAACCACTACTTAAGTGAACGCTGAGAGTCTTGCTATTTTTGTGGCTGATAAAAATGCATGCCAGTTCAGTTCTAGGTTCATGTTCTAGAGCAATGATTCTCAAGCAGGGTGATGTGGCACCTCCAGCTGCCCTGGGAAAACCATTCAGAGGTATTGCGGGGTGCAACATAATGTTAGCACTTTTGGTGTGCCAACTTGGTTCACAAAATAAACCCAGAGATTTCAAGGAGGAATCCAGTGTTAAAAACAAAACAAAACATTCTGACCTGTTGTGGTCTTTCTGAGTTCTTTGCAAAAGAAGAATTGCTCTATTTTTTGGTTGTCAAAAATGAGTGGAAACTAAGAGCTGGCATTTTCCAAGAGGTGCCGAGTCTCCTGAGGGTGTCTCATGTCTTAAAAGGTCCAGAGCCACAGTTCTAGAGACTAGCCTTCACTCCTGTAAACCAGGCTCTCTCTGAGGTGTGAACAGCTATGGTCTGAGGAAGAACATGTCTGATCTCTGATACAGCAATCACATTCACTGCCCACTTTGATGCATTATAAAAATACAAGCTACAGTCTGTGACAAAAAAAATGATAAAACAGAGCATAGATTTAACATTAGCTATAAACAAACTAGAAATGACATCATTTAATCCTTGTTTCCCCCAGCACCCCCCAGCATAACAAGAAATAATGGCCACAAGTTGTTGGAGAGTAGGTTTAGATTAGACATCTGTAGGAACTACTTCACAGTTAGGGCGGCTAGGATCTGGAACCAACTTCCAAGGGAAGTGATGCTGGCCTCTACTCTGGGGGTCTTTAAGAAGCGGCTCAATGCCTACATGGCTGGGGTCCCTTGAGCCCAGTTTCTATCCTGCCCAGGCAGGGGGTCGAACTTGAAGTTCTACAAGGTCCCTTCTGACCCTACTTCTATGATTCTATGAATCCACATTTAGGAAGTGTGTACGACACCAAGCAAACCCAAACAAACCCTGCAACTGGATATTATCCATGAAACACACCCTATCCTTTGAAAACAACAAATGTTATCATTCGCTATCCCAGAAGATGATTCATATAAGTAGAGTGACCTTACACGCTGCCTTGAAGGTTTAAAATTCTGTCAAACTAATCAGAAAAATGGAACTACACTGTTCCCACCCCCAGATAGTCCCATCTAACAGCCTTCCCAGATACGCATATAACTATAGCCATCAAGGCACCATTGTCTGGATTCAGTCTAACCTTTGGATTCTGTCTCAGTGGCCTAAAGGTGGGATGGAAGGTGTGGACAACTTCCACTACTCCATACTCCTGCCTAGGCATATATGTCAAAGGTCCTTGTGATCTCTCATGTATACACCATGACCTAGAAGGATCCATGGTTGCCTACTACTCTATTAATAGCCTTCCATTTGTTATAGGGAACTGTTGGGAGATCAAGTGTCAAGGTGATTCTCAGGACAGAGGCAATCTCTAGCTCACTCAGGATTTGAACCTGATTAGGGTTAGGATTAGGGCTTTACAGATCCAAGGGATCACTAGTACAATTGTACTCAGAAGCACACAAGAAGTTAATGCACCTCGGAAAAAGCTTCAAGTTGCTGGTAGTACAGTCATCCAGCTAGCAGCTTCAGTTAGTGCAGGGTGCAGCAAGTTGTCATGAGTGCGAACAGCTAGCTGGCAGACAGAAGTACTATGCCTGTAACTATGTCTACAGAAAAATGAATATTACAGAGAAATACGGCATTTGCAAGACAGAGAGGACACTGACAAATGTCACTAACTGACACCTTGGGGGCATTTGAAAGTCCCGGAGTATGTCTACGTTTCCAACCTCACTGAGGAAGGATGGGTGCATCTTGTTTTCAGTGATTTTGTTAAAAAACATTTCCAATTTCCAGCTAAGTCTAACCAGAAAGACGAGAGACTTTCACTATTGGGAGAAGGCATATCTTTGGATTCACTAGAAAATTAATACAGATTTCTAATAAACAAAAGAACTTGTCTGAATACAGCCATGAAAGTCACCAGCTCATGAATTCAAATAAGGTTTCTTTCTTTATAAACTGTCAGTAGATGGACTTCCTGCTGGAAAGTAGCAGTAAAATATCAGCTCCCACTGGGACACACCTGTACCAGACCCAATTATGGAGTTTTTTCAAACCCCTGACAAACACTGCTAAAAATAAGCCACTGGAAAATTTTTATTTCATATGTTCTTAATGAACAGGCATTTAACTATCCAAGATATCAGAACTAATCTCTCTATAGTTTTAAGACATTTTATACATATAAGCATTAATGTCTAGTGCACAAGACCTCCCTCCCCTTACCAGCACCTTACACAAAGCCAGCTTTTATCTTACCTTCAACATTTTGCTGATTGCCAAAAAAATACATAGTGCCCAGCTTTTTTTTGCCAGAACTCAGGTTTCCAGTTGGCAAAGGATGTAGAAAGCATCCTGCCAAGGTGAAAAGCATAAGCAAAAACAGCTGCTGTTCTGTCTGCACAAAAGCACCTCAAGCTTGTTAATTAAGTTCTCAGTTGACAGCTGTTCTAACAGCAGTAATTTCTAGGCTTGTTTAGTTGCAGAAATCAGTAATCTGTGTTAGAAAGGATGTTACTACAGGTGAGTAATGGCACCGATATGGCTCTGCACAGTCCTTCAGAAAAACAAAGCAACAAGGTTAAAAAGCATTCACACAGCAGTCAGGACAAACAGTTTAGAAAGCTTTTCATCAGCCACAAGAAAGGGTCTGCTTATACTCCTTTAAAAAATATCCAAAAGAACTGAACTTTTCAATTTAACAGGAATATAATAAACTAGTTAACATAGTATTGTGGTGATGCAAATTCAGATACAACTTAATTGCACCTTGAATTCATTGGTATGCACAGATTCTTTCAAATCAAACTATAACAGTGCAAAACTACAAACTGAGTAAGCTAGAAGTACCTCTGGGGAAAAATGATAAAGTAACTCATCACAGAGCCCTTGCTTCCATTACAAAATGAGCCCTCAAGGCAAGCACTGCCTTTCCTGGGTCAAGAAAACCCCCCCAGCTATTTGAATCATTTGAAACAGTTATTTGAATCAGTATATCCCATAATCCAAAAGTATCTCAAAGTAGAGAAAAAAAATTAAATGAGAGAGAAGCACATTCAACATGAAGAGGAAAAAAATGGTTTATGTGAAAGACTAAGAGCATGGAAAGCCCACATTTGGGTTAAAATCCTGCTTTTTCTTTCCATCTTACTTAGTCCTTCAGTTTTAACAGTAAGATCTTCCAAATCTTCCTCAAGTTCTCAAAAACAATACAACCTAGGACCTAGGTGACAGAGAAGAGTAAGACATTTACTAGGAAACAGAAGCCTTTCAGAGTAAAGTCAGAAGTATTACTACAAAACATCTCAGTAAACCCTAATTTGAGCAAGAAACACCTCATTTTCTCACACACCACTTGCTCCTGGTTCAGATATAAGCCTTGTTTTTGGAAGGCACAAGGTAGAAATAAGGTTTTACAGTCATGACCAACTGTGTGATGCAGAGTATCCAGGAAGCGTGGCATCCCAGGAGACAGGCTGGGTGAGGTAGCAGGAACTTCCTCATGTTGTAGGACAGCAACAAAGCTAGGTCCTAGACTCTTGCAAGGCTGTTACTTTTTCACTGTAAATAGTTCTTTAAACAAGTTACTATAAACAAAGTGTTGTTTCCATCAGGGTTTGAATTACACTGGGGGGGGGGTTAGATATGCTTCATATGCTTCTGCTATTTATTTTTCACATTACAAATCATATCACAAATATAGTAATAGTATAAAATATAGTTCTAGATTTCAAATCTAGAAGTGCAACTGGGGAAGGGTAAGCAGGGCTCCAGCCCCAGATGCTAAATAAGACGGGGTGCCAGAATCGCCCCCCTCCCCCTCTCCAGGGAGTCTTTGTCAAAGAAGGGGCAGCCTGCAGGGGAGGGTGAAAGGGAGGGTCAGCCGCCAGGGAGCCCAGCCACAGGGCTACTGCCACTGGAGCGGAGCAGAGGCTGCTACAGCAGTGGTGGCAGAGTCAGCAGTAGCCCAGGAAGGTAAGCCTTCTCTCTCCCGCCCACAGCACTCCCCCACCCCTCCACCAGTCTACAGCATTCAGCATGCCACTCTCACGTGCTCACTATGCTCCTGTTTAAATCCCCTCTGACTAA
Organism: Caiman crocodilus; assembly: GCA_030014935.1. Taxonomy (NCBI): domain Eukaryota; kingdom Metazoa; phylum Chordata; order Crocodylia; family Alligatoridae; genus Caiman; species Caiman crocodilus. The sequence goes on from JAGPOW010000304.1 coordinate 45,462,086, forward strand.
AGAAATCTAGATGCTTTCACTAGGAGAATTAGGTCAAGATGGGAAAGTACTTTTTTGGTAATAGAATTTTCCAGTCTGTACTGAAAGATTGATTTGCAACATAAAATACATGCTCAAGTAAGTCAGATAAAGTCAAAAAGTACAGTTAAAGTATATAACTACAGAAGGACTTTTTTACATAACACATGTTCTGTCAGCTTACCACTGGTTATGAGGAATGATAGTTTCAAAATGCTCAGCATGCCAACAGCCAACTTAACTGGCAGCAGAACTGCAGATACATCAGGGAGACAAACCTTGCAATACTGCCTCTGCAATTAAAACCACTTCACTGTGGACTATGCTGAAGTCAAGAGTTCATTATATTACAAAGTGAACTACAACAAGGAACATCACTTAAATATATTATTAGCTCTGTTATCTGAAAAACAGGAAATTGATAGGAGCTTATGAATTTCTGACCCTACCCATTCTTTAAAAAAAAAAGCAGTCATTCTGTTTTGGAAGGACAATGCAGTAGCAACCCTCTTGTCATGACAGCACATTGAGCAAGACAAGTGTAATTAGAAACCATAATGGACTAACTGACCTTTTAACTTGAAACCATGGAAGAGACCTAAAATCATTAGCCAAAATAAGCTGAGAAGAACTCAATACGTACAAGGAATTAATTTATCTTTTTACAGGTGGATGTGGCATACCACAGAACTCCCATTTTTGTTGATCTATTCCATGCGGGCTTCAGGATTACTCTGTACCCTTCCCTGTAAGCAAAGTCATTTTCAGTTTAGTTGCAAAACATTCAGCTTAATTATAATTTCTTTCCAATATGGAAAAAAGTTATGTTTTCTTCAACTCAGCAGAGGACCTGTAAAGCTGCCAATGCCAGCTGAGCTCCAAAATTTTATGATGTAGAATTTCTATTCAAAGTACTAAATGTACCTTTACTCAAGATGCAGTGGACCAGGAGGCATTATTATTTACAACATACTTTTTTTTGTATCCCAGCTGTGATAATGAGTTGTAGACATGCTGGTCTAAACTGACTATTTAATAGTGCGTATAGAAAACCTACAATACAAAACATTTTTAAAGCAGCTGTTTGTAAAAACATCATGGCTCAGCTTGGACTAGTAGGTCTTCAATTCATTTACTCAGTTGGAATATATAAAAACATGCAGCAGATAACAGCAACTCTTGGTCTAGTTTTCCTTAAGTGAAGTTATAATGAAGCTTACTCTGTCAAGGTAAAAAGCAGTGAACAATAAGAGCATGTTATGTTCTATAAGATATTCATATTTTTATTTAAAAGTTTAATAAAAATATAAGGATTACATAATAGCTTGGGACAAGGGTGGGGGGGGGAAAACATCTTAACTATGGCACACCATGCTTTTCAATACTCACAATGTATAACTAAAAAGCAGGAAGAACATCACATAGCCATTCAAATATGCAGGATTAACAAATGCTTTGATGTTGCTAAAAACTTAGTCTTTAGTGCCTTTCCTCACCCCAATGTAGATGGAGAGTGCTATTCAGAGAGGTGCAATTAAATGTCTATTGCACAGCCAACTGAACTCAAAAGAAGTCTTAAGCTGACTTAAGTGTGTAATCAAAACCCCTGTAAAGTGACTTGAGGACTGTACTGAAGAGCATGTCACCTTCTTGTATACCAAACAGTGAGAAAGCAGTGTACCTATCCTCCTTTTCTGCATACAATGTGCTCTCCAATCATCATACTCATTCTGACATGGTCTCCTGCAGAACCAGAGTAGGAACATTTAAGAAAAGATTTCCACTGGAGAAGATCTGAATTATAGATAACAATTTTGACTTTTTACTACTTGAATATTGTCACATTTGGTAATTCTGTGGCCTTGTTGAAAAAATATTTTTGCGCTTCCTTCCACGGATTCCTTAACAAGAAAAAGGAGATGGGGAAACTTAAGAGCCACTATTGACTTAGACATGTATATGGAAGTCTAATACCTTATTGCTAAACCCATGACACTTATACTGTACAGGTTTTGCTGCTTATGCCATCTTACAAACACTAAAGCTATATTCTTTTTCTTCTTTCCCAAATGTACACTAACATGTCAGCTGAACAGTAACATACTCCAGACCCCACCTGCTCAATACTCATACTATAAACACATATTACAGGGGAAATTTATCTCAATATTTCCTTCCTGCAAAGCTTCACCTCTTGCTAGAATCACTGTTTAAGATGCCCAAGCTCCCATTCCAGCGTCTTCCATTTACCCTTTTTCTCCTCTTTATCTAAGAGAACTCAACCCATGGAAGGGAAAAACCTGATTTATAATCCTTGCCCAACTTCCTTCAAAACCCATGGCAACAACACTTCTTCAGAAGGAAAGACAGAAAATTCGCACCAAAGCTGGGATCCTCTGTTGCAGTCCTACTAGCTTTCTTCACTAACATCACAAATCAGTGATGTGACAGGGAGTGACAGGGTAATTGTAGCTACATGACAGTGATACAACTATGTGGCAAAAGCCTCTAATAAGGCCTGTGCAGCACAAGACAGCATCATGCAAGTGATCCCATCTGAGCTATCTCACTTTGCACTTGCTACCTCTGGCAAGAAGACCAGTGTACCCTGGTTACCATGGTACTACATCTAATTAGTTTTGCTGACCAGCTGTCCCAAGTTGGCACATGAAGAGCTAGCTTGAGTACCTCTGCACAGAGCTGCCTTATGCCAGCTACAAATTTTGCTACAATCCAGTTAGTGCCCTGGCCACCGCATTCATAAATGGCTTGGAGTATCTCTGCATGGCACTGCGCTGTGCAGGGCAGACACGCTTTGAATGACAAGAGCATGTTCTAGCTGTCTCCAAGGCAGCAAGACAAACAAATGTGCTTTCTCCTCTCTCCACCTGCAGTCCCTGGGTTACAGACACAAAGAGGAATTTTCTTTTTAAACATTAGCACAAAACTGGCTCTAATACTTAGAATGCTGCCAATCCCATACCAAATCTCAGAATAAGGATCAGGAAAATGTATGTTTAAATAAAATGCCAAAAGTGAACATCCTGTAGCCTAACTGCACCCTTTGAAATATTATTTGGTATTTTATGAAAGGACTTTATTTTCAAGTCATTTATTTTTTTCTGTTTCTGTGCTTGCTTATTATAATTAACAGCTGATTATGCAACTATTACACTGCAAACTGAACTCCTCCAGTTTCAGTGCACATAGATTCCTTGCCTGCGATTTTGTAGCAGTGTAAAAGTAAAAAAGCGTCAAAGGGGTGTCGAACACATTTTCCTTGGGAGCACAGGTGATTCAAGAGGACAATTTTAGAACTGTAAGGATACAGAACTCACTTGCTCAGCCTGCGTGCAAACAGTGCTACCAGCTTTACTGGAACTACTCATGTAAATAAAGACAGCAGGAAAATATTTTTCAAATGTTCCTAATTTCCAAGAGGTTTTACAACAGAAAGTGATTTCCTGGAAGACTGAAGCAAAGAAGGAAGATCAGATACATCTGTGCTTAAACATCTTTCTTCCAGTTCCTCCAGTCATTTACCATAAGTTGATAAAATGTAATAATCAGATTTGAATTCAGTAATTATTTTTGCACTTTAAATAGACAAACATAATCATGACTTGTCCAATACATCACAAATGTTGAATTAACAACAAACTTACAGGATCAATGGGAGGCAAGAGGTCTTTTTTCTCTTGCTCATCTTCTTCTTCATCTGTGCTGTATTCTTCCATAGTTTCTCCACTTGCAAAGTGAATTACCCTTCTTGGAATTTTCTTCTTCTTCCCTATGATTCCCAATTCCACATTCTCAAAGCCTCTATCATCATTTGAGTGCTGCTGAAAACCAAGAATAGAACCAGTCTCAAACACAAGCTTCTACAAAATTAACATTAAAACTGGAGAAGTGGTTTTCCCCAGACATCACCACACACCTGTCAGCTCACTGATACCCCTGAGACTTCAGCTAGAGATAAAAAGGATTCTCTTAAAAAAAGGTGATGTGGCTGTAAGGCAACAATTTCCCAAGCTTTTTCAAGATGAATTCCCCACATCACAAAAATTATAGCAATCACATTCATTTCAAGTTTGCCATTTTTCTTAAAAAGCCTATACAAACTGAGCAATCACTCAGCTCAAACTGCTTAGACCTTAACAGGACAGGTCTTCTCCTGTTTTTATATACATTGTTTGTTAACTTGCCTGCTCACCAGTGTTGACATTTAAAGTATTAGCTTCTGAATTAATATCCACTAAAGTAAATTAATCAATTCAGACCACACAGCTGTTTCAAATTTAGGCAAACATCTACAACAGATCAATTCATTTAACATTTTCTAGGTTTCCTCTGTAACCCTGAAATCTAGCTTTAAAAAAAATACAAGCTGAAAAACTGAAGAATAATTAAGAGGCTGCCATGCTGCTTGGGTACAATACCCTTGCCTCACTCCCCCAAGTCTAATCTTTCATGCCCAATTCACAGTGAATGAGAAGGCCCACAGCCCACAGTTGGGAAAATGTGCAATGAAACACAAAACCAGATAGCTATGAGTATGCAATCTATATTATTTGCAAAGAAGAATGGATGTTAAAGACTTCCTTGTTCTTCCTAACAAACTCTACTTCCTCATCAGGGTTTTTGAAGCCTCCTGTAGGGTTCTAGAGAGTTCTGCTAAACAAGCTACAGAACTAATACACCAGGCAGTAGCAAAAAACATAATAAAGCAGCTGAATGAGTTGAAATCAGGGAATGGCTTTGGAGGAATCGAAGGCAGTGGACATGCATGTTATGTGCAGGGATCTGGGTTTTCCATTTCCCATGGGAAAAAGGAAAACACTACAGATTTCCCCTTTTACCCCAGAAAAATGCGTATTTTTCATTTTAATGGAGAAACCTGTGGATTTTACAGTTTTGCAAACTGCTCTCTGCCAACTGGCAGAGTTCCAGCCTGCAAGGGGCTGGGGGGAAGCAGGAGGATAGCAGGGGGCAGAGCCTGGGGAGCAGCCTATCAAGCAGCCTGGAAAGTAGCTCCTGCAAGTAAGTCTGGTGGGAAGGAGGGAGCATTAAGGCCCCCATATTGAAGAAGTGAGGGAGCTGGGCAGGACTGGAGCTGCTGCCCACCCAGGGCAGTGTGTGAAGCTTGAGAACTGTGGCCGGAATGCGCAGCCACAAGAACCCAGCGGGGTGTGGGACAGGGCCACAGGCAGCTTATCGGGGGAGGGAAGCAACCAGTTCCCCATCCCTACACACACTCCCACAGGGGGCATAAGGGACTCGCATCTGTGCAAGAGGTAGGGGTGGGTGCAGGCTACCAGCTATGGATTCAGGACTCCCCACCCTGCTGCTCTCCCCCAGAGCAGCTGAGTGGGTGGCACTTACTGCAGCAGGGCAAAGTGGGCTCAAGCAGGGAAGCTCCTTACCACTGTAAGACCCACAGCACCCTAGTGAGGCATTCCCCGCCTGCCCTACAGCAGAAGGGGCAGCAGCACAAAGTTGTGTTTCTTGCTGTTGTCAGAGGGAGGGGACGCATTGCCAAGGCAGCATGGAGCCCAAAGTGGCAACAAACTTCCCCGGTCAACCCCACTTTGCCCTTTATTTATAGATATGTAGCATTTATTTTATTATAGTGATTGAGGAACTACCAGGCTTCCAAATTGCTTTAAAACTGTAAATATATCAACAAAACATTGTGTTCAATTGATACATATACTGTACATACATATACGTAGACATATACCAGGCACAGCTGGTGAACCCAGACTGATGGGGTAGTGGAGTGTCCCATGACAGCAGGGGGGATGGGTTTGCAGCCAGCCAGGAGTGGGGGGTGGGGGTTGCAGCCAGCAGCGGGGAGGCTGCAACCCACCTCCCGCGCCTGTGAGATGCTCCACCACCCCGCCAGTCTGAGTTCACCAGCCACTCCTGACATTATATATATATATTAGACATATACATACATTTCATTTAAATCACAAATTTTGGGGGTTTATCAGAGAATTTGCAATTTTTAATCAGAGTATTTGCAGGTTTTGGGGGGTTTTTTTAATCAGAGAAAACCAGAAACCCTGGTAATGTGCTACTCCCAGAGAGGAGGAAGGGACACTGAGGTCCTGTGCTACATTTAGTGCAAAAAGGGAGGCCAACCCAGTCTTTATTTCCAACCCCAGTAGCTGCTCCACAAGATCCCAGGTATTCCTAATGTAGCGCTTGCTGCTGCTTTGATTATGTTGTAGAAATGGCTCTTTAAATTATTCCCGATTAGTTATTGCGGCAGGCTCCCCAAGTTCTCCTGAACACAAGCAAGAGAAAGGAAATGGCAATTTTTAATAGTTTGAAATTCAACTGAAGTTGAATGCAATTTCAGGGAGAAAAGAAATAGCATTTCTTTTGCCTAAAGTCATTCTCTTTGCCAAGTTTCAAAGCCCTGCTGGCAAACCAAGGAGAGGCTGGAGCTTCTCAAAAAAAGCCTGTCAGAATCCTTTTGAATGGTAGGTTAGGCAAGCTAAAATCTCAAGGTTACTACCATGTTTCCTTATAATAAAAAGTGTCAGCCACATAATAGTAGCCCTGTCTCTTGGACTAATGTCATAGAACCAGCTTCATATGAACTATTTTTTTATGTTATTTTTCTGGCATGATACAATGATTCCATTTTTAATTGTTTTATCCAGTAGATAAACAGCTACTGAAGAGCACTGTTTCTTAAGAGCCACTATCACAAATATTGTGGTAAACAGTATAAGCTTGTGCCAGAAGTGTCTTCTGACATTTGGCACAAAAGTTGAATACTTTACATTTCCTATCTATATTTAGCATAATCTATACAGACCACATCTATATGAAAAGGTGAGGAAAATGAGCTCTAATTCCAGGGCTGTCAGAACTGTACTTTTCAATTCCACCGTCTCACACATAGAAATACCAAAACAGAATGGAGAGGGTTCATAGTTTAAGAGCATATATAATAGTTCAAGCAATTTGCTGGAATAAGGTAATGCAGAAGTCAAAGCAATGAGTAGGTGAATAAAGAAATAAATAATGTATTTTAGCAATCATATTACATGGGTGAAATTATTTGATCTGTATCAGAGAGGAGATTAGACTCCCCTGCACCATGGAACAGGAGCAGGTACGTAGTCTGATCTCCTCTCTAATATAGATCATTAAAAACCACACACATACCCCCCCTATTAATGATTTGAATGAACTCATTTTAACAAATTAATTATTTTAATCATTCAGTAATGCTTAATTATTTTTAATTTTACATATTATCTTAACATTATTTTTATTATTATTTTATTTTTATGACTCAAAAGGATTCTGAGAAACTTTTTTGAGAAGTTCCAGCCCTTCCTTGATTGCCTCTCTTCTCTCAATAAATATTATTTTAGCAAGACAGACACCTGACCGTCACAAGCCAAACTAGAGGTCATCTACCTGCTCCTGCTCCATGGTGCAGGGGAATCTGATCTTCTCTCATATAGACCAAATAATATCACCCATTTCCAGAACCCAATAATTTTTTGACTGCAGGTGATTCCCACAGAGACATCCAGTCTTTTCTGAAGACCTTAAGTGACAGAGAATGCATCACCTTCCTTGATAATTTGTCCCAACAGGAAAACATACTAGCTCAGGTCCTATAAGATACCTGTTACACCCCAGCTGATACTTGGGTAAAGGCAACTGAGCTGTTACAGTAATCACATGCTATTAAGATCATGATCCTATAAACACTTTTTGCATATGCACACAAATAGCCCCTCAGAGTTCAATAGTATTAGTCATGTGTCTAAAATTTCTGCAAATGGAATCACTAGTAGGATTGGTACCTTAATGTGTACCTGAGTCCATCAGTATTTGAAAAGAGTAGTTACCCATAGAGTTTGCAACAAAGTTATCTTCATAGGTGGAGGGAGAAAAACATTTTTGAGGGTGTATGAGTGTGCATGCGCATATCCACCCTAGCAGGTAAGTCTGTGGGAGAAGGGGTGGGGGAGGGGAAAGGGCTGTGGTAGGGGCAGATTGAGGCCCCAGTGGTAAGGGAGGGAGCAGTACACAGGCAGGAGCAGGGGCTGCAGTGAGTGGGGCCTTGGCCAGGCCAGGTGGTAGGACAAGTGGAGGCCATGTCCATCTGTCCATTGTTGTCATGCCCCCCCCCACAAAATCTGTGCATGGAGTGGAGGCGGCTGTTGCTACATACGGGGCTTTGAGCCCTGCTGCCGAGGGCCATGCAATGCTACGTGTCCTGCCACTGAGTGTGTAGCGCAGTGCAGTGTTGGCAGGCACATGGTGTCCGCTGCTCCTGGGACGGCTGCAGAAGGGAGCAAAGCAAAGCACTGTTGACCTTCCCCCATCCCACAGCAGTGAGGGAGGGAGTGGGGCTGAGGCAAGCCCTGCACAGCCAGAACAGGGTGCAGGATGGAGCTGCAAGCAGCTTGTCCAGGGGAAGCCTGGCATGAGGAGGGGATGGCAGCTCCCACTATTGCATGCACCCCAGAAGGGCAGATCTGGAAGCCTGCCTTTGCCCCACACGCAGTGGTAGGACACACATGGCATTGGACTCGCACTGCTCTTCAAGCAGCAGCCCCAAGGACCACAGTTAAGGCTGCTGGGGCCAGCAGTTGCTGGCCTCAGCCTCCCCCACCCCACCCGAGCTAACCTGCCACACACCAAAGTGCATATGGCATGGGCATTCCCTGGGAATAAGTAGCAGCGGTACAGAGTGTGCTGGTGCTACTTGTCCCTGGGGAAACAAACATTTACACTAGTCTGGACATGGCCAATAGCACAGAATTGTTTTCAATGCTATGGTTTGCTACTTAAAATCTCTAGGCTTATCTTGCAAATCATGCTTACAAACCTAACAATGTATGGCACCTCACAGCACCTTTGAAAGGATCTCAAGGTACCTCAGGGTGCTGTGGCACCCTGGTTGAGAATCTCTGCATTAGCTTAACAACTGGACAGGAAATAAATCTAGTAAATACTCCATCTGTAAGAGAGATTAGTCCCATTTGCATTAAAGGTACTGTTGCAACACTAGGAAATGTAAAAAAGAAAAAAAAAAAGGACAATTCATAGTTTCAATATTTTTGCTGCTAGCAGAATTTACAGAACAAATCACTAAGTTTGCATACAGCAATTTTCTGTTAGTAAAATTTGCACTCTTCCCTTTCCCACTCCTGTATAAACAAAATATGTCACCTCATAAGGAACTCATAGGACAAAAAATGGCTACTGGCCACGAATGAGTTTTCAGCTTCCCTCAACCTGCAGGAGAAATTATTTGGGAAGTGAAGAGAATCTGATTCTCAGGCAACTGAACAGATGTATTTAAAACTATTTTGACATTTGCTTTAATTAAAGCTAAGAAATTACTACCAACTCAACTCTGATGTTTTAGCAACTGCAGAGCAGTTTGCATAGTTACAGTTTCTACAGCAACCTTTACCTTTTCCTGGGTGTATACCTTAAAAAAAGAGTCTTTACATGTCCCTACAATATGGAAACAAATGCCATAAAAATTATGATAATGGCATCTGCCTCTCCACTTCCTCAAGAGAAACCAAATTCTCTGGATAATTTACAATTATTTTGGATAATTTAAAATTGATGTTTAAATCACACCTTTTCAATACCTTTAGACGCATCTCTGTAGAATTGTGTAAAAATAAAAAACCTTAAGGTCTTAGCTAATTAACACAGCACTTTGATTTATTTGTGCAACAAACCTGTAGAGTTCTGATTTTGAATAACAGTAAAAACAATTTCCAAATAAAGTAAAAATGTGTGAGGTATGATAAATTAGGTCAATGGGTTACACCAACCCTGTAACATTATAAACCCCAAGTTAAATATTAGCATAGGCCATGAGCAAAAATAAGTGTAGTAGTATTCCATCTATTTGTTCACTTCAAAAAAAAAAAAATCACCATACAACTGGCAGTTTACTAACTGAAGGAGCCATGCCACCGAACAGCAAAAGTAATCAGGACTTGCCAATTCTTTGTGCTTCAACGTTCAACCTTGGCTATTCGTGCACACAGCTAAACAAGAGTATGTCTACACAGCAGTTGATTAGGGTAGCTCCTTTAGCACTGGCAGCATTCTGTTCACAGCAGTGTGGGGTTCAGCACACCTAATTTACCCTACAGAGAAATTTATCCTACCCTAAAACTCTTCAGTTCAGGTCCTACTTATTAATGCATCATTTTCTTGGCCTTTACAAATGAAGTCAAAGAAAACTGATATTCTGAACATCCATTCAAAATGCTGCTGTACAGCTCATTCCATGTCACCACTCTTGGCATTCTTCCATAGCACCCCCCTCTCCACTGCATCAGACTGCTTTTCATTTTCCAGGCCCAGCTCAACCTCTCCTAATAGCACATCAATGGTGCTCAACCTCTGGCCCATAGACCAAATCCAGCTCTGAGAGACATGACAACTAATGCTGTCACTGCTTCTCCACCATCAATTTCCAGACCCATAGGGAGTCCTGTGGGCCAAATGACATGGACCTGTGTGCCAGACTGCATCAACACATAACAATGCTCTGAGGCCAGACTGAGTGCACTGGATGGGGCTGGGCTGGCACTCTGCATCCCACCCCCAAGCTGGATCTGACCCACAGACCAGCCCTGGCCTCTGGCCCATGGGGCCAAAAAGCTGAGCACCCCTGTCCTACATCATTTCTCATACCATCAAAATGCCAACTCTGCTTCTAACACTTGTTAAACCTGCAAAAGAAATGCCTTTGATCCCTTTCCCAGACTGCCAGAGGTGCAAATTTCCACAACGCTGATTTCCTTGTTCTCTTTCAAATTCACCTTTAAAAACTCTCCTTTGATTTGTAACACCTACAAAAAGCTTTGCAACTATTAGTTAACAGAGTGCTAGTTTCCTTGTGCACCCCTGTCTTCTCACTTGTTCGCTCATGCCTGGATTGTGATTTTTTTTAAGCAGAGCCCATTTTTTTCATTCTTTATGTGCACAGCATTTTGGTCTGTGACCATGTCTTCTTGGTTCTACTGCACTATAAAGGGACCGACCAGCAAGGTTACAAATAAGCCTGTACGGCACTTGCCATTATGTCTTACCTCTGGCAACATGAGAGCCCCCACTTTACAAACTATAAAATAAGGAAAGCAGGACTGTTTTATGTATAAATCTTTTAAACCCATTAGATATTTTGATCTGAACAAAAAAAGAATCTACGTCCAATGACAGTGTTTCTTCCAGGTAAAAACCTGTTAATCTGTGCAGGCTTGGGACAATGCCTAAAGTCTGGGGCAATGATCTAAAACAAGAATGAAACAACAAAAGCAGGAAGCTCAGAGACACAGTGCAAAGGTTGGCAGGCCATAGTGACAAATGTCTATTCACATCTTCCTCCCAGTCTTTTTACTGATCCCCTCTTCTTTTATTGTCGTCAGGGCTTGCAGGTTTTTTTAAATATTTTTATATATTCTACTGATCCACCAAAACAGAGAAAGCATAAAAAGCTAGGAATTTGCTTTAATAATAAAACTCAATGAAATGCAGAAGTCAAACTGTGCAAGGACATTGTAGGTTCTTCATAAATACAGGTTTAACTGTCTTGGTGGCACTAGGGAAACCTGTTGGGTTAAAAACAACTGTTGGAAAGCAGTGTCCCTTACATATCAGGCAGCTGCATCTCAGTGCGCTTGCCATGTTGCTAACACAACATGCCGAAAGCTGAAGCCTGCCTTAATTCAACATTTATCAGGCTCATTTGTAACAGGCATTATTAACAAGGTGTAGCAGAAGAGGTGTGAAATGGGGCATATCTGCCAGAAAGGGTTATGGAGTGTGAACAGAAGAGCAACCAGAGGGAAGGTCCCTCAGAACAGGCAAGAGCTTGTGTAACCCCCCAGCCACAGAGAGTCAGGTGTATTAATTACAAGACACGAAGTGCTTCGTCAGTAAGCATCTACACGTAAGTGCTGCTTAATCCTACAAAACGTTTCCAGGGCAGAGTCTCCCCGAGTGCACACGGGACCCCCAAGGGAAGCGGGGGGGGGGGGAGGAGTTACTTGAAGCCTTCACCCTTGCAAGCAGGTGAAAGACAGGCGAGCCCCCACCTGCCAGGCACTGCCCTGTCACAGCTGCGTCCCCTCCCTTCCAGCTCGGTTAGCAGTGACCTGAGGTTCACGACAGGCCTGTGAAGGTGGAGACGCCCGCGCCGAAAGGGCTGGCTGGGCCTGCCGGGGACAGCTCGCTCCAACCCCGCGGCAGGGCAGGCGGCGGGGAGACGCGCGGCCCCTCCCAGGGGGCCCCAGGTCCGGCGCCGCGGCTCCTTCATGCCCGGGGCTTTCCACCCACCCAGCCTCCCTCCCGCTGGTTGGTGTGGCCTCACCTGCTTCTGCTCCTGCTCCTGCTCCTGCTCCATGGCGCGGGGGACGGTGGTGGGGGCGCAGTAGAGAGTGATTGCAGACAGCCGCTGCTCCATCCTCCCCCTGGCGAGCCCGAGCACAGCGCCTGCCGCACCAGGCCGGAGCCGCCTCCGCCGGACCGGGGAAGTGAGGTCACAGCCGGCCCCGCCCGCCGCTGACAGCCCCCAGCCCGGGCACGTGCTGGGCCGGAAGCACCAGAGCGGCGAGCCACGGGGCCCGCAGACAGGGCTTTCCGGGCGTCCCCGCTGCCACAACCGCCAGGGAAGGGCGCCCGTGGGCGTTGGGCCGCTGCGGGCTCAGGTCCTGCCCCGGCTGGCGCTCGGCGTCTTCGGCAGCAGCTGGGCCCGGCGCGCGGCAGCTCCCCGGTTGCGGAGGCCCGCTGGCGGGGGTGGTGCGAGCTGCCTTGGGGCCGCAGGATGGTGTCCGGGCTAGGGCTGGCGCGGCCAAAATTGCCCTTGCGGATTGGACAGTGCACATGGCCCGCCAGGAGCGGCCGGGAAGACCTCGCCTTCTTGCTTGCCCAGCCCTACAGGCGTTCACGTCTACGTGGTGCCGCTCCCCTGCGGGCAGAAAAACTCATCCCCTTCCCAAGAGGGACGCGGGGGCTAGGGCTGTTCCGTTTGGGAAGAATGGAGGTCTGTAAGAAGGGCGCAAAGGCTGTGGCTTATGGGAACAAGGGCGCGGCCGCAAGTGGGAAGGACAGGAGAAGCCATTATTTGGAAAACTGAAGTTGTTGAAGGACAATACCATGCTTTGATGATTTTATCTGCTTTCCAGACAACCTGCAAAACTAGATTGAACGAGGAAAAAGGCTTGCAAACAGGACAAAAATAGGAAGCTTAGAAAGGGACCATGTTCATGAGGGGAAGATGGTGGTAGTTTTGATAAATCTAACTGAGACACAAGGATCTTGCCCTGCTTGAACAGTTAGGCCAGTCTACATTACCACTTAATGATGACATTTTTAGTTAAGATCAGTATAATTGTATACTGTTCTTAAGCCCCTTTTTTCCTAACGGTTTTGGCAGTATGAACAAAGCCATCTATTTTCAGAAAGCCATTTTACTACTTATACCATGGTTCAGACTCCCAAAACAAATAAATGCTCCACTTCAGAACACAAAAAGATACAAGGGCCATCAGCTGGGTGAAAGGATGCATTTTGGTAGAGGTTAATAGTATAGCTAGTCTCACAGTTGTGGAAAAACATGGTTTAGAGAAGCCAAAAAAATTCTGCTGGAATGATTGAAACAGTTGTGCTGCCCTAAAAAAAAAAAAAAAAAAAAAAAAAAAAAAAAAAATCCTACTTAGAGGGGAAAAATGCTCAGCAGCATGCTTCCATAGTCCTTCACTTGAATATGCAGCTCCCAGATGCCCCCAGGAACATAAAGGCTGCTGGTCCCAGCCTCCCCTACCCCACCCAGAGTAACCTGCCACATGTCAAAGCATGTGGGGCACATGGGCATTCCCTAGGGATAAGCAGCAGCAGCAGCATAAGATGGACTGCTGCTACTTGGCCTCTAGGAAAACATGTCTGCACTCACCTGGATGCACCTGTTGGATCCTTTTCTTGGTTTTTTGATTCTTCTGTGATGTTTTGTAAGCATAATATCAGTTCAAAATCATCATCTATAGTTACTGGCTCATCCTTTGGGTAACTTTTTTTTTCCTGGAATTGAACCTGGATATGTGGGTGTGACTTGTAATCAAGACAATATAATAACTGAGATACAGATCTTGAATGCCCCTCTTCTCTAAGCTAGGAAAGCAACTGGTTAAAGCAGAGATGACAGTTCTACTGGAGGGTAGTTACTGGTTTTGGGACCATTCCTAAATTTTTTTCTTGATGACTGAGAAGGTAGAATATGTTTAAAAAATTTGCCAAAGATAAAAGTTGGGGTTCATTGTCCATAAAGAAAAGGATAAGAATTTCTTATAGATGACCTTGTGGACTGAACTAACTAAAATGGCATGACATGCAGTTAAGTGGAAGTTCTTGCACTAAGGAACTAATAAAGAGCATGTTTCCAGCTCTAGAGCATCCATAGGAGGTGGAAAAGTAGCTGGGTGCACGAGTTAATCATAGCACAAACATGAGCTACCAATGGGACTTAGCAAGGAAAAGGAAATGCAACTTGAGCATCAAGTAAGGTATTTCCAGTAGGTAGGGTGTGGCAATGTAGTTTTACATGGGACTAGTGAGAACTCAAAAGAGGAAAAAACAAAAACAAAAAAAAAAAAAAAAACACACATGTAGGGAGAGAAATAAGAGCCTAACTTATTTAAGATGGACTTCACTAAACACATCAACATGATCATGATGATGATGATGATGATGATGATGGGATCTTAGTCACTTTCTAAAGAAGAAACAAGTCTAACCAGATAATTTAGATCTAATTAAGATACCCCCTACCTATCAAACATCAAATGCAGGTGTGTTTAACAAGGCTGGATATTCTTGTAGGGCAGGCAGGCCCAAAGAAGTTTGCAACTGTAAATCCATCTCAAGAAAAAAAACAAGTGATAAATTCTTACATTTTTGTTTGTTTGGGGTTGTTTTGGTTTTTTTTTTTATTGCTGCTACCTGAGGCCCCAAAGCAGCTGCATGATAGATTAAAGAAGCATTTAACAGACTTGCAGTAACTAAGTAAAACAGTCTATAGATTATTTTACGTACACCAGGATTGTTCTACTCTTCTCATAGTCTCAAGAGAAGATTAAATTTAAAACAATAGAAACACTGACAAACACAACAAAAGTGAAATTTCAGTAATTTTAACGTTGTTGCCAGTTTAAAACCTATTTAGGTTAGTGCTAACAGAGATGCTTGCTATGCTCAGCAGATGGCATCTGTTTGACTTGAAAATACACATTAATCCATACTCTTAACTAAAGTCCTTGTATAAGAGTGATCATCCACTCAATACTAAACACAGACATCCCAGACAAATTTAGTGCCAGAAACAGACCAAAACACCCAGGAAGTCTAGTATAAAATAAATAAAGATAAAAGAAAGAAAGAAATCAAATGTTACAGCAAATTCCTGCCTATGCCTGTGCCCTTTGATAGCGGTTTGTTGCCAGTGCTAATGGAATTAATTGTCCAGTTGCTAGCAAACAGGTGTCCGTCAGCTATCACAACTGGTTGCCTTGTTGGCAGTCTCAGCAGAAAGGCTAAAGAACAGATGCCATGGAAACTGAATTAATAGTAGCATGAAGTGGAAACTAGCACAAGAATTGCTGTGCTCTGCTCATTTGGGAGTGAAAGCTCAAATCTTGCTCATTCAATAGGCTCTCACTTCACTTATCAAAATAGAAGGCAAGCTGAAGAAGCTTCTACTACCTCATGAATTGAAGGTCTGGAACTGAAAAGGGCTAGAGGGCTGCCAAAGTTATGGGGGGTTTTTAGCTAACATAATAAGCAGCTGCCTCACCCTAGCTAGAATCTTCTAGACCCTTTTGAAATTCTAGATAAACCAGTCTCCCCAAAATACACACATGGAAATATCTATTTTTAGGTCAGTAGGCACTAATATCAGAAAAATGTCCTAATCTGTCTGTAGGTCATTGGTCAGGATGGAGGGGGACAAACAGGGAGTAAGGACAACTGGATTCCACCCCCCCCCCCAGCTGCTGGATTTAAATTGTAATTCCTACTGAAAACATTTTAAATTAACAAATCTATGACTACAAGCTTTATCACTGATTGAAGGTTAAAAATATATTATCTTAAAATTTAAGAATATTTATAGCAGTCTCTCAAGAGTGATGAACCACTTTTCTATGCCATCTACTTACCAAATTACACATCACTGCCTAGTTCGCTAGTTCTCTCTAGTGGTTATTTCAATAACTTACAGTTACAAAAAAAAGTACATGGAAAGAGGCAGCAAAACAAAGGAGGGGGAAGTGTGGGGCAAAGCAGGGTGGGTTATGTCTATTTTTAGTTCTTTAACTTTTCAGGCCTATGTTGTGTTTCATATTTCATAGAAAACAAGTGTTTTAGAAGTTAAAAATATTTCTCCTACAAAACAGGACTAGGGATGGATGAGTTGTGCACAACAGAATGGTGTAGGAAGTAAAGGTTCCTGTAAGCAGTTATTCAGCAACCCTCAGCAGGTGTAATGTCACAAAAATATTTTTTGCATCACTATGGGTTCACTTTCACCTTAGCTAGAGTTATCGTACATCCAGGTTTTCCTGAACATGTCCGCCCATCTCTGTTCAGGAAGTTTTTTAAAAATATCAACAAATGTCTGGGATTTTGCACTGTTCAGCATAGTTTTTACCAGCACTTCCTGGCTTGCCCTAGCAAGGAGCTGCTTGGGGCTGGAAAAGCCAAGAGGGGGCAATTGGAGGCAGAGGGCATTATATGCATCTGCATGTATGCATGCTAGCCACCTATGTGCAGCCAGGCGGGGTGGTGGGACCAGCCTCAGCAGCTGGATGCAGATAAGTCTGTGGTGGTGGAGAGCCACAGGGTGGAGTCCAGGAGGGGCTGATTCTCCCCCTCCCTCACCCCCACCAAAATTAACAGACTGAGCCCCTTTGTTGCCGGAGTTCACCTTGTTTCTCTTCAATATCAACCTACTTGCCACTTCTAAACTTAAGGATATGGTCTTGATGTAATACAAGTATAGATTACAAAAAGCAAGCCTGTATTAACATGAGACTTCTTATGTGTCACACTGGACTAGCACATTGCTATTTGTACACATTTGAAAAACCTCACTATACAGTTTGCGTGTACTATAGTTAAGGAAATGCCCATTGCATATACTGCTGCTCTAGGAAAACCAGTCCCTGGAGCTGACCCTATCTGCTGATAGCAAATAGGCATTGAAACAGCCATAAAACAGACAAAACTATAGTTTTTGAATACATTGAAATAAAGAACCATTTGTCAACTGACTTGACAGTCTGCAACTTGGGCTGTACAAAAGCACACTGCTTCACTGTTTACTTTCAATGCATTCATTCTTTTTAAGTATGACTTTCATAAGGGGCATTCAACCCTAGTTCTAAACTTTTCCTTAGAAATTTTGTCTGTTCAGATGCAATATTTCTGGCAATAGACAAAGCGGTAGCAGGAAAACCACCACATTTCTAGATTGTTTTTAACTAAACAAAATGCAAACAACGCAGGAAGTCAAAGCATTCATTCACAGATATATACAAGGCACCCCTGAAACTTCCACATGAAGTTTACATAGTTTTGCCACATTAAAACATGTTGAAAATTAAAACATGTTGAAAATTAAAACAAAAAAGTGGACCAATTAAAGCTTCTTACATGGATTATATATGAGAAGGCAAAATTGAGGAACTATATTGCAAATTTAGGACGTTCTATGCAAACCTGCTGAAAGTGCCAAGCTAGTTCGTGCGTGCGGTAAATTTGTCTTGGCTAGGAAGACATTTAAAAAAAAGCCACTCCATATATTGTCATTTGTCTTTAATCATGCAGTGACCTGGAGAGATAATACAACTGGCTGACATTTCCCAGAACAGGTCTTATATAAAACACAATGACAGGAAAGGAATAAAAAGTTGCTATTAACCTTAGCCACAAGTACAGCATAAGAAAGTTCTGGTTTTTGTATACCTACCTGTCCATGTTACATTTACAACCAAATTAAAGAAACAACTTACTATACTGCTAAACTCATATGCTAATTAGGACCTTTCCTATATAATCATATCTAGCTTAAATCCGAGGGAAAAAGATGGGTGCTGCAGAAGAAGGGTAATAGCTGAGAAATTAAAATGTTGAAACAATTGTGATTTGAAGGACCTAGAATAGAATTTAAAAGAATCTTCAAACAAAAGACTTAATTGTGAACAGGAACACCACCCCCACCACTCAAAACAAACACAAACTGAACAGCCATACTTAAAACCTCTGAAGATATGTTGAAAGACGTTCTCAGACCCCCTTTCCTACCTTAAAAGGAAATATACTGCTGGGATCAGACAAAATAGGTAAAGGCCAGGGTTGCAGACTGTTAAAAATGGATATATGTTTTATACAACGTAAATGTAACCCCATACCCTGCTGCTGCCCATCCCCCAAAACTTACCTTCACTGGCCCCCCACAGAGAAGGGCTACTGTCCATTTACCTACAACCCAGCACTGGTACAAACAGGTAACTAGACATAGGAGTAGCACATGGCACAGGATGAAGATGGGAGGGTGCAGGGCAGTGAAGGGAAGGAGGCAGGCTACAAAATCCTGAGGATAAAGTGCTCCCTACAGGGTACTGTACATGTGCTCAGACACCAGGTGGCACTACTCTGCTGTCAAATCAGAGTCTCCAGCTGGCTTGACCCAGGAACTTCAAATCAAACTCCCCATTGTCTTTTTTATCCTTCCTTTTTAAAGCAGACAGGGTTTTTGTTTGTTTTTGGGGTTTTTTTAAACAGACAGTATATATTGAGATCCATTGCTAAAATATTTTGTACTTGAGTGACAAAAAGCAGGATATTTAAGGAAACATGAGATTCATGCTGAATTCTTATCCACTCTTAATACTGTATTATTTGTCCCATGGCCTGTTATATAGTTCAAATAAGATTTTTACAGCAAGGAACATTTAGATTATGAGATTAAAATGCAAATAGGTGCCTATTCATGGCTCTTGGGGACTTTAGAACATTTAAATCAGCATCCTGAATGTAACATTATTCATCTCAAAGAATTGGTAAACTGATACTGAAAAAGAGGGTGGGGGAGAAGAAAAGAGCATCATCTACAGTCCGCAATGCGTTCTTCCAAAACTCCAGCATCCAAATTATGATCTTTGAAGTTGCCTTAAAAGTTAGAACATTCTGCTCATTTCATACCAAGCCTGATAACAGTTCCAAAACAAATTGGGTAAATTTAAGAACTGTAAACTGACACCTCGCATCGTGAATGCCAGCTCAAGAACCCTTTAACTGCAGCCATGTCAATATAAGGAAAGAATCAACAGTCTTCTAGGTAGATTGTGACCAGGTTGTTACGGTCAAAACCAACCTTAAGTTTCAGATCACAAGCAGCCATACACTCACAGCAAGATCACTTGCAGTCTGGCAAAAAGAAGGTACAAGTGGATACCATGGTTATACTGAAGATGTGCCCTCTAAATAAACCTAAAATGTCTGTATAGATCATTATTAAAAAAAAAAAAAAAAAAAATTATGAGAGAATTGTGTATCCTTACAAAAATTCCTCATGGCAAGCAGCAGCAGTTATTCACCACCCTTCTCTGAGCATACATAGAGGAAGAAACCCTCTCCCCCACCATGCCTGCTTCCATTTTGGTCTGAAGCAAAATTCAGTACTTCATGACCCATGTAATCAAAGGTGTTGGTATGCTAAGCATTTGCTGAGCAACAATTACTTATATGCTGTTAAGCAAACAGTAGCCATCCTCACTATGAAAATTGAGTTCTATAAAGGATAGTTAAAAAAAACACCCCAAAGAAATAGGCAAATCCTTCATTTACAACCATTTAAGTTTATTTTACAGTATATTTTTGTGATGTTTTTATTACTATTAACCAAAGATTGGTTTGTTTACAAATATGATGCCTGCCATTTGATGCAAACAAAAAAAATAGTCTCTCCAAATGTTAAAAATTTTACATTGCAAGTTGTTTAACCTGAATAGTTCTTTCAATATCATATGTTAATGGGGAGGAGCCAACTAAAGCAAAAATACCAATTTTCCAGAATTAAAATTTAGACACTAATTGAGAGAAGCCTGAATAGGAGTTTCAAGAAAATATTCCCCCATTATTGTAAACAAAGAAATCAAATCCTTTTCCTGAAGTCTCACCAAAATGGTCAACCAAGTCTATTTTTATTAAGGCTTCTTTACATGTTATTGAATCCCATCATGCCTTTCATATTTCCAGCAGCACCTTGTTGAAATTGCCTCATCATTGACTGCAATCCTGCCATGCCACCTAGAGAAATTAATGAGAATGGATATCAGTTAAGTAACAGAACAATTCTTTGAAATTCAGCTCCCTACTTCTGAAGGCTCTTCAGACTAAAAATAGCTGGTCATACAAGATCTACAACTGAAGGCTAAATATAAAGTAGGTTGTAAGGACACAGAAGCAAGCAGTTATGAGTATGGAAACTGGTACTAATCCATCTTAAATCACTGACAAAGCATGGACCAATGATTAACAGTCAGGAAATGCTTTTCGAATCTCTCAGAAGTTATGCAAGGCTGGAACTGCTGTCCACCATGGCTCAGCCTAGTAACAGGGCAAGAAGAGAACAGTTTTAGGAATCTTTCCCATTTACCTGCCTCTTTTCACACTGCTCCCAGCAGAGTAGTTCCCTAGCTGGAGTGTGGGGTCTTGATCCTACACTGTCAGAGGGCTCAATGTTCTACTGTTGTAGAAAATTTGAGGGGAGAAAGCACAGATTAGTTTCTGTATAAAAGTGGGCCATGTAGGAGGATACGAGAGAGGTGAAGCCAAGACTTGACAGAGCATCCTCTAATCATCTGCTATACAATACACAGGGCCACTACTGTCAATTCCACAATCCTGGTTGAAATTTCAGACAGTGACAGAAGCTCCTATACGGTCTTCTTTTACTGGACACATTTTGAGCCAAGCACATCATACTGCCTTCAAAACTACATGTCAGGAAGAATAATTACAAAATCACCACAAAAAGGCAAGCAGCTGAAATAGAATACTTTGCAACTATGAATTTCCCCAAGTGCTCAGGCTGCTTTCCAATTTTAAAGGAAAAGAATGTTAAAAGTCTAAACAAAAAACAAGATGACACCCCCCACATATTGACAAATGTACCACTAACTAGAGTTCTCTGAAAGGCCCCTAGGTTAGGCTAACGAAACAAACAAGTTACAACACTTACCCATGTGGTGAAGAACTCTTGGATCCATCATCTTTGCCATTTGCTGGTTCAGTTTGGCCAGCTGAGACTGATTTACATTCTTTGACATGTCACCTCCTTAAACAACAAGGAATATAGATTACTCTGACATTAAAAGCTTCACTCCAACCCCCAACTTTACATTTACATCACCTCACAATTGGAGGCCAAGACTTGCACTACACACCATCTGTAAAGAGCAGATAATCAGAGTGCTTACTAGTGCATGTATAAAGAACAGCAGTCTCAACATACAGTAAACTCTCTTATCCAGCATACTTTACTAACTGGAATTGTCAGCTAGATACAGAGAAGGAGCGGAGAAAAGCTTGCACATGGGAGCTGCCGCTGCCACACACCACCCTGTGCTGCTGCCGTTCTACATGCAACCGCCACCGCCCACCCCCAACCCCACTCACTGGCCAAATTAGGGGGGGGGGGGGGAAGGGGTGTGACATGGATGAATGGACAGACAGACGGACGAACGCTTGCACACAGCAGCTGTGCTGGTTATGCTCCCACCAGCTGCTCCTGCTCCACATATTTTCTGTACGTTAAGCAAAATATGGTATTTTCAGGTACTTCCCTTTTAAATCTTTAGTGGCTTCTGCACCATTTTCAATTAACCCAGTGAGGCCCAACCTTTTTTACATGTATGCCACGAATTAACCTATACAACCTTAGAGTGCCACTCAAATTTTCTTTCCCTGCCAGATCTGTTGATCTGCTCCCTAGCCTGTAATCCTTACCTTACCTGTTCCTTGCTTTCTGAACTGTGTTGCCTTTCCCTTCCCTGCCAGGTACCCTACACACAGGCTGTGTGGTATATGTGCTGCTGTTTGGCTACCCCTAGATTAACTAATTTATAGAAAACAATACTTCCTTAGTCCTTTTTATAGCATCATTTTCTTGATAATTGATTGTAATCAAATAAAAAAATTCTAAGGAAAGAGTCTTGAACATTTCTTTATCTGTTCTCAAATTAGTCAGTCAGTCTCCAGTAAGACAGAAAACCAGCACTGAAACAGGCTAGAGGAAACACTTGCTAGAAGCCTCAAAAAAAATCCAGATTTCTCAAATGCTGTACATTACTATCACTGCATTATAAATATTTTTCCTTATTTACTTGGAATTAGTTAAAAATATTGTTGCTGTAGCACTGATAGTCAAGTGATATGAGAAAAGCAATTGCCTCAAGTCTGGTTTCCTCCAAATGAAGTACTGATTTCAGTTGTAATCTCATTAGGTATCTCCTGTTACAGTTTTAGTTCAGTTGTTTCTGGGCTGTCTTTCATTCTGCAACTACAAACTTTCCCTTTCCTCTCCCACGACTCAAGTTACAAGTGTAACCCTGCCTTCTGTGCACTTCCCCCTGCCCCAACAAAAATTTACCCTATCCTCTTCTGTCAGAACAGGTACCAGACAGTGTAGATGACATTTTAATTCTTACCTTTGAAGAGTCCCTTGATACCTCCCATCTTTTTTACCATCTGTGCAAACTTGGTATACTGTGTCAAAAGCTCCTGAACATCTCTGGTAGAAACACCTGAACCTCTTGCTACTCTTTGGATTCTTCCTGGTTGTTTACTGAAAACCTTTGCACCATCTGTACTGTCAAGTTCTGCAATTAAAAGACAAGGCAAAAATCCATTTCATGCCATACTTTTGAAAGTAATTTACATTTTAATGAGAATTCAGATGAGAATCATGTTTTCCTTTTAAAAAAAAAAACAACTCAGTAGCACTGCACAACTGCAAAGGTCATAATTTTCCTGCAAAGAGTCTATGACAAGTCCTCACAGTCAAGATTAAAATAAACCAATTTTGGCACCGGGGACAGAGAGCACTGGTGGGTTAAGGAGTTGGGAGAAGCCTTTTACTTGCAAACAAGGAAAGTTTTATCTAAACATGAGGCAATATGCAGCCTTACAATAACATCTCCGGTCATTTTACCATGAAGAAATATTAAGCTGACAGTTATAAACAAGTGTTAATGCCTAGTTTCAAGAGTATACTCTGAAATCTGTTCACTTGTAAAGACGCAATAACCTCTTTCCAGTAACTGAAATATCAAACAGTGTTTGTATCTTTCAATCAGCTTCATTCTGGAAACCAATAAGCTAGGTACACCCATGTCCTCTTGTGACTAGAACATGGTTGTCTGTATAAGTGAGAAATTAGTGCTCTTCTCCACTGTCCCTGTCTCCCCTACCTCAACCCTCATGCCCCTCCTTGTTCCAATTTACTTTAATAAAAGATAAAATCTTTTATTGAAGTAAAAACTTTATCGTGTGGGGGGGGCGGGAAGAGAGTGTATTTCTTTTTATTTTATTTTTTTTACCTTGGTCATTCATGCTGTCCATTATTGTCATCAATTTCTTTAGTCTTGCCATTGACTCCTGTTCATTGCCCTTGCTCATAAAATCTGTTCCAAAACCAGGAATCATACCCTATGTAAAATGATGCAGCAAACAGTTTTAATGCTATTGGTTTTACAGTTTACAAGAAAAATACTTTTAAATAACCTTACTAAGAGTGTTGTATATTTTTACTGGGGGAAATCTGAACATATTCACCATAACCAGTGAAAAAGGGGATTTGGTAACATTTTAGCTAGCTGTCATCAATACTACTTTGCTTTCTACAAAGGAGAAAACAAAAACACTACTCAAACTCGAAAAAAATAGTGAAGTTTGACTGAAGAGAATTTTTTAGGATAGCTAACCAAGATTTGACTGAAGGGTCCCATTTTCATAATGTTTTGGAATTGTTCATACATATCTCTCAATGTAAACTGACCTGAAATAAAACAAAAGATGGAAGGTTAGCAAAGATCATACCTGATGACATTGATATCAATTCTGTTATCACCCATCTTATATTACACTTTACCATTAGAGAGGAACCACTCTTCCATCTTGTGCTGCTTGGCTATCTACCTATTCAACATCTGCACATCACATTTGGGTATCTAAGTTGCAATGCCATGTCAGTAGCCATCCAGTTAACTTCCACATTAACCAATCAAAGTATTTAACTTCACTATTCAGATTTATGTAATCAAGTTTGCTGCCTGATCCTCCACCAATCTACCCTCAATCAACCTCTACAAGCTCAAGATCATTTTCACAAGGCTAGCTTGAAGTAGTACCCATTTCATATTTCTGGGGATTGGGAAGGTGAGGGGACAGGAAGGTAACTTACCATGTTTGAGCTTCTCTATGAGTGCTTCATTATCATCCAGCTTTAATTCATTTACTTTATCTATCAGTCCTTCAATATCACCCATACCTGGAAAAACAGTACATTCCTTCAAAATTTACAAACACACACCATTTTTTCTGCAGTCACATTCTGAGAACATAACTACAGTTAAAAAAAAAAAAAAAGTACATACCAAGAAGTTTGCTGATGAAAGGCTGCGTTTTGAATGGTTCAAAGTCATCTATGTGTTCTCCAGTACCAATAAAAATAATTGGACTTTTTGTGGCAGCAACTCTGTGGTTAAATAAACAGTGAGATTACATCAAATTAATACTTAACCCCAGACAAATTCTGCTCCCAGTTGGCATTATGAACTATCTTAAGTCCCTGCGGTATTCTAGTAACTCCTCAAAACTACTTGTTCAAAAGGATTTGCAATTCAGAATTTGGAAGCAACTTGCTAGAATCCTTACCAATTGCTAAAAGGTATGGAGATTTACAAAACTATCCTTAGTCTTTACAACTTTTATATTTAAATCAGGAACAGAAATATATATCTTGTGAATAAATTTTAGAACAGTTATGAAGTCCTCTTCAGTCTGCAGATAGAGTCTGTGACTATTTCTGTTTACACTTGGCATATTAAGATGGCCAGTTTTATTGTCAACTGTCAGAACCTTGTTGACAGAAAAAAGTTTGTTATAGTTTATGCTACTGTTGGAAAGCAAGCAGAGATGCAGCAAAATCATTTAAGAAAAAACAACCAACATGCTGAGAAATAATGGAGATCTCTACTCCCACATCTCATGGCAGAGAGGGAGACAGATAAAAATTATATTGTTCGGGGTGGGGGGGAGCATGGCAGCAGAGGAGCAGATAGCATTTCAAGGTTAACAGATGCCTACTAGCCACAGACAGCAAGATGTGAATGTAAACGTATAAAGTAGGGACCACTGAAACTCTTTTAGAGATGAGCTGCATTCCATGCATCTGTGGATATCCATGGGGCACCTGGTCTTAAAAGCCTGGCCCTAGGGCTGACAGCCAAGGCCCTGACTTTGTCTGTCTTTTGAAGCCTTATTTTAAAGAGAAGAATAGAATATTTATAGCAGTTTAAGGGGCTTGGCATTTTGGATGAGTCAGGCAACCCAACAAGTTGATACCAGAACATACCAGACAAGATTTTGTTGCTAATGTTCCCTCTACTGTCCCTAATCAACCTAATTTTCACCCACCATAATTCCTCAATCAGAAAGCTTGCTACACCTGACTTTATGCAAGGTTAAACAGACATTTTATAATTCTAGAACAGTGGTGCTCATGACCTTGGTCCTGTGGACCTCACACTATTCATCTAATCCATCTGCAAGCTAGATCAGGCCCTGTGACTGCCCGTGTGCTGGGATTAGGCCCAGCAACTCAATACACCCGATACAGAGCCACAGCCCACAGGGCTCCCCACAGATCTGGGGCAAACTTGTAGGCCAGATAACATGGTACCAGAGGTCAAGCACCCGTTCTAAAGGATTTAGGACTTACTTCAATTGTAATACATTGTGGTATACGGCTCTCATATAAAAGGCATGGAATCCATGAAAATGTGACTAAAATTTAAGTTAAGTTATTTTTGACCATATTTGTTAGATTCATACAAGCCAAAGATTTGACTGCCATCTCACTGCTAGCAAGCTGTATCAAAACAATAACCTTACAATTAAAGACTCCTTTTTCTTCTTTGGCATGTCACCTTATGAGCTATATCTAATAAGACTTACTAGATTTGCAGTGGTATTTAAAAAGGAACTGAAGTCTAAGGCATTTACAGAAAAGCTAGCAATGCCAACTGAGAAGTAAACTGGTCATTAAGGAAAGAGATGCATAATAGCTGATGCCTAATATTCAAAAGCCATGTGACATGCAGCCGCCTTATCCCAACAGCTGTCAAGTGTCTGCAACTTCCTTCAGTGAGAGGGATTTGGGAACAGACCAGGAAGGGTTTATTTCAAGGCAAGCTTAGGTACCTTTAAAAGCACATAAAACAGCAAAAAGAATCTCAAAAAAGAAAAGAACTTCAACATTTCTTATGCTAGTCTAAACACCATATACCTCTACCAGAATTAGGAACCATCTTCTACTTACGCACTAAGGGCACCTCCTCCTTTTGCATGGCCATCAAGTTTTGTCACAATAACAGAGGCTACGTCCACTTTATCCTTGAAAGCTTTAGCCTGAGCTTCACAAGCTTGTCCAATTGAGGCATCCATCACGTAAACAATGTTATCTGGTTGCTGGAAAGTTTACAGGAGTGTCATTTCCATTTCTTTTAAGTCATGTTAGTGCACTATACTCTGGAAGAACTTTCAAAGAAGTTTAAAAAAAAAAAAAAGAGTCCTCAGCTAGAGTACTTTTAAAAGAGAATTAAAGGTCATGCAAAGATCCCAGCAATCTGAAATTTTTACAAGCTGTTAAATTTCTGATGTGTATTATTTCTGAAAAAATGTCTACTTGCTATACAAGCTGTCTTCTAC
The DNA here is from genome assembly GCA_030014935.1 of Caiman crocodilus. Taxonomy (NCBI): domain Eukaryota; kingdom Metazoa; phylum Chordata; order Crocodylia; family Alligatoridae; genus Caiman; species Caiman crocodilus. Next base: position 45,489,167 of record JAGPOW010000304.1, read on the forward strand.
TAACTAGAGAATTATAATTTTTTTTTTTTTTAAACACAAAGATTACTATTTATTTTGAAACATTTTAGTTAACATTTGATCTAGTTATCAAAGCCTAGTCTCCCACTGAAGTATCAGACCAACTCATATAAGGAAGCTAGAGAACATCTTAGCTTTATATTGGAGTATCCACTAAGAGGTTCATTTCTTCATGGAAGCCTGGAGACTCAGTATTCATAAACAACTCCAGTTAATACTAAAGTGGAAACTGTACATGATGGGTACAATTATTTTATCAAAAAGTAAAAAGTTGATTAAGCAGATAGCCACTACCATAATCAAGGGGAAGAGGGCACAAACATATGCCACAGCCACATCAGCGATTGATCACTACACTGTAAATTCGCATAGCAGCAGTCTATACTGCCCTATCTTCCGAGGTCCCTTCCATCCCTAATGTCTATGAAATCTGTGGCTGCCTCAGGCTATACTTCTACAGATTGCTAGCAGAGGCATAACTGACAAGGTTTGGGCCCTGGGCAGCTGATCTCAACAGAGGTGCTAGTAAAGCCAGAAACCAGGGGGTTAATGCAGCAGAGAGCTGGGTCATGATGAACCCCCCTTGTTTATCCAAGTGATAAAGTCAGCAGCTGCAATATTAACCCCCCAGCTGCTGGTCACACTGACACTCCTGTAGCAGTGTTCCCTGGGTACGTGAGGTTGACAAGAGCACAAAGGACAAGCCCCCAACTGCCCTGTTTGCAGGACTGGCCCCATACCCTGAATACTGCTAATTTCAGTCATCAGTGGCAAGGGACAACCATTAATTTGACAGCACAGTAAAGAAGCATCCTCTATGCATCTCCACCCAGGACCTGTGCATTTGCTGCCCACCACTTGTTATGTTACTGGCAGATGGCCACAGAATCACAAACCTGACAACCACATATGCCATCAACTTTGATACTTCCTGAGGACTGTGGCTTAAATGTACACCAGATGGTCATCATAAAAGATGAATTTGGTCATCAATATGACTAATAAATTACCACATCTGTTTTGTTTAAGACAGAAATTAAATGCATGAACCAAGATTTCAGTTATTAAACATAATTACAGAAAAGGGACCGTTCTGTTTTTATATGAATCTAAGTTTTGAGCAATCCTTGAAATGTGATCACGTTGAAATGAAATGATCACTGTCCTCTATCCACATGATATTTCTAATTCAATGAGCAACACTAAAAAAAACCACTAACAAGAACACTTTAATGAGTATTCCTGAACTATCAAAAACAGAAAGCCAATAAGGGACTTAAATTTCTCCTTATCAGTTTAAAACTGTTGCTACACTTGAAAAATCTTGAAGATACAAGTTGAAGACCTCACATGTATCTGTAGCAGCATTTAGGTAAAAAAAAAAAAAAGGGGTGTTGGAGTAAAGATGTTATAAAGAAATAATTACTGTACACTTCTGGTTGTTACTCACTATAGCATTGGCAACTTGTAACATTTCTTCAAACAAAGAGTCTTCCTGTTTGTGACGGCCACTGGTATCAACAATAATTATTTCAAAGTTCTCATTCTTAAATTTCTCAACTCCTTCTGAGGCAATAATCACAGGATCCATTTCTGTGTAACTGTTCAAACACACAGACGCCTAATGAATATGAAAAAAAGACACTTTTTGCTCTTCTCTCCCTCCCCCAAGATCTATATCCAGGGAAGAAAAAAAAATTAATTCACACAAGCAATTTACTATAAATCCACCCCAAATTTCTAGAAATACATTCTTAGTTAAGAAATGTCTGATTAGGTATGAACGATAAACCTCAAATCTAGCAAACCAGTTTCCTTTCGGTGTCCAGTGTGCTAAAGAGTGACACATACAATATGCAATATTTACATCACCTCACTCGACTGGGCTCTTCCATCTTTGTTTATAGAACAGGAAGCTAGGCAAGAACTGAGATAATAGATTCAAACGTCATTAAGTAGAGCAATGATGTGCATGTCTACAATTGTCATTTTAACTGTGAGCCCATCTCTGTATCCATTTTGGGATACAAAAACGAAGCATTAGCTAGCATTTCTAAAGGTCAAAAAACAAAAGGTATTCAAGGTCTCTCTAAAAACCTGAATATGTTAACACCCTGATTATTTACAAGTCGTCATATTCTTGTTAATCTTATTTGACAGCAAACTAAGCGCTTGTACAGCTTAGACAAGCTAACATTCCATATGTAGCAGCTTAATCATTTCTGAAAGCAAGTGGAAGGAGAAAGCTGCATACCTCCCATAAAAGGGAATTCTTGCTTTTGTTGCATTCTGTTTTAGCTGGTCAAAAGCACCTATAAGACAGAGATATTTGTCAATGGATTGACAGGTACAAGTACAGAAAAACTAATAAGACATTTAGCCAAAACTATTCATATTACCTGCTCTATATGTGTCTGCACATATCAAACATGTTTTCCAGCCTTTCCTCTGGTAATAGTACGCTAACTGTTGAAGTGAAATTCAAAATTAGTTATATTTTAGTGCTTTTATCTAAAGAAAAAGCCTTCCCCTAAAAATAAGAGACTACATATCTTCCAGCAACTAATTCACTGGAGCCCTGTATCTTCTAAAGGGCAAAGGCAAGACAGTTTCCCCACAGTCAAACTGCTCGAAACTGAGATATCACATTTTATTACTAATGTTGAGTACTATCGGATGTTACAGCCTCTTACGTTTTGATATAAATATTTTTTTCTACTACATAACCTATTAGCATTTAATGCGTGGTAGATTTTGCACGATACTGCAAAGTCAAGACAGGTTTGGAATGAAGCACAGAACTTCAATTTCCTGCACTAGTGATGACCAATGTTGGGAAATGCTTGAAGTGAGTGGAAAGATGGAAAATCATTGTAATGATCAATAACTTTTGGTATTGTGTCAACTTGAATCTTGCAAACTGGGTTCTTGGTCCTGAATTTCACAACTGATAAATCGAAGACAGCTTTAAGAACTTCTCCTAAAACCATATAGTTTTGCCTTTGCAAAACAAAAGCCTTTATTATAGCCATATAAATTAAATCTGTTATTCCAGAGGCCAAATCATTACACTCTACAAGAGAAAAAAGCAGATGGAAACAACGGTCTGAAAGCTTTTGAAGTTGAAACAAGCAATGATGCATAACCCTTAAAGCAAAGTTGATGATGATTTTGACAAAAGGATATAAAAAAAAAAAAAAAAAAAAATCAAATTAATCTTCCACAGTGAAATGCAGGTTAAACTAGTATAATCTATTTATTCACCATACCATTAATTGATCACATAGCTGAATGCTGCTTTTCATGCAACCATTTCCAGAGAGATCTCCAGTCCAAAAAAAATACCCCCACACATTTAATTGAAACAATGTGTCCCTTTCTGCGGCACTAAACAGGCCACCTCTGCCTTGAAAGCTCCTCTTATAAATAGCACTGTACTGAATAAAATAAGCTCTACTTCTAACCATGAAAGTATGCAAGCCATAAATAAAATTTACAAGAAATCTTCACTTTGAGAACCTTTTAATTTTTATTAAATGTTATAATAATATTTAAAATTACCTTTGAACATGTTGTTGTTTTACCACTTCCCTGCAACCCAACAAACATTATAATATTTTGTTTTCCTTTGGTTGGTGTCCAGGCTTTGACTCCAGGATCTACAAGCTGAAAAACAAAAACATAAATAAAATTCCCCACTTCCAATTTTAGCATTTATTATAGTCAGTTAAGCAGATATACAGCTTCTCTTCTCCCAAGTCTGTCCTGCTGGACAGTCCGATTTTCATAACTAATCAAATGGATTAATTTATTCTTTTAAAAGGATGGCTGATCTATTATTACTACTACTGTTGTTACTGTCTATACAAACCAAGTGTCACTACTTAAGATAATATGGGCTAATTTCCATTTTGTTCTGAAGAACATATGTATACAATGTTTCCTTGAGTTCAGAATGGTTGTTTTTAAAAGTTAGTACACATACTGAAATTAGTCTAGGATATGAACAAGAAGCAACAGTTGATAGAGTATGCAGACCTGCACAGTGCTGTTAACCTGGAGCAGAGCGAGAACTGGTCACAAATTTATCAGTTTTCATGGCTTCTATCCAGAACCCTAACAAGCAGGGCTGTGTGAAGCAGCAAGTATTCATTTTGGATTTGGATTCAGCCAATTTGGAAGGACAGTGATTCAATCTGGTGATTCAAATCACTGTTCCAATTCAGATCCAAAGATTCAGCACCGATTTAGAGATTTGGCCATAGAACTAAACAGGCAGCAGTCCTCACCACGCTGGACACAGCGGTCTTCAGCTGGTAAGTCTGTTGTGGTGGGCAGAGGGGGGAGGGGCAGATCAGCACCCCCACAGTGAGGGAGAAATTGGGGCTGGGACAAGCGCCCCCCTGGCCCAGCTGGGCAGTAGGACTTGGGGAGGGGAGCTCCCGCCACTGTGCACCGCCATGCGCCACTGGTCCAGGAGCACATGGAAGTGGGCATGTGCCCCTGGATGGGTGGCAGAGGTCACTGGGAACAGGGGCTATGCCCTCCCGCCACTCGCCCAGGCTCCCTTCACAAGGAAGCCTTGCTCCTGGACAAGCCACAGCTTTTCCCTGGCTGGGCAAGCAGCAGCAGGGCACGGAGGCCAACGTGCACCCAAGAGGGGGGGAGGCCGCTGACAGGGAGTTATGGGAAATTTTAGGGTGGCAGAAGCCCCCCCACACCATAGCCCCTGTTTCACTGCATCCAGCAGAGCAGACAGAGCCAGGGCTGTGGCTGGGGCTAGCTGCCTGGAGCACAGCACAGCCTGGCCTGGCCCAGCCCAGCCAGATCTGGGGCACATGCCCACTCCCATGCCCTCCTGAACCAGCAACACGCAGTGGCTGGAGCCCCCTTCCCGACTCCTATGTGCCCTGCCCTGGCTGGGCAGCTTGTCTCAGCCCGAATCCCTCCCTCGCTGTGAGGCCATTGATCTGCCCTGCCCCCCATGCTCCTTCCCTCCCCCCTCTACCCACCACAACAGACTTACCAGCTGGAGGCAGCTGTGTCCAGCAGAGTGAGGACTGCTGCTCATTTAATCTTTGGCCAAATTGGTGCCAAATCTTTTCCGAATCGATTTGGAGGCTTCCGATTCAATTCTGACCTTTTGTTTGGTTTACTGATTTGATTCGGATTCAGAGATTCAACTGCTGAATCGCCTCCAAATCGAATCAGCTACTGAAGCCTTGCACGCCCCTACGAACAAGCATCTTGTCAGCAACATTGATTCTGCTGCTGCAAAAAGACAAGAAACTGTGGAAGCTGGCATTTAAGATAAATATCCTAGTTTCATCACTCAAAAGAGGATAAAAAAAGGGAGGAAATTTAATAGAGATATCCCAAATATTTGCAGTGACTAAGCCTACAGTGTGGAAAGGAGGAAAATGGAGAAAAAGCACTCTTCTCAGGTCATAGTGTTAGAGAACTGGGGCCTTTAAATTTGTTAGCTAACTTCCAACTTACTGACATACCTGGTCTAGAATATGCTCCAAGCACACAGCCTGCAGGCTAGATGCGACCTATTGAGCCGCTCTACCAGTAGACCACTAGAAGTTGGTGGGCCTGGCCTGCTATTCAATTTGGAACCCTTTGGTCTCACTAGCCATAGGGAATGGTGGTTATCTCCTTCCCCTGAATCCAGTGCCATTGTCAGACCCCTCCTACCACCAGCAGATCCCTTTCTACTGCCACTGGGGCCACAACAAGGCTCCAGGTTGGAAATGGCCCACAAGGAGCCTTGTGGCTAGAGTCTAAGCGAGTCTGACACCATAAACTTTCACAGGCTTAAAAAGCAGGTAAGTTTGGGAAGACTTAATTGAAGACGGCAAAACCTGGATCTCTGGGACAACCACCAGCACACTCCAGTCTTCCAAGAGGAAGTTTGCCAAAACATTTAACATCACATAAGAGGTTGTGGGGGGGAAGAGCGTCTTCCTCCTGGTTTGGCTCTCTAAAATTGATGAACTCTTTTGGCTGACGTTTCAAAAATGAGGCAGACTGTAAAAAATTTCTAGCCTAAAGGGTTAAAGACTGATGGAGAATTGTAAAAAAAAAAAAAAACCCCACAAAGAACAAAACTGAAAACAATCTGTTCAGGGAGCATAAGAACATTTCAACAGATGGTAGTTCATATAGTGAAACCGCAAGATGTTTGAACAGTATAATTATAACCCCAATTCAATCTAGATAATAGTTCAGGTATTTAAACCAAGGGCTACTGGTGCCCGAGTCAGCTTCAGTCCCCCTCTGACCAACTGCACTGACGTGGAGAGGCCCCCCACAGGCAATCTTACTCACCAGAAAGCAACATGACCGCTTTTGATAGTGGCCCCATTCCCTGGCCGGAGCTGAAAGAGGGGGCACTGGCACTCCTGCCAGCCTCCCTGCCAGTCACCTAATTGGCGAGCACAGGCTGATAGGGGGTGCACCAGCACTCTCAGGGGGTGCATGTGTACCACCTATGCATCACCACTGATTTAGACAATATAAGAAAAGTCAAAATTTGATGCACATATTTTGAAGTTTTACCTTAACAAGCTCTTTAAAAACAGCATGCTGAATCATTTTCCTTTTGTTAAGGCCAGATGCCATCTCTTCAAGATCAATAGCTGACCTACATTTTAAAATGGAGTTTGGGATGAGGAAAAAACATTAACATGATTGAAAACATACCTTAAATGTCCTACTAGGTTTTAATTTTTTATAAAAAAAGAGCACCTTAGTTACAGATTCTTACAGAAAGCATTTTCTTAAACATTTAAAGAAATATCCTCATATGCAGGATATTAACAACTGTCCAGTATACTTGACTTCATGCACTTGAAAATTATTCAACTAGAGAATACTAAGATCAGAGACTTGCAAGGCAAGCCATATGAGGAAAGGCTGAAGGATTTGGATCTCTTCAGCCTAAAAAAAGGAAAGGCTGAAAAGGAACTTGGTAGCAGTTTACCGCTATATCAAGGGAATACACCAGGGGCTTGGTGAACAACTGTTCACCAGGGCACCCTTGGGGAAAACCAGGAGTAATGACCACAAACTTCTGGAAGAATGTTTCAGGCTTAACACTAGGAAAAACTTATTCATGGTTAGGGTGTCCAAGCTGTGAAATAAATTCCCTCCAGAGATGGAGCAAATCACCTACACAGGATATTTTCAAGAGGAAACTGGATGGGGTCACCTGAACCCAGTTGTCTTTCTTGCCTAGTGCAAGGAGGACTGGACCTTATGATCTCGCAAGGTCCCTTACAATCTATGAATCTAAGAGACAGCCACAAATTAACAGCATTGATGCAACATACACGCATACTGCCTATATCAAACACAGAGGACAGAGACAAATACTGAAAAGATAACAACATGGTTCTTAAAAAGGTTGATGTACGATCCTAGAACTTTCAGACCTTAACTACACCAAGATGTTCAATCTAACCTCTTCACTTTTCAGAAAATAAGACAAACCAAATCCTAAAGATGATTCTTAAAAATGTACATCAAACCATGTAGGAGCATACAGAAGTCTGTTTGCTACTTCAGAAGAGCAGCAACACCAACTAGTACAAGGATAGACAAGGACATTTTGAATGTTCAAAACTATATCTCCCTATAAAGGAGCAGAATGATGGAAATTAGATCACTTTAAAATGTATATTGGTAACTTTAAATTTTTCATAGCCAAGTTAGTCAATTCACTAGCCCTTCAGTGACAGAAATGCAAAGATAAATAGTTTTAAGTTGGGTCCTTTGACTTACTTGACATTTTCTCTTAGCTGCTTCACTAATTTAATATTAACATCAGCTTCCAGTAATGCTGTGCATACTTCTTTTAACATAGCATTTAAAACCTTTGAAGAAAAAAAGAAAAACACTCATGAGCTACCACACAAATGACACAGTAATCAATCCTTAATATTAGTAATAAGAAAACGCACATCTTTTTTATGTAACACACAGTCAGACAATAGAATGCACCAACTTTAAACTATATTGATTTGACTATACAAACACCAGGAAAGTGTTCACATATGGAGGCATCATTGTTCATTTAAAAAATTGGAATCTTCACCTGTACCTGAGGAATAGGTTCCTTTCCTTTAGCTAGTAAAAGGAATCACAAAAATTCAACCACATTCTCTCAGATGCAAATAGGATTGTTTTTTCTAAGAAACAGAATAGGTGCTTCAAAACCACCTTGAACACCCACACAGTAAATAAAGTGAGGCTCCCAAAAATGGTGTACATCAGAGAATTGACATAAGTGCACACGAATCTCAAATAATATTGTCTACAAAATAGAAGTACAGAAGCAAAAAGGGTCTTCATTTATTGAGAACATAGGTAATAAACTACATTAATGAACTGGAGGTAGTGTCTTCAAACTGGGATGGCTGAGTTAGGAACCTACATTAAAATTAAGAATTACTTTTGAATACACCAAGTTCTGTTTTCAAGATATTACCAAAAAACACTCAGTAAGTGACCTGTTTTACAGAAATAGAGGAGTCTTGCAGCTCCCATGGAGAGACAGGGAGACGCAGATTGCTCATACTTGTGGTGGGGGAAGGCGGGAGGAAATCACGCTACAGGTTTACATGCCTAACTTTGGGCACCCACCTTTGAAGGTGCTAGCTAGTCTTTCGCTTCCTTAAACATGGATTGAAGATAGGGGTTGGTGAAGAATTTGGGGACTCAACGCTGAAGACTTCTTATAAAAAGGCACTATAAACTTTGTGATATCTAGCAGATCTTGAAGCCAAAAGGGATCACAGTGATCAACCTCCTTTGCCTCCTGCATAACACAAGCCAAAGAACTTGTCTGTATTATACGTCAGCCTCAAGCCCAACAGATGTGGCTGAACTAGAGCATCTTCCCACAAGATATCACATTTTGATTTAAAGTTTACCACTGATAAAAAAAAATCTTCTATAATTCAATGTTATTCAGGTCTTATTTCTATTTTAAAATCTGAGAGGAGGCAAGGGCAGCATGGCCCCCTCTTCCCTCATCCTTTACTTTTCGCACTGCTGGTGGTGCAAATGGTGCAGGGATCCCAGCAATGGTAGCAGCAGCGAGTCTCACTGGGATGGGGGGGGCAGCAGGCTGGGAATGAGTGGCAGCAGCAGGGCTCGGGAAGGGTTGGCAGCCTGAGAGTGAGGGACACTGGCAGGACCAGGGGCTGTTTTCTACTGAAACTATTACTGGGTTGGGACTGGCCACCAATGCTTACAAATGGGTCCTACTACACAAAAAGTTGAGAAACACTAGACTAGATGACTTTGAGGACTGTTTCAACCTTACCTTTTCTCTGATCCTAATCCCTATTGAAGGCCATGAGAAAAGACACCAACCACAATGAAGATTTCATGCTTACAACTCCACTTAAATTCAGTTAGCCAGTTTTAATAAACTTGATACAGAATCAACATGGTGTATATCATTTGACGTTATTAAAAATGTTAAGCTATACAGTCAAGTGGCTTTAAGAAATCAGGTACTACAGGCACCATTACTGTTAGCTTTGTCAGTAACACTTCTTGTAAAGATGACATGCATTTTCCATGATCTCATATTGACTAGAATTAGTCTCCTTTGTTGCTATAATACACTAGCCTGATAAACAGCCATTCCATTGTCTAGGTTCTATAGCAGCCTGATATGCCTAGAGTGAGCCAAGAAGTCCAATTTACCCTTTAAGGATTAGCACATTAGCTTTCTTCCAGGCTCAAACATCCCCAGTGCCATGAACATAAACATTACATACCTCTTCATTGATAATTGTAGCATTGCTCAGAGAGCGCAATGCTGACGTTATTTTTCTTCCAAGATCTGCCAAAACCATTTTGGCAGATTTAAGGAACACTCACAGAGCAATCTGTAAAGCATTTTAAAGAGAGTAAGTTAGTAAAAACTCTAGAAATCAATTAACATTTTATAATGACATTGTTAATTTAGTGCAATTCAAGCTACTTAAAACCAAAGCATGGAGCTGCAATTAAAAAATATTTAACTGCATATCTGGTACATTTCAGTGCACCTCAACCAGGACAAAACAGGTCAAATGCTAGTTTCTGCCATTCAGCAACATTCTTATTTCAAGGTTTGAATAGCTGCCTCAAACCACTGAGATATTCAGCTTATATAAATATTACAGAATACTTTATACTGGAACCCTGCCAGACTCCTTAGCATCAACACCCATTCAATGCCATACTACATTTTGCCCTCTCCCTGGAATAAAACACCATTGTACAAAGCAAATAAACTTCCATTTCTGAAAGAGGCAAAAACTAGGCAGATGCTTCTCTTGGCCTGAATAGTGATTTAAGAAAATTGCCTTCATAAAACACAAGCTTTCCTCATGCCACGCTTGGTAACCTAGGCTACAATCAAATTGAAAAGTAAACTCTTCTTCACCAAGACGGTAATGTTTCATTAAGTGCACTACAGAGTGTGGTCATTTTGAAGTTATTCTTATGTTTACTAACTGTACTATATGCTTTAAAGGAAAAAAAGTTTCTACTCTTTCCTTAGGAGACAGGAGCTGATTATATAGTGCTCTGTAATTAAAGAACAAGTCACTGATGTGAGCAAGCCATCTGGTTGTATTTAGCTCAGGGCCTGTATTCAAACACCTTTGAGTCAACAAGTTTGAAAGCAGCCATAACTACATAAACCAAACAAACCTGCCAGCATTTAGAACCTGGAGTGAGGAGCAGAAACCACCAGAAAGCTTAACTAGATACACAACATACATCCTCAGAAGAAAAGTGGTAGCTTCAGGATCCAACTGCACGTATACAATATATTTACATATACTAAAGATTGTAAGGTGATTTACATCACTGTCTCTTGATGTTTATGCAGTCCAAAAGAACAATTTGCCTCATGATCACTTCTGTTCTTATTATTTAGAAAGTCTTTTTGTTTATCAGTCTAAGTTTCCCACCATGGAGAAGTTTTCCTTTTACTCTGGAATTTCATCACCGCTGGTCATTTTGCTCAAGTTCCAAAACTCCATTTATAATATCTTTAAAAAGAAGTTAACCATGATATCATTTATCAGGCTTGCTTTAAGGCAAGGAAAAACAGATAGACTCAAAGTTGAAAGTGAAGGACTGCTGCCAGAAACTGAAGACAAGCCTTTCCTTTCCCACAACAGACACCTGGTAGCCTAACAAGAAGTAGTTCTCAGGCAGAGGGGAAAAATATTTTATGATGAATGCCAGATAGAGACTGGATATTACGTGTAGTCAGACAGCACACCTTTCATTAGGACATCAGCCTTCACCATGCTGGGGAGGAGCCTAGAGTTATAGGCTACTCCCCCCTCCTTTTATTTCACTTAAGGCTAAAGGCCAATGAAAGTGTGGCTTAGACTATCAACTGCCGCTGTTTTAGATTAATCAATTAGAAACATTTTAAAGTTCTATCTTAATAGCTTTAGTGAGACTGGCAACTGAGGTCCGAACTCTGAAAATGTTTATGTGAGTTATTCACTTTACGTGTTTTAGGCCACCTTGGCTGCATAAAGCAGCTGAGGAGGTGCTCACAGAGTTTACAGTCAGTTTCTAGAATCATTCTCTTTTACAAAAGCTCCTCATCACTCCCCAATCGTTCTGCTTGAGCTGCAAGCCTAAACAGAAACAGAGGAAAGTCAAGTGGCCTTGCTGACAAAGGCCAACCAGCAGGACAAAGAATAGTAAAGATGGGCGGGGGGCAGGAATAGTCAACTTCTGCATTTTTGGTATCCATTTTCCCTTCTAGCATAGGAAAACAAGTGAGCAAGGCGACTCCCAAGACACCAAAATAAATAAATAAATAAACAAATAAAAGACCCACATGCAGAGAACAAGCAGGGTGAGCAAAATCTCCAGCTGGGTTTGGTCACTGCCACCAGCAGCAGCGACCGCCGGGAGGCGGGCAGGCAACACCCTGACCATGCAAGGCCGAGGCGGTCGCCCAAGCACTCGTGGACCCCAAAAGGCCCCGAGCAAGCGGATCCGTGCCAGCAGCGGGACGCCACAACACCCCCTCTCGCGCCTTCCGGCGTCCAAAACTCGCCCAGTCACGGCAGGGTTCCACAAGACACGCAGGGGGTGGGCACAGTCAGTGCTGGGCCAGGGCCACCCTTGCCCGGAGAGCACGGTAGGGTCTACAACCCCCGGAGCAGGCGAGGCCTGGCCCAACCCTTCCCCGGCGGCGTGGGGGGAAGCTGCCTAGTGACAACGGCCGCGCAGGGGAGCAAAGCCAGTGGGGGCGGGACCCACCGGGCTGCGGGCAGCCCCGCTTCCGGGGCGCGGAGGTGGGCAGCGGCCGCTCCGCGCCGAAGTGAAGCGCCGCACGACGTGCCCAGCCGGCCAAGGAAACGTCACCACTCGCTGTTGTCCCCCGCAGGTCACCACTTCCGCTTCCGGGCCGCCGCCACCGCCCTCTACCCTGCTTAAGCTAGACTCGCCTCGCACCAGCTGCGCTGACATCACACGAAGAAACACGCCCTCCTGCAGTCCACCTTAAGGATGCCCGAGCTCCGCCCCCAGACAGGGAACAGGGCGGAGGCTCCCAGTGAGCATGCGAGATGACATGAAGCAAACCCCCTGAAAAGAGCAAGGATTAAGCGCATGCGACTTTTGCACCGGGGTAGCTAGAGGGCAGAAACTCTTTTTCACACATGCGCAGAGACAGATGGGGCGTGGTCAAGATAAGCTACTCCCGAGAGAGAGCGAGCGCTGCGGCTGTTTTTCAAAATAAAGACTGGGCTTCTCTCAATGCGTGCGCACTGAGGGTTGGCTGGGCTGCTGCCGCGGTGCGGCTTTTCCCACACGCGTGTGCACTGGGGCGCAGGTGCTTTCTGGGATTCCAGCCAGGAAGTAGGAGGAAACGTACATGCGCCTTCAGATACACTGCACGCGCGGGGTGGGGGGGTGGATGTGCAGACAGCTTTCTCGGGCATGCGCCGTGCGCGGGCCGGCGGGGAATGGAGCTGGCGGAGGCGCAGGGCGCGGTGTTAGCGGTGCTGCGGGATACGCGCGCGGCGGACCTGCCCCGCCTGCTGCACTGGATGCGGACGAGCAGTAAGCGTCGGCAGCCGCCGCGCGGGGCACGGGCCGGGCGCTTCCCTGCTGCCCTGGGACCGCGCTGAGCCTGGGTTACCGTTAGATGCTGTGCGAGGCCGGGCACAGCAAGGGTTAATGCCGTAATCGCTGGCAGCGCCCGAACTTGGCACGACAGGGGCTTAGCTAGGAGCTGGGACCCGCGTGGGGGCTGGGAGCGGTGCATCCTGGGATGCTGGGGGGCCGCAGATGCCTCGTTTTAACGTCCATGGAGCAGTGAAGTTGCCCGGAGGTGGCCCAGAGATCACCCTCCCCTGAAGTGGTAAAGATTTGCAAGGCGTGGAAGGTGCTTCGCACCATTATGGAGCTTTTACATGGGGGCACTCGCATGCCCTTCATGGGGCCAAATGTGCTGTCTAGCTTTGCCCTTACCAACGCTGCTTTTCCCGCCTCAGGCCTTTCTAAGTGGCTGTCCCTAGCTTTTTGTTGATTTCCTGATATGTGTGAATGAGACTGACAGCATCACCCTGCTGCAGCCAAGTTTACCAGCCTTCAGCTGTCCTGAGAATGTGAATCCTTGCACCTGCTATTAGGTTTGACATTAAAACCTTAAAAACGTGAATGAATTTGGGTAATGCACTGAAGCCACGGGCACATCACGCTGGGGTGAATGCTGTGACCAAAATCTTTTAGATCTGTGGGTACATCTGTCCCAACTGTGCAGTTGGTCCAATAAAAGATACTGCCCACAAAAATCTGCCTCTGAATCTGCATCTATAGTTTCCTGTTATCAGTGGGCATATCTACACATGACGCTACCTCATGTAGCAAAACGCTGTAGTGACATAGCATCCATGTGCATCTACATGTAACTAGCATCTACTTCACCATAGTGACGTGCTAACCTGGTACAGTGGACCACTACAGTGAAGTAGCTGCTAAAAATAACTGCCATGCATACAGGCATACTGCACTGAGATTTAGTACCACAAGGAAGTACTAAATCACATTGCCATAGTGACACATGTAGTATGTCTGCGTAATCATTGGCCCCAACTTAATAGTGTTTTACTCAACATTAACTAGTAACAGGACCAGGGGTGCACTGATATATTGATTAGCTGTCAGATTGCAACTGATAAAAGGTGAAATGACATTATTGGCTTTTGGCTGTTTTTGATCATTTTAGCTGATAATTATGGCTGCATGCCCAGAGTATCCTCGCAAGCACAGCAGGCTGCAGGTCCCAGCAAGCAGCGGGATGGGGAGGAGGCACTGGGGAATGGTCACAAGTCATTGTGCTCAGCAACAAAGGGGTCGTTACTGACTCCTGCTGCTGCTGCCATGGCAATGCTGTACATGCAGCAGAGGTGTGAGTGCTGGGCTGCTGTGGAGACATTGGGTTGCGTGAGGGTGGGGTAAAATGCCACGTGAGGGACATCCCGCTATGCTGGGCACCGGGCACCTTTGCAAAAGTGACTTCTCCCCTGCAGCTGTGGAAGCTCAGCTGCACAGGGCCTGCTAGCACTGAGGCAGTGGCATGCTCTGGGGCTCCAAAAGCACTTAGTGCTCCTCTCCATGCAAGGGTCTGCTCTGCCTGGTGGGGATGGCTGTTGGTAGCAGCTGTGGGCGAGAGAGAAAGTTGCATGGGAATAAGGTGGTCATTGCCTTTCTCATGGAGAGCTGGAGCAGGCAGAATGTGTGTGTGTGTATTATAAATACAAAACAAAACAAAAGGTTTATGTCAGTAGTTTAAATTGCCTTGCACAATTACTAAATATCAGTTATCAGATTGGCCAATATGGTTGGTTGGTTAAGCATCAGTGCTCAGTACTAGCCAAGAATGTCTTTACCCATGCGCTCCTAAACAGGACCGCCTGGATCTTAAGCCCATGACACGAATAATATAGGCAAATTTCTAGTAGCTTTTGTTCTAAGACTTTTCATACCAATGGTCTAAAGTCTGTCAGTAGGTCCAAAAATAGCTCAAATTATAGCTATATATTGCTTTGGGAAGAAGGGTTGCTGGAAAACTGCTAGGAGACAGAAGTGATCTCTGCCTAGTCATTTTGCTCCCCCTGCTGGCTGTACTGTACAACAAAAAGATTTAGCTGTGTTAGTCTGAAATCAAGTAGAAAGCAGGGTAGATTTGTACTTTCCAGACTAGCCAAAATGCGTGCGCGCGCGTGTGTGTGTTTGCGTGAAATATATAGCACAAGCTTGCATGAGATGAAGCTCACTTCATTAGATACTGGGGGAGCAATGCTGGGCTAGGCAACCAAACTTTAAACCCATAACAACACAGGAATTGTAAAAAGTAATCCAGGTAATGGGATAAGAACCCATAGTCTGCATTTAAACCATACTTAATCCAGTCTGTGGTTGACTACTTGCTTTGCAGTTTCCTGTTCAAGTTGTTTTTTATAAGTTTGCTGTGTGAGAACAACCACCCTCAAGTCAATGATGTAAGTCCAGCGAGGTTAAAGTGTCCTGCTACAGGCCTGTGTATCTTTCTGCAAATGATGTCATATCCATATTCATTCATTCTGTCATGTAGGGATCACCCAGTCTGTCCAATGTAGATGGTGGAGGGGCACTGTAAGCACATGATGGTGTTTATGACATTGGTAGAATTGCAAGTAAATGAACCTTGGCTGCTGTAATCCATGTTATATGGTCCAATGATGAAGCGGTCTGTATTGATGTTGGGACACAGAAGGCACTTGGGTCCGTTTCAAAGCCTGGTGCCATAGTGAGGCTGGGAATTAGGTAGCCTGTTGCTTGAGAGATGCTGTTTGAGATTGGGGGACAGCCTGTAGCTCAGGACCAGTTTGTCCCCCATGACTACTTAGAGATGCTTATCCTTTCCCAGGAGGGATTGAAGGTCATTAATGTTATGTCTAAGGTGATGAGGCTGGGAACTGTAGGTGAGAACCAGAGAGACTCTGGCTTGTTAACAAATAAAAACATTGGCCCTAGAACAGAATGTGGAAGTACCTGGCTGTTTAACCTTTTTCACTGATAAAAATTGAGCACATTTTTACTGTTTCCTCTATTTTTCCAGTGCCTGATTCGTGACAGTATTTTGCCTTTACCCCATAGATTTCAACTACAAGATGAGGGTGTACAGTCTGGAGATACTTGAGGAATAGTGTGACCTGGTATATTGGTTGATCAGAAGATGACTATGAGCTGACCCGGTCATGCAGTTGTGAAAAAGGTGGATCAGTCATGATGCATGCAGTAGGCCCAAGAAGGTGCTAATACTATTGCAGAAGACATTAATAAGCATTTACTAAGAATACTGTGTGTGGAGCTTGGCTTGTTTAGTTTGGCAAAATGGAGACTGAGAAGGGGATATGATCATTTTACAGGATGGTGTTTATGTTTTGCTGTTGCACCTGGGAAGTTGTGTGTGAGAATTCAGAGTGGTAGTTTTGGGGATTCTTTGTGTAAAAGGTTGCTTGCTAATGTAGAGAGCTGGATATAGTGATCCAGTCCTATCTTCTAAGATTACTTATTTTCTTTAGTAGCTTTTTGGTGAGGGACTGTGTTAGAGAACCTTTGAAAGGTATTGAACTGTCAGAATGTTCTCCTTTATTCGCTAATTCATGGACATCTTCAGAGAACTGTACTCAATTAGTGATGTGATTTAGAGAAGCCAGTCTGGCTAATTAATATAATTAATAATTGTTTTAACCAATTTAAAAGATGCAAGGTTTACTAGTTGGTCATTTCTCAAATGATTCCCTGAGTTTTTTTACTCCTGTTAAAAGTGAATATTTTTGCTACCAGCTCAAATCACTACATACTTACTTTAAATACTTAGTAACAAACTACCAAATAGTTCAGGCCCCTATTTTAAACCACACCATAAGTGGTATAGTCCTGTGATGCTTTAATACTGCATATAAACAAAATCTACTCTGGTGCTGAAATTTTGAAGTCATTATATTTGAGGAATCAGCCCAAATTAACATAGCAACAGTTTTGTAATTGCAGTTTACTTAACTTGAG
Source organism: Caiman crocodilus (assembly GCA_030014935.1). Lineage (NCBI taxonomy): Eukaryota > Metazoa > Chordata > Crocodylia > Alligatoridae > Caiman > Caiman crocodilus. Next base: position 45,506,288 of record JAGPOW010000304.1, read on the forward strand.
TTCGTGTATAGAAGATCAAATGACAGAATAAAGTGGGTGCTCTGATAATCTAAGATCAAGTAATTAAAATAACTAGTTGGAGAGCAAAACAATGGGGTGTATACAGTAAGTTGAGTCAAGAATGCTTCCCTTCCCATTCAAGAATTCTCAGTTATTACCCAGAGTAGTTTGTTTCCTTATACCACCTTTACATTTGCTAAATTCTCTTTCTGCAGTTTCGTTGGGAAAACCTTTATCAGCAGTATCAAGATGAGTGCACAATATGAAGTTCTTTAAGAATTAAGTCACACTTGGCTTACATTTGGCTACAGCAGTTTTGCAGTCCTGGAAGACTGAAGCTGAATGTCACATGTAGATAATGCTCTAGGCATTGAAGAGCTCTAGTTATCTTTGTTTCTAGTTCCATATGAGCAATAGCTAAAACGTAATCAGCTTTTACTCCAGAGAACTCCCTAGGAGCCCAAGGACCAAAGCAGAAATAGATCTTTTGCACAACACTCTTTGGGTGTCATGTTGTTTTGAGTAACAGCTGCAGTAGTCATGAAAAAGAGCAGGTCCTACCACACTCTTCTTACAGAACTCATTTGTCCTTCACTGTACTATAAGCATTGCTGTAGTCGTTAAGACTGAGACTGGACAAAGCACAAAATTTGGACTTGAGGTCTACCTTTAGAACTGAATTTAAGTAGGGAATTAAGGTAGCCCCATGTGGAGAGAAAACAGTATTAGAGGAAGTAATGAAAGGTTGTCTGATCTACACAGTTTTAAAGTAAAGTTTAGAACCCAGAGTTCCTGGGAATGCAGAGAAAGTATGAGAGAAGCAATGTTTAGCAAAAACCTAAAATTATAGGGGAAAGCTGATCTGAATGTAAGCATGAGAAGAGATGGCATTTCAAACAAGGGGGAGGAAAATAAATGGAAGCAAAATGGCATAGTCTGAAGTGCACGTTATTTTCTCTTTTTTTTCTGTAGTCCTATGATCACCTTATTTCCTTTAAGATGCTGCTCTACAACAATTACAGCTGAACAGAAACATTAGGTCTGGAAGGGGTTTACTGGTCTGGGCATCATTTCAGCATAACCACAGTGCAGTACAAGATTATCCTAGGGCTGAGTGCATGCACAGCTTTCCTAGATCACAGAGTAAAGTCCCAAGCAAGTAGATTCCCCATCAGTAACATGTTGCATTGCTTGCTTTTTTCTTTTACTTAAAATGGTTTATTGATATTTACTCATTCTTTTAAAATGATGAACTGTATGAAATGTTACTGGGCACATCAGTTTAACATTCTTTTAAGGTACTTTTGTCAGAGCAAAAAATTATTAACTTACCTGAAATAAAGACTATACATAAACAACACAAAGCTAAAACAGACAACATTGAACAGGTTCTTGATTTAACAGCTTTTCTAAGTACTCTTGAGTAGCTGTGGGATGATAAATGGGGGCAAGACATTGGGGTTTTTTCATCTACTGATACAGAGCATAAAATAACCAGTCATATTTTCGTCAGGTCTTGCAATTTTCAGAAGTTCCGATTCTTTTCACATTGTAGAAATAGATGTGACTGTTTTCAGGCAGCTGCTTAGCAACGCTACTTTCACTCTTTTGCAAGCAGCCAGATCTTCCCACACACTGCAGCAATATGTACGTAATTTCACAGTGACTTACGCTCCCATTTTTCTTTTGAATTCGTTTTAGCTCTTGAAGACAATTAAACAATAAGAGTCAGAATGAGCAACAGGAACTTATGGTGTCTTAATTTAACTGATTTTTAAAATACGATGATTAATATCCTACTGGGATAATGCTCAAATGTTGCCAATAATGCTTGGGTAAAATCCAGGGGTTATTAGGTCAAGCCATTCTGGGAATCTCTTGTAAAGATTCCATTCAGTTGGGACTCAGCTTTCATTGCGTGAACTTTTATCTTCCACCTGATCCAAACTCCTATAGAACTTTTAATAGGTGTAATTGTTGGTACTGAAAGAAATGTGTAATGTCCACAACTGGCTTGGGTTGTTGTGTATGTGCTGATGAAGATGAGGGAGTTTGAGGAGGAAAAGAGTATTTGTAGTATGCCAACATTGCCTTCAAGGGAAAAAGGTTCTGGTCTATCAGGGGCTCAAGTTATTACCACCTATACCTTTGTTAGCCTAAAGCAACTCTTATTGTACACAGCACAAAACTGGCACATAAGCACTAAATGAATTACTGTTGGTGGTGTAATTAAGCACCTCTTTAAAGCTACAGTACTGTAATGTGAAAACCCCTTCACTGCCAGAAGCAGGGTAGGAGCTGGAGCGCTAAAAGTGTGAGGCAGACTGCATAAGGGAATTAACAGTAGATCTGAATATATGCCTGGATTTACATTCTCAGGATATTTATAAGGGTGTTCACTATAACTGCTGGCTTGGGGACATTGTATCAGCTTTCTTTCCTAATATTTAAAATGTACCACAGCATATTATAATGCTTTATGAGAAAAATGCAAGAATATTTATGTGGGACCTCAGGTTTCAGGTCACATCTTAAAAAAGAAAGAAAGAAAGGAAGAAATCCCTCATACAGTAAGTTTTGTGGTATTTTGGTCTATGTGGGCACTGCTGAGACTGACCCTCTGACTTCATGGGGTCATTTCAAACCTGTGGCTGGCGTCACCAAGCTACCCTCCTCACTGACAACTAAAACTATTTTTACTGTATTTAGAGCTTTCTCAACAAATAATTTAAGTCTACTTTTAGATTCTTGCTGCTCAGTCATTCACGAATAAGTCTATAAAAGTCCCCATATCCTTGTATGTTTTTCCTACCAAATAGTTTTAAAATAATTTTCTATTTATTTTGTTCTTTGTGTTTTAATACAGGGCATTGTAGCACTACAAAAATGTTAATAGCATAACAGTAAGAAAATCTGTAGCAATTTCATAAACATTTATCTTCCTCTACATTTCATTAAAATCTTGACTTTATCCCAAGATGTCTCTAAAATGGAAAACTGGTCTGAATACCCTAAGAACAGGACTGTCTAACTGGTAGTCCACAAGGGGTTAAATTGTATGCCGCCATGCAATCCCTCTTCCCCCTTCCTGCCTGGCTACCATTCTCTGCTGCTCTGTCCCTATTTGCTGCCTACCCCAATCCCAGGAGGTGAGGTAGTGCTGTGTGGCTAGGGTAGTTGAAGTTCAACAAACCAGTTATTGAACATTAGACCATTACAATCCTGTCTGTCAAGTATAGGTGACTTGTAGGGGGGAGGTGGGGGCCACATGCCCCCCCACCCTGACAGCCACCGCCAGTGCTGCTGCCGGTTTCTGTGGGCCAGTGGTGCCAGCTTCTGTGGGCAGTTGATTATCACTGCTGGTTGCTGCTCACTGCTTGCAGTCACCCCTCCCCCCAACTGCCAGCTTCTGCAGGTGGTTGCTGCTTGCCACCCCACCACTAGCACCCACAAATTATGTGCTCCTCCCCCACAAGTCTTGTGAGGAACCAGTTGTTCATGCTGTCAAGGGTAAGTGAGGCCCACTTAACTCTTGAGTTTAATTTTTCCTTGTGCATTGACTTGGACTAGGAGCTAAGTAATTAGATAAAAATTTGATGTTGGATCTAGTCTTCTGACTTTGGAATTGAGGGCTTGGTGTCCTCAGGTTAGATCTGATAGGCAGCAAGGGAAGGATGTTCAGTAGTGCTAAGTTAAATGGGCCATAAATGAGATTCTGCCTCAGAACAGCATACAAAATCACATCTCTAGAGGAGAAACTTTTCTTATGAGTGGTGCACAGTTAGACCAGCTTTTCAGTTATGTATGGTAGAGTCCAAAGACTTCCTTTCCCAGGTGATGAGCTCCACAAGGGCAAGATAGTGTGGCTTATATAAAAGAAAAGAGAGCCTCTTTTACAGGATATTACCTTTTTTTCCTCTCACTCACATCAGTTCAAATTGCCTTTTTTTCTTTCATCCTCTCTACTCAACATGTTGCTTTTATTTAAAAGGTTTCCATTTCTACTGTAGTGTAGCTCTGGCATTCACAAGTATATCATACGATGGTATATCATAAGAAATACTGTTTTACAGAACAAGAAGAATTTGTATCTAGAAATAAATATGGTGCTTCTTAATTTGATAAACAGTGTATCCAAGCAGTATATTGTCTAAGTAGAAGTGAAAGTAGAATATCTGAGCAGACACCACACTGACAAGGGATTAGATCTGCATTAAGGTGTTGATACATTAGGAGTCTTTTCCACTATTTTAAATATTTGATCAGTTGAGCAGAGGTGTTATCTGTTAGGATCTGATGCATCACTAGTTTTGAGAAGTGGCATTAATTTCCTTTACATTGTTCCATTAGGAGAATTAGTCTGATGAGAGAGATTGATGTCATAAGAACATGACCTAGATATATTCGATTAGTCATCAATTAAAACTGTCATATAATTTGCATACATTTAAATGATTATACAACAAACATGTGACTTAAGTAGTTCAAAACTGAACCAGCAAACTTCTATCAGATTAATCAGCAACAAGTTAATTTAAACACTACACCAGAGGCATTAAAGAGCAAATTAAATATGGCTGACAGCTATTGGAAACAGTACCAGAAAATCTAATGATACAAAAGAGTGTACCTGTTTGGGACTGGAGGAGATAGTAAGATTTATTAAATTATTATGTCCTTATATATAAGGTAATGTCCAAAACCTTATTGCTGAGCAGCAGTAAGGTGTTTCAAAGTGTTAATTAAATTACAAATGTACAGTGAGCAGATCCAGTGGATCTGGTTTTGGAGTGGAAAACATATGATAACATACTTGGGGGAGACATTGGTATGTGAGCTGGTTGGTGTCTCCATATATACTGCCCAGTTTTTTGCTGCTTTATCTTTGAAGCAAGGATTGTATTCAGAGAGCTGATGTCACTCAGCGTAATTCTACTCTCACGAGACAGACAGATGCCTACTACTATAAATACCTAGCTAAGGCAGTCTGCTATAATTTATTGTATTAGGTATTTCTGTTCCATGATTATGAATTAGATAATCTTTCAAATTCTGAGTTTTAGTCGCAGATTAAGTGAACAAATAAAGGCCATTACACGAGTGAACTTAATAGGTTGCTATTCTGTAACTTCAAACAAAGGTTATAGATTCAATCGGTTTTGTTGGTTGTGCCCTGTAATATTCATATGTGAAGTGGAATATGAAGCTCTACTTGGAGAAAAGTACTTTTAATTAGTTGTCTACTTTTCAGTACCCATGTTTCATTAGTTTTGTTTTTTCGGGTCAATTAAGCCAAGGGTGGTTTTCAAGTATAGGTTTTGGTCAGTTGGTTTGTTTGTTTGTTTTTAAGTGGTCCATTGTGCACAAAATACCTGCAGAAAGTGATTTTGGGTCACTGACTTTATTGTGTTTGTTATTGTTTGTGTTGAAGAAACTGCCAGAGCACGGCACACAAAGGCATTTTGCTTGGCATATGCACCTGAGGGTAGACAGCAGGGAAGGGGCCAGGGCTGCACTGCCACAACAAGGATTGGTCCCCTTGTGGCTCCCCTGCCATCCACCCCTGGCATGCCAACATCTTACAAGTTAAGGTTGCAAGTGTTTTTTGGCACTCTGCCCAAAAACAATGATGACCCCCATTCTAGAGATTCCAGCCAAGAAGCAAACCTTATTTTGAGGGATAATATACAAATTCATAAGACACTATCCCTGCCTTTAAGAATTTATTGTGTGCAATTAGGTAAGGCAAGTGGTGAGGGGAAACTAATGCAGATTAGTTAAAAGACTCAGCCAAGGTCATATAGCTATTAAGTGATGGAACTGTATACATAATCCATATCTTAAACCAGGTCAGTGTCCTGTTTATTAGGCCATACTCCCTCTACAAGGATTTTATAGAATCTGGATTAGTAAAAATTCCCTTTATTTAGTAAATCACAAGTATGGAGTCTGGGGCTTCCCTAGCAACATGGGGCGCAATTATTTCAGGGACATAACTTTTTGGGGTTTTCATATCTTTCCCAGCCAACCAAGAACCATAGTAGCCATTTTATCTAGCATTTTCCCTGACATACAGAAAGTAAAACTTTAGATCTGTCACTTTTGTGATGCTGATTAAGTGGTTTTATTTAAAAAATAACGATATTTAAAAGAAAATCGAATCTTTTTTGTTTTGTTTTGACTAAACAATTTAGAAAAGGGTTAAATGTGGTCATATTGAAGATTTACCTTACTAGCGTGGGTAATCTAGTGGCACTTTCTGCATTTTATTTAAATTTGTATGTGAATTTGATACCAATCAGAATAACAGCTGGGTGAGCTCTTCAGTATAGTAACTGTATTGTTTAAAAATGCTGCCAGATGTTGGAGCTTACTGTCCACAATCACCAGTCCATATAAATGCAGCTGCTAATATCATCTTTCTTGCTCATTGTTCTGACTCAGTGACTGTTTTTTCCCCTAATTCTGTCTACTGTCATTCATCTCATCAAGTTCAGATTTCTTGTCTTCACGTTTAAAGCCTTTTACAAGTCTGTCTGTCTGTCCTTTCTTATCTGTTCTTGTCTCTTACCAAGTTTCCCTTGCTCTGTCTACGTCACTAATGAGACCTGCCTTGAAGACCCATTAGTCTACTGTTGCTCTCTTCCATGCTGTCCTGTATGCATGGAACATCTGCTTCCTGCACTGACTGATAAAGTCACTGCCCTCCTTTTGAAATTCCTCCTCAAGATCCACTACTTTTGCAGTCCCTGTAAGCAATCTGCAGATTGCTAGATGGATTGGAGGAAAGTGGGAGACATAGAAGTAAACTGCCATTAATCTGGAGCTGCCAAGTTGAGCACATAACTTGTGTAAATTATATCACTTAATTTGCTTAATTGCCTTCGTTCCTAAGACCTGATCCAAAGCATCATAACATTAGATACAAAGTGATATATGATATTACAAGTTCCTTGGGACAATGACCATGGCTTCCTTTTTTTCAATAATACCTAATACAATGGAGCATCCTATTGCAGTTGGGGCTTTCAAACAATGCAACTGTGATACAACTGATAACTAGCAGTAACCAAAATAAATCTTAAGGGAGTCTATCTGACTTACAGGCCTAGAATTAATAGGTCAAGTACAGACATTCAGTTTATCCTGAGAGAGTTGCTGCTCTCCTAGTGGAAACTACAAGTATACAGATATTCAGGATTTTTCTCTAGAGTTAAAATGACTATCCTGGAAGAAATATAACCTCTAAAGAACCAGGGTTAAATCACTCTCAGAAGAGTTTCTCCTCTCCCCTGCTCCCTCTCCCCACTGAGGAGACAATATGTCACTTAGACTGGACTCTACTGCTCCAGCCAAGCAGGGAGCAGAACATGACCTCTTCACAATCCCCACATTGTGCTGCAGGAAGATACAGGCTGCCCCTGAGCAGTCGGTTAGGGCTGCCCTATGCACTGTTGCCATCTGCTTCCAGTTAGACTGAGAGAGCTTGCACAGCACATTGAGATCTGCGCATAGAGCAGGAGTGGGCAATTATTTCAAGCAGAGAGCTGCTCACTTGAGTTTTGGCAAGCCATTGAGGGCTGCGTGATAGGCAACCAGGGGCAGATAAATATTAATTTTTCTAAATTTTTTAGGGGCCCTGTAGGCCAAATAGAATGGCCTGGCAGGCTGCATCCAATCCGTGGTTCACATTTTGCCCATCCCTGGCATACAGGCCACTTGGCTGCACAGGGTCCACACTACAAGCTGTCTGCTCTTCAGGGGTTCAGCATTCAAATGTCTGTTCAGGGGTCCCTGGGCAAATTTTTCTACCAGGAAAACAAATCTGGAAGAATTCTCCAAGATTATTTGAAAGTGTATACACAGCTAAATTCTACAGCATCATGTAAGAGATTCAGGATTCAGACTCATGGTCTCAGTCTTGGGAAGTATGCAAACAGTGTTCACAATTTTCTGTAGGGAGAGAATATCTTGCAGTATTGAATAGTATCATATTTACTTAAATCACATTTACTGAATGGCTCAGTCACTACAAGGCAAAAAATGTGGTTTAACTGGCCTTTGGGCTATAAAATTGCTTGTTACTGCTGGTGCTGGTACAGCCTACCAGTAGTAAAACTATCTGGTGTCCTACTATAGGCAAGTCCTTGACATTTAACCACTGTGTCTAGTAGACTTGTTTTGAACCTTAGTTGCTGCTGACACTCACACCAGTGCCAAGAGCAGTGAAAAATGCTTACTTATAATTATACTGCAGAAGAACTGCAAAGCTCTAACCAAGAATAGGATCTCATTTTGTGTCAGGTGCAGTATGTATACGTCTTAGAAGACAACGTTGTTCCTTTGTCCAAAGAGTTTACATTCTAACTAGACAAAGCATTTGAGAAAAAAAGTTTTTACTGAGATGAAAATAATCCAAACATAAGCAAGGCCTTAATGAATAGGGCTGAGCCATTTTTTTTTATATAATATATATATATAT
>JAGPOW010000304.1:45514869-45550126 GCA_030014935.1 Caiman crocodilus
ATATATATATATATATATATATATCCATATTGTGTAGACCTGTGTTAAAAACTAACTCAGGGCCCAATATAGATGGAGCATTAAGAAGCTTTTTTGTCAAGTTGTCCTTGGTTAGAAATAAATTAGCTTTGGGAAAGGATCTAAAATGAAGTGGATGGGAGCAAATATTGAGGCAGAAGTTATTTACCTTGTTTACCTAAACCCAAGATGACTTTGAATTTAGGATAACTGCCTCCAAATAATTAGATTCTATACATGGAAAATTACAACTTCAGTTTAATTTTATATGTATAGAACCTGATTATTGAAAATCATTTTAAATTAATTCCCCAACCCCTGCTGCAGTAGGGGAAGCAGCAGCAGGGACTTAGAGGCCAGAGCAGAAGGTAAGGGGCTGGAGGGACCAGAACCAGAGCAGAAGGTAAATGGGTGGGACAGAGTAAGGGGTGGGAGAGGTGGTGGGTTCTTCCCACCCTCTTGCTCCCCCGGCCCCCCTCCCATGCCAAATGAGCTGTTTTGGCCTGGGGCAGGTAGACAGCAGCAGCTCAGCTCAGCTTGGACTTCAGAGCCCAAAGGCCAAAGCCACAGTTGAGCCACTGCCTGGCCTAGGCCACTATCAAATTTAAAATGAGGCTTTATTCCCTTTTTTTTTTCTTTTTTTTTTTGGCGGGGGGGGAGGGAGAACCTTTTCTTGGATGCGAGTCAAAATGGTAAGATATCTGGTAATTGGACCTGTTGCCCTGTGTATCGTCTAGGAGTTCTGCTAGTAGTATTTCTGTGTATTTTATCTGAAAGATGATGTGTGTATATGTAGAGAAACTTCTAAAAATTATGTGCCTGCAAGGAGCTACGAGTTTTGTCATTTTTCTAGCACTTCAAAAGCATCTTTGATGTTTTAATATCTTACACTGAAACAATATCATTTTAGTGGGGGCAAAGACCATCATATGTAAGTTATACGTTTATAAATATGACAATAATTTAGGATTTAAAAAAAAGCTCTACACTTATTTTAAAGGGCAAAGTTATTAGGCTCTAAATCTGTCATTGGCTGGAAAAGGTAACAAAGGCTTGAAAATGCACTTCAAATAAAACCCTCTGCATCTGGTACTATTTACATGTCACAATAGTATTATACTGGTCGCTGAAAAGCCCACAAGATGTACCTATGAATGGCATGTTTATTTATTTATTTGTTTTGTTTTATAGATGATTTTGATGACTTCATGCTGAGTAATAATGATGTTATGCTCAGAAGTATTGCTGAAGATCTTAGAAAATGCTTACCCATTGAAGGAATGCTGAATTCGGAACATCTCGCTATTCAGAGGGTAAGCCAGTTTTTTCACCTCTTCCTGCCACTCATTTAGAGATTTTAATAGCAAAAGTGGTAGCAACATGATTTAAAGCATGGGACTGGGAATTTGGAGACCTAGCTTCTCTTCCCATCTCTGCTGTGTGTCCCTGGAAAAAGTCACTTCATTTCTTTGCGATTAAGTTTAATGTTTAGATTATAAGTTATTTGGGGCAGTGGCTCAGCTTTCATTATGTGTGTTGAGTACCAAGCGCAATGGGGATGATTTAGCTATGTAGGGAGGTGCCTATCAAAATGATAATCAAGGTCTCTAGTTGCTATTAGACTGTAGACATTAAATAATAACCATAAAATTGGAAAAGATGGGGCCAGCATCTGGTGGTTTCACAGTGAGGAATATAATTTTGGTTTCTTGTTTTATGTTTTCTGAGCTATCAGGGTCTGAAAGAGGCAGGCTCCTCAGCTCTTGTTGGTAGGAACATCTTTTCTGGTTGAGCAGCCCTTCTAACCAATCTGGGGCAGAGGTAACTTATTCCTGAAGGAGCTGCAGGTAGTTCTAAGCTGGAAAAATGGGCTGTCCTCACACATCATGAGACTGAGAAGAGGAAATAAGAAATGCATACCCTTGAAATAATAAACAGGCAAAATTGCTTAATAATAACCATCATATTGATAATTATATGTGTATTAGTAGTATTCTCCAATTTTGAAACATGAAGCATGAAGTTGCTGTTGTTTAGCTGTTTAAGGCTGATGGGGGGAGCAAATTTGGCCTGCTGTGCCTCCAAGGTGAGTAATGAGGATTTCAGCTCTCCATGTCCTTTTTTTTTTCCATCAACTGTTCCCCATTCAAGCATGGCAAGGAAAAGGAAAAAACATTACCTACTAGTACTAAATCATTTGGTTTCTCCTACGTGCCAAAGCCAGCGTGAAGGAACCAAAAGCATGGCAGTCCCCAGCTCACCTGCATAAACTTCCAACTTTTTTTTGACAGCTTCTATGGTGCAGCTGCTTATCTAATGAAAATTTAGATATCCTGGTTTGCATACAGTAATTGTACTGGTTTAATTCAGTTGGCTTTAAATCAATATTGTTTAGAGATATATCAGTCCCATATTGGATCGCCACTGATATGAGGAAAATTAAAAGTATTGGCAATTGGCTTTTTTGTCAGATGTGGCTGATAATGTGACTGATAAGTGCCCTGTGCATGCACGCAGCCACAGTGCAGCCCAGCAGTATGGAGAGCATTCAGGTCCAGCTGGTAAGTCTGTTGTGGGGGAAGAGGTAAGGGGGTGGGGACAGAAGGGGCATGGGAGGAGGGGCAGATCAAGGCTCCCACAGTGAGGGATGTAGTGGGAGTGGGGCTGGGTGAATACAGCTGGATGAATGGTGCTGGACCTGCCCCGGGACAGGCAGGTAGGTAGACACTGGGGCTAAGGTAGGATCAGGCGCTACACAGCCGGTGCAGGGTGTGGCATGTGACAGAGCCACGGCTCGTCCAGAGGACGTGGCAGGGAGGGGGTGGCTCTTGCTGCTGTGCACACCCTGGGAAGGCATGGGGGATGTTTGCCCCCAGATCTGTACACTGGGGAGGGCAGGTTGCTACCGCAGTCTGGAGCCAGGGGTTGTGCTAGGCTGTGCTTGGGGCATGCAGCAGCACTGGGAGGAAGGGTTGGGGGGGGTCTGCAGCCACTCCAAAATTCACTTTAGCCCCCCACTCCCAGCACTGTTACCCAACCCAAATATAGCCTGGCCCAGCCCCCACCAGGAAGACCCTGGTACCACCCCAACCTATGCCCACAGCGGCAGCCTGCCCTCCCTTACGCACAGATTTGGGGGACACACCCCCCATGCCTTCCCATAGTGTGTGCAGTGGCAGGAGCTGCCCCCACATCCCCTAGACAAGTTACAGCTCCATACTATGCCCCGCCCTGCCCCTGCTATGCAGCGCCTGACCCTACCTTAGCCCCAGTGCCAACATTACTTCCTCCCTCACTGTGGGGGCCTCGATCTGCCCCCCCACACTCGTGCCTTCCCCCCACAACAGACTTACCAGCCAGACACCATTCTCCACGCTGCAGGGCTGCATATCGGAATCAGATTGTTATCGGCCAATATGGCTCATTAAAAATCAGCCATCAGTATTGGCTCCAAAAAATCTCTATCGGTGCACCCCTAATATTGTTAGGTCTGTGTGATCCCTGTTTGAATGCTCTCTTAAGTTAAGAGTGTCTAATAGTTTAGCAGGAGTTGATTAGACCATATTAGATTTGGAGAAAAATTAAATATATTCCATTAACTATCTAAATAAACTACACAAATAAGAAAGTTTGGATTGATTGGTCTGAATCTTAGGGGTGTGTACATGGAAACCTAGTACACCAGAATTTCAAGATTCCAGATGAGCGATTAATGAGACCCAGAGTCTGGCTCTTGGATTTTATTAAATACTGCATAAATGAAATGAAGAGACTTTGCTATTCCTTTCTTTGATATCAGTCACTTTTTCAGATGCATCAGCATCCAGAGCCTATGATTCATGTTGATGCATTCCTTTATGATGACGACTTTGTTGATTCATTGTGTGAGGAAGGAAAAATGAGTAGAAATTATTGTGTGGCATGTGGATCACATAAGACTGCACCTTTAGGTAAGCATTGTATTGGGATCCACAAACAAACTTTTAACTAAAATGGTTCACAAGAACATCCAGCTGATAGAGGACTTTGTCCAAACTGGCATTGTCTGCAGGCCATATTATTCCCCGCTCTATGTGTGGAGGGAATGCAAGGAGCTTTCCAAATACATGGGTCAAACAGATATATTTGCACATGACCACTACGCAAGTGACACTTTCCATTCATCCAAAGGAGATGGGGCTGCTGGAGAGGAAAATATATAATGCAAAAGCCAAAGATTTTTGACACAGCAGTGTCATTCTTTACCTGCATTTTGGGGAAGAGCTCCAAAAGGCTGAAGCTACAATACCTCCTGAAATTGCTACTAACTGGGATGTAGCTCTGGGGTGTTCCCAATGCAAGGCAGGACACTTAAGTTGCAAGGCTTGAGTACTTTATTGCAATAACATTCAGGGTGAAGCTTTTACAGAGTTGCAATTTTAAGCTATTAGCATATCCATCTAGGAAGTCTGTAGTACCACTGCTTTGAGACCTAAAGTACTATGATCAGTGGCAGTCCCAAATTGTTTAAGTAAATATACTGCTCTTATGATGTCACTGGCAAGCAACTATAATAATTAGAGCTGTACAGAAAAAGGTAATTCAGTTTTTTGGAGGATTTCAAAATTCTCCTTGAAAGAGAGTGTAGCCCTAGATCTTCTTAGCAGATTCCCCCAGAGCTACAAACACTGGGGTTCTCTGCTCTGGGGTAGGCAGGCTGTGAAGAAACCTGGCATATTTTCAATGATAAGTTCTATGGAAAGCTTTGCATTGGTAAAAATTGCTCACCCAACACTTTTGTTCTTTTCTTATTTCCCAGAGTTTATTTCTCATTCCTTTTCCCTCATGGAGCTGAAGTTTCTTTATCAACATGTATTGCCTGACCTGACAGGAAAGGCTCTGGTTGATGTTGGCTCCAGGCTCGGTGCAGTGCTGTTCGCGGTAAATCTAGCACAGGAAATCATATTCTGTGACATACATTTTCCTTTTCTTGTTGGCAGCTCTCATTGTTCCAAACTGTATCTTAATCTGAGAGGACAGATCAACAGAGAAGGATGTATAGCTTGGCCACAGTGGGGGGTGTTTATGTTCAGTTCTCCTTCAGCTCCCCTTAAAAATGAAAACACAAACCATTGCATTTATTGGCCAGGAGTCTGTTGTCCAACAGCACAGGCTATTGCTGTTGGATGTTTTGGCTGTTCTTCTGTTTCTTACTTCTCGGTCTCTTATTGGTAAATTAATTTGTCTCTTTCTGTTCTGACCATATATTTTCTTGAGGTTAGTGAATGCCATTATGAAGTTACCAAACTGCTAAATACAGAGAGAAGGATTATACACTACTTAAAATATGTTGCCTTATTCTGCATTTTAAAAAATGCACATAAAACATTTTATCAGGAAACTCAAGTTCAATTTTGATTGCTTTTGGCACAATTGGTGCAACATATGGCCAACAGCAATGCAAAATATGCCTCGGTGTAAATTATAACAGTTAATACACCTCACCTTTTTCTCAAAGTCATTGACTCTTTACACCCTAATACTGGAAACATTTGAACTTGTAATTTTATTCATCTGAGTGGAGACTGCTCATGAATAAAGTTACTCCCATCTGTGAATGTTTGTGCAATCAAATCCTTAAATGGTAACACTTTGCTGTTATGCTTACTGAATTTTTTTTGAAGCTCTGAAGCATTCATGCTGTTATAATGTAAGATAGCCTCAAGAGGAAGGAGCAACGTAGTTAAAAGAATAGGTCTCCTTTTTCATCAGATTCTTGGCTCGCATTACAGAAGTGGCAATTTGCCTCATTTTCTGTGCACAGGCAGCTTTTCTGGCCATAGGGTTGAAAGGCTTCAGAAAGCTATAATAATCAATTTGTGGTACATGGACCTCTGAAAAATTCTGTATGTTTGGCATACTCTTGTCTTTGCTATAATGAAGTAGATGTAATTACAGTGTTCATTGTAAATGAAGCTGCAGTTAAAGTTGCAGCATTTTATCCATTATAGCCCCAAGTTTTCAGAAATTCATGCTATCTCAGAAATTCTTCCTCCCCTTGAACAGAATCTTTCCATAATCTCAGTCAGAAGATTAACTACTTTAGAATAATTTTGAGTTATTGATGAATGGTAAAATATACATTTACATTTTATATGCACATACGAGAAGTACTTTTAAATGTAGTGTTGTTCATTTTAAGAGGATCCTGTTCTGAGTTCACCTATTGCAGTATGGGCACAAATTGTCTCTCATATACCATTTTGTGGATTGAATTCTATATTTATTCATTGGGTGTCATGGGGGAAGGGGTTGGATTTTGCTGTTTCAAAGATATCTCCCTAAATACAAAAAAACCCACCATTCTGTAAGACTGTTATTTTATTTTTGAGCTTTTTCCCCTTGTTGCAAATTACTTCCATGATTACGTTTATACTGCTTTAATGTTTCCTTTCTTTCAGCTAATTTCCATTAGTTTTCCAGCTGAAGTATAAGAGCTAGATACACAGCTTAATTTCCTTTATCTTGTTTTGGCCTCTCGGCTCAACTCCTTCCTTTATCAATATTACCATTCAAAACATTAAATGTAATTGCCAAAACAGAGTCTTAACCTTTAAAAAAATTGTAGCTGTCCACTCTAGTGCATTTCCTATCCATATTATTCCAAAATGACTTGACTTTACCCAATAACACATTTTAACTTGCTTGTAATCTTGGAGTTTTTCACTTTGCAGCGTACTTTACCCTTATTTTTCCCATTTCAGGCTACTTTAAAGACACTTCAGTTATTATATTTTCTTTCCTTAGTACAGGGCTGTCTTTACAGCTCAGCATTCCAGTTATATGGAGTGGAAATGAATGCAGACTTTTGCCACTTGCAAGAAATGATGATCACAAAATACCAGTTCAGTGACAGAGTAAAGGTGACTAAATATATTTTGCAATGTCTATATTTTTAACAAACTGTAATATAAATTAGGAAATCCTATTTGGGGATAAAGACCAGTGAAATCAAAGGTGTTTTAGAGTGTCTCTCCACCTTTTTCTTTTCAGTTGTAAAAAATCAAAAGCCTCAAATCCAATAAAACTGAAAAAAAATGTAAATAACTTCTTTCAAAATATAATAACACTTACTGAATCCATTACCTTTATCTGAATCTGGCTCAGTCTGTCATCAGGCTCACAACAGTACGTCATAGTCCTAAGTTAGTGGTGTTTTGGTCCTGTGGGCCAGGTGAATGGTGCTGGACCAGTCAACAGGCTGGATCAGGCTCCAGGAGCCCTGCGCTGCCCAATCTAGCACACAGGGCCACAGCCCCTGGGGTTCCCCATAGAATTTGTGGGGAAACCCAGAGGCTGAATTACATGGTACCCGGGGGCTGGATCTGATCCACAGGCTAGGGGTTGAGTCACCCCTGTCCTAACTTCTGGTTCTGAATAAAATCAGTGCCACTGAATTTAGTGAAAAAGAATCAAGCCAATACATGACACGTCTAAAATAATTAAAGAAGCTGGTATGTGGGGTCTCCATCTTTTCTAAAGAACAGAAAAAAGAAGCTGCCAAGGATCTGTATTCATTTAAAGCTAAAGGATGGCAGGCTACCAACGCTGTTTCTTGTATTTCTTTATTTTCTTGGAAATGAGGATTTCATTTCATGTTAGTGCATATGTACATCAGGAAAAACAAGGTATGTTCCAGGCAAACTCATGTCATTAAAATGTACATTTTTTCATTCTCATAATGAAAAACACAGTCTTTCTTATGGTATTGTAGTGAACCGTAACAAAAGGCATTGTCTAAAATAAAATCGGTGAAATCCTGGCTTCAATCCTTGTCCTGGTGAAGTCAATGGGGATAATTCCTACTCATTTTAATAGGGTTGTGATTTTACCTGTTTTGCATACATAGTTTTGAGTGGAGATACACAAGCTGCTAGGTGCTATCGCTGCTCAGCAAATAAAATAACCAATTAAGAAGATACTGTGCTATTCAGTAGAAATAACAGCATAAACTATTTAATCCCAGTTTAGTACTGCAATGCTTTAGATGCGCTCATACCCAGCCTATCCAAAATCCTATTTTTGCAAAGGTTTCTGACATGCCTGAAACGTATCAGTGAATGAAATTGTACTGTACAATGGAATATTCTTCCAGATTCATTCACTGGAGATTGCATATATATATGTTTGCTCTCGAGACATTTTTTAATCTGGAAAACATGCACCTTCTTAAGTGGTAGTTTTTCTTCACACCTTGTGATTCTGTTGACATGTTAATTTTCAAAGCAGAGATGAAAAAGATGAAAGCATTTCAAAGCACTGCCTGACAACTTTACTATTCTGTTCCCATTTGATGTTAATTGTGTCATGTGACTCCTACTATCACACCTCTTTGAATAGATCATTCTTAGATTTCATTGTGTTACAAAATTAATCCTGTCTCTTTAACTGAACCTCTGGAGCAATATTTTAGCAGCAGAAAACAGACACAAGCCATTTGGTTAAGTAATCCATAGAAGGAGACCAAAAGTTTTGGAGGAAAAGAAGTGCTGCTATTTTCTGATTTATTTTTAATAGGACATTATATCATCATCCTAGACCCAGAGAGTGGAACAATTTCTTTAATGGCAGGACTTTTATGAATGACTCTTAGGTTGTTTTGTTCATAAATTAAAAAAAAAAAATAAGTGCATGGAAGTCATGCTGGGGCAAATACTTGATGTTGTGGGAAAAAAAATAAATAGAAGCTTAGGTAAACTGAGGTGGGATTCAGGAACTTACTTTTACTCAGGAAAGGTGCTGAAATACATGTTTACCTTTTAATTAAGAGCCCCTAAATTCAGTGGGCTTCAACACATTTAAAATTAAGCCAGTTTGTTAACACTTTCCTGAATCCAGGCTTGAAATTCTAGGGATGTCACTAATAAGAATGAAAGTAAATTAGTAGTGCTTTGTACAATTTCTTGCATTACACACACAGGCTGTTTGTCCGCCTCAGCTAACTTCTGAAGAGCCTTCATATTTGTAAGCTATCAATCCTTTGGATTTGTATTCAGAGGTGCTTTAACTTTTGTACAGTTGTTTGGTTTATTAATCATTTTAGTGCCCTAAAAATCAAGCTTTTCTTTATTTTTTTTTCCATTTCAATGTAGCAAAAATCAGCCTCCTCCTTTGATAGAATAACATGTACAGGTAGTATGCACACATTATTTTATTTTCTAGATAATACAGTAAATGATTTTGAAAAACTTTTTGTAGGTCAGATTTGAGATTGGTTGACACAGTCCCTATGAATTACTAATTAGAAAAGAGTATATTACATTTTCGGGAAGAAAATCTTCTTACCAAAGAAGCACTGATCAGAATCCCACTTACAGCTTATGTTTACTACAAAGTATGAGAGAAACTCACAGTGAACGCTTTGACTCTAGTTATCTGGATAAATTATATGTAGGATAAAAATAACCATTTTTATTAACCTTAGCATTTTGTTACAATTAAAGCTAATATAGAAACATCTGGCCATAACTAAACACACACCATGGTACTTTAGTAGTGTTTGGACTCTGTTGCATGAATCAATGCTAAATTCTAGCACAACTCAGTTTTCCTTCTTTCCTCATTCAAGTTACTACAGTGATATATGGAATACCTCTTCCTCTATCACTTGGAACAGCATAGTTCTACATTTAATTTGTGGGGAAATGCCTCAGTAGAGGAGGGACATCTTTTTTTCTTAATGGATATCAACAGGATTTAAAACAAACAAAATAGCGGCAAAAATGATGTCTCGTCTATACAAAAATGTCATGCTTTCTTAGAGAATCCAAAATTCTCCATTGCTGAGCCTTGTGGTAATTATATAAACACTAGATTAATGTAACAAAATGTGGATTATCCAATCTAGTGGATTAGGGTGAAGTATCATCCCATGACAGTGATTTTTTTAATTACATTAGAAACCTAAATTACCCATTTTCTTAATTCTCAATCCCTGACATACTGACTAGAAAAGGTGAATAGGTGCTAGTGCCTCATCCTTTATCAATAACTTTTAATAGCATTTCTAGATTTATGAAGACATTGGTGCAGTGTTGAACTTCAGAAAGCAGAATCATTAGCCAAAGTATCTGTTTAGCTGCAGGCAACAGATCTCATCAACTGTCCCTAAGCCAGTAGCATAGC
The DNA here is from genome assembly GCA_030014935.1 of Caiman crocodilus. Lineage (NCBI taxonomy): Eukaryota > Metazoa > Chordata > Crocodylia > Alligatoridae > Caiman > Caiman crocodilus. The sequence goes on from JAGPOW010000304.1 coordinate 45,525,052, forward strand.
AAAGTGGAAGAGGGCCAGGATGTCAGCAAAAGGAGCCAGCATTGCCCCTGCTGCACCAATAGCCGCATAACCACTGATGCTGCTCCATGTGTAGCTGCCTCTCAAGGTGCTTAAGTGTCCATTTTTGCCTTTCCTGTAAAGTGTGTGTTTTGTTATCCTCTTTTGAGGGGAAAAAACAATCCTTTCCTCAATGTTTGAGGACGTGGCATCATCCCAGAATGTGGAATGAGAATGCAGTAACTAAACTTGGGTTCTGAGGACTCAGCTAAACACTGCTCCTTTTGCAACCAGTGCAACCCTAAAGATGCATTTCAGTAGCCTCATAAAAGCTTTAACTGAATTAAATCCTTAACGGAGATAAATAAGCACAAGTCACTAAAGCAGAAAATTCATTATCTAAAACTTCTGTACTCTAGTGGCATTCAGCATATTAGGCCAAAAGTCAGCAGATCATATTTTTATTCAACACAATGATTTAAGAAGCTTAATTACTAAAAAAAAAATCTTTTTTCCTTAACACTCACTTCCATTAGTTTATTTTTGTTTTGCTTATCACATACTTGAATGATCTGTCCCCTTTGATTATCTGTGACAGATGTTGGCAATAGATGCTTTGGTCTATTGACAGACTCCATGTTGATTTAAAAAGCCATGCAACTTATTTATTAATTAATTTACTTCCATCTGAAATTCTTCTTTTTCAGGTGATTCATGCAGACATCTGTACTCAGGCTTTACTTCTTCAAAATGCTGATGTAGTTGTAATGAATAATGTTTTTGAATATTTTCTTGGCAGCCTGGAGCAAGCCAGGTAAGCTGTGTGTCTGAGCAAGTAATCTTTATCTGGCAATGAGTTTAACCTTTTAAGTTATGAAAATCTTTCATGTTATGTTTCTTGAAGTTACACACATAATTTATATGAAGGAATAGCTTTTAAAGTGCCTTCACTTGATTGTCAGATTTAGCATAAACCATAAGGTCATTCGCTAGTTTTAAACTGAAAAAATGTTTCTCTATTTATTCTACCAGTTTTTTTCCAAAACATTGCAGTGTTCAGTTAAAATAACACCCTGTCTTCATAAGGGGTAATTGAATGGTCCAAAAGTTGCTATAACAATAATTGATACTAAAGTACAAATGACAAATCTTTGAAGTTCATCTGCTTTTGGTTACTAAGTCGTATAAATCACTTCTCAGCCTCTTGAAGGCTCAGATCAAGTTTAGTTTCATTTTGCATTGAATGTGTTTCTTTTTCTAAAAGAGATCATCTTGTGATCTTTAAATACCATATTTAAATTTCAAAATGTGTTTCAGAGCCTGGGAATTTATTAGTCAAAATGTACGGAAAAAAGGGCTGTTATTAGTGACAGTCCCAAGCCTTGAAGAATCTCTCACCAGCCTTCAGGTTAGTGATTTTTTTAAAAACAGTTTCTAGCAGTTATGTTTTACTACTTCTTGTAAAAGTTGCTTTGATACTTAATCTGCGTTCTAATAGTTAATATTCAGTAGCACATGTACAACATGTACAAGATAATTTAATTTGAAGTTTAGATCAGGCACGTGAAAACTGTGACTCTGCGTTTTATACCCAACTCTGCCCTCCATTTCCATGGTTTTGCCCTTGATTCCCAGTGCCTTGCTTTTCCCGGCTATAGAATAGAAAAACTTATTAGCCTAACAGGGCTATTCTGCGGTTTCATTCATGTCATGCCTTAATTCTGAGGTTCTCAAAGAATCATATACTCTGTCTCAGTGTATAGCCTCAGGACTGGAAAAAAAAGACTGAACTAACCCAGATTTTGCTCTTAACCAACCTTAATGTAAACTACTCATGAAGTAGTATTGGCGTGGTATTGGCAGTTTTAAACACAATGGTATTTAAAACTGATTAAATACCAGTTGTGTGGTATTGGGAGTCCTAAACCTGATTAACTCTCTTCATTGTCAAGTCTTCTAACAGTCAACTTGGGGGCCTGCTATTAGAAGCCGTGAAAACTAACAAAACTGGTCATTTGTGGGGGCTGTTATACCACAGTTCTGTGCATTTCAGGGGGATTGTTTACAGTTTACACATCATTAGAGAGGGGATGTTTTAGCAAACGTGTCAGTTGGAAGAATTAAGTACATCACTAGACTACTGATAGAGTGGCTCACTGGATATACAGTATTCTGCTTTAGAAGAGTTAGAATCATCTGTCAGCTGTGAAATAGATCTTCCACTACATTAAAAGCAAAGATGCACTTTGACTTCTGGAAGGGAGAGTGGTTAGACAAGAATAGTTTAATACAAAAACAAGATTGATCATGAACCTTCATGTGTGTGGAGAAAGAAAATACCTGCAATAGTCCCATAGTTTCTCCTGCTGCAGACATCTAATTTATATAACCTATTAAACTGTGCCTTCCAGTCAGGAAGGCTAACTAGCTCTTTCCAGTCAGGAACCATTTGGCTTATTTACTTATACACGTATATGCAGAAAGCCAACTGAAATGTGTTAGCAGTGTATATATAGTCCAGTTGCTCTCTTTTCTGCTGACTAAATTACTTTTAAAGTTATCTTTAGATGTTCCTTTTGAGGTCAAATAATGTTTCTGGAAAAAGTTTATCTGTTCTGAATAAATTATGTGTAAGCATGCTCTTGTTCTGCTCAGTCCTTGGAACTGCAGCTGTTCTCAAAACTGTTAATTTTTGTTTTCTTTGTTTTAGATGGACATACAGCTCAGTCAGTGGGTAGAAGAGGTGCAGTTGGACTATGATGTGTACATGGACAAGGACATTGATAGAGAAGCACTTCAACAAATTCATTTATATAAGATTGTCTAATGTGCCAACCTGTTTACTTGTAACAGTGTAAATTAGGTAGTTGCTTGGTCAACACAGAACTCATTGCTTTCAATGGAATTTGTGTGGCAGGATGAGGATTGATCCCTATATCCAGGAAATATTGCAAAAAAAATCTTATAGTTTATTTTAGAAACTACATGTTAGTAATGAAAAAATAATGAAAATGTGCTTTTGAGGGCATATATTGAGATGTGTAAACTTTCTTAAAGAAATGTTCTCCATGTCAGAATACCACATTGAATTTTAGCTAACATGTCTGCCTGTGCCTGTTTTGGACATAAGTATTTGGAAGAATGACTAACTGCATCCTGACAACAAGGGAATCCATCTTATGCACTGTTCATTACGGTTAAAGTTAAATACAAGCATTTCAAATGGAAAATAATGAACCAGTATTAATAGTGAGCCAGTATTAATTGTGAATGTGAATGTTATTTAATACAACTTCATTTTAAAGCTATATTATATTGCAGTGGTGTTGTTTTCTTTAATACCAGCAACTTTACCTTATTGACTTTAATTTTGTATCTATGAATTGTTTTCCTCAAGGAATGCATAGTAACTACAGAACCATATATATCCATGTAGCGAGAAAATGCTGTCCTGGTCTATGGCGTTTTTGTGGTAATGGTGATCTTCCCCATTTGCTGAATTGTCCTTACAGTTGTCTATTGATGTAGGATACTTAGCGATACATAGAGAATTATTCAGATGTATTGGTTTAACTCTAAAACAGTGGTTTTCAGACTTGAAGCACCATTCAGTAGATTTGAGGTACCCTCAGAAGGTGCCAGCTTCTAATTTTCACTTTTTTTTACTATAAAATAATAAGTAGTTCTGTTACAAAGAACTCAAAACATTGGTGGAGGGACACACACAACAGCAAGGAATAGGAGATGCTCTGTTTACCAGTGCACCCCTTGGAGTAACTAGGAACAACGGCCACAAACTGACAGAGTGCAGGTTTAGGTTAGACAACAGGAAGAACTTCTTTATGGTAAGGGTTGCCAGAATCTGGAAAAGGCTTCCAAGGGATGTGGTGCTCTCCCCTACCTTGCAGGTTTTTAAGAGGAGGCTAGACATGCACCTGGCTGGGGTAGTCTGACCCCAGCACTCTTTCCTGCTCAGGGCAGGAGGTGGAACATGATGATTTGCTAAGGTCCCTTCTGACCCAAACATCTATGAAAGTCCACAGCCAGTCAGAATGCTTTGAATGCTATGAATTCCTATTTAGCATCTCTGGGTTTATCTTGTGAATTATGTTTGCATACCCAGTAATGCTAACATCGTGTAAACACCCTGCGACACCCTTGAAAGAATTTCAAGGCACCCCACTGCTCTAGGCTAAGAAGATTCCTCAATTTGCTCCAGTCTTACTAGTGATAATAAAGGGGTATTATTATAATATATAAAAAAGCTGGGGTTAAAAAGCTGATGGTTCTTGACAGGTGGCATGACCTAATACCATCTTTGTGATGGGGTAAAACAGGCGTATCAATCATGCTTCTGGCAAGCTGGATCTGGCCCACTGAGGTGTGTCATGTAGCCCCCCCGGGTTTTTTTCCACCACTGCTAGAGCTGCAGTGTCAACATGGCCAGAACCTCGGGATTCAGTGCCATGGCAGAATTTAGTGTTTTTGGTTGTCCTTGACAGCTAAAATGGGTGGCTTTTCACCCCATGGATGCTGGCCATGCTGACAGTGGCTGCAGCACCTAGGACTCTGGGGGCTGTGTGATGGTGGTGTTAAATTCCTGACTGCCAATGCTGCAGTGCTGGCAGCTGCAGCCAGAAGCCAAGTGGTTTGGATCCAACCTGAAGGGATCTCTGGTCTTGATCTGGCCCATAGGGCCAAATGAGCTTGACATTCCTGTGTAAAATATTGGCCCCTGACCTATTCAGAAAGTGAAGAGATCCTCCCATACCCATCCAGCTTATACTGATATTTCAGTTTTCTCTTCTAAATATATAAGGCTTCCAGTCTATTGAAAAGCTTCTTCATTTTAGACAACACTGAGAATCAGCACATTTTACTGATGTCAGAGTTTCTGTCCAAAAGCATTGCCAGTTTGGAAGCAGTATTACAACATGTCCAGAAGAATGCTGAACAAGTTATGGCCTTTCAAATGGCAAAGCCCAACATTGGATGCTGCTCTTATTCTAATGACTTACACATTAGCAAACTACATCTATTAAAAGTTGGAATCATAGAACAATAGGGCTGGAAGAGACCAAAGGAAGATCTCTAGTCCAGCCCTCTACTTAAACACTTCCAGTCAAGCCCTTGTCTAACTAGCTCTCAAAAACTTCCAAGGAAAAGTATTCCATAGCACCTCTAGGTAAAGTATTCCAGTACTTAACCACTTCTAATAATTAGTACAGTAGGCAAAACAGAGCGACAGTCATCAAGGACTTCACAGAATATTAAGTGAATAGAGGTTTATTACATTGGATAGAAGTTTATTTGTGGGGGAGATAGAGGGGCAAAAGTTCAACTCTCCATTTGTTTTTGAGTTAGGAAGGTTGTAACTTGACTTTGAACTTGTGCCCAAAGGCTGGGATGGATGCATTTTTCAGACATTTTTTTAAATAAAGATGGAGACTTTTGAGTTAACTTTTGTATTCGTTTGGATTAATTGATCTGGTTGCATTCCTTACAGGATTGATCAACTAAGAAGGGACTCAGTGGGGCTAAACACAAGATAGTAACAGTGCAAGGTTGTTGTGATCAAACTACAAGAAAGAAGCAGTCCTAAAAGAAGACAGCATTTAACATGCATTTTAGAATGCATGTTAATGCACTACAATAGTTAACTCAAAAAAATGTGGAGGTCCTAACTTGCAATAAGGTCTCCAGTGAAAGGAAAATATTGTATATAACTTGGTCACAGAAGGCTAATACAATCACACCACAATGTGAAGGGGAAAAAACCCCACACTGTATCACATGTTAATTCTCTTGCAAAGAGCTGGTTGCTTTTTGATTTTCTCTGCCTATTGATTGATCTCGGTGTAATCAGGCTGTATCTTTTCAATTTCCTCTTCATAATATGAGGACAAAAAGCACCAATGTTACCACTATCTTCTTTGTTGGCATGTTAAGTCCTCAGATACTTTTGTTTTTTTATGTTACTACTAGGTAGAAATTTCAGTAGAGGCAGGCTGGAGCAAATTGCTAGCACATTTGATCACATCTGGACCCTCTGACTGTAAATATCATACATCTGGAGATCATATGCTGTAGCAGGTATTGCAAGGAGGCTCCCTCTGCATCTTTCAGAAATAAGGCTTAAATTAGAAGTGAGCCCAAGCTAGTTTCATCTGTCACCCTATAGAGGTGCATGACATATAGACATTCCCCCTCACTTCCAAAATGCTGGCTGCTTTTTTGTTCTTAGTTCTGCCACTGGTGTTTTGTGTGGACTTGGGCAATTAACTGCAATTTTCTCTGCCTCAGTGTCCTCATATGATCATGGGAATTATAACACCAGCCATGATGGGGAAGGAGCTAAATTCATTATCTAATTTACTTTCTTCAGATGAAAGGTACTACCAAAGTGTGAAGTCAAGCCAGCCTCTGTGCAGCTATCTTATAGGAGGAGGACTGAAAACAGCACTTCCTGGTGGTAAGTTTTACTTTTCCTTGAAAAAAATATTTTGGAAAATGGATCCTATATAACCCACTCAGTAGCATTTTCCACAGTGCCCTCACAGCCACTGGCCTCTGTAGAAAACATACCCACAGGTCTACTGAATTTTCCCCCCCCCCCTAAATTCTCATCTGCAAGAGCAGTAGCACCCAGTCTACCACTGGTGACACTGTACTGATGCAAACTCCCTTCCAACTGTCTGCCTGTGGCTGATGCAGCTTCTGTGCAAAGTAGCAATGTGACCTCTGGATACAAAAGAGAAGGAGGTCTATGTGAAAAACAGAATGTGCTAGCATAGGGGTCAGCAACCTACTGCAAATGTAGGTCACAGCTTACAATCCAGCTAGCACTGCAGGCCACTATTCCCATCTGGCCACTCATGGGAGCAGAGGCTACAGCCTTTCCCCCTTCACTTGGGCTGTAGCAGCATGCTGTTGGCAAAAAGTGAAGTGAATTAAATGGTTCAGGAATCAACCTTCCCTTAGTAAAATGTAAACTGCATTAGACCTTTGCAGGCTGGATCTGGTCTGCAGATGGTAGGTTGCTGACCCCTGCACTAGAAAATTGGGCAGGCGGTGATGCATGCTGTAGTCTTGATTCAATCACAATATCCAACATTTTCAAACTTGCTGCCATAATTTAGGGACACACATCCAAATGTAATGGCACTTTTCTTGCTCACTGATGTCAATGGATGCTGCAGACACTGGGCTCTGAAAATCAATCTACTCTTCTGCAGGTCACAATACTGGGATTTAAACTAAATTCATGTGTACAATTTTGGCTTCTACAAGATATAGCTATTTGAATCTTAAACTGATCAAAGACTACTTGGGGTCTTCAGTAAAGCAAGGAAAGCTCCTAGGATTTGCAGTGGTAGGATGTGAACAGTGAAGTTTTAAAAGTGATAGAGGACAGCACCAAAAAAGTGTTGTCAGTATTTATTATAGTTTGAAGATTTTGGGGGGGCAGCCTGATATTGAAAGTGAGAAATTAGGCTGGTCTTCTTGATGGGGGGTTTCTTAGACTAGGGGTAAGTAGGTAACCTTTTCTGGCTGCAGGCCAGGATGACCCATCCCAAGTCAGAGAAATGGGCCAAATCCAATGATTCCATGGGCTAGATCTGGCACCTGTTGGTTGCTGACTCATTTTACATAATAGTTTTAGTGAGGGCTAGTAACACCTGCTTAGTAGGATTTTGGCACTGAGGATTTTTAGAGAAGAATGGAACAAAGTAAGTGCTGTTCATTTCTCCGCCATTTTCTACATTTTTATTATTCACCTTTCTTTTCCTAAGTGTTTCCTTTGCTCTTTTCTTCTCTCTGCTACATTCATTCAATTTCTTCTTTGTTCTCAACCTTTTGTCTCTTCCTGCCCTCTATATCCTGCCCGGAGCTGGTACTCACCTCTAACTTCACCTGGGGTAAATAGAAAAATGAGCAGCAGCCCTTACTCAGGGTTAAAGCCAGCTGCCTGTGATGGTGGTGTAGCTGAGTTGCCACAAGACTTACCACCCACCATCAGAAGTGGGGAAAGATATTAAAAAAATAGTGAAAAATTATTAAATTCATATAAATCCTGGCTTTTTAAAAAATGGACTTCTATCATAGATGATGCAATCCTTAACTGCCAATAATTTTGACTACTGGGCTCTCAAGCATCTCCACTTTTATGCTGTTATAAATCCTGTGTACAAGAAGTGTGTATATTTGTAGAAATGCTTTCTCATAAGTGCAAGGAAGGAAAGAAGCAGCATCAGCAAGTAACCTTCTATTAGGTGAGCTTCTAGTTCAGTTGCAACACAGTATTCAATTAGTGCTTTGAAGTAGGAACGGGTGTCACAGGTTTAGATTTTCCATTCTCCAATTTCCCAGACTTGCAGTGCCCTGTCGGGTCATCTTTCTTGGGGGCCACTGCCATGGCCGTGGCAGTTTTCATTAGTTTGGGAAGCCCCAGCTTCTGCAAGATGGGCAGAAGCTGTACCAACTGCCGGATCACATTTCTTATCCGGTGAGTAACTAACTCTTGTTGTAATGCCAGAGAGCCGAAGTACATTCTGTAGTGCTCACCAGCAGAACTTCCTCCACATGGGTTCTGTCACTAGTTCTTCATCTGAGTGTGCCTCTAGTTCCCTGCTCGAATGATTTCAATTAAAGACAGTTGATACAGACGGTGGATAGCTTCCTCTAAGTTAGCCCATGCCCATGGGGGAGGGTTAAGCTTTTCTTCCATGTTACTGTAACCTACATTGCAGCAGAAAACAGAGTAAAGTTGTGGTCCTGCCCGACCCACTGACCGAACTGGATTTTGGGGTGGAGAACGAATTGTGCTGCCTCGGTGCGACTCACAGATGCTGCTGAGGCCCCTTCACCATACATTCAAACTAACCAGTCTATTATTTGCTCCCCCAGTTTGGCCTTTTGTTGTGTTTGTAATTCTTGGATTTCTGTGCAAGTAAAGGACCGTGTCTCTGTCTGGAGACTTCCCCCTTGTGGCCCTGCATGGGTCACCACTACTGGAAAGTTTTGGGCTTTGGGACTCTCCTAAATTCTTTTGGGCCAGTGGGACATAAGGAGGTGGGATCTCACAGGTTTCTTCCATAAGCCTCACATACTCATCATCTCCTGGCCTAGTTACTGCAATTTCATCATACAGATCCTAGCTCTCAGGGTCATTCCACAGCTGTTTTTGGAATTCTGCCATAAAGACACTGCTGGACCTTTTCAGGGGAAGGTTCGACTGATCATGCCACTTGCACCTTCTGCTCAAGGGAAGTGATTGCCCTTGTGACTAGTATCTTTCCCTCTTGACACTCTAGTATCTCTAGTCAGTCTTGAGCTGCTCTAGCAGCTGCACATGCCACGCTGCTAGAATCCTTTTCTTCCCTTAATTCCCTCTCAAGCTGAGTCACTTGGTCTTTTAAGGATTGGTTCTCTCGATAGAGCTGAAGTGCCTTCCTCTGCTCCCAGTCTTAGACAGGTTGCCAGCAGCCAAGATAGGCATCCTTTCTTAGGTCTGCCCTTCTGCATGGCAGTGAACACAGCCCACTGACAGGGTACTGTGGTGGGATTGTTCCAGACAGATCTCAACCTCTCTTTATCCTACACCAGATTCTTAATACCTGTAACCTCTTCTATTAAAGCAATCAGTGGGGTCCACCCCTCCTACCCCCTCTGCACCATTCTTCCCTCTGATCTCTCCATCCTCGAACCTGTTTGTGACACCAATTTTGTCACAGGCCAGCTGGGCACTGTGAGGGTATCAATTTTATCACAGGCCAGCTTGGTTGTTTGATTCAGTTTCGGATCGAGGAGGCAAAGTTGGGAGTAAAATAAAGGCAAATTTATTCTAGCTTACACACAACAGTTAACAGGAAGATAAATGCAATAAGCAGATAATGCAGTATTAAAGACCTAATAGTAAATAATAATAACAGATAATAACAACACATAGATCAATTCTGTCACAGGCCAACTGGGCATTGTAAGGGTATTAGCCACTGGGCTGTTCAAAACAACAGATAGACAGACGTGGGTTGGCAACTTACCGATAGTCCTTCAATGCCAGGTACACGCCAAGTGATTTCAGCAAAGTCAGACATCCTCAAACGATGCTGTCAGGGGGTCACTAGGGAAATTCCCTTGATCAGGATCTGATCTTCACTCACGCCGGGAGTCCAGGATCCGGGTGTGGAACAGCGGTGACCGTTCTATTCCCTCCTTCCTGCTGATCACCCAATGCATGCGCTTTTTATACCTAGTCCTATGCTAATATGTTGGCTTAGAGCCACTCATGATGTTACCCTATAGCTGTTACCCTATGGGATTGAAAGGTGTTAAAAATGATCATAAAAGGTTACTACCCAAACTCAGATTTATCCAATAAGCAAATTATGGTGCAGCACGTTTAGGTTTGAAACTGACATAGCTCTGCCTAAACCCCAACCCCTTTTAGGTTTCATTTGAATATGCTTTCTTGGGGTATGCTTTCCTGGAATGTGTTGGGTGTGCCAGGCAGTTGGATCCAGTTTTTTATCAGTACGGCTGAACCCCGAGCAAAAACCATTAGGTTACCTAATCTCGCAGCTACAGCTTTGCCTGTGGGGCCCAGTCAGTTCCACGAACAGTTAATTTATCATTTTGGTTAAATTTATGACAGACAAGTTACATTTGCAGTTTACAAACTTACAAGCGTATATTAACTAATATTACCTGTTTAGGCAAAATACCAAATGCCTCCAAGAAGCACATATTTATTACTTATTAATCCCTCTGGTTCTGGCCATCACAGACAGGATTTAGCCTTCCCTACTAAAATGTTTTGACAGTTGTTGCCATTTAAGACAGTCTTGTAGACCTAAAAAGCAAGTATTTCTGATGCAGAAGGATTTGTATGAGCCATGGGGACAAATATGCTGTGACAGGGCTGACTTTGGGGATATTCAGAAGAGGCAAAGCTGATTCTGTCAGAACCATAGACCAGGGGCATCAAACTCACCCTGCACCTTCCTGCCTTTCCCCCACCCCAGACCAGATTCAGTCTGTGGGGCTTCTTGTTGGTCAGATCTGGACCTGGTGGCAATGGGGCCAGTCACGGGGCAAATATTAGCAGCTGAACCAGTGACAGGCAGCAGGCCAAATGGCATGAGGGTGAGCAAGGATGTGTCAGCACAGCTTTTGACCACCCCCTGCCACTGGTGGCTATGCCCTCTATCCCAAGCCCTGGATTCCCCAGGAGGCCCTGCCTCCTGCCAAGGCCAACCACAAATTTCCTGGCCTACCCAGTGCACAAGAGGCTGGAGGGAATGTCTCTGCAAGCCATATGTTTATAGACAATTCTGTAATCCAGATTTTTTAAAGGCCTCCTAGGAACACCTTGCAGCTCCCCCACACGCTTTCTGCAGGCCTGTTCTCTTCTGTACCTGAACTTTTTTCACAGTAGAGCCAACCTCAAAAGCTAAAATACTGTATGCATCAAACACCAAAACATGTTGTACAATTCTCGTAGCCATAGATTATTTCTGTGGTGCCACATTAGTTGTTTTGTGTTTCTTACCCTCTTACTGTCAGCAGTATATCTCTGTTTTCCCTGCAGCTGTGAGTTTCACCCTTTCTGGGTCAGCTCCATGTAGTCCCTTTTCTAGTCCTGGTGTTGTCAGAATGCAGAGAACAGATGGGAGAGGAAGCAGAGAGGAGCTGACCCATTTTTCATCAGAAAAAGAAGCATAAATGTCCTGAGTTGCTGGGTGTTTCTGACCTCCAGCCTCTACCCCTGAAGTGATGGGCTCTCTCTTCCCCCTTCCTACCCAAAACCCTGTGAGTACCTGAGGGGAGCATAAAGGTGTTCTCTTTGTTTCCTTCATCAGGTATGAATAGCTGGTGTTAGCCAGGAGAGAGGAGAGTGGGGAGGACAACTACCTGGAAGTGCAGGGGAAGGCTAGAAACAATAAAGGCCAGAGCTTCTCAGGTGAATGGGAGATGCCAACAAGGGCTAAAATAGAATTAGGCTAACTGTGTGAATTATGATAGTCAACAGCAGCTTCCCTAAAGGTTCAAATCCCAGTTGTACAAGGAGGTATACATGCAAGGAGGAAGAAATAGTCCCTATCCTGAAGTGTTTACTATCCCAACAGTGGATGGGAGAAAGGAACTGCGATCCCTACCTTACAGAAGAGGAACTGTGGCTTATATGGTTATTGTGATAATGCTTGCACACAGCCTGTTCTGGTCATTGGCACAGGCACTTTTGGTGCTTGTTATGTAAATTAAGCTTGAGTATATTGACCATGAAATTGTACACCTCACTATGTTGATAAACACTCCCTATTTAAAAAACAGCTTTAAACAAAATCTTAAAAAAATAAGTAGAACATAATTGGGGTGGGGGAAGGGTTGTTGCTGGCAACTTCTTGGCAAGATTCTAAGGCAATAGTATGTGGACAGGAAACTGCTTGAATGATAGATATATACAATAAACAAGGACATTAGCAATGAAAAGGATTTGTATGGAGACTCTAGGTGCAGTTGCCAATACTATACAAACAAGAAGAATGTTAGCAAGTTACATAGAAAATCATATACCTATACGAAGCTGAATAGCTTACATGTAAAAAATAAAAAGAAACCAAAATATGCTCATGCAGAATTCTACTTGTCTAGTCAAAAGAGTTGAATAATAATTTTTTACTAGAAATAACATTAGGGTTTTTCTTTCTTTGTCATCCGCTTTTTGAAGGTGGGTGAGTAGATTGTGTGCATGGGCTGGTAAATGTTCGTGGTAAATTTGTAAAGTGTTTCAATGCATTTAGAGTTCAATGCATGTTTCAGATAGAAACTCAAAACCTGAGCAAAAGGTAATGAAATGAAATTGCTATTATTCCAGGCAACAACTATAGTAGTATCATACCTATGGGAAGTTCGTACATGAGAAATATATTTTTAGTAGTGCTCCATAGAAACTTTTTATTAACCCAGATCCTGCATTAAAAATCTTTAGAAGCCTGGATTGATGACTAAATAGGTCACTCTTAACAGCCTGGACATATCAGAGCAATAGCCCAGTGACTAGCAGGTCATCATCAAAAGTTTTGCTAGACTTGAGCAACAACTGGGACACATTGGAAGGTTAGGGATTTTATCATCAAAACATCGATAAAGTGTTGCAATAAAGTGATGCGTGGATAGCAGCTTGCTTACTGGAATTAGTAACAAGCTTCACTTTCTAGCTAAACTGGTAGATTATGACTGTCTCCTAATATGACATAATGAAAGTGGAATTAAAAAACATTTAAATAATATTAAAGTTCTGTTCAGAAAGGAGAAGTCCTCCAAAATATGTACAGCTTTTGACCTTCATACAACAGGGCCAGACCATGGGGTACTGTACATGATTTTTATTATGATTTATATTTTAGACCTTATTCTTGTTTGTTTTGTAATGCCAAACAGAAATTGCTATTTAGGTCAGCTTGCTGTTTTAGTACAAATTGAAGCCAATGCTAGTTCTGTCTGTGGACTCAGCAACACATTTTTTCTTTAGGCTACTACTGACGTTTAGGATGTATTTGTGTCACAGCAGCTTTTAAATGAATCTTACCTGTACTGTGCTACCTGTGTCATCACTCAGAGGGTCATACTGCAGGCTGCCCTGTAGCATACAAATACACACAGTGGCTTTAAATGAGCTCCTCATGCCAGTAGCAATCTTTTTGCAGCAGCTTGGAGTTCTATAGCAGATTAGTCTGCCATTCTGAGGATGGTAAAGTAGTTCATGTGGGCCTCTGTGCAGCCAAAACTGTAGTAACTAAGCTGATTTAAAGTAATCCTGGCATGTCTGCACTGCACTTCAGTTTGTGGTATAGATGGATCTGTAGTGTGAAATGGTTGATGCTGAAATTGGTTTTCTTCCAGTTATTGAGGCCAGCAATAAACAAGCTACAAACATCACTTGAAGGACTTACCAATCTAATGAAGTTCTGTAAGAATATGTATTGTATTTCTGTAGCTGTGTGTCTACACCATGCATATGATGCTTAAAGCAGATATTGGAATGACTTCAGCTCCCTGGAATCCAAGATTCTCTCCTGCTATCACAGGAATACTTTGCATACTTTTCTATCATAATGTAAATTTATTATTTATTATTATATCTCTGATTCATATGATTTTAAAGGCAGCTGTTGCACTGGAGTTGTCAGATACCATATTTGTCCAGGAAGGCTTTGGAAGCAATGAATTTTCTCTGAGACAAGTATATGTTAGAAAAAAAGGCTTTATTCATGTTTGACTGAAAATGGAAAAATCACAGGCCCAATAAGAATAAAGATCATTTAATATAAAAGCTGTTCCTGTAAACTAGTTATCTTCAGAAGGCATTTTGTTTTCTTTCTTATCCTCAAATGAGATACAGAGTACAGCAAGTACTTCTCAAGAAATGACATTGAACTTGGAATTATTTATTAGGTTCTCCTGAAACCTTCAAGTTGTTCAGAAAACAATGAATGCTGAGTATACTTTGGCACTATCAGAAGGCATTGATAAGCAGAAATATTCAGTTAAATTGATAAAAATATTGGGCCAATGTTCTAGGGCAGGTCCTTTCTAGTAAGATGCGACTTCAGTGGATTTTAATTAGTTTACATCTGTTAAAGATCTACCCCTTCATCTTTAAAAGGCCCAGTGGTCTGAATTAAAGTCAGATGTTTAACATTCTTTGAAACCACAGGGACCTGGGACCCAGATACTTTTGGATAATAATCTTCATTTTGTCAGCATAGTTTTATAAGGACTATTAATTTTGTTACTGAAAAAACTTTTGTCCAGGCAGAACCTGCTTACCATCAAGGCTTCCATCCAGGTGGTGCTGGGGGGACTGCAGCTTGCAGGTTCCTGCCAGTGACAGCCAGGTGGGAGAGTACCTGTGATGTAAACTGTACTTCTTGGTTAGGGGCAATGCGTAGGGGGTGCACGTAGGTGCATGTGCATCCTCTGAGTGTAGCAGTGCACCCCCTGCAAAAAGGCACCACTGGCACTGTCTGCAGCACCTGCAGGTGCTCTCTGCTCAACTCCCCACCACCAGCAGCACCTGCAGGCTGTCCATGATCACTGTTGGCCACTGCCAATGCTGCTGGCAGTGTCTGCTGGTGGTCGCTAACTCCTGGTTGGCACTCACCACCACCACCCCACTGCCAACAGTGCCGGCGGCATCTGCAGGAGCTCCCTCACCTACTGCCACTAGGATCTCGCTGCTACCACCATGCTCCTACTGTTGCCAGTATAGCCATGCCCCCCCAGCCGCCAGGGGCATGCACCATTCATGCTCTTGGTGGTGTCCCTTAGACAGCAGGTAAGAGAGCTATGGGAGGAGGTGGCAAGGTTTCGAAGCATCTTCAACCATAAGAAGTTAATTGATTCAGTGGTATAGGAGATCTCCAGGACTGCCAAGGAAGAACTGCCAGAGGTAGTGGTGGGAAAGGAAGAGATATGGACTCCCAGGAAGGTGGAAGCTGGGACTCCCAGGAAGGTGGAAGCTGGAAGTATGTGACCTCTGGCAGCAAGCAGAAGTCTTCATCCCTACTTGCAGCAGTTTGCCTGGAAAACAGATATCCAGCCCTAGCAACAGAGGTGATAGAATATGTTCCATCAGTGGAAGATGGCAGACCAGGCCTCCCCAAGGTTGGGAGGATCAAGATCGTTGCCACCAAGAAGAAGCAATGGATGGTGGTGGTTGGAAACTTCCTTCTGAAGGGGAATGGAGGCATCCATGTGCCAGCCTGACCTGTGGTCACAGGTGCTCTGTTGCATGTCTGGATCTGAGGTGTCACAGAACAATTACTGAGACTCATCTGGCCCTCTGACTACTACCCCATGCTGCTCATCAATGTGGGCTCAAAGATAATGCTAGGAGATTAGATCCTGAGCAGATCAAAAGTGACCACAGGGCTCTGGGTGCAAGGGTGAAGGAGACATTGGGCTCAGGTGGTATTTTCCTCAATTCTTCCAGTCAAGGAGAAGAGTCTGGGAAGGAGTGTGTGCATCCTGCAGATCAATGCATGGCTGTGTGGAAAGTGTTGCCAACAGGGCTTTGGCTTCTTCAACTATAGGCTGTTCCAAGAAGAACAGTTGCTAGGAAGAGATGGGATCCACCTGATAAAGAAAGGGAAGAGCATCTTCACAGACAGGCATACTAACCTAGTGAGGAGGGCTTTAAACTATTGGTTCACCAGGGAATAGAAACCAAAGCCCTGAGGTAAGTGGGTGAATGGGTGACCTGGAGGAGGCAACAGGGGAGGTCCTCTCATTCTTCCTGAGAAAGTAGGGCAATCAGCTAGTCACCTCAGATGTCCATACACAAATGCAAGGAGCTCGGAAAACAAGCAGAAAGAATTGGAAGTCCTTGGACAGTCACAGACCTATAATAAAACTGAAATAACAAAAACTTGGTGGGATAGCTCACAACTGGAGCACTGCCATGAATTGGTATAAAGTGTTCAGGAAGGACAGGTAGGGGGAAGAGAAGGAGGAGCTGCTCTTTATGTAAAAGAGCTATATGATTGCTCAGAGACATAGTATGGAAATAGACCTGTTGAAAGTCCATGGGTTAGGGTCAGAAGAGAGATCAACAAGGGTGATGTGATAGATGTCTGCTATAGACCACCAGACAAGGAGGATGAAGTAGATGAGGCTTTCTTCAAACAGCTAGTAGAAGTTTCCAGATCACAGGCCGTGGTTCTCATGGGGGACTGGGAGGACATCTGCTGGGAGGGCAATATAACAATACATAGGCAGTCCAGGAAGTTTTTGAAAAGTACTGGGGACAGCTTCCTGGTGTAAGTGTTGGAGAGGCCAACTGGGGGCTGTGCTCTTCTTGACCTGCTGCTCATAAACAGGGAAGAATCAGTGAAGAACATAGAAGTGGATTGCAACTTGGGTAGCAGCAACCATTAGATGATTGAGTTCAGGGTCCTGAGGAAAGGAAGGAAGAAAAAGCTAGCAGACTAAGAACCCTGGGCTTTAGAAAAACAGACTTTGACTCGGGGAACTGATAGCAAATTCCCTGGGAGACCAATCTGAGGGGGAAAGGAGTCCAGGAGAGCTGGTTGTACTTTAAAGAAACCTTACTATGAGCATAGGAATGAACCATCCCAATGTGTAAGAAGACACAATGTGTATGGCAGAACATCATACTTGGCTTAGCAAGGAACCCTTCAATGAGCTAAAATACAAAAAAGGAAGCTCACAAGAAGTGGAAACTTGGATAAACAATTAGGGAGTCACATAAGAGTACTGCTTAGGGATACAGGGATGATATCAGGAAGACCAAAGCACAATTGGAGTTGTAGCTAGCAAGGGACATGAAGGGTTTCTATAAGTATGTTAGCAACAAAAAGAAGATCAACAAAACTGTGGGTTCCCTTACTAATTGGGGAAAGCAACCTAGTGACAGATGATACAAAAAAGGCTGAAGTACTCAATGTCTTTTTTACATCAGTCTTCATAGGCAAGGTCAGCTACCTGAGTACTCCACCTGGCAGCATAGTTTGGGGAGGAGGTGAGCAGCCAACAGTGACAAAAGAACAAATTAAGGACTACTTAAAAAAGCTGGATGTGTACAAGTTCATGGAGCCAGACGTGAAGCACCCAAGGTTTCTTAGGGAGTTGGCCAATGTGATTGCAATCATGGTAATTGGGAGAGGTTTTGGACAATTGGAAAAAGGCATATTGGAAATAGGGAAGAAGGAGTATCTAGGGAATTACAGATCATTCAGTCTTACCTCAGTCCCTCGTCCTCAAGGAATTCATTCCAAAGACTTGGAGGAGAAAAATGTGATTGGGAACTGTCAGCCATGGATTCACCAAGGACAGGTCATACCTGACCAACCTGATTGATTTCTGTGATGAGATAACTGGCTTTGGATTCATAGATTGTAAGGCTAGAAGGGACCTTGGATGATCATCAGGTCCAGCCCCCTGCACCAAGCAGGATTGAGGGAGAGAAGTGGGTTGAACATTGACTTTAGCAAGACTTTTGATATTGTCTCCCACAACATTTTTGCAAGTAAGCTAATGAAGTATGGGTTGGATGAATGGGTAGAAAGGTGGGGATCATAAGATGGATCAAAAGCTGTCTGGATTTTTGGGCTCAAAAGGGTAGTAGTCAATGGCTTAATGTCTAGTGGGCAGCTGGTATCAAGTGCAGTGCCCCAGAGGTTGGTTCTGGGGCTGGGTATGTTCAGTGTCTTTGGCAGTGATGAGGAAGATGGGATGAAGTACACCCTTAGCAAGTTTGCAGGTGACACCAAGCTGGCGGCAATAGTAGATAAGGTGAAGGGTAGGGCTAGAATTCAGAGAGACGTAGACGAATTGAAGGATTCAATTCTTTTGGACCAAAAGAATGAAGTTTACAAAGAATAAGTGCAAAATCCAGCACTTAGGATGGACCAATCTTATGCACCAATACAGGCTGGGGACCAACTGGCTAAACAGCAGCTCTGCAGATAAGGACCTCGGAGTTACAGTGGACAATAAACTGAATGAGCCAACAGTGCACCCTTCTTGCAAGAGTATACTGGGCTGCCTCAGTAGGAATGTGTAGCAGGACACTAAGGTGCTTGCTACTGGGAGAGCCAGGAAGAGTCTTCAGGTGCCAGTTGCCAAGGCTACCAAAGGGAGCTAATGGCTTACACTTGCCTAGCCAGCTGAAGGAAGGGGGAGGGCTTGGCCCCTATATATAAAGCACCGGCAGGAGGCCACAGGCAGTTCCCTACCAGCAGCCAAGGCAGAAAGAGCTCCCTGAGTAAGGATGTGAGAACTGCAGATACTGCTCAAAGCAGGGTTAAGGAGGGCAGCTCTGGGACGTTTTAGTAACATAATTACAGCTGGGTGGTGTTAAGTTCAGTTGTGGCCTAGGGGCTTATGTTTGCTTTGTTTGTTTACACCGGTGGTTTGGGTGAGGCTATAAGATAATGGAGTCCTCATAGGGGACTCATGGTAGAGTGAGGACCCCAGCTCCAGTGAGGGCACAGAGTTCAGGGTGTACAGACCCCAGCTCCAGAGCAGAGCCCGGTGAGAGGGCCGCATTGCAGGGAGCAGAGCCCAGCAAGACGGGGCAGCGTACAGAGAGGGAGACCACGAGATGGGGCTGTGGCGAGCATGAGCACTAAAGAGGGCGCAAAGCTAGAGAGAGGGATAGAACAACGTCCTTTTTACATCTGCGAGGTTTGGAGTGTGGTATTGGGGTGGTAGGAGCCACGCATAGCCCTTAAGGCTTTGGCGCATGGGACAACCATAGACAGGAGGACAGGAGGACCGTGACCAAGAGGACTGAAGGTAGCCTCCCTATAAAAATTCATAATATCCAAGATGCGGCAGGCAAGAATCGGAGGGTGCAAGAAGACAACTTGGCACGGTAAAGGAGGCAGCAGGGTAGAGCATGGCAACCCTGATGTCACAGAGTGTTTCCAGTGATTATTCTCCTCTATTTGGCACTGGTGAGGCCACAACAGGGGAATTGTGTCCAATCCGGGCCCCCCACCACAGAAATGATGTGGACAAACTGGAGAGAGTCCAGAGGAGTACAACAAAAATGGTCAGAGAGATATTATGAGGAGAGGCTGAGGGCACTGGCCTTATTTAGTTTGGATTAGAGAATACTAAGAGGGGCATAGGTGGCAGAACGGGGGGCTAACCTTAAGGATAAAAAAAGCATACAGGAAGTGGAAGCAGGGGGTAGCTAGCAAAGAGGAGTACACTTCCTTGGCCTGTACCTGCAGGGAGTCAGTCAGGAAGGCTAAGGCAGCTCTAGAACTCAGGCTAGTGGCAGGGATTAAAGACTATAAAAAGTCCTTTAAGTACATTGGGAGCAAAAAGAGGGTGCAGGGTAGCGTAGGACTCCTACAGGACAGGCAGAGGGGGTTAGAGACACATAGGAGGAAGAAGGCAGAACTCTTCAATGAGTTTTTGGCCTCCATCTTCTTAAATAGGAATCTAGACGAGCGCTCAATATGCATCATGGACATCAACAAGGGGAACATAGCCAACCAACGGTCAGTGCCAACATAATAAAAGGACACCTGGAGGGATTGGGCATGTTCAAAATACCAGGACCGGAGGAACTCCACCCATGGGTAATTAGTGAGTGTCATAGTTGAACCACTAGCAAGGATATATGAGCACTCATGGTGCTCGGGTCAGGTCCCAGAGGATTGGAAGAGGGCCAATGTCCTCCCAAACTTTAAGAAGGGGAGGAATGAGGACCCAGGGAACTATAGACTGGTCAGCCTTACCTCTATGCTGTTCAATATCTTCATCAGTGATCTGGACAAGGGGGTGGGAAGCATCCTGTCCAAATTTGCAGATGACACAAAAATATGGGGTGAAGCCAACTCCCTGGAGAGAAGGAACCAGATCCAGGCTGACCTCGACAGGTTGGGGAAGTGGGCAGAGAGCAACAGGATGCAATTCAATAAGGACAAGTGCAAGGTGCTGCATCTAGGGAGGAAAAACTGTAATCATATCTATAGGCTAGGGGGCAACCTTCTTGGCACCACTGAGGCAGAAAGAGATCTTGGAGTCACTGTTGACTCCAGGATGAACATGAGTTGTTAATGTGATGAAATAGTCGGCAGAGCCAATCGCACCTTGTCATGCATCCGTAGGTGCTTCACGAATAGGCCCAGGGAGGTGATTCTCCCTCTCTATGCAGCAGTGGTCAGGCTGCAGCTGGAGTACTGTGTCCAGTTCTGGATGTTGCAGTTCAAGCAGGATGCGGACAACCTGGAAAGGGTCCACAGAAGAGCCACTCATCTGATGGAGGCCTGCAGGGAAGGCCCTATGAGGAAGGGCTAAGGGACCTTAATCTTTTCAGCCTCTCCAAGAGAAAGCTGGGAGGGGACCTTGTGGCAGCTTACAAATTCATAAGGGAGGAGCAACATGAAGTTGGCAATAATCTGTTTACCAGGGCACCCCCTAGACCAGCAAGGAACAATGGCATAAGCTATTGGAGAGAGAGTTTAGACTGGACATTAGAAAAAAGTTCTTCATGGTCAGGGTTGCCAAGATTTGGAATGGGCT
Source organism: Caiman crocodilus (assembly GCA_030014935.1). Taxonomy (NCBI): domain Eukaryota; kingdom Metazoa; phylum Chordata; order Crocodylia; family Alligatoridae; genus Caiman; species Caiman crocodilus. The sequence continues at coordinate 45,546,115 of JAGPOW010000304.1, forward strand.
TCCAAGGGAGGTGGTGCTCGCCCCATCCTTGGGAGTCTTCAAGAGACTGAACAGGTACCTGGCTGGGATCACATGATCCCAGGTTTGGTGCCCCTTTTCTTGCCTGCCAGGGGCAAGGGGTTGGACTAGATAGGCCATTGAAGTCCCTTCCAAACCTAGAATCTATGAATCTATGAACAGAGCTTAGTGCCCCCAAATGCAGAGCAGTGGTAGGGCCACAAGGCAGCCCGGCCACAGGCCTCTGATAGCTGCAGCAGGAATAGAAAGGGTTGTATACACAGCAGTAAAGGAGAAAGTGGGGCTGGAGTTGTGGCAGGCGCTGCACAGCCAGGGTGGGTTGTGGGACTTAGCTGCAACTGGTTCATCCGGGGGGTGCAGCTCCTGCTGCTACATGCATCTGCAGAAGCATGGACTCTATGCCCTCTTGGAGTGCATGCAGTAGTGGGAGCTGCCACCCCCTCCCCACATCTGGCACCCATGGACAAGCCACTCGCAGCTCCATCCCATGGCCCACCCCAGCTATGCAGGGCCTGTCCCCGCACCAGCCCCACTCTCTCCCTCACTACCATGGGGGGAGGGCAGATTGAGGCCCCAGCGGTGAGGGAGGGAGTGGGGCACAGACAGGAGCAGGGGCTGGGGTGAATGGGTCCTACCTGTGCCCTGCTCCCTCCTTGCCTACTGAGGCCTCAATTTCCACCCCCACAACAGCCCTTCCCCCACAGACTTACCTGCTGGGATGGTGCATGCATACATGCTCACCCCCCCATAAATTTTTCTCCCTCTGCCTATGGAGAGGGGATTTAAAAGCAACCCTTCAACTACCTGAAGGGTGGCTACAAAGAGGATGAAGTTAGACTGTTCTTAATAGTGGCAGATGACAGAACAGGGAGCAATGCTCTCAAGTTGCAGCAAGGGAAGTTTATGTTAGTTTTTAGAAAAAAACTTTCTCTCTAGGCAGATAGTAAAGCATTGAGACAGGTTACCCAGGGACATTGTAAAATCTCCATCCTTAGAGGTTTTTAAGATCTGGGGAAACAAAGCAAGTTGGAGCAGATAACCCCCTGAGAGGTCCCTTCTAACTCTAATTTTCCATTATCCTGTGATTTTTATGATTCTGGTACTAGAATGATATTAAAAAATATGTTGGATTTTACATTTTCATTCCTGTGTATCTCAGCACGTCAACCTGACATTCATGTTCTGAATTAACAGAATTGTGTTGCAGCATCCACATTTCATAACTGTGTACATGGCTCAGCTCTTGCAAATAATGAGAGGTTTTATTTAGTAGACTAGAAATGGGTATTTTAGTGGGAACAGACAGCTCAAAATACCGAACATACAATAACAGAGGAAGTAATTTCTATGGATTCACGTAATGTTGCTTCATGTTCTTTGAGAGGTGATTCTACCTTTTCCCCAACTCATGTAAAAGGACTAGAAAAGGCCAAGAGTTGGCTTGGGAAGAAGTCTTTCAGTGCAAACAGTGCACAGGTTTCTGCAAGACTTCACAAGGCCTAGCATAGAAGCTACATAAAGCTGCCTAAAGTTTTGCACATACTCAATGCAGGGGTTGTCAAGCAAGGGTACACATACCCCCTGCAGTACTTGGAAAGGTGTTAGAGAGTGTGCATGGGTGGGGATAGAGTGTCACTACCTAACACCTCTTGCTGTCACCTGCCAGAAGCAGGGCTGGAGAGGGCAAGGGCAGCAGCTCCCATCTGCAGGCTGCACAGGCACTGCATGGCCAGCCAGATGCATGCAGCAAGAGGGAGCTCACATGCAGCGCTGCCACCACCACCCCATGAAAGCCCCACCTCACCCCATGTCTGTCTGCCGCCACCCTCCTCCCCCACGCCACATCTGGCTGCTGCCAGTCCCTCCCCACCACTCCGCATCCAGACACCACCACCAGAAGGGGTATACTCCTTAAAAAAGGTTGAAAGCCCCTGCCTTAACAGGCACCTGCAACTTAGACTACTGGTTTGTCTACTCTGCAAGACTGATGCTGCCACAGTTTTGTAGACACAGACACCAGAAGAGGTGAAGCATGGTAGCAAAGGTTTTTATCTGACACATTGGCTGTGCTACCTCCAGTACCAACAAAAGCTCTGCCAGCAGAAACTCTCTTCTGTCACTAGAGGTGCATCCAGATGTGTGGTTTTACCAGCAGAGCTGTGTTGGGTGGGGCTATGATCTTTTCAGACCTCTCTCCACTGGCACCACTTTGTGGTATGGACTAAAGATGTCAGACGGGAGTCTAGACTCCAGATGAATAGGCTGTGTTAGGTTGCAGTTGCTGCTGTCCACCACTGGGAGCTAGTAAAATGCATGGTGTGTCTTGTCATCTATTCTGGCTGCCCTTGCCAGAAGGAACCTGGAAGAGGGTTGCAGGAAGAGAAAACCCAATGTTGTTACAGCATCTTAGCTTCACCAAGGAAATGAAGGGCTGGGGTGTGGGGAAAAAGAGAAGTAAAAAAAGTAGTTGTGTCTGTGAGAGAGGAGATGCCTAAGGAAGGAGCATGTGCTAATAAGGGAACTTGGTAGGGCTGACAGGACATACCCCTGGGACAATGAGGGCAGGGATGCATTATTCAGATTCCTATTTAGGACCCTTTACAAATTACATTTCCCAATAAGGGGCTGCCATTAGTGGAAAACATGATACTTTTTCTGTAATTATCATATCAGGATATCTCTGAAGGGGACCCACGATCTCCTCAGACTCAGCCAGAGGAAAAAGGTCTTCCTACCCCACAGGCATGGCCCATCACTAATTGCTGCCAACACTGACAGTTGGGTCTGATCTAGCCCTGTCCCTCCTTATCTCTCATGGGAATGAGTGCTATCAGTGCAGTTCTCTGGGGCCTACACCTCTCCTTGCATTGTGCAGCCATGCAGCCAACTCACTGAGGTGCAGGCCCCAAGTTGGATTGTGTTATACATCCCTGGCATGGGGACAGGGGTTAATGGGCCTCTTAGAAAACTCAGCTATTGTTAGGAAGGTTCCATGGTCTCCAGCAGCCATGCTCTTCTCCACCCCCTTGGCCACCTTAGTCACCTTGGTCATTCACCATTGTTCTTTGCTCCTTTTCACAGATGCCAGGAATAAAGGCCTACTTTCCCATCTTTGCTGCCAGTGTGTGCTAAGATGACTCCTCTAAATAAAGGCTAGTCTGAATTCAACACTTTGTAAGCAGCACTAAAGCCAGAACTCACTTTTAAAATTAATATGAATATTGATATTAAAACTAATATTGTTGATAGTATGCAAATTAGACATGCAAATTGGTCTGAGTCACTGCTTGGCAGTTAGGAGCAGAGCAGGGGGACTATAAGACTCCGGAGAGGGTTCATGTGTGGTCTCGGTCACACATGAGCCCTTTCAGAGCAGAGAGCAAAAGGAGCAGCAGCTGAGGACCGACAGCAACAGCAGCAGCGAAGTGGTGAGTACGGTTGTGCCGGCAGCTGTAGCTGATCTGGAGGGGAGCCTCCCGGATTGCTTATAGCTGACCTGGCTGGGAGCCACATGTGAACAGAGCATGCAAACAGGCGCGATCTGTAAGGGCGCGCTGGTGTTTGCGCCGGCGTTCGCGCAGGTGGAGAGCAGGAGGAAGGGAAGAGCGAAGAGAGACGACAGCGCGAAGACTACTTTCACTAGGAACATGATGAGTACACGCAGTGCTACTGCTAGGGGCCTGGCCCCTCCCCCTCCCTCTTCCCTGGTGTTGCCCCCCCGGTGCACCTCTGAGGCTGCCACCCAGACCGGTCCCCTGGGGGGCCCCCTGTCCACCTTCCCCACCCTGGTTGGGGGTGCTGACTGGGTGGGGCTCCTGGGGGTCGGTGGGATGCCTGGGGTGGCCCCCGGCTGCCCCTCTTGTGGCCATCTTCAGGTCCTGGAGGGGCGGCTGCAGGAGCTCCAGGCAGAGGTGAGCAGGCTGCAGGGGATCCGGGAGGCGGAGCATGAAATTGATATGTATTTCTGTTCTCTGCAGGGCCAGAAACCTACTGA
>JAGPOW010000304.1:45552352-45570110 GCA_030014935.1 Caiman crocodilus
TGCCAAGATCCCGTTCCACCTCCATGCTAGCAAGAGGGGAGCTTCCCAGCCAGTATGTGTGCTGGGGGTTGCTTCTCCCCAGATGCATCACCCTGCACTCCTCCACATTGAATCCCATCCTGTTCTTGTCCGCCCACTCGTGCAGTTGGCCCAGATCCCGCTGCAGCCTCTCCCTCTCCTCTGGTGTTCCCACCTCAGCCCACAGTTTGGTGTCATCAGCAAACATGGATAGCTTGCTTTCCACCCCTTTGTCCAAGTCCACGATGAAGATGTTGAACAGCACAGGCCCAAGGACCGAGCCCCGGGGAACCCTGCTGCTGACATCTCTCCAGGTCGAATACGACCCATCCACCACCACTCTCTGGGAGCGGCCCGTCAGACAGTTCCTGACCCACTCAACCGTGTAGGGGTCAATGCCACAACTCCCCATCTTTTTAATGAGGATGGGGTGGGAGACTGTGTCAAACACCTTCCTGAAGTCTAAAAAGCCTACGTCAACAGGGACGCCCGCATCCATGGTTTTGGTCACCTGGTCATAGAAGGTGACCAGGTTGGTCTGACAGGACCTGCCCTTAATAAACCTGTGCTGGTTTCCCTTCAGCGTAAAGTCCCCTGCCGGTCCCTCACAGATGTGAGACTTGAGAATTTTCTCAAAGATCTTTCCCAAAACTGAGGTGAGACTGACAGGCCTGTAGTTTTCCGGGTCCTCTTTCCTCCCCTTCTTAAAGATGGGAACAACATTGGCCACTGTGACGGCGGCGTGCCGCCATTAGGGACACAGGAAGAGCCCACGGAAGGGCCCTCCTTCTAAAAAAATTATATTTCATCAAAAGGAAAGAAAGAGCACTTACCTGAGGAGATAGGGCGTGGAGAAAAAAAACGGCAGCAGCAGCTGCAGCAGACGCCATTGCGACCGCACTAGCTGCTTCCCTGCCGCTCATTTAAGCAGCTAGTGTTAACAAGCAGGAGAGTGGAGCCAATCGGCACAACTGCTGCGGGAAAGTTTAAAAGCCCCGGCAGGCATTGCAACCTGGGTGGTGGAGAAGAGGAGCGAGGTATAGACAGTGATCGAGAGCAGAGAGGAAGGAAGGATCTGCTCTGCTTGCTGAAGAAACGCTCCCAGCACAGGGGCTGAGGGAACTTAGTGTAGCACCAGGATCTCTGGCTAGGTTTGCTACTGCAAGCCAGTCAGAGCAATACTTTGCCCCAAAAAGTCTCTCTGGGGCGGCAGAGTATTTTTTCTAAAAAAAAAAAAAAAAAGGAAGAAAATTTTGGAATATAAAGTATTATCTTTCGACTGATCCAACTGATCCGAACAACTCCAATCACGAAGGATCCTGATACCACCGGACCAAGATCTCTCAACTAATGAACCAACAAGTGAACGGTTGGCATATGGACGAGGTGTAGGGGTGGCGGAGCCTCGTGGAACATCGGACCTCATGTTCATGAGTACCCCTCGGGGATGCCCCTACTGTATTTAGATCTACACTGAACACCCTCCTTATAAAAAAAATACGTTTCATCAAAGCCGTGGCAGGCGAGACAAGGGGCTAGGGGTGGCCTACAAGGAGGTACTGGTGAACCCGAAGTCCCAACGTCACAGCCACCTTCCAGTCCTCCAGCATTTGTCCAGAGCTCCAAGAGCACTCATATAACCAAGCCAAGGGCCCAGCAATCACCCCCATCAGCTTCCTGAACAGCCTTGGGTGCAGGTCATCCGGGCCCACCGACTTAAAGTCATCCAGCCCTTCCAGAAGCCCTTCCACCAGGTCTTCCCTCACCCTTGTCCTAGCAGTGATTTCTGAGGGGGAATTCAAGCTTCCGGCAGAAGGGATGTCCCAGTCCCCCCTCAGGAAGACTGAAATGGACTCTATGAGCCAAAACTTTCCAGAAATGTGAACTTGAAATGTGACATGGTCCAACAGTCACAATCTCCTCCAAGACCATTTTAGATCGAACATAAGAAAAAATTTCTTTACTGTCTGAGCCCCCAAGGCCTGGAATAGACTCCCCCCAGAGGTCGTGCAAGCACCTACTCTGGACTCTTTTAAGAAACATTTGGATGTTTATCTTGCTGGGATCCTTTGACTCTAGCTGACTTCCTGCCCCTTGGGCAGGGAGGGGGCTGGACCCGATGATCTTGCAAGGTCCCTTTCACCCTAATGTCTATGAAATGTATAAAATCTATGAAACTTCACTGCTTTATTCTTGTGACATGGATGGTGACTAGGCAGTCAGCTGGTGAGGTGCCTTTAATCCTAAATATCCCCCCTTAACTGGTAAATAAGATATCATATTTTACTTTTTTAAGTAATATGTTAGAAGGAATGTTTCAAAAGTATTTCAGTGTTTACTTCAGAGAAGTGCAGCATCTGAATGTTTCATATTAGAGTGTATTGCTTCTGTACATAATTGCTTTCACATGAAACTTGACAGGCTCGATGAGCTGGGAGAGGTGTCATAGTGGGGCTTTCAGGGAACAAGTTTGTTTCAGTTCCCTGATTCTTTGGTCTGTTCTTGGCCATGGTTAGAGCAGCCATGGGGCTGCTCTAACTTTTACCAAATAACTGCATTCCTAAAAGACAATGTGCTTATTCAATTATTTGAATCAGGTACAGTATATACTTGAAGCAGGCTATGAACAAGTCACCTTTTGCAGATATATCAGTAGATTTCAGTCTTACAGCTCTACTTCTGTGGCATAGTGCTTATAATCTTAAGAAGTCCTACGTGTTAAGAACTAACTAAACTCTGTCTTATATTCAGGATCAGGTTCTATGGCAGTGTGAAACAGGTCCAATTCATCCATCCATTCAACTCACTTATTTTAACAGTTTCATGAAAGATAGATGTGACCTTATGTTTCTTCAAATAAAAGATTATTTTGGTAATAGTTGTAACTATTGTATCAGAATAGACTATGAACTCTAGTATTGTCTCTGGTAGTCATCTATAGCAATACATTGAGGGTAGAACATAGCACTCTGATCTCCCAAATTCAGCCCGTCAACTTCAATTTCATACTTGGTGAGAGAGATTCCTTCTAGATTCTAGATATTGATAAGCTTGTAGCATAAAGCATTCCTTGAATTAGTGTCACCTTAATCCCTGATTTTCAACAACATATGTACAGTACAACTATTGTCTAAAAATCTAACATCAAAGTAAACCTTAAAGAAGTGCTGACACCTCATGGGAAACTTTAACAGATAGGTACCTTGCTTATAAATAGTTTGGTAAATCTATACATTTTACTTTTCCCCAAAAGAATTATATGAAAACACAGTTGTGGTTTAAGATTTAATCTTCTATGTATTCCTTACTCACAGTCATAGCCTTCTGTTTACATTACAGTTAGCAAGACGGCATGTTCATATTCAATAGATTATGAAAATAATTCCCCTTCATCCAGCAATGTTGGCAATTAAAAAAAATAAGACATGGGTAAGAACAATTGAAAAAGTAAGTTTGGGGGAGGGGGGAAATTGCAAGGAAAAACATCTGCTTTAATTTGACTAATGTGATATACCACTTTACTTTTTCTATTGATATGTTGTTTTCTCTTTGCTATTATGGTTGAAACTGCACCAGATTTTCATATTACCTTTTGAATTTCTCTTTTAGATTAATCAGTTCTGTGTTTGGTCACAAAATTCATGTGACATTGATTCTTGTTCTCTAATAGGTTACAGTTATAAACAGGATAGAGTGATGTAATACAAGGGTTTTAAATAATATGACAGATTTTTTTCCAATTATTGATTTAAGTTTAGGTTCAGGTTCTGCAAAACAAACCTGAAAGTTTGTGCTATCGCAACTTAATTTAAAATTTACAGTGAATTAAATTACAGTTTGTTAAATTTTCATTGCCTGTATAGTGTTTTATTTGTAATTTACAAAACTATCATATAAATAATATGTTGAAAATTAAGGCCATGATCCTGCAAACAGTTAAGCAAACATATAACATTACTTATATAAATAGTTCCAACATACTACTCAGTGCTTAAAGTTTAAGTATATGCATTAGCAGTCACACCATAAGGAGCTATATTGTGTTCTTATTAAATTCTCTCTAAGTGGTGTAACCTATTTGTCACCTTGAAACTTAAAAAAAAATCAAGTAAAAACATGCCTTATAACAATACAGAATTAAACAAAAGAAATAATAGCCTATAATGGAAAAATAAACATGGGGCAGGAGGGGGAAACATGATCATTATCCCCCTGATAAGAAGGGTAAGTAGATAAGTATTTGCATTTTGTTTTCGGAGAAGGTATGTCTGACACAGAAGAAAAGGAAAAAAACAAGCAGCAAGATGGAGTAGCTCTTTACTTATCCCTGCTACACTGGGAAAGCTATCATTGTGCCCTACCTCAAAGGGAAGACAGAATTATGGGAAGCAGTGGTAGCCTTACTTCTCAAGCACTCAAAAGAAATTGAAAGCAACAGTGTGGGCAGTGGCAACCTGACCTTTCCCAGTAGAAACTAGCAGATTCTAATGTTGAGGAACTGGGTGGAGAAAAATGGGGGAGGTTCTCCAGACTGGTTGGAATAAGCACTAAACTTTTGATCCAGCCCTGACTCCCCAAAGCACTAGATTTAAAGTGCTGAAATTGATTGTCACTGTGCATGGTTTGGCTGTAGTAGGACTTACCCGTAGTATGATTTTACATGTCTGGTTGTGTTCAAACACATTTAAGATTTTACATTCCTTTTCACGGAAAATTTGTGCTAAATTCTATCCAAAAGGCATTGACAAAGTTGATCTGCTTTATATAACTGGACGTGAAGGAAGAATGTTTCTAAGCCATGTGTCCTTTAGTCTAGTGTTTGTCTACCTGCGGTTTTTGTATTGCTTTAACTATATGTCCATTTAGAAATTGATTTCCACATAGAAATAAAGTATTTCAATAGAAGCATATCTATAGCAGTGATACTGCATCCATTTGTAAGGGTTTGCACTGATATTTCACCATATCAATATCTAAATTAAGTGAAGTCTGTGCAAAAAAGCATGTTTAAGCCAGCCCTAAGAGGCAAGATTAAACTCAGTGTTTAAACACAGAAACAGTCAAATAATGGGTTTTGGTTGTAATAATAATATAATATGAAACATTAGAAAACATCTTCAGAAAAAGTAACAAATGATTTTTTTTAGGTGATCACTGCAATTGTATTTCTTTTACCCTTTTCAGCTCCTGTTTCAATCTTTAGGTGTTTTGCAGTAATTAAAACTGAGATTTATCAAATAGAAATTACCATAAAATGATCTGTTAGCATTCTTAGGGCCCATAAAGTGCTGTAAAGTTGGCCGGTACATTTTGCTATGGATTGGGGTTGGAAGATATTGGCAGGGTCACTGGCTTTGTTTTGGCTTTTACCCATACATCATTAAAGCTTTGAGCTTTCTAGGCCTGTCGGTCTGTACCCTTCATCACCATTAAATTCACAGAGAATTAAACAGTGAATTAAAAATGAGACTTTACAAAGCATTCTGCAGAAGTGTCTGTGCTAATTGCCTGTACTGTCACTAGAAAACCTCTGCTAATCTTCTCAAAGCATCTGCAATGAATAATCTTCCCCTCCCCCATTAGTACTGCTGCCAGAAACAGTTTATAAATACTTGATTGAAAACTCAGCCAAACTTTGTTTTCAGTTACAGCAGTGTAAATAGGGCATATTGATTTTGTTAGACTTCAGACTTACGGAGATATAAAGGAGAGCCACATTTAGCTCAGTTCTGCTTTTGATAGCACCCATACTCCCCAAGTCAGCGGCGTGCCTCCCACAAGTGTCAAGGGGAGGGTTGAGCTTAGGTTGATCCTGTCCAGAGTTTGACAAATTATTATAAACAGATTTGAACAAATGTTTCTTTACAAAACAAACAGGCCATCAGGCTCCATTCTCCTTGTGCTTCGTACAGGAAATCATATCAAGTTAGTTATTATGAAACTACCCCCTCCCTACATGCACGTAATTGCTTCCAGCTTGCTGATTATTACCCTTTCCTTGACAGATAAAGTAAAAAGGGGAATAGAGACATCTGCATACAGCAGATGAAGTCTTTATCTGGTGTAAATTTGTGCGTCTCCAACAAAGCTAATAGCGGCATGCTGATTTTCACCAGGTGAGGATCTGACGCACTATATTTTTAAGTTCTTTAAGAAAAAGCAAACCCTGGAGAGATTGTGCAATCACAATTGCAAAATAAATCGGCCTCATTTTTGCATGTCAGATATGTTGCCTCTCTTGAATGTAAAACATTTTCACTGATGTGATTCCTGTGTACTGTTCCTCAACTCTTAGCAATTTTTTACTGTACCAGCACCATGATAAATGTACAAATTATGCTGAAGGGAAACATTGCGTTGTCTCTTCCTATCCCTGCCTCCCTCAAGAAAGGGGGACAAGGAAAGTAAGAGGTATTGTCTGAGAAAAGTATTTCTTTACTATTATCCAATAGTCCAAATTACAGCTCCTAATTAGCTCAAAAGTTAGTATTGTCAAAGACAAATAGTTTTTACATTAGTGAATGCTTGCATTATAAATTGCTGTTGTGCCTCAGGTTTCTTAAAGCATCTTGAACTAATACACTACAACTCAGCATTGCAATAATTAATTTGTGTTAATGGGCGTTTGTAGACACTTTTTAAAGCAGGTTTAAATTGGGTTACGTGCCTTTTGCACTGTTTAATGGCACTGCTGTTTGTACATTCGGTGGTGTACTGCACATTCATTTTGGCCACTGTAGTACATTCAGTGCTGCAATACCCCTTAAATAACTTTGGGATGCAGCAAAGGACTTTGAGGCACTGCAAAGTAAAATACCTCCGAGGAGTTTAGAAACCCTACAGCTGTGGAGGGAAGCACTGGGCTCCATGCAGCTTAGGGGCTGTGCAGGAAGATTGTGCAGGCCGCCCTGCAGCAGCCTGGGAAGGCAGGCTCCACAGAAGAAGAAAAAAAAAGCGGCAAGCCTGATCTTTCCTCCTCCCCAAGCCTGCCTGAGCTGTGTGGGGACCCAGTGCTTTCCTTTGTGGCTGTAATGCCTCCTGAGACTGCCTGAGCCAGGTGCCTGCAGGTGGGTGCTGCCTGGGGTGGGGGGCTGCCACTGCCGTGGAGAGAAGCACCAGCCCTCAACCTCTGCTGCAGCTCAGGGCAGCTCACTCTCCCTTCCCCACCACTGGAGAGGCAGGTAAGGATCAGTTTCCAATATAGGTGTACATGACAAGGGAGTTCAGTTCACCCTAAATTGAAGTAGTGTTTTTAAAAAAGCACTGTTTCAGTTTAGGGAGAATTAAAGCCACGTGTTTTATACAAACATATAATGAACCCTTCTGCTCTAGCTGGACACCTCAACAGGACTGCCAAAAACTCTAGAAGTCTGTTCTTAGCCTTCTATGGGACTTGTCAGACTTAAGGTGGTTACTTTGGGAGTGTTCCTTACTTGTTTGATCAGAAGTATCAAATAAATTGTCACGCATAGCTCTTTCCAAATCCATCCCTGTTTAATATGCCTTTAAACTTAGAAGACTGAAAAAGTCCTTGTCTGGTTTTTTGATCCCAGTTATTTAAAATGTTGGTTTCAATGCATTAAATCATAATTATTTTTGTTAATGTTTGGAAATCTACATAAGCAAGTTTGTTTTGAGTTAACAAAGATTGTACAGCACTTAATAAATATGGCTTTAGTCTCTGACACAGCATATATGTATGCACATGCTTAACTTTTATTAAAGTCAGTGGAATTATCTATATGAGTATACGTTTCCAGGATCAGGACCTTAACTTTTAATAACCTTTTTTATAAAATTGAAGTAAAATACTTTAACAGAAAGAATATGAAAAGAACCCAGAACTGGCACACTTAATATAGTTTTACTGCCTCAAGAATTAAATCAATTACTTAAAAGAGAAATCCAATGGTTTAATTAATTTTAAATCGCTCACCTGTATGTGAAATTCAGATGTACTTAATTACTTCAAAATTCAGCCACATAATCTTTGCTCTTTAAATATATGAGATTAATTTAATAGGGTGATAACTGAAATGCAGCCAGATCTGACAGCAAAGATCTCATAAGGAGAAAGTAGCTATGCCTGCTCCTTTCATTGTTGATGGGAGAAAATGTCACAGGCTGTACATTTGTGTGAAACTGTAAACTCCATTTTGTTTTGCAAGTGCCAATTTCTCATGGGGATTTGTCTAGTTAAATGATTGTCTCAGAAGCTGATGCACAGAAATCTAAGGCTATCAACCTTGAATAACTCTTCCTTATTGGAACAAAAGCTTTTCTGTGGGTAAGGCCATTGACGTTGAATAAGTTTTTCCATGGAAGCTGACCACAGGAGGGAGACTGGAATTTCATCATGAGAAACACATGGGTAACAGGAGAGACAGAGACTGAAGGTATTTTCTCCTTCCACAATGCAAAAAAATTGTAAAGGTCTCCCACAAATACAAAATCTGATCCTACTGTGGGACTAATCTTTTGAGTGAATGCATAGTATTCCCTACTATGTTTGTGTATGAAGCCTTTCTGGTTGCTGTAGCTTCAGCAAAAAGGGTGGGAGGGATCCAGACCATGATGTCAGATCCCTGTCATACACAGTCTTCCATGTCCTGGGGTAGGTTCCTGCCAGAGGTGGTCCTAGATCTACATCAGTAAATCTACCTTCCTATATTCTTCCCATGAGTGGTGCTAGTAGAGGGCTTGGGGGTGGCGGGGAGGGGGCTATAGCCACTCCAAAATTTGCCTGAGCCCCCCACATAGCCACCTCTCCCAGCATTGCCCTGTCCAATCTCCCCACCTTTCCCTTCCCCCCGGGCCACTGCTACCTGCCCCACGCAGGTACCTGTGTGAACCTGCCCTGCTCCTGCCCACAGCCTGCAGAGGCATGGCAATCCTGGCCTGGCCCATGGGGGCTGTGTCACACCTTTGTCTGTGCAGACCCCTCCACCAATTTTCTGTCTAGCTCACCTCAGCTCCCCCCACTGGGAAGAGGCTGGATCCTATCATGACTATTAGACCACACTCCATCACAGCTCAAGCAGCAAACTGAAACATTGCTGACTAAAATATCCAAGGTAGAAAGCAGGACAGAGTGGCAGCCTGGAGACTTCAATACCTCCAAAGCAAGTGTTATCTGCACCTTAGAGACTTTAGTCCATAAGGTGCCACTCTGCCCTGCCTTCTGCTTGACTTCAGACTAACACAGCTAACTACCTCTGTATCCATACGAGATGCATGTAAAAGAGCTCTTAGGGCCTCTTCACAAAGTATTAGGCAAAACAGTGCTAATATTGCTCTCTTTTTAACCACCAGAGAAGATCCCAGAGAAGTCACTGTTTTGAAGGTACCTACAGTAGAATGTGCATATTGATGATTACTTGAAAAAGAAAGAAAGTTTCATATCTTGCAGGAGCTAGAGTTTTTCAATGAGTGTTGTCTATATACCCATTCTGCCACCAGTTCCCCATTCCCTTTTCTGGGAGCCCTATCCACTTTCCAAAACTGAGGTACAAGAGACATTTATGCTCTTAGTACCAAGCACTAGGAGAGGCAGAGATCATGCTTACCAGACAGGTACCGTTGACCAGCATATTTTTTGAGCTGCATGCTCACACATGGACTCTGCATAGGAACTACACCTCTCAAAGAACTCCAGTTACTATATGGCAAGTAGTTTCCTCTTATTTCTTCTTGTCCCCATCTCTCTAATGTCCATATCATTCCCTCAAACCATTGTGGAAATTATCTTTGCCAATCATTTTAACTGTAGAAACCCCTCAACAAGTTTTGTAATTGGTTTCCTCTTGATGAGCATAGCAAATTTAAACCTTTTCTCCACTCTTGGAAAACTACTTCAGGGGTCAGCAACATTTTTGGGCAGAGTGCCAAAAACAGCTACAACCTTGACTTGTAAGATGTTGGCATGTGAGGGGTGGATGACAGGGGAGTCATGAGAACCCAGTCCTTGTGGCAACGCAGACCCAGTCCCTTCCCTGGCATCCACCCTGAGGTGTGCATGCACTCTCTGCCAACAATGAGCTGAGATGGGACACTGGCTGCCTGCCACACCCAGACTGGGCAAGCCTCTGCTGCCTGCCATGTAGCTTGGACTGCTTGCAGCAGGCAGCAAAGAGGCAACATACAGCTGCACCAGAGTCCACAGAACCCCAGCATGGCTCATTGCTCGTGTAGGTCCACACACACCTCAAGGCAGATGGAAGGGACTGGGGCTGTGCTGCCATAACAGGGATCAGGCCCCTTGTGGCTTCCCTGCTATGGCTGCCCCAAAACACGTGTGCCAAGCAAAATGCCTTCACATGCCATGCTCTCTAATGTGTGCTGGGGGGAAGAGGGGGAGGGGAAGGGCAGTGCTTACCTCCGCTCTACCCTAATTCTGCCCGAGCCTGTACTTCAGAACTTAATCAATTGCCTTTTGCTCCTTTCTGAGCTGCTGCATTCCATCTATGCCAGTCTTGGCAGCCTTGGGGGTTTTTTTAATTGTTCCCTTCTATCTTCATTTATCTATGCTGCTTTAGGCATGAAGTAATTTTACTCAAACCATCATGATGCATCATATCCCATCTAAAAAGTTTGCTGCTTCTATGAAAATTGTGAGTTCTTAGCATAAAAACAAACAACTGTAGCACACTTGCCTTTTGGAGCTTGAGTTGAGTCCCAGGCTTAAAATCTTGCTGTTTTGATTGGTGGAGCTCATCCCCCAATCAGGAGGCAGCAAGAGGAGTTGAGTCACACCCCTTTCCTGAGGGGAGGGGGAGAGGAGTCCCCGCTCTCACTCCCCCGGGGCCTGGTTAAAGGCTGCAACACTCAGGTCTAGAAAAGTTCAGGGGTGAAGCCCTGGAGCATATAAAAGGAGCTGCATGGCTAGCATGAGGGGAACACATCCAGGACAGAGAAGAGAGTAGAGGGGGGCTTAGAAGAGCTGAGGAGAGCTACTCAGCAGGGCAAAGCAGTAGCCCAGAAGTGCCCCTGAAGACTTCCGTCAGTTGGGGAATGGTGGACGGCTCCAGCAGCTAGGCTTTCAGTATGCAACATGGCATCCAGACCGTGGGAGCTGTGTGAGGCGGCGCAGGTCTGCAACCTCTGGCATGTGGCCAGAGTATGTCTGTCACAGGACAGTGCACAGAGTAGGACCTTTGGGAGCCACACTAATTAAAATGTCTCTACCCTAGAACATGTATAGAGATGCCCACGAAACTCCTTAAGTGACCCTCCAGCCCAAATAATTGTTCACCCCTGAGCATAAATAAGTAAAGATCACCAATGAATGATAACTTATCATCACTTAAAAATCAATACATTTGAAACCAAAATATTTCAAATAAAATGCTCTTTTGTTCATCTGCTGACAACTGGATTTGGGTTTCTGTTCTTGCTGGCAGCATTGTCAACACACAGGATAGTGATTATTCTACAGAAGTGACAATGCCTTCAGAGTTTGCTGCCAGTCATGATATCACCTGAGAGTAAGGAACTGAAATCGGGTGCCAGCAGGCTGTAAAGGGTGTTTTTTGTCTGTTTTAAAAGTATATCATACATTTCATAACAATTGGAGCGTGATGCCAAAGTCTCTATATCAGTCCTATGAGGTCACCGCTTCTGAACTGCCCTGAAGTTTTTTTAACATTTGTGTCTATTATCTAGAATGTCTCATATTTCTGAGCATAAAGAAATATGACCAGCCCTAAAGTGCATTGCAAAATTCCCACTGACTTTAACGGGAGACAGTTCAGGACTAAAATATTCAGTAACTCCTGCTTGGAAACCATTTATCATCAGCTTACACAGACCAACTCTATTTTGTTCCTGAGGAAACATGTTAAAAATTAGCTTTTCTTTGGAGGGACTTGGCTTCTATAATGGCATATTGTTCTTCAGAGGCTACTCTTCAAACAACCTTCATGCATACTTTATTTAACCAAACATGCAAAGATGGCAGCAGGCATTTTTCAGAGTAAGACATGCTGAACAGGGTATAATTCTGCAGTGAAATTAATTAAAAATAATAATGCAAAGCATATATGTCTCATTAGAGCAATAGTTGCAGATATTTCCTTTGTCAGCTTTTCCATTTAACGAATCCTAAAATTCCAGAATATTTTTCTCTCTCTCAGAATTTGACAGAACAGAACTAAATATTTCCCATTTACATTTTCCCTTCTCTGCACTGAAATCTCTCAAGTGCTGCTTCTGTCTCCCTTTAAGCCTTATCTATGGAATGCTTTGCATTCACAGTATAAAAAGTCCTGAATTATCATTACTTGAGTAGGTGACTGAATAGTTAGGATGACAAATATTTCTCATCCTCTCCACAGCAGTTCAGATGCCCTTTGAAAAGGAGATGGTACAGGTTGTTGGAATCATAAGGCTCTGATGTAGTTGAGAGTGGCAGTTAGAAATGAATAGTCAAAAAATACAGTAATAAGTATTAACAGGTGTTAACTCACCTCTTTCCCTTAAAAGGTACACAAGGAGTGCTTCTACATGTGCATATTAATGTGCTTGAATTAACTCCGGTGCTTATTGCACTGGAGTTTATTGGTCCTGGGTGTGTGTTTGCATGTGCTCTTGGAAGCGCAGCACATTGAACAGTGTCAGATCAGCTGCAGTTGGCAGGGGCCCAAGGGATCAGCCTGCCATCCTGACGCTGTTCCTCCCAGCTCAATGTGCTTCATTGAGCACATTGGGTGCTTCAGTTCAGGGCTAGCCAGCAGGCAGCCCCCACACTAAAGCACCCTCATGCCCCAGCCAGTCAGGGCAGCATCTATACATGTGCTGCTGTGGAGTTTCTTATTCCATAGTAGGATAGTACTTGTATTTACAGGATATTTTCAAGTACTATCTTGCTGCAGAGTAAATCAGTTACTTCAGCCTAACAGGAGCGCACATGTAGATGTGCAACATTTACTGTGCAGCTGATTAGTCCATTGCACAGTAAACGTATCAGGTAGATGCGCCTAAGGAAACTTATAATGCACACCGTAGAATGGCTTCTGGTAAGTGTATTAATTTAAAATGTGGTTCAAAATAATCTTTTAAAACTATTTTGGCCAATTTTATACCAGATATCCTTTGAGTAGAAAAATAATATTTCCCAGTAAAAGCATTGCAATCGATAGGAAAACAGTTGAACAATACCACTTCCTCTTCCTAGGCCAGTGGCTGCTCCCTGGAGTAGGATCCTACCAGCCTTTAAGATAAAATTTAGACTCTAGGCGTCTGAAATAGGAGAAAGCTAACAGCTCTCAGTTTGAGTTCTTACGTATTTATGGGCAAGGAAAGAAGAGAGGCAAGGGAGAAAGAAAGGCTTCTGGCAAGAGAAGCAGGCATTTTAAAAGAAAAGTCCATCTCCCATTATGTTAAGTGGGGAAGGAAATGAAATAGAAAGAGAGAGAAAAAAATGTCATCTATTTGACATAATGGTTACAGAGATTCTCATCTACTGGAGACTTAAGTTTCAACTATACACTATTGAAAGATTGTGCATAAATGTGACCATCATGTCAAAGGTGTTACCTGACAATCAAAATATAACTTTGGATAATCAGTGACCACAAGTAGTCTCAAATAATAATTAGAATTAAGCACTTGAATATGGCAGGAGAGATGGTTGAGGTTGGGGCATCAAGATTAGCAGTTGGATGCAAAGGTTAAGATAGATAGAAATAGGTACTGGGATTGGGCAACTGGGAACAGGTAGCTTGAAAGAAAAGATAAAAAACAAAGCATAGTGCCAGTATCTGCTGAGAAGGAAACAGAGAGGGAAGAAGCAGGAAGGAAAAATTAATAAGATTAAGGACACAAAGTAAGAAGAACAGCATCAAGGGTGGTGAACAATGGAAGCTTGGGACAGGTCCCAAGGAGGACTATACAGGAATGGCCCACACTTTTGGGAACAAATTAGAAAGGCTAAGGTGGCGACTGAATTTAAATTACCAACTGGAATCAAGGACAACAAGAAGTCCTTCTTTAGGTACGTAGAGAACAGGACGAAAACAAATGCAAGTGTGGGGCTGTTGCTCAGCAACTCTGAACAGCTGGTTACAAGCACTCAGGAGAAAACTGAACTCCTGAATGACTACTTTGCCTTAGTATTTCACTGGGCCAAGGGGAAAGTCACTCCAGATAGGGTACAGAATGAACAGGGCAGGAATGACTGCCTTCTTACTATTGCTGTAGAACTGGTATGTGATCAACTGAAGAAATTAGACATGTATAAGTCAGCAGGACTGGATGAACTCTGTCTGAGAGTGCTCAAAGAGCTGGTCAAAGTCACCACAGAACCCCTGGTGAAACTCTTCCAAAACTTGTGGTGCTCTGGAGAGGTCCCTGAGGACTGGAAGAGGGCCAACATTGTGCCCATCTTCAAGAAGGGAAAGAGGGAGGACCCGGGTAACTATAGGCCAATTAGCCTAACTTCTATCTCAGGGAAAATCCTGGAAAAATTCATTAAGGAGTCTATATGCAATAGACTTGCAGAAGGTAGGATTCTGAACAACAGCCAGGATGGCTTTGTTGCAGGCAGGTCTTGCCTCATCTCCTTTTATGATCAGATAATTCACCACCTGCATAAGAGAGAAGAGGTTGACATTGTATACTTTGACTTCCAAAAAGCCTTTAATCTGGTACCCCACAATGTTCTTGCAACAAAATGGGAGGATTGTGGGCATAACTGAGAGACGGGTGGGTATGAAGCTGGCTGCAGTTTAGGACCCAGAAAGTCCTAATGAACAGATCTATGTTGTCCTGGCAAGAAGTAGGCAGTGGCGTCCCACAGGCATCAGTGCTTGGAACAGTACTTTTCACCATCTTTAACAATGTTTTGGATGTGGGGGTGAAGAGCTCACTGGCCAAGTTTGCAGATGACAAAAAGTTATGGGGAAGCGTGGCCACACTTGAAGATGGGCTTCAGATACAGCTGGATCTAGATAGGCCAGCAAGCTGGGTGGGTTGGAACCAGATGAAGTTCAACAGTGAGAAATGTAAAGTGCTGCACCTGGGATGGACAACTCCCCTACCCAAATACAGGTTTGGTGGTGCCAAACTGACCAGTATCACAAATGAAAGAAAGGGACCTGGGGTTTATAATAGACCATGGTATGAACATGAGCTGGCAAGGTGATGCTGTAGCCAGCAGGGCAAATAATACTCTGGCATGCATCAGTCGATGCATCTCCAGCAAAACCAAAGTGATTCTTCCACTCTACTTAGCATCAATGAGATTGCAGCTGGAGTACTGCATCTCATTCTGGGCTCTGCAGTTTAACAAGTATTTGGTAAAGCTTGAGAGAGTCCAGAAAAGGGCCACCTGTATGATCAGAGATTTGCACAGCAAGCCATACGAGGAAAGGCTGAGGGACTTGGAACTCTTCAGCCTGAAGAAGAGAAGACTGAGAAGGGTCTTGGTAGCAGTTTACCACTACATCAGGGGAGTGCATCAAGGGCTCGGTGAACAACTGTTCACCACGACACTCTTGGGGAAAACCAGAAGTAACAGTCACAAACTCCTGGAAGACCTTTTCAGGCTCAACATTAGGAAAAACTTTAAATGTAGAGTGTCCAGACTGTGGAATAAGCTCCCTCCAGAGGTGGTGCAATCGCCTACCCTGGAAATCTTCAAGAAGCAACTAGACAGTCACCTTGCTGAGGTCACCTGACCCCCAGCTGTCTTTCCTGCTTGGTGCAGGGGGCTGTACCCAATGATCTTCTGAGGTCCCTTCCAGCCTTAGAATCTATGAATGTATGAAAGCTTGCTGAAAAAAGAAATATAACAAAATCAGAAACTCAAGTGCACCAGGAAGAATATAATTGCTGAGGAAGAAAATGAGATCATGAAATCCACTTAAAAAGAAAGTATGTTCCAGGTAATTTGATAACAGAGCTAAAAAGATGATTTAATTTCTTACTAACTTATTCTTTTCTTTTTTAACTTACATATTTTTGCTCAATTAATACATTCTGGTCACCAGGATAATAACTGCTGGATGGTACTGAAGGGGATACTTCAAAACTGCATGTCATGAAGGTATGAGAAAGATGGATTCAGGGGATGATATTAGTAATACAGAGCAATTATATAATGTGGGTGCAATTAAAGATTTCAGCCATGATTACAAGAACAGATCATCCAACTCTACTTGCATGTCTAGTTATTATGGACTCCTTTTGGAAGAAGGTAAATGTACAGAATTGGCTCAGGGGTGAAAGAGTATCCTGTCACTAGATTTATATCTCTAGCAGATAACACTGATCTAAAAGGGAGTAGAAAATCTCAGTTTGGGGAAGATTTAACATAGAAGCAGGTGAATCTGTGATAGAAGAGGCCAAGTCCCATTTGGGACAGACTTCACTAGCTCATATGTTTCTAAGGTCTCTGGGTCTAGATAGTGACTGGTCATTGTTCCTAATTCTGAGTCTTTCCATGAAACTTTAAGTGCAAACCACATCTGGTACCTTTTTTTGACATCAGCATTCTGCAGCCCAGCTTCCTTTGATGCTGGAATGAGAACCCTAACCCTCCTGAGCCCTTCCATTTGCTTAGATATGCCCCTGTGCTCCTCCTTGCTAGAATCCACCTGGCTGTGGGAGCCTTGATTCCTAAGCATACCCAAGGAAAGGAGGCTTAGCAAATTAATTTCTTATGCTCCCATGTTCTCTCCTAAAAGGCTCAAGAATTAGAGGTTCACAGAATATAAATTCCTGATGCAATCCTTTCAGTCTAATGCCATGCCTTTTTGGGGATCTTTGAGTTTGGTGCCATTGTTTGGGGAAAGTATTAATTCTATTGACTTCTGACAGAATCATTCAAAAAAACAGTGGATCTGCTGATAAGGAATCTACCAGTGTTATCTACTGGGGGCACATCCAGATGAGCATGCATACACAGTATGTGGCACTGCACACCACACGTCACACATGCAACTGTTCACCCTGCTACCAATTTGCAGCACTGGGGGAAGGTGAGAGAGGGGTTTGACACTGGGAGATACCAGTGTCAAAAAACCTGCAGCAGAAAAAAGTGGGGCAGTGCATGTGGCAGTAATGTGCACTGCTTGAAACCGGAGCCTAGAAGGCCAGACTCCCTGCTACTGGATCACTACTGCTGGAGCCTTGGGAGATGCCCAGGACCCCAGTTAGGCTTCTGAGGCCAGCCAAGGTGCTGGCTGCAGCCTCCCCTACCCAACCCAGGGCAACATGCCATGTGCCAGAGCACACATGCACATGTGTTCCCCGGGGACAAGTAACAGCGGTGCATTTCGTGCCTCTGCTGTTTGTTCCTGGGGACGCACACATACCTACACATCTGGATCTGGCCTGGAGGGACAGAACTATTCAGGGTTGATGGTTCCATCAGAGCTTCTCAGGTATAGACCACTAGGTATCAAGTTCTTGTTACAAAATGAATGGATGGTCAAAGCCATGCTAAAAGTTATGCTCCAAATGGAAGTAGAAATGTGAAATCAGAAAAAACATACAGTCATACCTTGGTACTCGACTGCTTTGAAACTTGTTGAAATTGGTACTCGATGCATTTTGACGTGAAAATTTTGTCCCGGTACTCGTCATTTATTTGGTACTCGACGCACAAGCTAGAACTTGTCGGTGTCGGTTGCCTCGTGACTCGCTACCCTTTCCAGCCGAAACAAAGGGTCATGCGTTAGTCACGCGGTAGCTCTTGCCCTGTGCACATCCCCTTGCGGTCTTATCTTAGCTTCCTTCCTGG
>JAGPOW010000304.1:45574991-45585051 GCA_030014935.1 Caiman crocodilus
CACCGTCTGGTTCTCCCGTCCCCGGTGAGTCTGCTGCCTCTTCCTTCGCCCCCTGGGGTCCCTCTCGGGTCCCTAGGGACGGCCCGGCGCCGTCACAGAGAGAAAATGCTGTTTTTTTAAATAGACACAATTGCTTCACTATTGACTTCCCTTGCCCAAAGGGAGTTAATACTACTGTACTTCACATCAAAGAAAATCCTGTATAAATCATCTGAGGGGGCTTACAATTGGTGACACTGTAGAAAGAAAGTGTGTTATGGCATATATCCTGGAGAATACCATTCAGATCCCTCTATCTGATAAATGCGTGTATTTATCACTAATCTGACAGAAAATAGTAAGGTTTCCAGCCCAAGCAAACCACTCTGTCCTGGGAGAGAGTGGGGGAAAGAACCCCAAACAATAAGGGGACCTCCTGGGACAAGAACCACACATAAAAAGAGAAATGAACACAAAAATAACTCAAGAAAAATATTTAATGGCAGCAGGACCTGCAGTGCAGCCAGAGCAAGGAAGGAAATCCGTGCGGGTTGTAAGCCGCACCTTTATACAACTGAAGCCAGCCAGTGATGTCATCAGCAATCACCAGCCAGTGGGAATAAAATGGACCACCGGGGAAGATGGTGAGGGAAGGAGAGTGGAGCCGAAGGAGACGCTGACACTGGCCCTAGAATACTCCCAGGGAGGGAGAGCCGGCAGGGGTTCTCTGCACCAGCAGAGGACAGCATGGCAAGGAGGCTCGCTGTGTTGACAAAGGGAGGAACGCCAGAGGGATGGGAGAGCCAGAAGAGGCTCTCTGCGCCCTTGAAGGTGGGAGCACTGGGGGAATCTGGAAGGCGGAAGAGGCTCTCCCTCTGGGGCAGACCATACAGGAGCAGTGAGAGGGACTGCAAAGCAAGATGATGAGAGGCTAGGTGCCAGCCCTCAACACAAGAAGCAGCCAGGCTCTTGGGGAGGTACTGTGAGGCACTGGAAGAAGGACGTCTCCAAAAGAGGAAAAGGGGAGAAGGGCCAGAAACCACGCATGGCAGAGTGAGGGGGGAGACGACCTGGGATGAGGGGCCACAGTCTACCCCGGCCACACATTGGGCCAAACTCCAGAGGGATCATAGAGACCAAGGGCACACTGTCACCCTAGTAGAAGGCCTAGGGAAGGAACTGTAAGGGCCCGTCTCGATTTATTTGTGTTGTTTTTTCTTTCTGTTTCCTCCTTTTTGGAGGGGTTGAGGAGTAGGGTGAGGTGATGCAGACAGGATAACTGTATCAGAGTTACTTTTGCCTTCCATTTTTATTTTGTGGGCATAGGCTAGGTTCTGAGACCTGCGTGTAGACTGCCTCAGGACAGGAGTGAATGATCTTGGGGGGCTTAAGGCTAACTAAGCGAGTTACTCCGGGGAGCAGGGCCTAGGACGGGAGGGGCTATGTAGGCCACCATGTCTAGGAGCTTGACAGTATTGGGAGTACAGCCAAGAAAATTTGGGTGACCTGCCAAGGGTTGGCATGAGGTTGGGGTGTAGGGGAGCTGGAGCCCCACGGATGACTGCTGTGCAGACT
This sequence comes from Caiman crocodilus, assembly GCA_030014935.1. NCBI lineage: Eukaryota > Metazoa > Chordata > Crocodylia > Alligatoridae > Caiman > Caiman crocodilus. The sequence continues at coordinate 45,576,546 of JAGPOW010000304.1, forward strand.
TCCTGCCACAGAGGAACCCTGGGTGGTCAGCCCCCCCACTGGTATAACATTCAAAGTCATGGCAGGAGAGACTAGGGGAGGCCACTCCAGTGATACAGCCCACAGGAGACTGTAGGGTGATCGCTACTGGCCACCTGGACCAAGGCTGCATGGGACCGGATGTTCAAAGCCAGGCAGGCACACACTTCAATCCAGAAAAAGACAGCAGACTTAATATATATTAAAGGTGTGTCTATAAATAAACCTTTCACTGGTTTACCAGTAAATGAAGGCAACCTGGGAAACAGAATGGTGGACCTTGTCTGGAGCAGAGTTTCACAACCAAAGATCTTCAACCAAATAAGTTTCATAATTTCATAGTACCTAGGGTCAGGAGGGACCTGAACAAATCATCTAGCCTGACCCCCTGCCACAGACAGGAATGAATGCTGGATTCACAAGACCCAAGACAGGAGACCATCCAACCTCCTCTTGAATTTGCCCAAGGTAGGGGCGAGGACCACTTCCCTGGGAAGTTGGTTCCAGATTTTGGTCACCCTAACTAAAATATTGTCTTCTGATCCCTAACTTAAACCTGTTCTCCATCAGTTTATTATCATTGTTCCTTGTCACCCCAGTGGTGGTGGGGAGAAAAGGGCTCTACCTATTTGCTGTTGATCTCCCCTGATGAGTTTGTAGGCAGCCATCAGGTCCCTCCTCAGCCTCCTCTTGCTGAGACTGAACAGGTTCAGGTCCCTCAGTCTCTCCTCATAGGGCCTGCCCTGCTGCCCTCTCACTAAGCGGGTGGCCCTTCTCTGAACCCTCTCCAGGCTGGCCACATCTCTTTTGAAGTGCAGCACCCAGTACTGGATGCAGTACTGACCAACTGCAGCCTGACCAAAGTCGCATAGAGGGGGAGTATCACCTCTCTGGACCAGCTTGAGATGCACCTTTGGATGAATGACAAGGTATGGCTGGCCTTGCTGGCTGAGGTCTGGCATTGACGGCTCATGTTCATCTTGGAGTCAATAATGACTCTGCCTCTGTGCTTTTAAGAGAGGAACTCCCCAGCCTGTATGTATGCTGTGGATTCCTTCTCCCAAAGTGCAGCACTCTGCATTTATCTACGTTGAACCCCATCATATTCTCATCTTGCCCACATTTGTAGTCTGTCTAAATCTAGTTGTAGCCTCTCTCTCCCTTCAAGTGTGTCTACCTCACCCCACATCTTAGCGTCATCAGCAAATTTGGACAGTGTGCTTTCCACCCCCTCGTCCAAGTCACTGATGAAGTTGTTAAACAGTGTGGGCCCAAGGACCGAGCCCTGGGGTACCCCACTGCTCACCTCTTGCCAGGTTGAGTACAACCCATCCACCACTACTCTCTGGGTGAACCCCATCAGCCAATGTTTTACCCATCCAACTGCATAGGCATCAGTGCCACAGTCGCTTAATTTATTGATGAGGACGGGGTGAGAGACAGTGTCAAAGGCCTTCTTATAGTCTAGAAAGACTACGTCCATGGCAACACCATCATCCAAGGATTTAGTTACTTCGTCGTAAAAGGCCATCAGGTTGGTCAGGCAGGACCTGCCTTTGATGAACCCATGCTGATTGTCCCTGAGCATGATCTTCCCTGCAGGTCCCCCCCACAGATGTGCTCCTTGATGATTCTTTCCAAGATCTTCCCGAGCACTGAGGTGAGGCTTACAGGCCTATAGTTACTTGGGTCCTCCTTCCTCCCTTTCTTGAAAATTGGGACCACATTAGCTAGTTTCCAGTCCCCTGGCACCTGGCCAGATGACCATGAATGCTCATACAGCTGGGCCAAGGGCTCCATGATGACCCTTGCCAGCTCCCTCAACACCCTTGGGTGGAGGGCATCTGGACCTGTGAATTTAAAAATGTCTAGCCCTTCCAGAAGATCCCAAACTATATCTGCACTAACTGAAGGCCTGACAGAGCTATCCCTGAGCTTGTCCCTACCTCTGGTAGGTGGGATGTCCTGGTCCCTGTTCAAGAAAACAGAGTTGTATAACTTAATCCTGTATCTAATTGAACCTAAGAAATAATACCCAGATCTTCAGAGATATTTTGATGCCTACCACTTCTTGGATATATCAATGGCCCTCTAATTTCTTAAGCTTTATATATATACTATAAAATAACAGCTTGATTTCTATCCCTTGACACACAGTCAGCAGTACAGACTGCAGAGTTGGACAGGATAACCAACTGTCTTGCCCATATCACTATGTAAGAGACAACTGTAGCCTACACAATTTATAGCCTTTGGATTAATGGCAATGAAAACCTGAAGAGGAGAGCATTACAGTATCCTACCTTGAATATGACAGATGCATAAATGAGCATGTTGAAGTTTGCATTGAAGAACACACAGCTTTCCTGAATAAGCTGGAGGTAAGAACTGCAACTCTTTATCACTACTGCAGTACAGATTTTAATGTCAAGAAAGCAGTAAATACAGGATCCTTCAACTCCACACCTGCCTTTGCAATGGCATTTCTATTCCATGAAAAGGAAATCCATGCAAACTGTAGTAATTTTTTTTCAAAATACTTCCTTCTACACAGGTTTATCACCTTATTTTTCCAGAGGTGAATTAATCAACTGCCTTATCTTAAATAAAGTTGTTGTGTAGACAGTCTTTTTAACTAGATACGATACAAGGCCAATGGAAAAGGAGACAAAACTCTGTATTGTAGTTTATAATGCATACATGGATTCTTTTCTTTGGCAAGGAAAAAATTGTTGTTTGCTGCTAACAATCCACACTGCTTTGTTTTTCACTACACAGGCACACCTTATTTCCTGTCAAGGATTCTGTGCAGTCTACTAGTCCGGCAGCTATTTCCTGTATTAATTAGAGCTACCACTAGAGGGCATTCACAACGTAAAAGCCAATTTTTCAAAAGTGGCCTCAAGTGTCCAAGCTGAGAAATCTAGGACATGATTTAAAGAAGTACTGAAGACCAGAAAGTCCACATAAAATCAATGGGAGCCGCAGGCATCCCACATTTCGGAAAATCAGCCTTAAGGGTAGCATATTCTGAAGTGAGGAGTGATTTTTGCACGTGTCAATTTTTGGCTGTTCAATATGAGACTTTAGTCTCAAATTGGAATCTGTCTCCTTGAGTGCCCCAAAATTGAGACGGTCAACATCATGTCACATTTGATTATCTTGGCCCCAGTTTTAGAGATGGACCTCCAAAAATAGAAATTTTGAAAATGTAGCTTTTAGTGTCATCTGCTTTACTAATTGACACATTATCATAATCAGAAAGACATGATTAAAAACACTTGTAGCACTCTTCAGCTAAGGTTCTCAAAGTACTTTTGAAAGGAAATGTATTAACCCTCTTTTACAGATGAGGAAACTGAGAATAGAGATTTTGATTTTTTTTCAGTCACTGAGTACCTGCAGTTTCCATGGATTTCAACAGAGCATAAGAGTCTAAAAATCATGTTCTTTGTGACTTGCCCAGGGCTTCATAGTGAATCAGTCACAGAATCCAGCTGTAGTCTTCCGATTGCTTCATCTGGAAGGAGTGGCATCTATAGAGAAATCCTGTTGAGCCTGCCTTTAAACTTAACTGAAACTCTGGGATACCACAAAGGAACCAATGATGTGGAGGTCTTACATCTCTACACCACCTCTCATAACTCCCCTCAGATACTTGGCAGCACTGCTCCATAGAAGCAATACTATTAGGGATTCCAGGTGACTTTAGTTTGCTTAGTAAAAAGAGAACCTTGGGCTGCATTAATTTAATTATTTTTTGTGACTCATGAAGGGCACAAGAGGATGCTAGGCTAATCTCAAGGAAGGATAGGATGCATAGCAAGAGATAAACAATGGCTAAACAATGACTTGAAACCAAAACCAGAACCTTATAAGTGGAAACTAAGAATAAGTACAAGAATATAGCATAGTTATAGGAATATAATGAGGAAGGTCAAAGTACAAACTGAAATACAGTTAGCAGGGGATATGAAAGGCCACAAAAACTTTCTATAAACATGATAGAATACTGTTACAAAAAGATAATAGATACTGGGCTTACATAAACAGAAGTGTCAGATGCAAGTAATGGAAAATTATTTTTTTACTCTCTCCAGCCTAGGAAGGCCTCAGCTGGAGTACTTAAGTTTTTGTAGCAACAAATTTCAAGAAAAAACAGGAAATCTTATTGAGAGAAAAGCAACAAAAAGGATTAGAAATACAGAAAAGATATATGAAGAAAGGTTGAGAGAATTAAGATTCTATATTCTGGAGAAAACTGAGGCAAGAGGTTGATAATAGCCTTACAGTACAAAAAGAGTCACCTAAAGAGGATGGTGATCAGTTGTTCTCTATGTCCACAGGGAACAAGACAAGAAGAAATAGGGTAAAACTGGTTGAAGGGAAGTTTATATTATGTATTAGGAAGAACATTCTAACCATGAGGGTGATTAAACACTGGACCAAATAACCTAGAAATGTTATGGAATCTCTGTCGTTGCAAGTTTCTAAAAGCAGGTTAGATAAATATTTATCTGGGATGATTTAGGCAGGGATGATCCTGCTCTGAGCATGAGGTTGGACTAGATGACTTCCTGAAGTCCTGTCCAGCCCTATTTTTCTATGATTCTGTCTTTCCTGGGGGATTCCTGGATGATGGGAGCTTAACCTACTCATTACCCCCTTTCCCACACTGACCCAAACCATATAAAGATGGTTTTGCAGGATCTAAGGAATGAGTGGATGGGGAAAATTTGTTATTATGACAGCTAGGCAGCTACTATTTGCGTAAGTCAGGAAAGCTGCATATGAAATGTCCGTTTAAGGAACATATCCAACCCACAATGGTGTCTGAACTATTATAAAGCTGTTTGGTCTTGCCCATGGGATTACAATCAAATTGTGTTATCAGCATATTAGGGGACTATGCTTTACCCTGGCAGTATTATTATGACTTACACCAAACTCTTTAAAATTTATCATGATCCCCAAGAAAAAGCACACAATTCTTTAAGGTATTTTCTTCCTATTCTCTTCCATAACACCATCAACGTTGATAGAAGGTCAGACCTTTATTTAATATATTCCTGGAATGGTAACGTATGCCCAAAGCTAAAATGTAAATTAACTGCATAAAGTAAGATTTCTGTTGCATTATTTATTTGTAAATACAATTTGACTAGGTTTGGCTAGCTGAAAGAATACCAGTTCTGTTTGCTTATGTAAAATTATTTAAAAAACAATAAAAAACCCTTTCATATGGACATTAAAAAAAATTCTCAATTCTTGGCTTCAGAAATAAATTACATTTTTTGTCTGTTTCACTGAAAATTTGACCACTTTTTTTAAAGCCACACTTAAATTTTTTAGCATACTTTCCTCAAGATCTTACCCAATATTTACGTTAAACTAACTGGCCTGCCAAAAAATCCTGTAATATTATGTTCATAAAATCTTCTGGTGCAAAATGTATTGTATTCCAATTTATAACGGTGAGGGGGTGGTGTTTAGATGCTTTTCCACTGAAACTCGGGGATACACACAAAGCCAGAGTCAGAGATGTGATGGCCTTTCATCTCTACACCAGCTCCCATAATTCCCCACAGCTTCTCGGCAGCACAGTTCCATAGCAGCTATACTATTAGGCTGAACATGAACATGTAAATTCAAATATGTGAACAAGTACAACGATAAAACTTAGGATTCTCATACTTATTTTGTTGCTTCATTTTTAGTTACACAAACAGAAGAGCCAGAAATCAAAAATCAAGATCCTTCACATACCTTATTTAGTTAGACAAACAAGGTTCCTTGGGTGAATTTGATATCTTTTATTAGAAACTTCCATATATAGAAGGAAATTCCATATATAGAAGGAAATTCAGTTACTTCACTCTAATTCCCTCACAGGCACACAACAGTTTCACCCACACACAAACATTAAAGAAGTTGAGATAGTTCAATCAGGCTGCCTGTGAAAAGGGAAAATTATATTAATTTCAGAGCCAAAATGAAGGCAAATCTATATGGCATATTTTAGTATTTCCAATTTACTAAACTTCAGTAGCCACTGTGGCCGTGTCTACAGGTGCAATTACTTTGAAGCAACAAATTCTGGTGCTTATCATGCTGGAGTTTATTGCTCCCAGATGTACTGTTTGAATGTGCATCCAGAACCACAGCACGTTGAGAGTCCTGTGGGTCAGCCTGCCAGCCCAGGGCTGCTCCTGCCCCTCTCAAGGTGCTATAGAGGGGCTGACTGGGGCATGAAGGTGCTACAGCACAAAGCTAGCTGGCAGGCAACCCCCACTGTAGCACCCTCATGCCCCAGCCAGCCCTGATCAGCATCCATATGTGCATTGTGGTGGAGTAAATAACTCCACCATTGAAAAGTACTTGTGTTGGGCAGTTCAGTCCTACAGCACAGTTAGTTTACTCCAGCCTAATAGCACTATTCATGTAGATCACTGATGCTTTACTGAGGAGCTAATTAGGTAATGCTGTAATAAGTGTCTCGTGTAGATGCACCCGGAGAGTATCAGATTGATACAAATCCAGAATTAAAACAAGATGAATCAAGACAATGTAAGGATCATCAATCTAGCAATGACAGTTTAGGTGTATAACAGGAGATAGTAAATTCATCCACTGTAACTATTGTTTATCACTCAGGGAAATAAGTATGCTGAAATGCAGCGAACATTTTTCACAGTGTGAGACAGTTATAATCTTGTGAGTACTCTGTACCCTGCACCTTGTAACTGTAATTGAATAAAGAGACCCAATACAGCCATTTGAGAGTTTTAACCTGGTTACAGAGACACTAATAAGAAATGATCAGTGATTTCACAATACCTTTTCACTATGTTGTAATTAAGTCAGGGCCAAATCTGATTCAATTGTAGTTGAAGGGTAGATGAGGTCAGAATTCTTCTATATTTGTATAGATTAACAGTTTAAATAGTTTGCATAAAATTATTTGATTAAAAAAAAGTAAAGAAATCTTAAAAGTATATATTTTTCCAGTTTAATGGAAAAATAATCACATAACCTCCATAAGGAACAGTGATAATTGTTTGCCTAAATCACATTAAATTAAAAAAATGAAAGTGGCAGTGATAGAAAAAACTTTTTCTATTATTTTTTCTTACAATTTAAGAAATATCACTATAATGACAGGAAGCTTTATTTAGAATTGGGCCCTTGCAGTGCTAGGCACTGTATAAATTCAGCAACAGACAAAGTACACCCTTGTCTTGGATACTAATATTGTCCTCTGGACTAGTAAAAAGAAAGTAAATAATGTGTGCTCATTCACAGCTGTTGACTGCCTAAGCATGCAATTCAGGAAATGGCAACACTTCAAGTATTCGAAAAAACTTATTAGACACAGGGCAGATTCTAAAGCTGTTGCTTACATGAGACTCCTTTGGAAGTCACCAAGTGTTGAATGCATCCAGCAGCTGCAGAATCAGAAACCTCTCTGACCAGAGAAATATTCAGGATCATATTGAAACATATGTAAGCTTAAACAGAAATTAAATGTTTTATGAAAAATCATTAGTGTTTTGTTCCCTCTCTCAGCTGAAGGATGTCATTCATATAATGCCAAAAACAAACGTGCTTTACAGTCTAGTAAAAGACTACAGGGCAACATTTACTAATCCACACAGGTCCAGTGTGTTAAGAAGACCAGCATATTGTCTATGTTCAAATAGCTTAAAATCAAAATTAAGACAGAATACAACGAGAAAAATAAATGCTGAGGAAGGTGAAGGCAAAAGAAGGGTTAAGATATTGGCTACAAATGTCCAACTTGGGATCCTTAAAATTCTAGCTTATTAGGCATATTGAAACACTGTAATGAGTTAAATCATAAACATTGGGGCTGGTCCACACACACACACGCGTGCGCGCACACACACACACATGCACACACAGTAGCAAGCTACAGAGTAAGGTATACCTATCCTACAGGCGCTGGAGTCTGCCGTCGATGGCCAGTCAAGGCTTCTTTCAGTGTGGTGTTGTTGTGAATAACCGATAAGCTGAAGCATAACAGTGTTATCATCCAGAAGGGGATCACCGGCTGGTCCTTCTGGCTGGACAGGTTGGGTGCTGGTCAAGTTGGAGATCAAGAGGGCACCCTTGAGGGTCACTTTTCACTGCTTTTTTATCTGTCCTTAGCAGACTTTGCTGACTCCCCAGTTTTCAGGTTTGCCCAATCCAGGGGTCATTGACCCTTGTGGGACTTCCTGCCCTTCAGTGGCTACTGAATGGCATCTGTCAGCCCCAGGGGTTGTCAGCATGTACATGCAGGTTTGGGAGTCCATTGATGAATTTTGAATAGGGCTTTGGGAGCGGTCGATTTGGAGATATTATTAAGCCCAGAAGTTGGTCCCCCGTGTTGATTAACTCAGGCCAGGGCTTCTAGCCCTTGATCAGTGACATTTAGAGATTTCCTGGTTGTTACATTGTCTTCTATTGAGTTCTTCCGTTGGTTGAT
>JAGPOW010000304.1:45588716-45609478 GCA_030014935.1 Caiman crocodilus
AGTCCAGGAAGATGACATCAGCCTCAGCTCCTGCATCCAGGCAGTGTGTGACCTGGTCATAGAAGGCTACAAGGTTTGTCAGGCAGGATCTACCTGTGATAAACCCATGCTGGTTTCCCCTCAGCATCATTTCCCCTGCTGAGCCTGCACAAATGTGTTATTTTATTATTTTCTTGAGCATTTTCCCAGGGATAGAGGTAAGACTGACTGGTCTAAAGTTACCTGGCTCATCCCTTCTTCCTTTCTTGAAAATGGGCATCAAATTGGCCCTTCTCCATTCCTCAGGGACCTGGCCAGAGCACCACGAGTGCTTGAACATCTGTGCCAGCTATGACACTGGACAATTCTTTCAGCAGCCATGGATGGAGGTCATCTGGGCCTGCTGACTTGTACCCATCCAGCTCCTCCAGGAACTCCTTAACTATTTCAGAACTAACTGTAGGTGGACTGGTGCCATGTGGACATCCGTCAATGATCGAGGTGGGGGAATTGGCTTGGTTGGTACTTAGAAATACTGAAGCAAAGAACTCATTGAAGAGCTCTGCTTTTTCCTCTGTGTCAACCACCAACTGTCCTGATTTGTCCTGCAAGGGCCCTATGTTGCTCTGAGCTTCCCTTTTGCCCGCTATATACCTGAAGGACTTCTAATCGTCCTTGATTGTTGAAGCAACCTGAGCTCAAGCCCTGCCTTGGCCTGTCTAACTCATTCCCTGCAATAGCGTGCCAGGGAGATATATTCCTCCTTGGTGGCTGCTCCCTGCTTCCATTGCTTACACATCTCTTTCTTTGCTCCCAGACTCTCCTGAAGTCCCTTGTTCAGCCAAGGGAGATTTTTTTGCTCCCTTACCTCCCTTCCTATGTAATGGGATAGACTCTTTTTGAGCCCCAAGGGCTATATATATAAACTGTAATGTGCTTTTTAACTGATTAATGTACAGTCACATCTCTGCCCTTCACTATAAATTTACTTAAAACTAAAGTGGCTTCACTGGTGAATATGGAATATAAACTGTTAGGGTTTTGAGGGGACTTGGAAGAAATGATGTTCAGAGCTCAACAAGCTTAATGTTTTGTAAACTGACTGAATGGGTGGAATAAGTCTAATTGCTGTAAAAAATGAAGGACTAAACATTTTAGGAGAATAAGTCAAGATGTAGGCTGTAATCTTTAACGTAAGCATCATCCCTACAGGTTACACTAATGCAGATCTCTACATCCACATGGACTCTCAGGCCATGAACACATGAAAGAATAAGCCATGAGAGGCGAAGCTGTGGACAAATTAGTAGTCTGTGCTCAGCTACCATGAATGAGAAAATGCTTGTAGACTGGGACTTGGCAGCCAGGGTTTATTCTTTTCCGGTTTTATACAGTTATGCATCTCCCAGTGCAATGAAAGATGCCTACCACAGTGCCATGGCATGATATGTCCTAGAAATCTGCACAGAGCTTGCTATAGACCTATGGAAGTAGAGGCATTACAATGCAGCTGAGTGTCTGGGGCAGCTGCAACACATGGGGACAGCAGTGGTTCCTGCTGTGCCACTGGCATGATTGTGTGGCTGTGGTGACAGTGGTTTCTCCCTTACCCCCAAGCTGTTGCCTGTGTGGCTGCCTTGGTCATCTCGCCCTAGTTATGCTACTGGAAGCAGAATAACCATTTTAGACCACCAATTAGGAGTGATAGAGCATACATTCTTTGCCCTCCCCTGTCCTCCTGCAGGACTTGGAGTTCATAGGAAGAGTGTTCTTTTACATAGATAGTACTGCTGAGCCAAGTCAACCACTGCAAAAGATTCACTTAGGTTATTGCAGAGGTCTGGGAAATTGCATAAAGGACCTGAAAAAGGGTGGGTTGGTGGAGGCAAAGAGAGACTGACCCAGTGACTGGAGTAACCACCTGTCTGCAATTATGACAAACGAAACAGACACCTCATTCTAGTGACAAGATAGCTTACTGGCAACCTACTCTGAGGAAACCCCATGAATATTGCTAAGGTGTCACAATGAAACACCATCATGATAGCTCTGAATTGCACACAAGAAAACTGATTGCCTTCTTTCTGTCCTAGGCGTCATTGTGAATGGGTTTGCTATACAGGCTCTTCTTGTGCTTTCTTTTTCATCCACACATGGTATCTCTGTGGCCATTGTATGCCGTAGGCTCTCTTTTACCTTTTCCACTTCATTCAATAGCTGTGATTTGCATGTTTTGATCTTTCTTCATCTCTTCAAATTTGTGTCTTCTGTGCAAATGGGCTGTTAAATTATCTGTAGTGGAAGGGTAACATGAACAGGAGGAAGAGCTACCTATGTACAAGTTAATGAGAAAACCATCAGAAACTTGGTAAATTTGGGGGCATTTCAGTCTTTGTTAGGCTAAGCTCAGAGGCACAAATGAAAGACCCCACATTCCTGGGGGTTGGAGTGGTGGACCATCAGGCCAACTTGTTGGTTAGAGGGGTTAAAGCAGTGATGCTTTCAGAAGGCACTGTTCTTACTGTCTTCCATGGAGTAGCTGTCACTGGGACGATCATGTTGCTTGTTCATGCTGCTTCTAGTGCAAGATATTTTTAAGCAGTCTGGGCAATACAAAATGGTATGAACTGATTCAAAAGGCAAACATGCATTCCAGTCATGTCATCTGTGTATCTGTTCCTGATTGCAGTGACTCGGAGAGTTGTGGCCTGTGTAGCAGCAGGCTGGCTTGTGGTTGTTTGGGAGACCTTAAAATCTAGTTTGGACTGCTCAGCCTCCTGGCTGGTGAAAAGGTTCTGGCTGTCAGAGACCTCTTTGACCATAGAAGCCCTTAACTCCACATACCATGGTCTAACTGAGGTCTGTCTCTGTCCTCTTTGATATGGGAAGCTTTTGAAAACATTTTGTCCAGTTACTCATAGCATGGAGCTGTGGCATAATTGGTGCCTGAGTGGTGGTTTGTGTCCCATGCCTGCTTGTAGTCACACTCAAGATCCTTGACTTTGGAGCAGCCTTGCTGGTGGCCCCTCTCTGGTACAGTCTGGTGAATAGACATATATGCTCCTGCGATTCTGGAGGTCTGAACGGACCCTTGACTCTCACCTTAGTGCAAGAACATTCAGGACTTCTGCATAAGCCCAATTGCTGGTGTGGTGAGTAGCAGGCCCCCTTGATAGTACCAAGATCATAGAAAAGAAAGTGGTGCCAAGGACCTTCAGGCTCTCAGTTCTTGGAGCTTCTGTGCAGAACAAAGATCGAATGTGACCTTACACCAGAATCTAAGGTGGGAGGTGACTCCTGGGCACTCTGAACCCACTGATAAACCAGAAAGATAGACATGATGAAAGGAGATTAATTGGCTGACTCTGAGAGGGGTTGTCTACAAACAAAAGCTAACCTGTGATGTTTGAAAGGGTTAGAAAATTGCCTGATGAATTTACTGCTCCTAAGATGAAGTCACATCACTTGTAAATGGGTTTGTTATGCAGGCTCCTCTTGCACTTTCTTTTTCATCCACACATAGTCTGCCTGGGCCCATTGAATGCTCTCTTTTTTCTTTTCCACTTCATTTAACAGATGTGATTTGCATGTATTGATCTTTCTTCATCTCTCCAAATTTATGCAAATGGGCTGTTAAATTATCTGTAGTGGGAGGGTAACATGAACAGGAGGGAGAGCTACCTACATACAAGGTAATGTTTTCACAGCTCCTTTTCCTCTCATCAGGAGAGCTTGACTTTGCAAGCTTAATCCATGCATGCGCCTGGCCTGGGTGGTCAATGGAAGTCTGCACAGGTGCAGGACAAAACACAAGCCCACGTATTTCCAGGATCAGGGGTGTCGATGGTAATGTTCTATTTAAGCACCAGCTCTTCAAATTCTTAGTCCCAGTGAGTTTGTAGTTACTTACAACTTTTTGCCTGAGACTTTAGATTTGATGTTTCTTAGGATATGGAGTTTATCTTCTTTTGTGGATCTGTAAAGCCTCCTGTGCACCTGAGAGCTCTATCAACCAATACAGTAATCTTTAAAATATGCCAAGTGAAATAAAAATCGAACATTACAAGCAATAGCAGCACGTGCTTTCATAGAGTAATATGAGCATATCTCAGGTGACATGAGAGCAGGAGACACTGCTCTGGGGCCCACACATCTAAGGAGAATGAGTGTTATACTTGAGACTTGTAACTGGAACAGCGTACCCTTCTTGTTCCTGAACTCAGATGACAACATATTCCTTTGCACTTAAATATTAGCAGACAAGTTTCTCTGTACTTCTATTATCCAACACTAAAGACTTTGTTGCTAGTTAAGACTGGAAGACTCTATTAAATGTTGATATTTTTCTCCTGGCTGTATGGACAAGTACTATGGACAGTAGCTTTTTTTGTCCAGGATGAAGAGAAAGGTCTCTGAAGTGTTCTAGGTTCTTCTGTAGAGTGAAGTGTTTTTGGCAGAGGCAGGAGTGTTTTGGAAGGGGAGAGGGAGATGAAAAGAAAAGAGCGTTTGAAAAGTCTTCATTCCCCTCCCCGACCGCACGTCGCCCCGGCTCTCCGCAGCTTTCTTGTCTCTAGTGTCCGAGGAGGTTGTCAGCTGAGAGCCCCAGGCGCGGGGCGGGGGTCCGGCGGCCGGGCTGCCCCCGCCATCACCCGGTCCCTGGCGCGCTTCGGATCTCGGGGCCGATCATTCAAAAATGGAGGATGAGTTCTCTCAGCCATTAATTAATAATGTAGCTCTGTCTTCCTGTGTGACACACGCTGGAAGGCATCGAGCGGCCAATAAAGATGTAGAGGAGAGAAGTGGAAAGCTCCTCCCAGCAGCTCTTCCTGATCGAGGGCTGAAGAAGTAGATCAAAAAACTTCCCAGGAGCTGAAGGGAAGAGCAGGAGCCAGGCAGCCCTCCGCACCACAGCCACCCTCTCCCCCCGCAGGTAGGCGGGCGGCAGGCAGAGCCGACCCTGGCCACAGCCCGGCGGGGGGCAGGGGACGCCTTGCTCCGCACCGGGCGGAGGAGGGGGCAGCCCGGCGGCAGAGCCCGCAGGCAGCGCTGCCTGGGCAGGAGGAGAAAGGCGGGCGGGCCCCGCCGCGAGAGGAAGGAGGAAGCGACAAGCGGCGCTCCCTGCCTCCGCCGCCGGGCTGTGCGGGGGGGGCGTGCGGGCAAGTTTGTGTCCAGCGCGGCGCGCGCAGGTCAGAAGCGGCGGCCGGCGCGACCCCGGGGCAGACAAAGCGGCGGCCGGGGGATCCCCGGGCCGAGCACGTTGTGTGGCGCGGGCTGCGGGGGGGGGGGGGGTGCGGGGGGGGCAGGAACGCCGCCTCCGTCTGCTGCTCGGCGGCGTCACTGCCCCATTGTGAGGCGGCGGCCGCCGCCGGGGGGGCGGGGAAGGAGGAAGGCTCCGCAGCTCCCGCTCGCGCCGTCAGTCCCAGGCAGGCAGCGGTGGCGGCGGCGGCGGCGCGTCGAGCACACAAAAGGCAGCGGGCTCCGCTCCGGGCCGCCGCCGCCGTGCTCACGACTCCCCCCCTCTCTTTTCCCTCCACTCGGAAGCGGGGCGATGCCGCTGCTGCACCGCAAGCCCTTCGTGAGGGAGCAGCCCCCTGCCAACCTGCGGCCGGACGAGCGCGTCTTCTACTGCAGGGTCACCAACGAGATCTTCAGGGACTACGAGTAAGGGCGATGCGGCCGCGTGTCCCCGGCTCCCCCCCCCCCGGGCCCTCGGCGGTTGAGCCGTCCGAACGGCTGACACCTGGCGGGGGGAGGGGAGGGGACGGGACGGGACAGAGGGGAGGGATGGGGAGGGGAGGGAAAGGAAGGGGATTCCCCGGCCCAGCCCGGCAGGAGGAACCCGCGCCCCTCCCGATGGCGCGGGCGGGGCCCGGCGGGGGGAAGTGAAAGTTTAGCGCGGGCGCGGGCGGGATTTGCCCACCCCTGTAGCTCCGTGTCTGCAGCCGCTGCTAGGCCAGGCCCGGGGTGTACAGCCGGGCCGCTCCCCGCGGGGCTCGCCAAACGGTCGCCGGGCCGGGCCGAAACGGCGGCCGCGTGCGGACTAACATGTGCCGCCCGCGCTATTGTTGGGGGCGCGGAACCGCCTCACACTCGGGCCCGGCGGTACGCGCTGCCCCTTGGTGCCGCCCTGCCGGCTGGCCCGGCTCCGCCCCGCTGCGGCCCGCCCTGCGCCCGGCCGGCAGCGGCCAACGCTCGCCTGACCCAGCCCCGCCCCGGGGGTCGCCGAGCGGGACCCGTGCTTCCCCCGCCTCGGCCGCCCCTTGGGCCCTTGTTGCCGGGGGGCGTGACACACGGGGCCTGTGGGCTATTGCAGCAAGAATAAAAAAGAGAGAGGGGGAAAAACAAACAAAAACCCTCCCACTGGTTTTCATTCCTTGTGAGCCGAACAGGTCCGAAGTGTTCCCGGGATTGCTTCCAAGCTGACCGAGTGTCTCCCTTGTACCTTTCCAGCAGGGTGTAAGACACGGACATTTCATGACCCCCTCTGCATCCTGCAAAATATTTCGGAAGCTCAAATCCTTCATTTATTTTTATTTATTTTTAAGAAGCATAAACTAACCAGATTCCTTCTGGGATCCTTTGCAGCCTGTGAAACCAGAGCACGCCTAAATTTCCTCATGCTTAGACTTGTTTTTCTTACTCAAATAGACATCACCAAATAAACTCAGATTAGGTAACAGCAAAGGGCAGTCATGTGGTTGCTGTCGGGGCAAAATGGACCGAGAAGGAGTGAAAATGCAAAATAAAGTTTCTTAAAAAGTTTTATTGCGCTGGGTTTCTAGGCAGGTTATAAGGACATAAAGCATTGGAAACAAAGAGTTCATCTCTCTGCAGAAATTAAAAAAATTCCTGTACTGATGATACTTTGAAAGCTGCTTTTGTAATTACATTTGTCACGGTGCCATTAGATGGTTCTTACTAAATGAGTGCTGGTAGGGGCTGAAAATCAAGTTGTAAGTTTTTTGGAAAGATGCTTATTGGACCCAAAATTGAGCCTGTCTGTCCTGGGTGCCCTGAAAAGATATTGTGGGGATATCAATTACTCTTAGTAAAAACAGCAAGTTCCATTTGGGCTGGAGCTCCAGGTTAAGGGTAAATTTATCTCATAAATGCTTTCCATTCACAACACACAGAGCCATAAGAGGTCAATGGATGGTGCACAGAGACCAAGGGTTGAATATAAGCGGACAAGGTGCTTTGGGTAAATTGGATCATCTTTTATTAAACCAACCCAAAGAGTTGAAAAAATTCTTTGTAAGCTTTTGGGTTTAAATACCCTTACAATATGGGATTTCTGTAGTTGCTACACTCTCATTTAATAGTTCTCATTAGGTTTTTCTAAATGGAAGAACACTCTTCTGTTCTGCTCTTCCCTATCATCCTGTCCATTTCTTTCCTGCTTCCTTATGCCTTTGTCTAGGCAGGGAAAATAGATCATGCAATGGGGTTTTTTTGGTTGTTCTAAAAGAAGTTAACTTATGTCTTGACATGGTTAAATTTCAGTTCATGTACTGATGTCAAGCTGTGGCCATCCCAGGATAAGGGGGAGTACTGTGTAGCCTAAGATCACTCACCATCTAGCATCTAGTTTAAGGTGTCAAACACTTTCCACCAAATATAAAGTGGTATTTGAAATAACTAATATGTTTTTTTTTGGGGGGGGGGAACACCTCCTTTTCTTATCCATGCAACACTAATTAGATTTATGCAAACAGAGTGTTCATGCTGTCTACAATTGCACTAGCTATTTTCTGAAACTAACTATTATCTAAGGTTCTCAAAAACTGGGGCGGCAATTCTGCATCAGTTCACACTCTGTAGCTGAAAGGTTAGTTTTGCAGTCATAAATATGAGAGCTTTTTTAATGCAAACTTGTATTCTGTTGAATTTAAGTAAATTTTAGGCATGTAAATAAATCGAGTAGGCTTGATTTGACTAGTAAGTTGCATGTATGTGCAGTGAACACCCCCCCAGTTGTGTTTTCATATGCTTCAAATTACCACATATGCCTAATACTTAGTTGTTGCACATTTGCATAAATTACAAAATTGGAAATGATCTAGTAGCAAAGTTAGCTAGAAGCAGTAGGGGAGATGAGATACTTCTTACTTTGGTACTCTTTTTTTTTTTTAATGAAGAGTCATTATGCCAGTATCCGGTGCATATAAGACTCAGTAGGGTTAATGTTTGGGAAAGAGAATTTCCTGTTGAGAACTTATTTCACCTTAAGGGGAAATAACCTCATAATTTTGTAATACTAGGGTTTTGCAGTGAGATGACAAAACTTGCAGATGACAGTTATTTAGATTTATCAAGACTGGTAGATCAGTGGGGAATGCAGTTAGAGGAACAAAGGATGGCAGAATAAAGTCAGGATTGACAACTGCAAAATATTGCATGGTGGAAGGAATAGTTTAAACTATCCATATGTTTTGCTTTGCTCGGTTGTAACAGCTCAGGAAAAAGATCTAGGTATCATTGTGGACAGCTCAGTGAAAACTTCTCAGTTTTTAGTGGCAGCTGAAAAAACAAACATATTGGAATGCATGAGAAGTGGAATGGAAATATTATTTTAAAATCTTGTCCTAAAAAGAAAAATAATAGATGTACAATGAAAATGATCATGAGGTATGGAAGATCATATAAAGAAAGCCTAGAAAGACTGAGATTGATGAGTACAGTGATGACCAATAAAGAAAGTATTTGTTAGACTTGAGAAATGAAAATTATGAACGGTATAAAGGAAGTCATTTGGGAAAAAGAAGTCCTTTTTCTCATAATGCAAGAACCTAAGTAGGCTCAATGAAATATAAATTCTGCATATTTTAAAACCAGTTAAAATAAACATTGCATAATTAATTAGTGGAACTTATTGTTTCAAGATATTCCTGATGCCAAGACATTAGCAACATAAAAAAGATGATGTATTTAAATGTATAATGATAGTATCTATAGCTACATTGGATGGGTTGCTTTGATTTGAAAGAAGTCTAACATGGGCATGGGCATAGCTAACCTCTAATGAGGTGGCTAGGTGAAAATTCAACAACGAGCAGATGATTTGTAGTTGTTCGCTTGGAACGTGTTGTATGTTGCTTTAGAGCTGTGGTGCTCACCTTGCCAGTCCTATTGGCTGGATGAGTAGTGTCCAGGGTCTAGGGGCCGGATCTAGCATGGGGTCAGCCCAGGGGGTTGGTTTGTGGATAGGACCTGGTGCTGGCCTGACCCAGGTGCAGGATCCAGCCACAGGGCAACTGCGCTGGACCTTATTATCTGCTCTGCAGGGCTCCCCACAGATCTGGAGATTTGGTGGCAGGGAAATGGTGGCAGCGCTAATTGTCACAGCTCTGGGAGCAATTAAGGCTACTACTGCTCTCTTGTTGCTAAATTTCCATACCTATGAGGTGCTAGATAGGCCAAATGACATAGGTCCACAGGCGGAGGTTGAGCACCAGTGCTTTAGAGTATTTGGTATTGGCTTTTATTTTGGAAATAGGATACCACATAATAATAATATTGGTACAGTCCAGAATGGCAATTTTGGCTGTCATAGTGTGTTGTGTATTAGATACTGAAAAGGGATTTTTTCTAAAGGACTGACTAACTTTAGACATTCTTTCTCTCTCTCCCCCCCACTCTTCCCCCCTTATCTTCTCAGCTCAGGATCTTTTTATTTACCCTGTACATTGAGCTTAGAATATTGGGAGATGGCATAACATTTTGCAGTATTTGGAGCATTTATTTTCAGTTCTGTTATTCAGTAAGTTTAATTTCCATAGTATCTTAAGCCTTCTTAGAGGAATTTGTTACTTGAAATAAATTTCCTTTTTGGACATGTCCAACAATAAAACATATTGGATGTCAATCAGGATGGGTAGGGATGTCTGGCTGTGTTTTGTTTTAACAAAATAATCACTTCTCCAATCAGGTTCTATATCTATTCATAGAAAGTCTCAACGTAAGAATTGAATACAAATTTTTAAACAAATCTGGCTCATAATGAATCCATTTTACTTATTTTGTAAACAGAAAGGAGCATTTTTCTAGGATTGTCCCAGGATTATATCATTGAATTTCTTGCATAAAAACCATTAACTGATTATGTTGGTTGTCATTTGTGCATTTATAAATGAAAATGCAAGGACTTCCTGATTTAAAATTTAAAATAAGGACCTCCAGCTTAGGATCTAATCTTGCAAATAGGTCAGCTATTTGTACCTAGGCATAATTCATGGCAACCAAATAGGGTTTCATATTCATATGCTGAGGGGAACAGAGGCTAATGGGCCTATGTAGCTGTTCTGCAAGAACTTTATCCTAATATGTTCAGATATTATTGGGATCTTGGAAGAGCAGGTGATTTTGCAGAACCACAAATGTTGCAACTCTGCATAAGGTTGCAGTTATCTGTAACTCCAAATGCATTTCTGTGAATTTAAATTCAATATGAAGTCTGTTCAAGCTGCTTTTTGTTCTTTAAAAGGCAAGCTTTATTATATTTGATTAAAACCATCATTGTCTAGTTGTTTGTGATAACTTCTATTTATATAACAACCTTTCATGATGATGATATGACGGTGCATCCATCCATGGGTTAGGAGTAAAGAAATATTAGATATAAAATCTGACATACTATTGGATTTCTTGGTAAAATAATTAAAATGGTAAAGTAAAACAGTGTAAATGTCTGCAGTATAAATGTCTGTAGATAATCTGTCTGTGCGTTTATATGTAGTCACTATCTAATTTAAAGTACACTTCCCAGAAAAAGTGTAGTCACGTGTTGTTTTTAAAAGTAAGGTTGTTTCAGGGACTGCACCTCTCCCTGTGTCCTCTGTTTTGATAGTTTTGCAAACATACTGACAGTTACCAGAGAGAGTCTTCTTAAAATCTTTCCCTACTGGTACGCGGGAAAAATTCACATAAATGAAAAGGGGAAGTAAGCTACAGTGAAACTAGATACACAAAGTATTCTCATATGCAAATTGGAAGAAAAAAAGTTTCCTTCAAATCTGTTTGAATTACAGTAATTTTGTTGGGTTTTTTTTTTTACTTGTAACAATCATAGTTCAAAATAATAGAGAAGAGTGATCTATTTTTAAGTTGAATGGTGTTCCTTTGAAATATCATGACTGTCCCTTGTGCCCTTTTATACAATTTTCAGTGGCTCTTCAAGGAACAGTGTCAACTTGATTTTTATGTCTTCATATTTTTAAGCAACCCATTTTCTGATGCACTACATTTTAAATAGCCTGTCTTGAAACTATATATTTTTAATATTCTTAAAAGAGAGATCCCAGACCATACTTGACAGATGTTTTTATAACATCCTAAAAACCTGCTGTGCAGGAGATTTCACAACCTGCTTAAGTAACCTGTTTTAGGCCTTAATGATCCTCATGGTTAGACAGTTTTTGTTATGTATATCCCAAATTGGCTTAACTTGTAGCAGTTGAGATTTCTTTTTGTACAATTCCTGGTAGACGTTGATCTGTCCTTTCTGTTTTAGAAAACTTGTGTTCTCCTCTGAGTATATATGTCTGTTTGCTCAGTTACAGTGCTAGGTAGTGCTGTAATGAGATCCGGCGTTCCTACTCTGTAGTGACCACCTTAGTGTGGTTCCGAGAGGATGAGTGCTTGTACAAACGCAGTGCTTCAATACTATACTTCAATTTGTCAGATACACTATGGCTCCTTTGCAAGCATTATCTCAGTTAAATATAGCTTGGTGCCTTATTGAACAGTAGAGCTACACTATCACTTAAAACAAATTTTTTTTTTAGACAAAACAGACTGAACCTGTGTACAATATTTAGGCAGGATTTGGGTTGAAGTACTGTTAAATGCAAAGACAGACTTGTTAAAATATTTTAAAACCTTTTTTTAGTGTTACACAGAAATATACTAGGTGAAGATTATTCAGAGAAAATATTCAGATACAGTTTCTCTTTCACTAACCTCCTCTTTCCCTTCTCCCCCAAGCCATTTATTCTCAAGGTGGGAAGTATTTTGCAGTGATAATATTGAAAGTATTAATTGGGAGACCCAGCTAAACCTCTCATTTCTCCTCTGGGGTCTGAGATTTGGTTTACAAAATATTAGTGTCTGCTTTTTTTATGGTTGTGATGAAAAACTGAGGGAAATGTGTACCTGAGCATGTATGAAGCCTGGAAAATGAGTTGTGAACTGTCTGGTTTACTTCAGTGGGTGCTATCTCAGTAATAGTTGGACTATCAACTTTGTTCATGTGGTATTTTCATGTCTCATTCAAGCATGCCAGAGAAGTGGGAAAGAGACTATATGTGCCATTGTTTCTTACAGGGGATGCTCTCCTGAGGGGGATATGATAGCAAGACGGCATGCAAGAGAACATGTTAAATTATTGTAAATTACTTATGTGTTTTAATTTATATGATAAACCAGAGTGGTAGGGTAGTTGGACAGTTCATTATTTTGAAGTGGTGCTCAGATTTTAAAATAGGAAATGCCATAAGTACTGAATGAGGGAGGCATGAGTACTGAAACAGTAGTAGTATAAGTTGTAGTTGTGTTGGTCTAAGGATATAGGAAGACAAGGCTCTTTGGGTAAATCTGATAGCTTTTATTAGATCAACTCAGATAGTTGGAAAAATTCTTCTCTGCAAGCTTTCGAGTACAAGTACCCTTCATCTCAGCCTGATGAAGGGTATTTGTACCTGAAAGCTTGCAAAAAAAGAATTCTCCAACTATTTGAGTTGGTTTAAAAAAGATACCAGATTTACCCAAAGAGCCTTGTCTGAAAAAAATAGTTGCAAACTGTGTCAAACTGTTATATTGCATAGTGGATCGCCTTAACCTAGTTGGTAAATTGTTTTCATTCTGTATTTACTGTCTCTTCTTAATTAGTAATTTACCTAGACATTATTTTAACAAGCCACAATAAAAATATTATGATGGGCCCACCTTGTAACAGCTATTGACTAAGACAGGGCTGCCCAACTTGTAAGTGTCCACACTGTGCAGGCAGGCAATTCCATTGCTGCACTTTGCTGGGGGATGTGCTGCCAGGAGGTGGAAGCTGAGAGAGGCAGGGAGAGCCTAAAGATCCTGGCTATAGCAGCAGCCAGACAACAGGGGAGGCAGTGGCTGGACAGGAACTTGGGGGGCTGCACATTAACCCTTGCCAGTTAGACAGCCCTGGACTAATAAATGCCATTCCCAGCAATATATGATGCTGCTATACTAATTTGGAAGTAAACTTGTTTTATCAGTGGCAGGTCAGGGTGCTGTGCCTTATAATTGTGTGACAAGGCTGTTTGTGCAGTTTTCATAATAGATCAGAGAAGGATTTGTGTGGGATGGTTTGGATAAGGATGATCCAGCCTCAGACAGGGAGCTCGACTAGATCAGGGGGTAGACAAGTGGTATCAGCAGCCTGTGTGTGGCATGAGGCAGATTAAGGAGGGGACAGGCAGTGCAATAGTAGATAGAGTAGAAAGCAAATAGCCAATCAAGCAGGGAACACAAGGAAGGAAGCAGAAAATGGAGCAATAGATTGGGCAGAGAAAGGGGATTGGAGTGGCACTTGGGGAAGGTGCAGGGCTAATTTATGGCACTTCTGCCAAAAAGATTGACTGCTATTGGAGTAGATGATTTCCAGAGGTCCCTTGCAACCCTACTTTTCTGTGATTCTGTGAAGAACAACAATGGTAATTTTAATATTAATTGGAATATAGGAGGGAAGGAAAATTAATATTTGCCAAATAGAAAAAAGTAAGGAACAGAATCAGCAGAAAAAAATTGTTTTAGTGCTCTGTAAGTGTTTTTAACCTTTCCTTCATCCTTTGTGAGCCAGAACACTCAAAACCACTAGTGTTTTGATTACTGAAGAGCAAATTGAAACATTAATTGAAACCATTTTAAGAAAAAATTGCAAGATCAGTTTGTACAATATTGGGCACTCAAGAATTTATGTATAGGGATGGTATAGGGTTGGGGGGGATGTAGGAAATAAATTACTGTATTTACCCAGATTAAAGATGACCCTCCCACTCAATAATGAGATTCTGTACATGGAAAACCAATACATTTGTTATAATTTTTCATGTATAGAATCTAATCATTGGAAGGCCATCTTAAATTCACCCCGCCTTCCCCGGAATGGGGCAAGCAGTGGTGGGGATGGCAACGGGAATGAAGCAGCCTTCTCCCTGTCCCCTGCACCACTTGCCCATCTGGCATCTGTCCCACACCCATAGTTCTTGTGCCCTTGGCAGTTGCCCCTGAAGTGCCCCTCCTCTCCCCACTGCTGCTTACCCTGAGTTGTGGCTCTGCTTTAGCCTGGGACATGGAGCACATGCTAGCTCTGGCCCTTGCCTGACCAGACAGCAGTGGTTTTAGCAGCAGCAACTCTGGGATTGGGTTTGAACTGGTTTGAACTGGGGTTGAGACCGGGGCCAGAGCTGTCATGACTCTTGCTGGGCTGGGTGGGGGCCGAAGCAAATGTGTGTTTTGTGTCATAGGCCAGAATGGGCCAGAGTTACAGCTACAACTCAGGGAAAGTGTCAGGGAGGTAGAGGGGAGGGTGGGTGAGGTGCTGAGGGGCAGGCAGCATGAGAAGTGGTGGAAGCTTCCATGGTTTTGGGGTCAGGGCCAGTGCCACAGCAGCCACCTGTCCATTCTCTCCCCCTGCCTCCCCCCCACCATATACTCAATTCTAAGACAAGGGACTTTTCCAATAGGAAAAACTTCATCTTGGATTCAGGTAAATATGGTAACTCAAAGGGACATGTTCATGATATTTATTTGCAGAGTCTTGGAGTTTGATGCTGCCACTTAAATAATCTGAGTTTTATTGTAGACTGTACTGAGAACAGGTTTTGGTCCTTGCATAGCAGATTTATAGGCACTGAATGGAGAGGTTAACAGAAGTGGAAAATGATCATTAAGTACTCCATCATGATGGGAGATCCAGTAATAACATTCTCTACACCTATTGTGATGGCTGTTATTAAACCCTGGTGGATACTACTGTGTATAACATGAATAGCAGCAGGCTTATGTTTTACATTGTGGATTTGTAAAGCGTGTTTTTTCACTTAGCAGAAATACGTAAAACCATATTAATAGTGAAGACAACTCTATCCAGCATTTACAATTTGTTCACTTTCTTCCTTTCTCTTCTTTACAGTGACTTCTTTGAACGCACCATTCTGTGTAACAGCCTTGTGTGGAGTTGTGCTGTCACGGGTAAACCGGGACTCACATATCAGGAAGCACTAGAATCAGAAAAGAAAGCAAGGCATAACCTCCAGAGTTTTCCAGAGGCACTTATAGTTCCAGTTTTATACTTGGCCACCCTTACCCATCGCTCACGACTTCATGAAATCTGTGATGAAATTTTTTCTTATGTCAAGGATCGATATTTTGTTGGTGAAACGGTGGAAGTAATTAGGAATAATGGCGCAAGGTAAATACATTTTAAACATAATTTTCTTGAAATTTGTGTATATAGTATGCATTTTTTAAAATTGAGGTTACAAATTATTGCACACAAGATCAAGTACAGTGCCTTTGGGTACCCATTCTATTACTGCTACTTATTGTCTTGGATTCTAGGCTGAGTTTCTCATGCTTTGGTCTACTAAGTGCTGAAATGGTTGTGGAGACAGGACACCTGTAGACATTGCCCATCAGCTCTTTCCAGAGAAATCTTTTTGATTTAGAAGGGAGTGCATCCTGCCCCTACAATGCAAAGAACAAGTTGGGATCTGGGAGGCTGAATAACTCTTCAGAGTCCAAGAAAAGGTGTTAAGTCACTCAGAGCCAACTGAATGGAACACAGGGAAACTTTTGCAAAATTTTAAGCTATAGAGTGTGAAAGTGATGATACAGACATTATAGGCAAGCTGTATTGGTATATGTTAAACATAATAGAAAGATTTGGAGTGAGATGTAGTTGTCAACCAGGGAAGTTATGAATAAATGCTAAGGATTCTCTCTCGGAGCTTGTAAATCATCAGCTGTTAGTTTTGTAACTCGAAAAGTAACCAAACTTGAGAAAAATGTAAGAAGCAATTTAAGCTGGATTTTTTTTTAATTTTAAAAAAAGATAAGAACTTTCTAACTCAAGAATATGGTCTTGATACAGTAAGACAGGGGTCAGCAACCCCCGGCATGCATGCCAAGCATGGCATGTGAGGCCATTTTCCTTGGCATGTGTCAGGGCCAGGGAGGCAGCAGCTGTTTGCAGCCTCCAGGCTGCAGCCAGCCCCAGCTCTGGATAGCTGCTGCCAGCAGGGAACCCGGGCTGCTCCCAGCAGGCAGCTGGGATGCTGCAAGCCCTGCTGAGAGCAGCCTAGGATCAAGCAGCTACCCAGAGCTGAGGCTGGCTGCAGCTGGGAGACTACAAACAGTGCTGCCTCCCCACCCTCTGCCCCAGCCCCAACAGGTGCAGTGCTGGCACCTGTTGCCTTCCCAGAGCCTGAGACCAGGAGACAGCTGAGGCTGGGGCAGGAGGGCAGCAGCTGTTTGTAGCTTCCTGGCTGCAGCTGGCCCTGGTTCTGGGTAGCTGCTGATATCAACGGAGCCACAGCGGCTCCCATTGAAGCCCTGCTGAAAGCAGCCCAGGCTCTGTGGCTATCAGCAGCTACCCAGAACCTGGGTCAGCTGCAAACATCTGCCCTGGCCCTTGCCCCAGCTGTCTCCCAGATCTGGCCCCAGGGAGGCAGCACATACTGGCAGTGCTTCCCACTGTGTTGCCCCCACTGCTTCTGCAAAGCAGCACTGGAACCTGGTGCAGCAGAGCGCAATGGGGGGGGTGCAAAAAGCAGCCTGCTCCCAGCTCCCTGCTGCCCTGCCACACTTCCCCTGCAGGCGGGGGCAGCAGCAAGGGGCACAACCCAGCGCTGCTGCCCACGCTGCTCCTGTGCACAGAGGGGAAGTGTGGCAGGGAAGCAGGGAGCTGGGAGCAGGCAGCTTTCTGTGCCCCTGGTGTGCCCCGCTGTGCCATGTTCCAGTGCTGCTTTGCAGAAGTGGCAAAGGTAACACAGTGGGGAGCATTACTGGTATGTGCTGCCTCCTGGAGCCTGGGGCCGGGTCTGGGGTGGGAGACATCTGGGGCTAGGTCCGGGGCTGGGACCAGGAGCGAGAAGCAGCAGATATTTGCAGCTGGCCCAGGTTCTGGGTAGGTGCTGACAGCCACAGAGCCCAGGCTGGGGGGCAGGGGCTTTGGCTGGTGGGTAAGGGGCAACAGGGCTGGGGGGGCAGAGGCAAGGGTCAAGGGCTTTGGGTGGGGGGCAAGGGGCACAAGCAGGGCATCCTGACATGCACCCGTTGCCCTCATTTTGTTTTTCTGGCATTCCGGCACTTTCCAAGGTAGGCACTGTGGCCAAAAAACATTGCCTACCTCTCCAGTAAGGCATGCTTAGAAAGTAAAGAATTTTAAGATAAATTTGTAATAGCTATTATTTTGGGATTCCATTTTTATATGATTTTAATGCCAATTTTATTCAAACATACTAGCTGGTAAATTGCAGATATTATTGCTTTTTGGTACTGTCTTAAGCTAAATTTCTGATGAGGGAAGCTTTTGGTAAAGGGAATGAATGGTGAGGCTGTGTGTTGAGGGTATGGAGAAACCTTAAACTCTAGAGAAATTATTCTCACAAGTGATCAGTAACTTGTTTATTCAGATATCAAAGTTTGATTTAAATTAACTGGTCTGTTAACTTTGCTTTTGTCAAATATTTGTCCCTTTCACTTAGAGAATGAAATGAATAATAGAGCTATTGTTCTGTTAAAAATGATACTGCAATTTTAATCTCAGAATATTTGGATCTGCCTTGGAAAATACTACATTTTTAAATTATTAAAGTTAAAATAATTTTAGTCCACCAAGGTGAAGGGTTTTTTTTTTTTTTATCCAAAGGTGCCTGACAAAATTTGAGTTTAACTTAAGTCTGATCACATTTTAGTTTTGCTTTTCAATTCACACAATTGTTGTTAATAAAGTAGGCTTTTTGGAACTTCAATCTTGTGGGGCACAGAGCTAATTTTGCGGACATTTCATGGTAGCCCCATCCCTTGCTGCTGATTGGCAGATGGGCCCTGGCAGCCATCTTCCCTCCCCACCAATTGGCTGAGAAGCAGAAACCACATAATTGAATATCAAATTTTGCAGGATTACAAAATTCCATGAAAATAATTGTATGAATTAGTATATTATACATCTAAATATTAAATTTATTTTTTAATTTTTTTAAAACTAAATTTAAATATATCATTAATATAAATTTATACACGGTGGGCATGTCTACACAAGACATTTACTGTGCAGTTGACTAATTAACTGCAGTCCAGTGGAGGGCAATGAAAATGGTTAGAGGGTGGGGCACATGGCATAATGAAGAGAGGCTGAGGGAACTGGGCTTATTTTTAAAGAACTCAGTGAGCTTAAACATAAAAAGGAAGCTTGGACAGATGACTCGGGAGGAGTATAAGAATATTGTCTGGGCAAGCAGGGATGAAATTGGTGACCCTAAGGTACAACTGGAGTTGTAGTCAGCAAGGGATATGAAGGGTTTTTACAAGTATGTTAGTAAAAAAAGGAAGGTCAGGGAATGTGTGCATCCCTTACTGAATGGGGGAGGCAACCTAGTGACAGATGGTGAGGAAAAGGCTGAAGTACTCAATGCCTTTTTTTTTTTTACCTTGGTCTTCACAGGCAGGGTCTGCTCCCAAACTATTGCATTGGGCAGCACAGTTTGGGGAGAAGGTGAGCAACCATCAGTGTTTAAAGAACAGGTTAGGGGTTATTTGGAGAAGTTGGACATGTACAAGTCCATGTGACCATAATGGGATGTATCCAAGAGTATTGAGGGAATTGCCTGACGTGCTTGCAGAGCCACTGGCCATTATCTTTGAAAACTCATGGAGATTGGAGGAGGTCCTGGATGATAGGAAAAGGGCAAATATAATTCCCATCTTTAAGAAAGGGAAGGAGGAGGATCCAGTGAACTACAGACTGGTCAGCCTCAGCTCAGTTGCTGGAAAAATCATGGAGTAGGTCCTCAAAGAATCCACTTCTAAGCATTTTGAGGAGAAACAGTCAGCATGGATTCATCAAGGGCAAGATATGCCTGCATATCTTGCCCTTGATATGATTGCATTCTATGATGAGATGACTGGCTCTGTGGATTCAGGGAAAGGAGCGGACATGATATATTTTGATTTTAGCAAGGTTTTTGATACAGTCTCCCACAGTATTCTTGCAAGCAAGTTAAGGAAGCATGGATTGACTGTAAGGTAGATAGAAAGCTGGCTGGATCATTGGGCTCACAGATTCACAGAAGTTCAGGGCTGAAAGGGGCTTGGACTTTGCGAGATCATCGAGTCTTGCTCCCTTGCTCTGGGCAGGAGAGACTGCTGGGGTCAAATAACCCCAGCAAGGTGTGTGTCCAACCTCCTTTTGAAGATCTCCAGGGTAGGTGCATGCACCACCCCTGCTGGGAGTCTATTCCAGAGTCTGGTCACATGAATCATGAAGTTTTTCCTTATATCCAGTCTGAAGCCTTCTTCTAGGGGTTTATGACCATTTCCCTTGGTTTTTCCCTTGGGCACTTTGGTGAATAGCTGTTCACCTAGCCCCTGATGCTCTCCCCTGATATATTTGTAAGCTACCAGCAAATCCCCCTGAAGTCTCTTTCCTAGGCTGAACAGTCCCATATCAGTCTGTCTTTCCTCATATGGTTTACTCTTCAGGTATCCTAATCATACAAGTGGCTCTTCTCTGGACTGTCTCAAGTTTCTCCATGTCCTTGAAGTGTGGTGCCAAAAAATGCAGTACTCCAACTGCAGCCTCACCAATGCTGAGTAGAGTGGGAAACTAACTTCCTTAGTTTTGCTTCAGATGCATCAGTTGATGCATGCCAGCATGTTGTTTGATCAGTTAACTGTAGCATCACACCAGTGGCTCATATTCATTTTATGGTCAATTATGGCCCTCTCTCCCCCCCAGGGTCCTTTTCAGACATGGTGCTAGCTAGTGTAGCACCACCAAGCCTGTCAGTTTGTTCCAGATTTTTCCTCCCCAGATGGAGCACTTTACACTTCTCAGTGTTAGGCAAAATGGAACCAGATGGTGCTTATCTAACTAATCTGTCTTTGGCCAGCTTGTCCAACATACGGCCCATGGGCCACCATGCGGCCCGCCAAGCCGTTTCCTATGGCCTGTGGTGCTGCGATGGGAAACGAAAGTAAAGGCTGTTCCCTTTACATAGAAGCTTCCTAATGGCTGCTGAAGGGCTGGGGAAGGGACAAGGTTCCCACATGCACCGCATCAGCTTGACGTTGCTGACGCAGTGTGTCTCCTCCCCCCCGCCTCATTTCACAGTGTCCCTTCCTTGCCCCACCCCTCCCTTCCTCATTTGCATGCCAGCTCTTCCCCCTCCCACATTGCAGGGTTTCTGTTCCTAACCCCGCCCCTCCCTCATTTGCATGCCAGCCTCGCGCTGCGCCAGTCCATGCTGGCAGTGTGGGCTGGAGCAGGTTGCAGTGCAGCGGGCGGGCGCAAGGGGTGCGGATGCTGGCTCAGAGGGATGCTGCGGCTGGGTCTGTGGGAGATTCTGCTGCTGCTGTGGCTTTTGGGGTGGGAAGCCGGTGCTGCTCCCACCTCCCCACATCCCCCCGTGCCCGCAGACATTGTGCTGGGGGTGGTGAGTCATGGGCCCTGGGGAGGGAGGGACCCCTGCTGCTTGGGCTCGGGCTCAGGCTGCCCTGGGGGAGAGGGAGCAGGGGGGTGTCCC
>JAGPOW010000304.1:45609578-45639008 GCA_030014935.1 Caiman crocodilus
CACATCCCGCATCTCCCTATAGAGTCCCCACATGTCCCCCTGGCTGCTGAGCTCAGGTGCGCAGGTGTGGGAGCATCCTCAAGGCCGCCCAGGTGGCAGGGAGGACACGGCAGGGTCAGGTGGCACCCCTTGACCCCTGCACCTCCAGGCTGTGGCTGGACTGGACAGGCCACGCAAACGCCTGCTCCTGCCGGCCCACTGGGTGATGAAAAAGTTCATGATCTGGCCCCACAGTCAAAAAGGTTGGACACCCCTGGTCTAGGCTCAATGGGCTCAATGTCTAGTTGGCAGCTGGGAGTGGAGTGCCCCACGGCTCGGTCCTGAGGCTGGTTTAGTTCAATAGCTTTACCAATGACCTGGAAGATGGCAAAGAGTATGCCCTCAGCAAGTTTGCAGAAGACACCAAGGTGGGGAGAGTAGTAGGTATGCTGGAGGGTAGGTCTAGGATTCAGAGTGACCTAGGCAAAACAGAGGATTGGGCCGAAAGAAATTTCATGTGGTTCAATAAGAGTAAGTGCAAAGTCCTGCAGTTAAGATGGAAGAATCCCATGCACTGCTACAGACTTGGGACTGATTGGCTAAACAGCAGCCCTGCAGAAAAGGACTAGAGGTTACAGTGGACAATAAGCTGAATATGAGTCAACGTTGTGTCCTTGTTGCCAAGAAGTCTAAGAGCATACTGGCCTGCATTAATAGGAGTGTTGCCATCAGATCAAGGAAAGTAATTATTCACCTCTATTCTGCACTGGTAAGGCTACATCTTGAGTACTGCTTCCAGTTTCGGTCCCTCCCCCCACTACAGAAAGGATATGGATAAATTGGAGATAATCCAGTGGAGAGCAACAAAAATGGTTAGAGGGCTGGGGCACAGGACTTCTGAGCAGAGACTGAGGGAATTGGGCTTATTTAGTCTGCAGAAGAAAAGATTGAGGGGGGATTTGATAGCAGACTTCAACTACCTGAAGAGTGATTCCAAAGAGGATTGAGCTAGATTGTTCTCAAGGGTGACAGATGACAAAACTGGGGGTAATAGTCTCAAGTTGCAGCAAGGGAAGTTTAGGTTGGAAATTAGGAAAAACTCTCTCACAGGAGGGTGGTGAAGCACTGGAATGGGTAGGTAGTGGAACCTCCATCCTTGGAGGTTTTTAAGGCATGACTCAAAATCCTGGCTGGACTGATCTAGTTGGGGATGGTCCTGCTTTGAGCAGGAGGTTGGATTAGATGATCTCCTGACGACTCTTCCAACTAATTTTCTATCATTCTATGATTCTAACTGTGCAGTAAATATCTCAGGGGTGCACATGCAGGCACCATTAAGGCTTATAAAACTAATATACTCCGTAGCAGGGTAGTACTTATAAAATACAAGTACTACCCTACTGTGGAGGGTTTTTTGTGTGTGTGTGAGGGAAGCAGTGCGTGTGTAGATGCTACCCCATCTGGCTGGGGCATGGTGCTTCAGTGTGAGGCTAACTGGCTGGCAGCCCCTGCACTGAAGCATGTTTGTGCCTCAGGCAGCCCCTCTGCAGCATGTGGAGCAGCCACCCCAGCAATATCTTCTAGATTTTTTAACATGTTAAAACAGCATGCCCAGGAGCAAAAAACTCTAGAGCAATAAGCAATAAACACTGGAGTTTATTTGTGCACATCAGTCGCATGTGTAGATGCATCCAGTATGACTTGTAATTTATCATCATAATTTATTATTAGTGTTCTACAAAAGTTAGAAATATTAAATAATATTAACCTTGATTGAAACTATGTTAGATGTTAGCATACAGTGTCCACTAGCAGTTGCAGCTGACATCCTATGTCTCTGCAGTGTGAACGCTTGCCATACACTGAGATTGCTCATTCTGCATCCACTGAATTGGTTGGAATAGTTAGTAGCATTTTCCCAGTTGTAGAGATGTGGAAACCAATCGTAAACAGGATCCCAAAATACAGTCATAGTCAAAAGCATCTGCCATTCTTTGACAAAGTTCATGTAAGCAGCACGCTGGTTGTCATGCACATTTGTTGCCCATCCAGGTTTTGATTTAAGTAGTTGAGGGTCAGAACTCAGAAAGAGCACCTGATTTGGGTAAAAAAAATGCAAACAGCACTAAAAAAAGAGGCAGGCGGTTGTTTAAACCTAGGTGGTAGTGACTGATCGTACTTGTAGTACTGATTGCATCTATTCCTTGGAACAGTTCTTGTCTCCACTGGTGTTCACTTTGACAGTTTGGAAATAGTGTGATACCATGTCTTTGACCCAATTTATTAAATCCATCTGCTTGTGTGCTTGGTGGATCAAAGCCTACCAACTTTTTCAAACCGCGTTAGAAGCTCCATGAACTGGATCGCATTTTCAGCTGCCAACTTAACTTGATTTTCAGTGTCATCCAGTTATAAGAAATCATGTAGTTTAAGCATACACTATATTCTGGGTGTGACTTTCAAGCTCATCATGCACAAATTGATGGTAGCGCTTAACACAGTTTGTTACTGTGCAAAGAATAAAACATAAATGCCACCTTGTAAGCACTGGTTTTGGTGGAAGTAACACAGTTGCATTTAGATCCCCATTCTGATTGGCAATGGACTACCTGTATTGAAGCTTACAGCCTGAAGAGTGAATGCTTTTTTAAAAGAGGAAACCAGTCTACCCACATCAGGAAAGCCTGTGTGCCAGATATGTCTTACTAAATAAAGAATATGTGCATTGCAGTTAACATGAATTGCATTGGGCATCATTCCATGGAGTACAACAGAGAAATCTTTGCACATCTACATTGCATTATCAGACAGAAATGCTGAGATCTTGTAAACTACAGTTTAGAATTTAACAACAGCCTTTACTACAGTTTGAGTTACAGTTGAAAAATGTACAGACATGAGTTGAACTGGCTCAGTTTGAAAATCAGGCAAATCATGGTCTTTTCAGCTCCCAGGTGTGGGGACCGAGTATAGCCGGATGGAGTGGAATTAGGCACAAAAGCTGGTTGGTTGAATTCAAAAGAACTTTACTTACAAACTGCAGTACAGGGACTCGTGTTGATGCATGTAGTGCAGGTACGCTCTGTACAAGTTGCAAAAAAACCAGGTGGCACACTGATGTTGTTCAAGCATTCAGGGTACAGGGTACGTTGGGATGAATGGCGATGGGGAGTTGTTGGTGGTTGATCAGGCCTCCAAGTTCACTCTGAGATGCACGTGGAAGTCTCTTCTGATGTACACATGGAGTTCTCCAACTTGGGCGGAAACTTGCCCTAGCTTTTATACAGCTAACGAGCCAATTGTCAGCTGCCAAGTAGGAATAATTTATGATAAGCCAATTGGTAGCATACATGCAAACAGTGCAACTGCAAGCTTTGGCGGGGACTGATCATTGCACCAAGGTTTTTTCCTGCCATATCGAGGGACTTTTGCACTGAATGCTCACATTGTGCTAAGAATTCTGCTGTGTTGAGGCACTTCTAATTACTGAGCACAGACACCAGGTACAAATAAAATGTGGGTAATGTAGTCATTCCTGAATATCTGTTGCTTCATCTCCTAAAATCAACATTAATTCCTATTTTGCCAATGCAGAATTTATAGACTGAACATGCAGAGCATTTATTCCTGGTAGATAATCTTGGCCAAGCTTGTTCACACATGGGAAACTGCCAGCATTTGGCATGTACTTGTTCATTTCAGGTTATCAGTTTTCTCATAGGGATGTTGGCAGCCATAAATGCCTGGACTGGCTCAAATGGCCACTCACTCTTCTTTGGTAAACTGCATTCAGTGGTTCTTTTAAACATCAAAGACATTTATCGCTTGTTTCTTGTTCTGACCTTCAGCCTCTATAGAAGCCTTTCACTTTATACGCTATTTGGACTCTAAAGGCCAATTGGTGCTGTTTTTCCTCTACACATCCAGTCACACTGCAGTGTGAACAAAACAATTTACCGCCATCTGATTGCAAAGTTCCTATAGGGAACTATTTTACGTGATCCTGAGCTGAAATGTATTTTGCTTTTTTGGGGCATTTTTTCACAGCAGCCAAATCTCCAAATCAAATCAGGAGACCCAATTCGATTTGGAGAGATTAATGGAAGCCTCCGAATTGCTTTGGAGAGTGTCGGGATGGGGTCTCTAGGACTCCATACCAGCCTTGCTCCACTGGCACCTTTTTCCTCGCCTACCATGTCCTGTTGGTAATTACAATAAATAGGGAGGCTACCTTCGAGTTTATGTTTGGGCACGGTCCTAGTGGACCCCACTGAATCCTGTGGGTTCCTGGATCCCTTTTGGGTCCTGCTCAAAATGGTTGCCTCATGGGACATCCTCAGCTTTATGGGCTAGATGCGTGGCTCCAAAGCCACCCCTTTACCACACCTCAAGCCTCACAGATGGCATTCACACATTGTCTCTATGAGGCCCTAGCCTAGCTAGGCCTCCAGTCATCGCTGGGCTCTCTGCAGCCCTGTCTCTGTGCCCACACTGGTGCTAGACTCTCCGCAGCCCTTTTGTCACC
This sequence comes from Caiman crocodilus, assembly GCA_030014935.1. NCBI lineage: Eukaryota > Metazoa > Chordata > Crocodylia > Alligatoridae > Caiman > Caiman crocodilus. The sequence goes on from JAGPOW010000304.1 coordinate 45,614,083, forward strand.
ATGCCCCCCTGGTGCTGGGGTCCTCACACTGTAGTGGGCCCCCAGTAAGGCCTCCTCTTTCCTCAGTAGCCTCAGCCTGATCCACCAGTTTATAAATAGCAACCAAAATATGAGCCCCTGGGCTATAACATAACACAAACAGGTCATGGTGTGCTCAGTCCCTTTTAAAAGATTCAAACTTCCCCCCAGCACTAAGTGCCTTGTAGGCCAGGGTACCTGGTGAGCTCCTGGAGCCCCATATGCAGTATATCAGGCAGCCACAGTGTGTCTGGGCAATTCTTCCCTGGAAACTCCTTCCCCTGGCTGCCAGAGAACTAACTCCTGCTGGTCTCAGCTCGGGTTTATATATGCCCAAGGCCCTGACTTCTTCCAATCAACTGACCAGGTGCAGGTGCAGGCTAATTCCCTTGTTAGCCTGCTGCCATAGCAACCTGCACCTGTGGAGTTTCTGTCTGGCTCTTAGGGCCCTCTCCCTAGGCAGATACCTTAGCGCCCTGCGACAGAGAGATTTAAAAGTTTGGCCATAGACATGGGTTTGTATGTTTTTTCTATGTAACTTGAGGTACTAGGTGTGGCTTGTGGACACTGAGATGGTGGGGCAGATGGAGCGTCCTATGGGAGCATGGGGGGAATCCCCCATGCGCTTGGTGGCAGACCCAGAAGTGGACCAGAAATACTTTTGTTACCTTGCCTGATACCTTGGGTTACGTAGAAAAAACCATATAAGTTAGATTCAGATTTGGCCTAATCAAATTGGGACAGTGATCCAAATCAGCAAATTGAATCACTGTCCTCCAAACTGAGCTGAATCCGAATCGAATACTTCCCGCTTTGTGCACCCCTAGTACCTAGGCTCCTGGAGGCCCTGGGTGAACTTTTAGTATTGGGCCCCCTTTTGCCAGAGATAATGATAATAATAATTTTTAAATTACCATTTTTGGGTCCCCCTTTCTATTTGGGTCCCAGGAGGCCACTTGGTTCACCCAAGCCTGTGTCTGGCCCTAATTCCACAGGAAGTCATGGACAATTTCATTTTTTGTGGCAATTGTGGAGGTTGCTATTTTTCAGAGTTTCTGCAAAATTTGTGAAACTGTGATATAAGTAGGTCTCTAGCTATATATGTACTGTGGTGATTTGGTCATGCAGTACTCTTTTACAGCCATTGACTTTAAATTGGACTTTTGGCCTATGTTTTCAAAGTGTTATTTTTGTATGCTTAATCCCCCATACATGACTTTTATAAATAAAACTAATTAAAAAGAGCTTTATTTGATCCTCATTTACAATATTAAAAACATAACCTCAAGTCTAAACCCTCCCTGAAAATGTTTTATTTGGGTGAAGTAGAAATTTACCATATTTTCTCAGTTGTAGCAACGTTGTTTTGATTTACATTTTTTTAATTGAAAAGAAACATGGCTGTGGTCATCCCGTAATCAAATTGCATTTTTTTTCCTCACAAGTAACAAAATTTATCAGTGATCACATAAATGCTTGTGTATGAATTGTCCCATTGAATGCAATGGAGCTACTTGTGCAAAAGTAATTTGCCTTAATAAGCATGAATAAGCATTTTGAGGATTGTCACTATAAGATCCAGATGTTACTTAACTTGAGTTTTATGGAAAACATATACATTATGTATATACATATATAGTATACAATAATGTATATACAAGAGGATGCATTAATGTTCTTTAAGCAGTTTTAATTCTGACATTTTATAACTTTAAATGTTATTGCCTTTGTAACCTTATTCAAGTAGTTGTTTTGATGTAACTTTCTAGGTTATTGAAAAACATCATCATGGTTGGGATTTTAGGTATGTAGTACACTTCTACTTAAGCTGTCCACCTATGCAAGCTGGGAGAAAATATTTGCTGGACAGCAGAAGAATTGTTTTGTTACTCTTGAGTCAGGTTACTTCCTCCTCCTTTTCTAGTGCTTATGTAATAACAGAGGAATGTTGAGAGTGTATATTATCTCCCCGATTTTAGTTCTTGTCTAGGACCACAACAGTTCCCAACGGCCAGCCAGCAGAATTACAAAATACTTTTTGCAGTCTGCTGCTGTCTCAGCAAGGCAACTAAGGGTGTAGGGATAAAGCAAGCCCAGGGCAAACAGAATTCAGAGAGTACCTCAGTGTAGAAGGGGATCGCACTATAATTTCCTTTAACAATAAGGTAAAAATAATTACATTTCAACTTAGAGAACTTTACTAGACTTTTGCATTATTCAGTTCGGAGGCAGTGGTTCTACTGATTTGATAGTGAGTTATTAGATTGATAATTTGTTCATTCTAGCAGAGAAAGTTATCATGTAGCTTATGATCCAATTCAGGCTCCAATAACTTAAGCTAAATCACAACAGAATCAACAGTATAAATATCAACAGTATATTTTGCATCCAAACTTTTCCTCTACTGAATTTAACACAAGAATACTTACTGCCTTGAAGTGGAGAGAAACAGGATTTTTAGTCCAGTGCACTGTTAGACTAGTTGATTTTAATTTTTATTTGGCCTGCTAATGTTTCAAGAAACAAATCACTTCTACTGTAAGTTCCATAGTTTCAGCAACTAACCTGGCCTCTGATTTTTGGTAAACCTGTTAGATTTCTATTCAAGATAAGTACTGATACTGCTGCGCAGTGCTAAAAGTTTTGATTACTGTGAAAGGTCTCATTCTTTATGTGAAAAGGTAAGTAGTTCACTCTTCTAATTGAGTGTTAGAAGAAAATACAAAAATCTAGAACATCTTCCACAAGAGTGAGGGACAATTCCAGTGTTCTGGCTAGCACTCCTTCTTTTAATGGGAGAGGTTACTAACATTTTAGTTCACATTTTCTATCTTTAATATTAAGTATTATTTTTCCTTCATTTTAGAAAAAACAAACAGAAAATAACTAAATTACTTTAAAATATGATTAGAGATCTCAAGCAGAATTATATACAGTTATCAATGCTGTCCACACTTTGTATAATATAGTGACCATTTTTTCCATGCAACATCTTTAAGTCATAACTTCTGGAAATTTTCAGACAAAAAATGTTATTATTTTTCAGAGGCCAATTTTGAAGAAAATATGCTATTTTGTTCATGTTGTAACAAAATTCTTAACACTTAACTGAGAAATTCTAGAATCTCCTTGCTTAAAATCTATTAAGTGGGGTGGGTTTGTGTGTAACACCTTACCCACCAATAGCCATGGTTGCTGTTTGCCATCCTTCTGAAATTTTGCCCAAAGCTGGCAGATGTATAGGTGCCAAAAATATAATTTATGTATGCTCAGTAAAGGCTAGCTAGGGAGTGACATCTTGGTAAAGGGAAAGACTTGTCACTTATCAAGGGAAATAAGTTTTACATTATATTTGACCACTAGATGACACCATAGCAAAAAGAGTCATTGCTTGCTGACCATAGAAAATAATGCTAGTATAAATACCCATCAAAATAAAGCTTAAGGCAGCTTTTAAAAGTACTATATTGACTTATTAATGGCTGTGGTGCATGAAGACTTCTGCTAGAAAGGCTGTGTATTTTGTCATAACTAAACAGACCATGGATGCATTAGCCCACTATCTTGTCTCTGATGCTGGCCAATAGCCAGATGTTTTAGAGCCAGGTATAAGGAACTGTATAGTGGATAAATAAGAAGTAACCTGTCTAAAACTTAAGCCACTCCCAAACTGTTGCAGCAGTTGGTTTATGCCTTTAAAGCAGCATTGCTTAGTGGAGAGAGCAGTAGATTGAGTTCAGGACTTAGGAGACCTCTGCTCTATACCAGCTTCTGCTAGCTTGCCGGGTGATGGTTGACATGTCACTTCACCATTCTGTGCCTTAGCTTCCACATCTTTAAAATGGGGTAATGGTACTGATCCCCACTTTGTAAAGCACTTTGACATTTACTGGTAAAGTTTTCTGTAATATATAGCCATTACTTATTTGGACTAGCATCTTGTTAGAAGATCTGTCCAATCACTCCTATGCCACCTCAATGTTGCAGAGTGGTAGAAAGATCATTGTATGGGATAAGAGTGTAGGTAACTTTCTGAAGCTTATTCAGTGCTTGGCATTTTGCTTAAACTGACAGTTGTGTTTTGATATTTGTGATATTTGTGGTGTTTTGTGTTATGTGAAGTATATACCTATCTTTTGGGAACCAAGCTAATTTCATATATGCCACCAAACAGCTAGAAATGTCTTCTAGGAACTACCGGGTTATGAAGAACTAAAATTAGTGAGCAGTATAATTTTGCCCTTTTTCCCCACTGAGATGTAGTTTTAACAAAAGTTCCCGCTTTGTTTGTCAAGAGGTTGAACCGGTTTCAGCCATTTTCAAACTGGTTTATGTGCACTGAACATCTATTCTGTTACATCTATTCTATTTGGTTTAAATCAGTTTCTGATCGCTTAAACCAGTTTATGTGTAATGACTGTCCCTAGCTTTACAGAGTAGGACTCAAAAGAAACAGTAGTGGACACATGGTTTCATGTTTTGAGGGGAAAGAGAATTCCATTCTCTTGCCTAGCATTCACGGAACTGTCAGTGCAGAGTAATTGCTTTCAGGTGCCAATCAGTGACATGCTTACCTTTTAAATAGATGGTTTAGTTTATGTTTGCAAACATTAACTTTCTGTATAGTCGAGCACAATGCATACTTTTATAAAATAATATTTGGAATATTAAGTATTTATTCTAAGGATATTTATTCTAAGTATTTATGCTAAGGCAAGAGTTCCTTCAACAGTAGAATTTTGCAGAGTCTGTTTAGTAGGTCACAGGTGGTAAAAGGTTACTGTTCTAGCCCCCAGTTCAGTAAGGTACTTGGATTATACGTGTAACTAAGCATATGAGTACAGGCAACCCCCACTTAATGCTGTTTCGCTTAGTGCTATTTCGCTATAACGCTCATTCAAAATTGATACCTGATTTCACTTAGTGGTCAGCAAGTTTTGTTATAACACTCATGGTCACCATCTTGGGTCATTAAAAATAATTGTCGCCATCTTGGGTCATCGGATACTTTGGTTTCACTTAACGCTCAGTTTTTCAGGAACCAATTAAGAGCGCTAAGCGGGGGTTGCCTGTAATCCCAAAGTACATTGAATTGAGGCCTTAAATCTTATACCATTTTAATTTTAAAGTTCAGTTGCTTGTAGACTGCCAAAGTGGATGATCTCAAATGTCTATTCTAAATTGGTTAATGGTTTCCGGTTTCCCCCCAAAAATTTAAAGTGGTAGAATAGAATGTGACCCTTGTTTCTGATTTAGCTCCTCAGTTCATCTCATTCATCTTTGTGTAAGTTGAGCTTGGAAATTTTAGCAGGCACCTAATAAGTAGAGGAAGCTATTAAATAGCTAAAGACAGCGAAAGTGGGCTGGCCTCACTCTTCAAATGAGAACGTGTTTTTCCTTTTCCCTCCCTGGGAAGGGAGAAGATGCTAGGAATCTTCCTAGAGTACTGCCCCTAGATCAGTGGTTGTCAACTTGACCAGACTTAAGGCATCTCTTGATAGATCCAAAGTGCCCCTTGGAAAATTCATCTTCTTAGCTTTCACTTGTTTTTTGATGATTGAAAAGTAATAGTTAGTTTGTCGAACTCAGAAAAACCACAACAGGTTAAAATGTTTTTGACAGTATGGATTCTGGCTTTATCTTGTGAATCACGTGCAAGTTTTTGCACATTTAAGAGTACTATTTTTGTGCAACACCCTTAAAAGTATCTTATGATACCACAAGGTGAGTGTGATGCTGGAGAAAAAAGTAGTATGTGTCTGATAATTTTGATATCTGTTTTCTGCACCCTTTCTGGCTGCAGCATCATTCCTCTTTTCTGTTCTTATTCTTCTGCCATCCCAGAGCCTTGTAGCTACTACTGTATGTATGTAAGTCTGGTTGTCTTTTTTTTCCCTCAAGTGAATAGCTCCAGTGTCTGCCTCTACTGTTTGGAGCATTATCAGTCATCAGCAGTTTGAGATTGACTTGAGTCTTTTCAGTTCACAGCTGTCCAAAGGGTTTTCATGAATGTCATGAAAACTGACAAGGCATTGTTCAGTTTATACTCTGCTGCCTCTTTACAAAACTGTGAGCAACAGTAAAAACATTGGAGCTGTTTGCCACTAGAATCAAAGGCCCTCCTGAGCCTAGATGATTCATAGTGCTAGCGTGGTTAGGGGCACATGGTTAGGTAGCCAGTAGTACACAGAGATATTGCTAGCATCATGTTGAGATTGCTCTGATTCCTTTACTGGAAGAACAAGGTACCCAATTTTTTCTTCTGGGTCAGCCTTCTGCACAATCTAGGATGAAAATCAAAACTGCAGCACTGGATCAATAGCAAGATGCATCAACAGCTTTGCTACTGTGCTCATAGAATCAGGAAGATAGTAGTTATGTTCATTTCACATTTAAAGATTATTTATTTTCAGTTGTGAGAGTGCATGGTATATGTATACTGTGGGCATGTCTACACGTGAATTTACACCACCTTAAATTTACTGCACAGTAAATTGCTCTTCAACATGATGTAAGTATCACATTTACTCTCAAGTTGATGCAAGTCACCATATTTACTGCACAGTACGGGCATGCATGTGTAGACACATGCCCATACTACTCTGTAATTTATTGCTTAGTAAGTGCACAAGTGTAGACGCACCCTGTGTATACATTATTCAGGTGAGAGAGGAGAGATCTAAGCCTGAAAACATACTTGGCTACCCTAAACCTTCAGCTTGTCACTTTCTATCCCTCATTTGAGAATGATGGAGTCAGTTTCTTTGCTAAAATCTTTTGCAAAAAGACCAAAGATGTGCCAAGTCACCTGAACCTCAGCACTAAATTCTTCTGGCCCTGAAATCAGTCTCTGCGAGTCAACTGTCTGGAGTGTGGTTCTGCCCACACTTCCTGTGCCTGTGATTGTCCTGTGCCTAAAGTTCCATCGCAAATAGCTTCTCTAGCACTATGGTCTGTCTTTAAACAGTCATTGGCACCAGAGGCTGTTTCAATACAAGTAAAGTCAACCCTACTCATCACCATAACTGAGATGCTGTGTATTAGAACTCTGTTAGACCCTACTTAGATAGGAGGAAGGAATCCCCAACTCAAGTCCTTTAAGGGAAATAAGAAAAGGAGACTTTGTTTACTACCCATACCACTACCACATGTTTGTTTTGTCCTGAGTGAACAAAGGTTGCTATATATTCTTTGTTTGGAGAATCTCCCTTAAGACTGATGGCTCTGCCTTTACTGCTCATCTCAAACGTTGGTGTGCAGCCTAAAGTATGTTCAAGAAATGGGAGACCTTTTCAGAACCAACCAGACATGTTCCTCCAATCCACTCAAGAGAGCCTAATTTCTTCCCAGTGCCAAAAAGTGTAATCTACCTGGAAGGACCTTTTGGAAGTTCACCTCCAACTTCTGATGTTACCCTCCTTCAGGAATGGAAGGCTCTGATCAACATGGCTAGATCCAACACTGTACCACCTTGGACATAGGTGATTTTTGTCATAGGTAAGCTTCACGGCACCAGAGACATTTTCTTCAGTGCTGAGAGCCTGCTGCCTTCAGAGACTACTATATTTTAATTGGTGCCCACACAGCCAGCACTACTGAAATTGGCACTTACTGCAGATAGAATAGGAATTGTAGATATCTGATGAATAGGAAAAATCTCCATCGAAGGAAGCATAATTGTCCATCTAATCATGCTCCATAGGTCTGCACTTGATGAACAGAAACAGTTTAAGAGCTTACTGGGAAGAAGTAGCTTCTACAACTTAGATGGCATTCTTGCACCAAAAAATCCCCAATCCATTTTTGGTAGTATGTAATGGCAAACAGGGGTGACAGTTACATTCTCCACGATTTCAGGCCTACTAAGTCTGACCAGGGTCTCATGGTGTTCTGTCCTCTACCTTTACAATCAGTATCAGAGCTAATCAGATGTACCCAGTTCCTTCAAAGAAGTACCAGTTTCTGTTGCAATGTTCAGTGGACTCAGTCTGTGGAGGCCAGCACAGAGAATGGGCTAAGAGCAGCGAGACATTTTCTTTTGTTCTCCTTTAAGGTTGTTTTAGGTTGGATAGTTCTAGCAGTGGCGTTGAAGAGACTGGATCTTGTTCTAGAGTCCCAGAGATTGACTGATTGACTCTCACTTAAAAGCTGAAGTATTTGTAATGATTTAAGATGGAAAAAGACATTAAAGAGAATTAAATTTAAAAGTTTCTCACTTTCCTACTCCTTTGAGGGTCTCCTTCTATGCTGGTTTCATAACATGTAATATCAGAGATGTCAACCTGGCTGATCCATCTGCTAAAAGGCCATGGTGTAGGAGAAGCATTCCTCATAACATGTTGACTTCAGGAGTGTCTAACTGTAAGTAACATTTTGATAGGATGAGCCAGAGCTTCAGTTCTCTGCCTCTGCAGTTTGGACTCCATTTTCATCCTTTGGTTAGGCATGATGCAAGATTTAACTCAAATCACTGGGTACTACTTGTCACTGTAGTTGAAACACAGTTCTCTGCTTAAAAGTTGCCATCTATGTGTCCATAAAACCCATAAACATTAATTCACACCAGTTACCTTGGGTTCTGTTAAGGCACAGGACACTTGGTGTCAAGTTTTTCCTCTTAGACAGTTGAACCAAAATTTACCCGTATCTGGATGACTGTCTCCTGAGGGCAAATGCCAACAGGAGCTCTTCCGCAAGTTTGCTTCAGGCACAGTTCTAAAGTCCTTCAGCTGTTGATCAACTGAGAAAAATCTTTTCTATGATTTATGTAGAGAATCACACTAGTAATCAGAGTGGCCCTAAAGTTCATTCAAGTCAAGGGTTTTTTTCCTCAGAAGAAATGATTCCAAAGGACTTATTGAGAAGTAAGGGACCAGCTACTGCAAATGATAGGTCTTTAAGGCTTCTGAAACAACTGAATCTGACCCATAGATCAATGTCTCCTGTCAGATTGAGTGTGAATTGTACCATTCACCACACTCCCTTACTCTATCAGCAATCTGCTGTTCTCTTCATGTTTTGCTGCATGATAAAAATGGGTCATATCTCAGGGAAGAACCCAAACTCCACCATATATTCTGTTCTAGTCCTTCAAGTGACATAGTAGTTTTCAAGCTAATCAGAATATGCATCAAATACTAAAATAAATATCAACATACTTCTGAAAATTCAGCTTTGAACAGGAATGGGGATTCAGCTAATACTTCCAGGACATTATGGAGCACCATAAAGATCTTAGTAGTTTGCATTTGTTTTGTACAGAAATAAAGGTAGAACATACTAAAGCTAGAATTTTAACAAAGAAGTCAAGAAATACAACCCTCACCCCCCCCCCCAAAACAAACAAACCAACAACAAGAAAAACCAGGTTTACTTAGTAGCACAAAATGGACCAGGCATTGTGCAAACCCAACTTTTGAATTTTCTATCTCTTGGGTGCAAGGGGAAAAACTCAAAACCTTTAGTCTTTTTGCTTGTTATTGCAGGTTAGAGTGAGATAACAACTTTGAATGGATTTCTTGGGGCTGGGGAGAGATGGGAGCTCTCACAACATGAGCATGGTTCTGTGAATATAATATGTTGTATATTGATTTTGGTTTTGTGAACAGTTGACATCATGTGCACACTTAAGAGGGCAGTGTGCCTTTCTATGCATGTAAAATAGGAAACATTTTTAGGATCCCAAGAGAAGCTGCTGAATCTGCTGGCTTTCTCCTGTACTACTGAAAGTTTAGGTATGGAAATTCAATAAGGATTCTTTCCCTTCTCACTTCTCCCTCCTAGAAATCTTTCAATTGACATTGCAAAGGCACCTCCCGCTATTTCTAACTAACCTCCTTCCACTCTGCCCCTCTCTTCCCCAGCTATTTCAAGTATTGCTTGCCCCAGGTCAGTCATTCTTATAAGAAGAACACCTTAACATTGAACAGAACATTGCTCTAATTTTAGGTTTCTATGCAAAAACAAAAATGTTCATTTGGTGGATGGAATCATAACGAAGGAGGACACATGTTGGCCATGGGCACTGGAGGGAACGGAGTGAAATGGGTTAGTTGAACTTCAAGCTATTTAAGAATGTGTGCAATTTCAGATGAATGTGTCTCAGTCTATGTTATTTCATTAATGAAATAATGTACAATATGTGCTCACTTAGGATCAGACCTTTTGTTTTCAGTACTTGTAAAATTCATGATGGAGGCAGAAGTATTAATGCCAATGGCATTCGTAATCTGTAGTAGTATTCACAAATCAGGTGGTGACTGAGAAATGTGAATTTTTAACTGGATCGTGTATAGAAGACATCTGCTTTGTTGACCAGGGTGAATGAAGAATCAATCTCTAGGAGACTTAAAGAGTTTGGCTTATTAGCCTAGTGTACCATGGTTAGATACAGACTGTGTTGCGTCATGCAGAAATACACAGCATAGCTCTGATATAGGAAGCAGCATAGCCCTATTTGTGTGGCATTGCACCCAGGCTAATACCATATTTACTCAAACACAAGACAGTTTTCCTCTCAGTTGGTAAGGAGGAAAAAAAGTCCCTCATCTTTATAATCACATGGAAGGAAATCTAAATATGTTGTCTATCATTAAACTGCTACCAAAAGCAGTGTGTTTTCAGCAATGGAAATCAACTAGGAAGTTGATTAAATGCAGCCAACACTGAGCATGACTATAAGACTCATGGCCCACATTGGACAAACATGCATGGGCTAGGGGCTTTTTTGTGGCCCTTAATAAAAAGCAGGCAATTGCTCCTGCAGGAGAGAACAAGGTACTGCAACACCAGGCTGGCACTGAGAGGCCACAGCAAGCCCCAATGACCTCCCCCAGTGTCAAAAATGCTGATGTTTCCCTCTAGTTCTGTATTCCTATGTAGCTGTTCATACTGTAATGTTAAAAAGCTAACCTAAGTAATTTAGAAAACAGTTCTAGAACTAAAGAAACTATTTTTGTGGCTTATCATGCAAGGTGAGAACTAAAATAAAGTTCTTGTTCAGTTGATGAAAGTAGTACTTAAAAGCTTAAGAACTTAGCGCTTCAAAATTAAATGGCATAATTTTTAGAGTTATTATTCAGTAAAGTTTTTACTTCAGTATTCAGATGTTTTCTTTTATGTGCCATAAGATATGAAATAGGGTATCCGTATGGCACAAACTTGAAGAATGTGAGAAATATTGAAAGGAAGCAGACCTGCAGTCTCTATAGACAGACTCCAACCTGCTTAATGTAGAAGAATTTTGCAGCTAATAGGCCTAGGTTCAGTGCAGTGAAGCCAAAAGGTGGTTTTGTTGTTTTTTTAATTTATGCATTTTCAATACTAGAAGGGATCTAGTCTATCAATACTATCATCTAGTCCAGGGGTATCAAACTCATCTGGCCTAGCAGGCCCTGTCTAGTGGCATAGGACCAGTTCATTGGCCAGATGAATGATGTAGAGCTGGCCTTGTGGGCAAGATTGGACCCAGAGCCTTCCCCCACTCCCCTGCATGTCAGATCCAGTGCAGGCCCTGCCTTCTCTGGCAGGTGTGGAACTATGTTGCATGTGGCACCATGATGGCTGGTCAGGGACAGGTGTCATATATGGAGTCAGCTCCAGCCAGCCAGGGGCATGGTGGGAAGAAGCCTGGGCGCTTGACTACCCTGCATGAACAAGTTGCTGTGGTGGACTTTTCCCCCTGGTGCTGCTGGTGCTCCAGTACTGCTCCTTTCATTCAGATGCTCTGCAACCATGCAGGCAAGAGCCCCAGCAATACCACAGCTTCTTTATGCAGCAGCAGCCAAGTGCCCAAGTGAAAACAGCAACCTTGGAGATCCAGCAGCTCTGCAGGAAGAGGTTTAGCATTGTGGGTGCTTGGTTGCTGCTGCAGGAATGTCCTTTAATGTAGCCAGGGTCTGGACAAAGTCTGCAGGCTGTGACACCCAGCTTTTTGGGCTGATCCAGCCTGTGGACTGTATATTTGACACCCCTGATCTAATGCAACCTCTTTTATATCACAGGTCATTACATTTCAGCCAGTTTCCAATGGCATGTGTCCAAATAAATATTGTTTATCATATATTTATCCATTATAATAAACTTTTATTTCACTAAAATGTTCCTTCAAAAAAGGTATTAGGTTTTGTCTTGAATAGAATAGAGAGTCTTCCATCTTTCTTGACAAAATGTTCCAGTGATCACTTACTTCTTTATTTAAAAAGTGTGTTAAAGATTCTTGGCACCTGCATGGATCAAATTTATAAAACATGTAGTTTCTTAAAGTAAAACCTCTTCTCCAAGTGAAGACAAGATAGGATGCTGATCTTACACACAGATAAAAATAATCTGTGCTGATTTAAAAAAGAAAGTGTTGTGTTGAAATGCTCATTGACTAAGTATTCAAGTTTTCTGAAAGCTTGTCCTTATTTTTTTTAAATTATTTTAATCTTTATATCTCTCTTGATAGCACCATTTGTAAAATTTAGCATAAGTTACTGCATTCAGCCTGTTTTAACTTTAACCTTTATGTAGTTATTTTAATACATGCATCAGTTTTAGCATATATGAGCTCCCTCTGGTGGCTCTTTAAAGATTAAACACCACAGAATGATGGGCTATTGTTAACAACTGTGGCCTTAGACACTGATGCTCTTAATACATTTAAAAAAATATTCTATTGAAAATGCTTTCCAAATGGAACCAGATTTTTTTTAGGGAAACTTGTTTAGTGTGATATTTAAGTATTACAATAATAGTGTAAATATTTGGTGCAACTTCTTACGGATTTATTGTTCATCCAACAGTGCATCTATGTAGTTCTGTGCTACTAATATGTTCTCTGTAAGACAGAAATATGTGATACAATTCATTGGTTGTCTGACCAATGAGCATTAAATATATTGAGGGGGAGGACTGAAGCCACATACAGACATTTTATTTCTACAGGAAGAATCTCTGCTTGCCTGGTAGAAGCCACAAGTGTACGGGTGTTCCAACTTTTTTTCTCAGAGAAAAAATTGTGGTTCTGGGAGAAAAATAACCTGACTCCAACCAGGAGAATGAATGTTTATACACTTTCCCAAACCTTAACTCCTCCCAGAGGCCAGGAGAAATGGACCTGCAGGAAAAAGCTTCTGTCCCTTCCAGAGATACAGGGTCACCCTGGTACAGACAAGGCATAGGAGCAGCTGCTTTTAGCCTTTCCAATGACAGGGAAGAGAGAGGAGAAGCCAAGCCAATACCAGCAGCTCCCCACTAAGTCCTTGAACACTGGAGTCCCCAGTGTGAGGAATGAGCAAGGGTCTAGGCCCCACTTGGTTCAATCCACTCAGCTTCTGAGTAATAGCAGCTGAGCAGAGAGAGTGGTGTTGCAAACCTCTTACTTGCTTTTCACTCTAGAGTCTGTGGAGTGAGAAGTGGGAAGGGAGATTTTCCCTGCTGCTGTGCTTTCTCAACCTTTCTGAACTCAGGGCACTCCTCACTGGACTCCAGGCACTCTTCTATAACTTTTATGAATTGAATGCCAAATTCAAAAAGTAACTTATAGTGCTCATCTCCTTGCAGAGGGGCCAGGCAGTGGAGAGTCAAGGTTTAGCTAGTCAGGGACAAGACTGAGCCTCCCCTTTTGCTGTTTAACTTATCCACCTATCTCCACATACCTTGTAGCACTTTTCACATGATATGACAGCACCCTGGTTGAGAATCACTGTTTTGAAGTGTTGCTAGACATTTCTTTTACTCCCACAACTGACAGAATATGAGCAGAAATGCAAACTTCCCTCAATTTCTTTGTCAGTGCCTCAGTCTTCTGTTGAGGGGATCTTGGAGATGATTAGTACTGTAGTCTTCATGTAGTATGCTAAAAGTAAGTGCAAGAGTGCCATTTGGAATTAATTATAATAGTAGTTTTTGTGTCTTGGCAAGTTATTAACTGATTCACTTTGTCAGTCAACCTACAGCTTTTAGGGGGGAAGTATCTGGCTACTAATGACTGGCACAATATTTGAAAAAGTGGTGAAAGGTTCTGTATCCCACTGTTGATATCTTAAGCTGTCAAGTCCCTTACTCTGTCTTTTTCTAAATGATCTGTCTTTAAAAACATTACATGGTCTCTGTGTTTTAGTGAGTTGGTGTTTCAGAGGGTAGCATTCTGTAATGTGAGGTAGTTCTGGCCAAAACCAGTTTAGGAATCAGCCTCTCTCAAAATGTATTGATGTGTACCCAGTATTAATCTTTTAAATGAAGTGATCTCTAATTATCCTTCTGGCCATGTTTACATATTCCCACTTCAAGAGGATGATCATACCTTAAGATTGTAGTTCAGAATAGTTTGAAAAGAAGGATCTGTTAGTACACGCATCTTCTTACCTTGCCTCCACATGTGTGCACACATAGATTAAGGACTTGGTTATACTTAGTTACAATGTTAGACAACATCTGTTGTGTGCAATTAATAATTTTTATGATGCAAATAGGTTCTGAGAGATTATGCTAAAAATAACTACCTAGAAGTTCCAGAAAAGGATGAAGTAGTTGTTTATGATATGTCTATCCATTATGTTAAATGAGTGTCAATTTTCCTTTTTTATAACATAGTTTTTAAAGGAACAAAATTAACTAACTAACTAGCATTTATGGTGGCAAAGGAATGGATTTGGTTGTTTTTTTTGTCAAGTGTGCACGCGCCAGATGGAGCTGTAATGTGTGTCAGGAGATAAAATCGGCCATTATAAAAAGATTAGATACACATGATCATTTTAGCCTTGTTTATTTAGGTCATCATCATAGTGGAGGGTGATCTTCTAGCATAAATTCTTTGGCATCACAAAATCCTGTGCTTTCTCCTTAGGTTATTGTATAAATTCATGTAAAAAGTTTCTGTAAATATCTGATTTCTAAGTAACAACTAACATGCTTTTAAACAACTTCATTTTTTGTCATTTGGACAAAATAAGTACAAAAGCTTTTACTGCCATTGATTGCAAGCTAATCTATAAGACTACATCTAAGTAAACAACATTGCTTTCCATGTAATAATATGATTTTGCTTACATTCTCATAATTTGCTACCCTGATTGGTCAAGTTGGTGTGTATATCTAAAGTAGGTGAATTTGCACTTTTACACATTTTTTATATGTAGCAAAATAGAATTCATATAATATCTAGAACTTTTTTCTTTAATTTTTGCAGTAGACAAGATGGTGTTGCATTAAAAATTTACCTTTTAAAATTGGTGAATGAATTCTCACTTTTTTGCATCAGCAGAGTATTTTTATGTTTATAAAATGTTATTACTTTTTTCAGATTGCAATGCAAGATTTTGGAAGTTATACCTCCAACACATCACAATGGAATGGCTAATGGCCACATCAACAGCACTGATGGAGATACTATCGTCATCAGCGATAGTGATGATTCAGAAACACACAGCACATCTGTGCAAAATGGGTAAATGATGTTTGTGCCAATGCATCAACATTTCGGATTTTATTTTTCAGAATGAGGCTATCCTGGTTTAGTGGTGCTTGTCATGTTTGAAGCAGATCACTTGCTGTGCTCTCAGCATATTCAGCTGGTTGAACAGTCTGAACATTCACAGATGTCTTGTGTTGCAAACTTGGCAATTTGAGTGCGTGTAGCCAGAGTTTTAGTAAGAAAATAACTCAGGTGTAAGAAACATTACTCCATTTGAGAAGGCATTGTCTTAAGGATCGTAGTGGCATACAGTTTTCTACTCTGCCTTAGAGCTCTTCCTCTTTTCTGGGGCTCATTTTCAGGCTTGTAAACAAATATTTGTACTAGGTTTTTTTTGAGCAAAACTATGCCATATTTGTAACTTTAAAAACATTAATTCATGTTTATTACACTAATAATATTTTTATATAGAGATTTTATCCTAGTGTAAATAAAGAAAAGAGAATACAAAGTTGTCTGGTCTGTTGTTCCATTTATTATTTTTGTTGAATACAAAATAACATCTCCTAATTATCCAGTTTTTCCCTAGAAGTTTGATTAAGTGTATCATATCTCCATTGTTACAGAAAAGCTTTCGGACTCAGTTGTATGGTTTTGCTATAGGTGGAAGTAGGAATAGCAAGTGGACTGGTACAGTCTTTTGTTTAAACTCTGTCAGTGGTACAAGTAAAATTTGTACCAGGGGAGGGGAAATATAGAAGAGGGATGAGAACTCTCCATATAAAAAATAAATTCCTCTTGGTATCAGTCTGACAGTTTAAGGCATAATTCTTTGCGATGGGCTTTGCAAAGTTTGCAGTGGGCTTCATGGCTAGATGCATGGGCTTCTTCTTGGTAAATTACTGTTATGTCTGGGTGGTTTTGCTTAATGTACAGAACACTAAGGTGGTTCCTCAATTTCTTGGAGAGAGTAAAGCTTGTCAGAAAAGGCTGAATGGTATGTAGAACAGAGTAGACAGGTTACCTGGAATCCCTTTGGTATGATATTCATCTGCTTTCGTTGGTAAGAAAGAAAATTTGAGTGTACCTGAGCAAGTTTCTTGTATAGTTTGCTTGCAGTCTATTTCATTCAGCTGAGTGGTAGGGTCAGTAAGCATAGGTAGGTAATGAACCACTTTACTCTAGACTCAGGAAGAAGGAAGGGTAGATTTATACCTTAAAGACTAACTAAATGAGATGTGTATAGCATGAGCTTTCATAAGCATCAGGCTTACTTCATCAGGTGTGTCCCTTCACAGCATCTGATGAAGAAATAAGCTTGCTGCTTAAAAAAGCCTATGTTATGTTTGATTTAGCTAGTCTATTAGGTGTAACACCACCCTGCCTTCTGCCCAATTTCAAACATGTATTGCTTCATTTGAAACATCTGTGGTTTGAGTAAGGAGGTAGTCTAAAGCTCGTGACAAATTGAGTGCTGCTAAGAAAATGGTCTTGGCTTCGTCTTTAATAACATTACATGGAATCAGAGTTGTAAGAGAATATGCCTTATCACACGATAGAAGAAGATATCCATTGACTCGTTACAGGAAGTGTTACTACTCATTAAGCGCTATATAAATAAAGGAAGTTACTGAATGCTATTTTAACTATAAGCAGTGAGTGGAAATGACCAAATGTGAAACACTAAGCTTCTGACCCTGTAACATAGATTGGACTGAGATTAGTTTTTGCTGTCTCTTGCCTGTTAGTCTATCTACTTATTTTAGAGAGAGCTCTTAATACACCTCAAAGTGAGCAGCTGTGGAAATAGAAAGGCTTCATTGCCTCCTTTTTTTTTTTTAAATAGCTATTAGGTGTATTTATGGCATAATTTTAGACCATCTTGAGCACTGTTGTGCAGATTTTCCCTGGATAGATAACTGGCTTGTACACTAGAAAATAAGTTTGTTACCTTGCACAGAGTGAAAGAAAGTTTGTCTTTGTATGAGAGGCTAATTTTAGATGGGATTCATCATCCCACCAGCCTACACAGGCCACATGGCTGTAGTGCTACAGTCTGGCAGGGACTAGACTTTCAGTCAATAGACTGTATGGGTAAGTGGTTGCTGCTCTTTTGGTGTCATTTGCCTAGATGTAGATCTAGAAGCTATTTTATTCCTTGGTGTCCTCTCTATTCTCTTGTTTAAGAATGAGCCTGTTTGGACTCCTGATGGATAGGTGTATCGTACCTTATGAGCTTGTAGAAAGGAAAGAGTTTTTCTTCCTTTTCTGCTTCACTATGGGATTATGGTCCCTCACTCACTGTGATGGAAAATATTAAAAGCTTGTAATTCCTTTTTTAAAAAAAAACAAATGCAATCCCTATTCTTCCTTCTTGATAGACAATATACAGAGATGAAAGATAATAGAATAGCAGATTGGAACCCTTGTATGTGCAAGCCTCTTCTGTTAGTAGTTCCAGGTGCTTGAAATTCAGGATAGATGCTGCTAATTTATGCAGCCAGGTGCATCTCTTCAGCTCCAAATAGGAACTAAAGGAGGTGGGACGGTCTCTTTGAGCCAAAAGAAAGGCAGGCTAGGGGGAATGTTAGGTGTATTATTGCTTTCTTGCCAAGCTTAGGCTGGGTGTTTATGTGTTTTATTGTTTTTCAGTTAGTAGGTGTGCTGGACCTTGGGGCAGGGAGGTGAATTTGGTATGTAATATAGGGTCTTTTCATGATCTAATTATGAAATAGACACTCAGTCTATGGTAATATAGTGCTATAACTAGTGGAATAAATTTATGAGACTAGTTTTTATTCCTGGGCCAAAGCAACAAGATGTTCAGGTTCATTTGATAGTCATCAGTCTCAGTTTTTCTTGTATCTGGTGTTGGTCCTGGGAATCTACTAAAAAACCCATAATGTGTTTAGAAAATATTTCCATTTTGTTGCTAGTGATTCTGATTTACTTTGTCTTCTACTTGAATATTGGGTGTTGAGGGCACTTTTTTATTAATTTATTCATCTATCCATTCTTTCTTGAATAAATGTGTTAATGTACAAGAGGAAACTAAGCATTTGGGTTCACATATAGGAAGTGCTCCAATCCAAGTCTTCATGTGACCTTAACTATTCTGGGGGGTTTTGTTAGTTTGGTTTTGTTTTTAGAATATGGAAGATTAACAGTGAAAAGTTTTGATCCACAGCTGAAGGCCTATAAGATGTTACTGTCTCCAAAATGCTCTTTATATGCCTTTCGGTCTCAAATTTAAGAGATGTGCTTAGTATTAACTTACTTAATGAATATTATGCCATCAAATTAGCAGAAATGTTAAAATTCTTGTTAAATAGGGATGTACTGACTTCCTAACTAGTATCTGTGACCTATATATGAGGGAAGATGGCTAGTCAATATATTAACCAGTCTTCTGAGAGAGTGATCTGTATGAATGAAGTAGTTTGACACAATCTACCCTTTGATAGATACCTGATTGTATATAATTAAGGATAAAGTTTTTAGCACTGTAATAATAAGTTTGGTGGGAGGAAGGAAAAGGGAAGGAGGAGTATTTGTAGAAAGGTTGCCAAGCAAGTTTGATGTGTGTGTACAGCAGCTAAATGATCCTACTGAGGGTATTTCCCTCATGCAAAGTATTGCCTCATGGGACTAGTTCAGAAGGCTAGTCTGCCTACTCTTTTTCTAGAAGCTAGCACCCCTAGTTGAACTACCTCTTTTTCTGTTGTATTTTTCCACTCTGACTTAGTGTGGTGGCCTACATCCTGATTAATGGTTTCCTTGCCACTGTGACAAAATCTTAGCTTTGATTATAAATATAGCCCAAGACTTTGTATTAGAGTTGTAATCCATAAGTCCAGTGGATACATTGCCCTGAACAAGCCTAATACCTCCTTTTTGAATGGTGTGTAGGGTGGTGATAGTGTTTTTAAATCAAATAAATAACACTTTCAAGAAGGTGTTTGAACCTTTTAGTTTTTATCTAGCAATTTTCAAGAATTTCTTATGAGAATTCTTTTTTATTAAGGTAATGGAGATGGCTGTTTTGGTGCAGCTTAATCCTGCTATTTAGTCTCCCAGACTCACATTTGAGAAATGATCTTTTTTTTTTTTTTTTTTTTTATCTTGGTTACAAAAACTCATGTACTTTTCATCAGGAAAACATTCAGTCTCTGCTGTGCTCCTCTGATTTGTAGTAAATTTAATTGTTTGTTTGGTTTGTTTGTTTGTTTTAGTTCACTCTGTTTTGTCAATCACTTCCTTTTCTTTCCCTCCCCCCCACCCCCAAAAAAAGAGAAAAATGAATGTATTGTCATGCAAACTCTCTTCCTTTAAAAATACTGACAGCTACAATGTTTCATTTAAATTATTACAGTAGTATAGTGACTTGCTTCATGGCTGGAAGTAATGATAACTCCCATGCATTTTGGAGTATAAACTTCAAAACTAATTGTATTTATTAAATTAGCTTATCCTGTTGTGTTAAGATTTAGTATGAGTAAGTGTGTGTGACTTAGAATGTTTGTTTGTTTTAATGTTCTTACTGGGCCAGTGTTCTCAATCCACTGGAAATTGTGAGCCTTTTTACATGCTTATGTATTTCCAGGAGCTTATTGTGCTTTGCATTTTAAAACTTTTGATTTTTAAAATGTCTATTACAGAATGTATTTGTCTCTCTGATTTTAAAATACTTCACTTTTTTACTTTATTTTTAGGAAGAAAAAAGCCATAATTGATCCTTCCTTATTCAAGTACAAAGTCCAGCCTATTAAAAAAGAGCTATATGAATCTGTAATTGTAAAAGCATCTCAGTTAAGGTAAAAATTACTTACTTTATTTTTGTGATGGATGAATCATGTAGGTTATCTGATGTACTTTTATAATTTTGACCAGGAACAGACTAATAATGCTTAGTTGAAAGTCTCTAGTGAAAAATACTGAAACAAATGATTAAGTCCACTTGCATTATGTTGAGTGTATTGTGGTGTTTGTGTTTATTAAAAAAAAAAAAAAAAAATGGAACTATTGAATAAAGTCCTGCAATCACTTTCAACTGATTTGCAGATGGCAACATTACATTTTTACTCCTTTTTTAAAAAAGAGAATTAATGTACATAAAACTACATAATTTAAATGACAATGAGTTAATTCAAAAAAGGTTTTGTTTAAATAGTTTGTGGAAATCAGCCTGGTTCCAGTAACATTTGAAGCATTACAAATAATTTAGTTCCAGTTTTTCTTTTTGTATTATAATTTGTTTTTAATAGTATTAGAAATATTTCTTTATGTAATAAGAACATCTGCACAGGATTGGGGATGGAAAAATGTTGAGGTTAAAATATTGTTTCTTAAGCTGTCTCAGTTCAACTGCCAGCTGTTTTGGAGACCATTTTTATGCAACTTTGGCCAAGTCACTTTGGTCCTAATTGAACAATCCAAACTTGTGCTTACTTTCAAACATTCCTTTAAATATTGTTTTGCTGAAATGAGGCCTTTGTAAAATACCGTTTATCTTATTGCATGCTATTTAGTTTGTAAGTTTTTCAGTGTTGGTACTATCCCTCCTATTATGTATGTTCACATGCCCTGTCAGGTAGTGAGGCTGCAATCTTAGTTGGACCTTTTCTGCCACTTCTTAATATGTATTAACAAAAATAATAAGAGGTGTGTTTATCTTTTATTGAGGGTTCATGTAGAGACAGTAGGTTGTAGAGGATTTTTCATGATTTTGTGCATGTGCACCCACACACGTGTGCAAGTGAGATGTTGCTCTTCTATGGTTTTAAAACAAAGTCAGATTCCCTGTTGTGGAAAACTCAAGTGGCTGTTTCTTACCTTATTTCTGAAGCAATATTTATTCTCATTAGAATTTCTGAGAGCAATATTTAGCTACAATAATACTAAATTACAATCTTATTGAGGAAAACAAGACCAGTTTTCCAATGGGCAAAGTGTACTTCAAATGAGACAAAATCTCAAAATTTACAGTAATAAGAGAATGTAGATCAAACATCATTGGTAACATATTTTTTTTTTTATTACAGCCGGAGAAAACATTTATTTTCTCGTGATAGACTTAAACTTTTTTTGAAGCAACACTGTGAACAGCATGATGGAGTCATTAAAACTAAGGTAAATAAGAGGGTGAAATTGTTTTTTGGGATGGGAAGAGAAAGAGAGAACACTGATCTAGAAATATTAAATTAATGTTTGTACTTTCTCTCAAGTTACCTATTTAAATAGCTGTTTTCTGGGCTAGAGTAAATTCTACTTCTTATGACTACTAAATTTAATTGTAAATAGATATTTGACTCTCGAAAACAAATGGGCTGGACTCTGGTATGGATGTATATAAAGTTTATAGTTAAAATTGCACTGTTGTCTCTTGCTCCAAATGGCACCTGTTACAGAAACTCTTCTCTCCAATAACTAACTAAATATTATCCTTTTAGACCAGAGGTTTTCAACTTTTTTTTTTTTTTGAGGCGGGGATCCCCTTCCGGATTTGGAGCAGGGAGGGGTCCCTCAGCAGTCTGCTGCTGAGCAGGGGGGGTGGTCCTTTGGCGGTCAGACGCGTGGTGGCAGCAGCACACCACATACCTGGGTCCTTCCCAAGTATCCCCAGGGGTACACGTTTCCCTGTTCGACAACCCGTTCTACACAAATGATTACACTTACAGGATTTGTGTCCTGTTCTGCAGGATGAAATGTATGCTGGAATCCATTTGACTCAAGTGGGCTTTGAATCAATCCTAAAACGACAAAAATCCTAACTGGCAAAACTCAGAATGCTAAAGGCTGTGGTAGAATTCCATGGTCAATTCCTCTACAGGCAACCCCCACTTTGCACTATTAATTGGTTCTTGGAAAAACTTGAGTGCTAAGCAAAACTGCATCGAGTAAAACCTGTTTTCCCATAGGGTTTAATGTAAATAAATATAATTAGTTCCTGCGCTCCTGCCAGCCGTGGCCCTGCCAGAGGCTGTGCAGGGCCTTTCTGGAAGCTCCAGGGAAGGCAATGGCTCCTCCTGGCCTCATTGCTCTGCTGCCATGATGGCCTTTGCCGGCCCATACCTGCTGGCTACCAGCGCACCTATGCGCAGCCCCAGCCGCCCCACCTGCAGGGTCTGAGTCAGGGACCTGTCCACCTAGGCATTAACAGTGAGCAGTGGGGCTCCAGTGGGCAAGTGCATGACCAGAGTGGCATAGATCACAGGCTGCAACCTGGGGACTGTGGGGCTCTGTGGGCTTGGCTCCACTATGGGTTGGGGTGAGGAATACTGCATGTCTGAGCACTGACTTGCACCAGCTTGGGCCCTGTGCTCATGCCTGCTTTCACTGCTGCTTCTCCCTGCCCACCAACCTTGGGCTCATGCTACCCTACCCTGGGCCCTGCCAGCTGCCACTCACTGCTTCACTGGATGTAGCTACCACTGATATTGCCACTGCTGTTTCTCCCTACCCGCTACACTGAATGTTAACGAAACCACTGAGCACTAAGTGAAATCAAGTAGGTATTTTTAATGAGCGCTATAGCAAAACTGCATTAAGTGGAGGTTGCCTGTACTGTATCTCTAGACTTTTTGCAGAATTTGTGGGTGGATGCTTACATCAGATTTAAGTGATCTTAATAATCTCAAGCTACTATGCTGTCTAAGGGCTAGTGAGGTTCTTGGGCTAAGTTTTATGGCAACTTCCCTGGGCTGCCTGTTGTCTTGTAGCACTGCCTGGGGTCTTTTTCCAGCCCCCTTCCCAGCACCATTTCTAAGGGAAACTTTACATGTCATACAGACACCAAAATGGGAGCAAGACGCTCACCCTTGAATTTCAGCATTGACGAATATGTAAGAAATACCTTTCAATAAATAATGTGTTTTAAAATGACTTTTGTAACTGAAGTTTGCATGGATATTCTTTTGAGGCCAAATTCTTTGCTCGGGCACAAATATTCCGTTACCATTACTATTCAGCAGGACCTGTGAGATGCTTGAGATCTGTCATTTATCAGTCACCTCTTACTATATTATTTCTATATTTTTAGAATACAGTTTCTTTACCCTCACTAACCAATTTATAGGTAGTTTCATTGTTTTCCTGAATTCTTCACTTAACTGAGTTTGTGCGTGAAGAACTATTAACTTAACAATTAATATCTGTTTTCAACTTTCCTGCTAAGGCAACATCAGTTGCAAAATACAAGATAGCAGAACAAACTTTCTCCTACTTTTTTCCTGATGACCCACCCAAGTTTATCTTCAGTCCTGCAACCAGGCGACGAGGGAGGCCTCCAAAGAGGCCATCTATAAGTCATGTAAGTAATACTAAAACTGACTTTACATTTGAGATTTTCCTTATTTTAGATTAAATTATTGAGAACTGCAATATGTTAAGGCTTCTCATTTTCCTCAGTAAGCATGGATATGAGGAAGAAAGTAAGAACACTTGAAATTAAATCTTTTTTTTTCCCCAATTAATGGAAATACAATAATGATAAATATATGGGTTTTTTGGGGTGGTTCTATCAGCCACAGAAATAACTTTACATTTTGTCTCCTCTTTGGCAACAACAGATGAAAATCAATATGAAACGCATCTTACTTAAATTTAAGTTTTTTGTTTTTTTTTTTAACTGTAAAAACAGTTTTAGTTCTCTCATTTTAGATAAATGCCTAAGCCACAGCAGTAGCTTTAATATGAAGCAAAGCTACAGTGCATACTTTGATGGTGGTTGTTTTTGTTTAACTCTTCCAAGACTGTGATGAATTGAAATATATTTTCCTGTTAGAGATACTATGATTCTTTCTCCCCCCACATCCCAGGAAGACAGGATGGCTGATAAACCAAATACTCAAGGAAATAGAAACAAATTAGCAAAGGAAAGGGCGGGGCTTCAGAAACAAAAAGAAGAAATGCAGGCCATCGGTAAGTTAACCCCTTCTTTGATTGTTAGAGCCGGTTCTTGCAGGCTCAAAAGCTCATTGTATTAATGATACTCTGGGGCTTTGTCAGATAGGACTTAAACCAAAATAATTTGCTTGAAACAAAATAGGAGCTTTTTACATTAAGCCATTGTTGTCAAACCAAATATGATTGTGATTAAATCCGTGCCCCTTTCTTTTAGAGATAAGGTCTGGTTATTATTCTGCAGCCCTTCTCAGGCAAGCCAATTCTTCCTTTTGAAGAAGAGCCTTAACTGAGTAAGGATTGCAGGCTTGGGGGCTGGCATTCGTTTAGAAACTTTGGTATTTCCATTCTTATGTGAGGCTTTCCTTTTATCTTCTGAGAGAACTAATACTTAGGGAAAGGAAGGGGCTCACTTGTGCAAAGAGGTGGATGTGGAGGCCACTTACCCCTATGTGCTGAAAGTAACAAAGGAGAGAAGAGGACACTAAGGTGCTTGAATACTCAGATTCTTATAGGATGGGATTTGATCTGATTTACATAAGCACAAGATGTTTTAGCTGAACTTTCATTTGATAGGATGATCAAGGATAGACGGGTAACCAAACTCCCT
>JAGPOW010000304.1:45670812-45686655 GCA_030014935.1 Caiman crocodilus
TAGGTACTTGGCTGAGGTCCTGTGACCCTGGCACTCATTCCTGCCATTGGTGGGGGGTCAGACTAGATGGCCTGCTCTAGGCCCCTTCTGACCCTAGATTCTATGATACTATGAACCACATTTGAAAACATGTTTTAGCCTTGGCTTCATTCCTAAATTGCTGCACTTCCCTTCTGTTGTGCTTTTGAATACTGAAGAAGTTGCAGGGAGATTTACTAGACTAGAGTCACTAGCAAGTTTACCTCTTGGAGCCTACTGGGTGCACAGTAGCAGATGAAGGAAACTAGCACAGCAGTTAATACCAGAAGCTCGACTCGTTCTTCTGTG
Source organism: Caiman crocodilus (assembly GCA_030014935.1). Classification (NCBI taxonomy): domain Eukaryota; kingdom Metazoa; phylum Chordata; order Crocodylia; family Alligatoridae; genus Caiman; species Caiman crocodilus. Next base: position 45,671,140 of record JAGPOW010000304.1, read on the forward strand.
TCCTGTGTGTGCACCAGGCTACAAAAAGAGTCTTGCTGATGCTTCTGGGAAGACTAGATGTGAAGGTGCACCGATATGGAGCTGCAGGGGGAGACTGACAGTACCAGACTGTAAAGGGGCTGTAGGAAACGCAAGACACATCACCTTCTTTGAGAATACTGGTCAGATTTGAAAGATTAGTAGCTAAACAGCAGTATTTGATAACTAAATTAAACAGCAAATGGGTTGGAGTAAGAGCACATCACATATTAGCTGGTATGTGGTGATCAGTATTTCTTTTCTTAGGTTGAATTTAGAGTGTCTAAAACTAGCACAAACAATCTTGGGGAAAATTTCAGTATTGGACAAAGGTGGCTCTGGCTGTAAATAGTTGGGCTTTCAAAAGTAATATACTGAAACATTGGAAAAATGTTTTCACTTTATCAACTTTGGAAGGTCTAGAGTGGCTCTGTACTGGAGAAGTAGACATTTTAAAAATAGGCACTCTAAAGTGCTTTTCATCAGATCTAAAGGCACTTTATGGAAAAGGTGTAAGCATCATTATCTGCATTACTTGGCTCTGTATCTGGGTTTCCCAATCTGCAAAGGCCACCCAACAGGACAGTGGTTGAGTAGAGACTGACTCGGGAGACCTGAGTTGCAGTCCAGTACTTCTAGCCATTGGGTTGTGTTGTAACCTCAGGCATCTTTAAGTGTTGGGTCTTTTTTCTCTACATCATGATTTATTGGTCTAGACTAGCAGTCAACAGTATTTTGTGGCAGTGGATCAGAATGGCCCAGTTCAGGTCCCAGACAGTGCCAGCTGGATCCTAGCACTGACCTTCTTCTCCTTGCCACTGCTTCTTGTTACCACCTAGGTGCAGAAAAGCTCCTTGCTGCCCAGCCATTCAGCTGCGCTACAGCAAGAATAAAAACCCTGCCACTGAACCCTACTGAGGCTCCAGCTTTGTAGACTGGATCCGACCCATGGGCTCTAAGCTTCCAGTTCCTGGTCTAGATCTTTTAGGTAGATGATTTGCTTTTAGTTCCATTTTTTTTTTTCCCCTCCTTTCTGTGTGTGTGTGTGTGTGTGTGTGTGTGTGTGTGGTGGGGGGGTGGGCTTGTATTCAAGAATTGGGAGTCTTTGCTGTCCTTTAACCTTGTAAACAGCACTTGCTATAACTTTGTTTCTTCTGTACCCACTCCTGTCTTATTGGCTGTAGGAAGAGAAACTCCTGGGTTTTTCCTCCTTTTTTTTCCCCATGTTTTATGCCCTGTTCCATTTCTTGTATGACCCTCATTGTCATTTTATCTATTTGCCTTCTAATAATGCTAAGCCATAATTAACCTCTGCCGTGTGGTTTGTTTTTGCTCTCAGCCGTTCCACAGGGAGGGAGTTGTATAATGTAGGGGGTGGGTTTTTTTGTTTTTGGTTTGTTGTGTTTTTGCTTTTTTTTTTTTTTAATGTACGCCCTGCTATCTCCCTGCTGGAGAAGGCAAGATCAAAGAAATGTACCTTGTTTTTGGAGTGGAAATCAAGTTTTCTGGGGAGAATTCATCCAGGTCATGGAGGAGCCCAAGGCAGTGTTCTTCTGCTCTGACAAACTTTTCCCCTTATGGTGAATGTAACATAGTGACAGAAGAGCATATTCCCCAGCAGGCTGCACTTCTCATGGCAAGGGTGTTAATAGATGGCTCTGTAACTAGCAGAAGTGCTCTCACCAGGGCTATATGTTATAAGGGCAGGTTGGACAAACTTAAGTCAGTGAGCTGTTTCTATAATCAGCTGTACTGGACAAAAACAGAGACATAGATCAGTTTTACCCTTATTTGCAGTAGGAGTTGGACTGAATCCAGGGTGTCTCAGTTTCCAACCCACATTATTCTTCTCCCATTCCCTTCACATTGGGGAGCATGGGGGGGGGGGGGAAACCTCCTTGTTAGATCTCTGGGGCAAACCTACAAGTGTTGGACATGCTGGTGAATATTCCAATGAACCGTGAAGAGATGTTTGAAATAACTTTGCAAATTTAACATTAGGTGATGCAGAAGATGATAAAAGGAACCAAAGGGGGGATAAAAAGAGGAAGAGAGAGGAAGACCAGTCTAGTCAGAAAGATGGTAACACTTAACAACTTTTTTTTATAGCTAGACTATTACAATATTTTGTTACTTTGATATTTATATAGTTAACCCAGTATATAGTCTTCCTACCCTACATGCCAGATGAAGAAAAACATCCTTACTTTGTGCGCTTAAAAAAAACCAACAAACTTGCAAGCTTGAAATAAAAGGAAGATGTTGCATTTTGATGCAGAAATTTATATAATGTTATAGAAGAAAAGCTTGTTTCTATACAGTTGTGAACTAATTTAGTTGACTTAAGACATGTCCTTCTCAAACAAGTTCATTTGTATTGTAATAAGACAATACTACAGGTGTGAACTGAGACTAAAGGGTCCCATTAAATTGGGCACTGTACAGGCAGATAAGAAACCATTTTCCTTTCTCACCAGCACTTCTAATGAAGTGAAGAGACAGAGTAGAAGTAAAAAGGAGAAACAAAACTTCAGCTCCCAATTAAAAACGATTTGCCCAAGGTCATGGAAGAAATCTGTGGCAAGATATCCGCAGTCCCAATACAGTATCTTCATCACTAATCTAGCCTTCTTTATTGGGTATGGAGACAGCTTACAACAGCTTGGGCCTTTTTTGTATATATGAAAAGCTCAAGACCTTGTTGCCACTTTCTCTATCCCAACCTCTGCCCCTGTTTGCAGTGTAATGAGCAATTCTGGGTCTGTCTATGCAGTCCAGCAATGGTTAAATATCCATACATGCCGCTTGCTTGCTTGCTTGTTTTTGTTTTTGTTCCCCCTTCCCCGCCTCCTCTTACTGTTGCTGCCATAGTGTGGTTCTGGTGGTACCTGCTAAGTGTAATATAAATATCTGTAATAGGAGGAGGGGTCTACTAGGTCCTGGGACAGAAGACAAGTGTTGGATGGAAATCACTTTTATCTTCTGTATAGCCAATGACATGTGAGGATGGAATCTGGGATTTCTGTCTTCCTTTCGCAAGGAAGAAACATGTATGTTAACAGCAGGATTGTATGTATTCCATTTCTGCACTTACCACGCAGCTGGTAAAATAGGAAGTGCCTTTGACTCATTTAGCCCCATGCTAAATGGAGCAAGAATATCACTTCAGGTTTTCTTTTTAAAAAAAAAAAAAAAAAAAGCCTTGGGGGGGGGGAAGCCTTTTTTTGTTGTTGTTACAAAAAGCCCTTTTTTTACAGTTACAAAGTTACTATACTGATTTTCCCTGCTTGTATGGGCAATAGCTTGCTTTTCCTATTCATGCAAGAACTTTCTGCTGCTTTAGCAGCAGCAATGCTAGTCTTGTTAACAGGAGGCTGTCGTACTTCAATGCTGACAGTCATTCTGAAGACCTACTGCCATCTCGGTCTCATTGTGCCTTGTTATTTCTTTTTCCATAAAAAAGAACTTGTCTGTGTTTTAACATCTGATACTTCATTATAACATTATTCAGTTACCTGCATTATAGCTGGCATAAATTTGTTGGACATTTAGAGATCACTGGGCCATAGTGATGCCCTTGCCTTCTGTATACATTGGTAAAGAGGCAGCTGTCTAGGGTGTGATTCTCTTGAGCCACTCTTATTTCAAGTCTATGTAATTTACACCACACAGGGCCTCCACAGATGGACTTGCAGAGAGGACTTCTGAGGGACTAGAGACAAATTATGTAATGTGTATGTGTAGTGGGTTCCTTCTCAGTTGTCTGATTCTGTGCTCCCTGCAGCACAGGATCATGCAATTTAGAATTACTACTTTTTTTTTCCTTTTTCTTTTCAGCCTAGGGTGCATGGTTGATTCTTTTTAATTGAGAGAATATTATAATAGTACATTTACAGCAATGATTTATTAATAATGCTAATTTACTTCCTCTTTGACCTCTGCAAATGTGGATATATGAGGGAGAGGTGGCCAGGAATTTTTCAGTTAAGACACTAATGAAATGAAGACTACAGAATTCTAATTTAACGACAGATTGGGTTTTAAATCTGATACTAAAGCAAGACACTTGACATGGATATGCAAACTCTGTATGACATCAGTTTGGTGTTAAAGACTAAAAGTTGTGGTTCATTGGCATGTTCTAAAATTTGTACAAGGATGGAAGCCAGGAAATCTCTGGCATTGAATGGCAAAGAAAAGGAGTAATAGGTTGCTTTTTTTATTATTTAAAACAAACTTTAAAAAAATTACCTTTTGCATAGGAGTTAAAAATCTTAGAAGCCTCAAACTCTACTTAAAATTAACATCCATGTTTATTCTAATGTGATATTGCTTTTTTCTCTTTCTTTCTCCCTTCCCTTTTTAATGCAAGATGCCAGTGATGGTGGGCGTTCATATAAAACAGTACTGGATCGCTGGAGGGAATCTCTTCTTTCTTCTACCAGCCTGTCCCAAGTGTTCTTGCATCTCTCTACACTGGATCGGAGCATCATCTGGTCTAAATCTATTCTAAATGCTCGCTGTAAGATGTGCCGAAAGAAGGGTGATGCAGAAAGCATGGTGCTATGTGATGGCTGTGACCGAGGTTATCATACCTACTGTATCAGGCCCAAGCTCAAGGTATTGGGAGAAAAAATGCTTTTGAAAATCCATAATTCGGGTAAGGCTTAACACGGGAGGCGTTTGACTAACGCATTTTTGTTTACCAGGCCATTCCTGAAGCAGACTGGTTTTGTCCAGAATGCCGACCAAAACAGCGCTCTAGACGCCTCTCCTCAAGACAGAGACCATCTGTGGAAAGTGATGAAGATGCTGCAGAACAGTTTGACAAAGAGGAAGAAGAAGCAAGCTATGAGGAAGTGGGACAGAGTGAAGATGAGGATTATGAGGAAGAACAAGAAGATGATGATGATGATGATGAATCTCAAGAAGAAGAAATAAGGTAGGTCAGGAGCTGTAGAAATGGTTTTCTGAGAACCAGTTGTCCTTGGATTACTAAAATGTTCTTGGTTCTTTAAATGTACCTTTTTAGTCTGTCTCTTTTTGGTTTGTAGTCTGAAAGCATTATAGATGGTTAGGGTGATGGTGACTTTAGCCTTTGTTATTGGGTTTAAATGTTTATTGGTGTTTAAGAATGGATATTTGTGCACTTATGGATGATAATACCTCTTTAACAAATGTGCATGTGGTAGACCACCACCAGAGGTCACTGCTCATTGGATGCCTTCCATGCCTAAAGTTGTAGGGGTAAATTTGATACACTGGAGAGGTACTGTTCTGAATGCGAATTCCCAGTTAGGTCATAGATGCTAGGGCTGGAAGGGAGCTTGGAAGATCATAGAGTCCAACCTTCTGCCCTCAGGGCCAGAAGTCAGCAGTGATCATAGGATCTCAGGAAGATAAATATCAAAATGTCTCTTGAATGCCTTCAAGGTAGCACTTGAACCACTTCTGGCAGCAGTCTATTCCAAACCTTGGGGGCTCAGACAGTAAAGAAGTTCTTCCTTTATGTCCAGCCTGAAATGGTCATGGAGGAGTTTTGGGACCGTTTGACCTTGTCATCCCTTGGGGTGCTCTGGTGAATAGGCGTTCCCCCAGATCCTGGAGAGCACCTCTAATAAATTTGTAAGTGGCCACCAGATCACCCCTGAGCCTGTGCTCTTCCATGGCACTCAGTCTCTCATAGGGTCTGTTTTCCTGATCTCTGATCATGCACATGGCTCTCCTGCACTCTCAAGCTTCTCCACATCCTTTTTTGAATTGTGGAACTCAAAAATCAAGTCTATGGATCAAACCTAAAATATTCCTATGAGTTGTTTCAATGTGTATGATGAATACAAACAGTAAAGAAACCAAAACTTCCTCTCCTAAATCCTGTCAGAAGGGTTCTAGGAGTGATGCACTAAACTTTTTTTTGCTTCCTTGATAGTCAGGAAAATCAGGATGAAAACTTTGGGAGACTTGACATACGAGTCAAGAGCGTGTTCCCAAATTGAAAGTTGTCTTTAGCACAATTCCTTCCTTCCTCAGTCACTTGTATTGAGTATAGGAGAAGGCTCCTGTTACCTCTGGAGTTCAATAGTCTGAGAGAATTTATATTGCTTTAAGACTATCTGTCATTGGCAAATGCTGTGGTCCATTGGATCACCCTTCTTAGTCTTCACTCTTTCCTCCTGAGGGCATAAGCACCTTGTTTTAGTCCTAATGACTGAACAAGACTTCCTTAGGAGCCTGTCATCACTGCAGTTTAGTCTGTTGGACAGGCAATTCCTGTACAATACTAGCAACCACTGTTGACCCAAGAAACAAATGTAAAGACTCAAACCCAGGTGTCCTGTCATAATAAATTTCTAATACTATGCTGTTCCTATTAAGTTTTCCAGTGTTTAGAATCTATCTCTAGTACCTGCTGCATAAAACTTGTGACTCTGAGCAATAGGTAAATGTTTTTAAAAATATATGGAATTAAAAGCCTTGAAGAAAGGAGGGAGTTGATGTTTGCGATTTGGAATAGTTAACTGTGCAATGCTGCTATTTTATTTACCTTTGTACAGCCTGTCTAAACAAGGAAGGCCACAAGTCAAGTTTCCATTAAAAATGAGGGCAGCCAAACTCAACAACCCCTTCTCAAGTCGGTGTAGCCAGCGCCAGGCTACTGGAAGATATGCTTCCCGGAGTCAGCAAAATACTCCTAAACAAACTGCGTCTTCCTCCAGAGCTAGAAGAAGGGGGCTAAGAAAAGTGAAGTCTGCTCCTCCATCAGTAATAAAGCCTTCGTTAAGACTTAACAGCCGCACTACTCGTCAGAGTCAAGGAGCTTTACAAGCAGATGTATTTGTGGAATTACTTGGTCCTCGAAGACGACGTAGAGGACAGAAGACTGCTGATAATACACCAGAAAATAGTCCTTCCAGTTCCTTTGGGTTTAGAGTTGTTGAAAGCACAGACTCAAATGCACGGGTCCAGAAATCTCTGGTTTCTGCACCGAAACACTCTCTTCAGGATAGTGAACCTAAGAGAAGAGGCCGGAAACGGCAATCTACAGGTTAGAAAAGCTCCTTCTAGGGATACTAGATACATTAGTTACTTGATTGTGTGGGGGATGAACAAACACATGCAATAGGTTAAAGTGTAAATGATAGTATGAAAAATTTATAATCTGCAAGACCTTTCCAGTTTTAAATTAACCGGTTGGCCCTTAAAATAGTCATTAATGCTTTCATACTTTGGAAGTAACCTGACAGTTTCAAGTTACAAGTGATCTTAATATGTGGAGGGGTTGCCAGCTATCAAACAGCAGATTTGGAAGTGGAGCTAGACTGAACCTGTATTCTGTGTAACTGCTGAAGGCAAGTGTTAAAGCAGTCTCAACAGTAACTATCAAGTAAACAGTGGAGAACAGAGAAAAGTGAGGCAGTGAAGTTCAGAATGAATAAAACAAAGTGATATTCAACCTGAAAACAATGTCTTTTGAACTGTTAGCTAACATATTCCAAAATAGTTGTGGGGGAGATGCTTTTGAAAAGCCAGTGTCTAAATAATATGACTACACAACTGGATAATTTGCAGAGCTTGGTTGAAGTATGGCACCAAAAAATTAATATTTTTTTTTTGTCCTGTTCTGTGCTATTTACAACCACTGTTTGTTAGAGGGTCACTCTGCTTTGCTTACGTTGCTAATACTGGTCAGCAAATAGGGTAAAACTAGACTCAATTGTATTAGTATGATGGAGAAATGAATAGTTTGGGATTACAGGAGAGTATGTCAGCTGCTGGCTTCCCTTCTTCCCCACTCACCCTCCACCCTTCTAACAAAAAAAAAAAACACAAACAACCCTTTCTATACTGTTCTTAAAAGGTATCTTTCTACACTGACCTTGCTCAACTCCTCTGCCCTCCTTTCTTTCCTCTGTTTTAAAAGAGACTTATATACAAAGAGTTGGATCCAAACCATTGTCTTTTGGTGCTCCAATTGTGCACAGCAGCTCCTTTTTAAAAACTGGGTACCTTGCTCTGAGATGTCCCTCTGAATGGGCAATTAGATAACCTTGTCCATCAGCTAGAAGATATTCTGCTTCTGAAGGGTGATCCAGAGCACCTGGGTGCTCAGGCAGGAGGCATCTAGATTCAAGATGTACTGAAGGTGAGATTCTAGATGCAAGGTGTACTGAACTGCTACCTCTCATAAGAACTTAGGCATATGTCTTAGGGCTGCACAGCAAGTTGCTCCATCTTGGGGTTCAGAGTGCCCAGAAGGGAGATGCCTAAACGACCAGGTCACTAACACGCATCACTACCAGTACTGGCTTCATTGTAACACATGGTGCCTGGGGTGATTTTTAAGTCTCAGACATGGCTGGTAGTGGGGATGTCCAGCTTTGATGCAACAGTTCTGTGATGGGAGCACTGACCCAGGGGGTGGAAGATGTGGGATTTAGGTTCACTTTAACCTGAAGGGTTCTACCTCGCATCTCCCACTTCCTAGGACAATGCTCCAACCCTTGGGCAATAGATCTGTCAGGGGGAGACACCTTTCATCCTTTCTGTTGGAGCTGGGCAACCCAAGACTGTAAGGTTCATGGGCCGGAGAAGAACCACCAAAATGAACCACCTGGCTATAAAGCCAGGCTCCAAGTGCTGCAAAGGGGCTGGGGTCCTAGATTTTAGTCCTTACTGGCAGGGTTATTTTTGATTACATGGTATGTTTAACCAATTCCTGTCTTTATGTAAAAAGGCCTGGCAGAAACTGTAGCATAGTTCCCTGGTGGGAACTCCTGTGTTCAAAAGTAATTTCTGGTCATTGAGGGTACAGCACTTTGCACTGAACTCGGTGCCTTTCATGGCATCAGGTGGGCTGTAGGTGTGCTCTGCAGACAAGTAATATATTGGCTGCCTACAAGCTCCAGTCTGCATTGCTGGGTGTCTTGGTACTCCATCTAGATTGCTTCCAAACCTGCAGAAGCTTCAGTCTAGGCCTGGCTTGCACAGCTTCCTATCCAATGTTCTCTGCAGGAAAAAAGTCCCACCTGCTCACTGCTAGTGGGGCACATTCAAGATCTGCATTTAGCTGTTATGAAGACCTTGGGAGTGGCCCCCTCTTCTTTCTTCAAGCCTCACTTGGCTAGAGAGAGAGGGAAGGGAGAGTGAGCCTAAATATGGCCTGGTAGGAATCTTTGAGAGTGGCTCCCAAGCCATGTACACCTTGCAATTGCTCTTACAAGGGCACATCACCCACTTGCAAGTGTCATCTGAAGTTTATTTCCTTGGTGGCTGATCTGGGGAAGGGAAGTAGTAGTATAGGCATGGCTTCAAGTTTGAAAGTCTAGGGCTCAAGCTATCATCGTTAAACCTAAAGGCACCCCTTGCAGATTACAACATAGTGGTTTTCCCTTGTTTTTTGGACTATAGAGAAAACAACAATGGCAATTCTTCTGTTGCGAAGAACTTAGGAATCCATAATGTTAAAAACATTGACCTGCAGTAGACTTTTTATTTAATCTTTGGGTTTATCTTGTTAATTATGTTTGTACACCAACATGCCAATGTTACTTGGCATCCTGTGATACTCTTGAAAGGATCACAAGGTACCTCAGAGTGTTGTGGTACCCTAGTTGAGAATCGCTAGTTTAGGGACAAAATTGAGGCATCTGTTTCATGGTTCAGATGCTGATTTTAAAGTTTTCTGAAGCAGGGTCAGTCTGGTTTTTTTTTTTTGTTTTTTTTTTTGTTTTTTTTTTTTTTTTTGTAATAGAGTCAAGACAAATGGCATGAACCAAAACTGTGAACTGTGTGGGGGCTGCTGTTTTGGCACTAAGTCTCCAAAAAATGAGGTCTTCTGTATTCCTCTCAACTTAATGCCCAATTTACTATCTGATACTTGACCAAATGGAAATGGATGTTTACTAGTGTTTTCAAAGTAAATAGCAAAAAAATTTCCTTTTAGCTTTAGTCTGTGACCAACAAGAACAGCACAAAAGAAGGCAGATGAGACTTCATTTAAAATTTTGGAGTTATAAGTAGCTGAAATCCCTTGGCAACTCTTGCCTCCTTTTAGAATTCACCCCAATCTTACTGGGCAGTCGAGCAAAATAAAACTATCAACAGAAATACTATTTCACATTGGGATGAAACTCCGTGTACAAGGGAGGAGAGACAAAGTTTCTATCCCTTCTCTGAAGTACCAGACTGCCTGATCTTTTACCTTCTCTTGTCCCTTCCTCTTGCATTATAATGGTTCTTGTTTCATGTTTAGTTTCTATATAGATTTGGCTAGATTAGTAGTGTTGTTTCGTCAATTTTGTGTTCTCTTTAGATTCTTCTCCTCAGACTGCTTTAAACAGGAGGAGTTCAGGGCGTCAGAGTGGAGTCCATGAATTGTCAGCTTTTGAACAACTTGTTGTGGAGCTAGTACGACATGATGACAGCTGGCCTTTCATGAAACTGGTTTCCAAAATCCAGGTAACTGGTGTGAATGCTTTGGATGCTACTTACTGACAGCAGAATTCTGCTGTAGTGGGTAACAGTAACAGGAATGTAGCTAAACCTGGCTTTAAAATCTTTAGCTATATACATTAATTCTTCATTAGAAACTGAGATTTCCCAACGTGGTGCATTACTAAACATGTTTTAATATACCTGGTATCCAAGGTTAAAGACCTGGGATGGATTGATAAGGTGAGTGAATGGCAGAGTTCTTAACAGTCTGTACTCGAAGGAAAAGAAAATTATTAGGACGTTAATTGAATGAGTGCTCTCCCTCTAGTTTCTTACTGCCCTATAGATGGTGAACTACTTCCAAAGCAGAGAGATGCTTTTAGAAAAAAAAAAAGGTGTGCTAAAGGAACAACCTTATTCCAGTGTTAATCAAGCCATCCAAATGATGATGGTGCACCATCACCACATTTTCAGTTCCATTGCTCTCTTCCTACTGCAAAACCAGGCCCCATTTGACACTTCAAAAGGAGCTTACTTTCTCTTTACTCCAGTGTTTGAAAGAGCACAGTAAGTGCTCCTGCGAGCTCTGCTGGCTTGTATAGGTGAATGGTAGGGCTGTCTACCTCCTCGGCCATATTATGACTGCTCCCTGAACATAGGTTTGCCAGGTTATGACCAGAGCTGGAATATTCTGTTAATTTCTGGGCACTGTCTTAAACTGATAAAATAAAGACTTGATAGTCTGAGGAAAAACAACAAACATCAGAGAACTGGAAGAATCAGTTTAAGATAGTTCTCTGTGACCAGACATGTTACTAGCAAGATAAATGGATCTAAATACTAGAGGTGCACCAATACATCAGTCCAATTATTAGATCAGCATCAATATAAAGAAAATTCACTGCATCAGAAACTGGCCTAATGTGGCTGATTTTAATTTGTATATTTTTCCTTTCCCCTTTCTAGTTTGATTTGTGGGGTGGAGGGAAGAAAGGGAGGTAAGCAGCCACATTAGGCCACAGCTTGGAGAGCTGCATGTAGCTGGTGAGTCTGTGGTGGATGGGGAAGGGGTATGGGGGGGGTGCAGATCTGGTGAAGGAGGGAGTGGGGCAGGGGCTGGTGTAGGTGCTGCCCAGCCAGGGTGGGGCAGGGCACAGGACAGAGCTGCAGCTAATCCAGGGGGCACGGGGAGGGGGAGCAGCTCCCACAGCTGTACACACCCCAGAAGGGCCCGGGGTGTGGGGCCCAAGGGCATGCCTCCAGATCTGCATGGGGCGGACTAGGGCTAGGGATGTGCCTTGCTCTTCCTGGGGGAAGGGGGGCTGGGCTGGGCTGCACTGTGCTTGGGGTGGGTGGCAGCACTGAGAGAAGGGACTGGGGCCACTCCAAATTTTGTCATAGTCTGTCCCCCCTCCCAGTGCTACCACCCACCCTGAGCACAGCCTGGCCCAGTTCTCAACCCCCTACTGGGAAGAATCCAGCATGGCCCCAGCCTGCAGCTGCAGCTCACCTGCCCTGTACAGGTCTGGGGGCACCCCCCTGGTGCTGTCCTGGGTTGCACTCAGTGGTGGGAGCCACTCCTGCATCCTGCCCCTCCCCCCCCCTCCAAAACTGGCTCTTTTCCCCTGGCCTGGCCTGCCCTGCCCTACCTCAGCTGGACAGTGCCTGACCCTGTCCCACTCCCTCACCACAGGGGGCATTGATCTGTGCCCCCCACTTTCCACCATAACAGACTTACCAGTTGCACGCAGCTGGTATCAAGAACTGGATCAGTATCAGCTGATATGCCTCCTTAACAATCAGCTATTGGTATTGGCCTCCAAAATCACTGTTGGTGTACTCCTAGTAAATAGCAAAGAAGGAGAAGAATTTTTCGTAGAGTAGGAGAGGGAAGGCTGCTACTACCTAGGTGTACTGGACTTAAATTAGGAAAAAGAAAGCTCTGGCTGACATATAAAATTAATCAGTGTTCCCACTACAAAGATTTATCTGGATCTTAAAAGGAAATCATTAGAAGCCCCATTGCAAATATTTTCAAATTAAGTACTAGAAAATAGTCTTTGTGATTCCAAAGGAGAAATCCACAGCTGATTATACTTAATCTTCTATACAGTACTATAATAATTGAATTTAATTACTTGCTTCCTGCAAAGTCTGCTGACCTGCATTTACAAATCCTGCGTGCAGTGGAAGATGATCAGTGTATCAGATTTGAAACTGAAATCCAACATGTATTTTTATTTTTTTACTTCCATTTCTTCATAAATGGCAGGCAGGCAGGTAGCAAGAAGAATGGGCGGATTTTTATTTTTTATTTTTATTTTTTTTTATCCATCCAACCTGTATCACTGCCAATTCCCTTTCCACATCCTGCCTTGCCTCTTCCTGGCAAATTTAATTCCATGTTATATGATGAGCCTTAGCCACTTAGACAAACACACATGTACATTTTACATTGAAGTCTGTTGTGTTGGACAACCAGAATTGGGATCCAGATTGTCCTTGACACAAAGACGACTTGTATATTTTTCCTTTCCCCTTTCTAGTTTAATTTGTGGGGTAGAGGGAAGAAATGGAGGTAAGCAGCACTTTCTACGTGTCATGCAGAAATGGATACTTTATTCTACCAGAACTGGTATTTTAAGAAGTAAAAGAGTGCAAAATGGAGGAATGTGAGGAGCAACGGAGTAAAAATACATGCTCCTTCATACTTAAGGAAGCCTAAGGTAATAAAATACTAAAGGACAAATACAAGTGTGAGAAACAGTAAATCATTTTTGCAGCTTGACTGGTGTAAATGGCTGCTACACAAGAAATAAGTTATAAATCGGGGGGTGTTTTTGTTTTGGGGATTTTAATGAATTTCTGTATCGGATTTCTGCATAAATTGCTGTTGTGTTAGTTGTTCAAGAAAGAGACAACAACATTCATAAATTAGATCAAGAAAACAAGAGCTGAAATTCCATAAATTATAGTTCTTAACTGGGAATCTTTACGCTCTCATACAGAGGAAAGACTCTTAAATAAACACCAGATTTTTTTTCTGTATGTCTCAACAGTTGATTCTTATGAGTTGAATTCAAACTTCTATGTCTTTGCTGTAATAAAAGGACTGCTTTTTCTTTTTTGCAGGTACCAGACTACTATGATATCATCAAAAAACCTATTGCCTTAAATATAATCCGTGAAAAAGTAAATAAATGTGAATACAAGTTAGCATGTAAGTAATATTTACTGAAGTAATATATAAACTATTGTTTAAAATAGATTTTATTCTCTCCAGAGAAGTGGAGCTGATGGTTTGAAAAACCATTCTAAGAAACTTACGAATATTTTTCCATGTAGGAATAATGATTACTGGTACTTGTATTAGTAAGGTGTGTGCCACCTGTCATACTTAAGACACGATTAATCAGTTAATCGTATCTTAAGTTTGTAATTGGGCCGCACATTAAAGCATTTAATGGCATTGTAAAACAAGGAACAAGTCAGATTGTTATTTCACAAAAAAGTGTGATAACTTTTTGTGGCTGGTTCCTATCACATCATTAATTGTGGCCAGATGTATCCTTGTGGCTAGGAGCCCTATCAGTTGTGGGAGCCCAAATGAGCTGACCAGGTTCTCAGCTGTGGGAGCACGTGGTTCACCCTTGCATCTGGGAGACCCATCAGCTGCAGTGGCTCCCAGATACAGGAGCTTGCTACTTGTCGGTGCAGGGGGAAGCCCAAGATTATGCCTCATTATCTACACACCAGTAATGAGGCATGGTGAGATCTGATGCAGTTCTGGAAATTGAGCCTCCTGCAATGCACATTGGGATCAGACACATGATCCATTTTACACACACATCTGGCAGGAGGCCTAAGGAATGATTAGTCATGAAATTTTAATTTCTCAAGCTTTAGGAATAGTACCTTTTTTAAAGCGGAATAGGTGTGGCACATTGAAACATGTAGGGTAGTTGTCATTGTTGCTGCTGAGCTGTAATCTTTGAGAAACCAGTCTCTGATTGTTGAACTGTTAATCTAGAGCATTTGCTTGTTCAGAACTTGCATATGCTCTAAATTGACAGCATTAGTATTGGTAAGATTTCTTTAGGTTAGAATGATCTTTCTGGATGGCATCCATCTCTTGAAGTCTATGCTTCCGGTTGTGGCACTCTATAACATCTCTGGAAAATATCCTAACATAATTTCTTCATTTCACTTTATTTTCCAGCGGAATTTATTGAAGATATTGAGCTCATGTTTGCAAACTGCTTTGAGTACAACCCTCGCAACACAAGTGAAGCAAAAGCTGGAACTAGACTTCAAGCTTTCTTCCATGTTCAGGCTCAAAAGCTTGGACTCCCTGTGACATCTGGTAATGCAGACCATGCTGCTCCAGCTGCAAAGAAGTCACGAATCTAACCTCTGCCTTCCAAAGGATGTTTTGAGGGAAACTTGTATGCATAAAAATGAAACATTGAAATCATGCAGTCATCCTATCTCTATAAAGCAATAACAACTGTTTAACCACCTTGAAGTGGGACCTGCACTATATTCTCAATTTAAGATTAAGCACTCAGGAGAATGTAGGAAAGATTACCTTTGCTACAGTTTTATTCAGTGTCTAATAATTTTGATAGATGTACTGGATACAGTACTGGTTTACAGAGATTTTGTACATTTTTAATACATTCATGTGTCCAAATATATCTTCCAGAAACTTTTTTTTCTCTTTCCTGCATTGGATGACCTTGTTTCATCCTGTAGATTTTCTAGAAGCTGTGGTATTGTGAGGGCTTTATCAACTCAGATAAAATCTTCTACTGTAACACAGTTGAAGAAACTATGTATATGTTTAAAACTTGTTTTGAGCATATCTTATCTACACTACACATGAATGAGTACAATTTACATATCCTTCAAAGTACTGTACCAGTGCTGGCTGGAGGCATTCAGTCTGAGTTTAAGTAGATATTTATTTAGTATTCGAAGTAATTTGTGAATTTGTTTTGTATTTATAAAATTTGTACCTGGGGATAAAAACAAAAAAAACAGAGTTTCTTAACTTTTTTTTTT
>JAGPOW010000304.1:45687088-45701179 GCA_030014935.1 Caiman crocodilus
TTTTTTTTTTTCTGATGATCAATTGATAATGTAATACCTTCCCCTTTCTGTGGAGCAGTTCTTCTAGCAACAACTAACTTTCAGGACTGTATAATGAATTTATATGACAACTTTCTAAGTGTACCAATAAAATGATACATTTTTTTTCAATGTATTCTGAGCTTCTGGAGTTTACTGCAATCAGCCATCCAACTCTCTAATCTGCATCCTTAAACAGTCCTCATTTCCAGTGACTTCAAGTGAGAGGTTGTTTGAGAGAAGATGGCAGGATTTGGCTTCAACAAGAATGCATTCTAACAGCATAGCAATCATAAGGGGTATTTTAAAGTCTGTATTTCCAACAATCTTGAAAATGGATGGATATATCCTTTTGTCTTGTCTTTCCTGTGCTATTCTACAGCAAACTGTTGATGCAAATACCTTGAGGATGTATGTGAACTGCGTGATACTTTAATGCTCAGGCTTTTTATTCTGTCAAACATGTAAAATCTTGTAACTTTAGTTAGCCAGAAGCTTTCTTAGAACATTTTTTGTAATTCTTTTACTCATCCTCTAAAGGTCTCATTCTAGAATTTGGAATTTAAATATTTATTTTTAAAATTCAAATGAATTGGTGCCTTTAAAACACAGGTGGAAAAGAGGCAGGGTTTGGGGTTGGCTGTTTTTGAAGTTGTGTGTGTTTGTAGTATTTCTAGGGACAGGGGCAGACCATGGTAGTCAGGAATGCAGGACTATCACAGGGCAGAGAGCAACAGGGCTTAGGGAAAAATACTGAATGATCCCAGATCTACTGACTATGTAATTACATATCACAAGAGTTTGCCTGGTGCCTGTGGTGCTAGATAAAGCAGTAGATCCCTCACTGAACATCGTTGCCCCCTTCCCCTGCTGCCCATTCTTGTGGTAGCCCTGATTAATTATGGGAGAGAGCTATTTGTGGTGGTAGGCTCAGAGTAAATGCTACCTTATCTCCACAGCAGCATGTAGGCTTTTTGAGAGGTTGCAGCGGAGGGGGGATATGGAATGGAGGAAAAAGTCAACAGAGCAGGGGAAAACTCCACTTCCCCAAGACAGTTGTTGGCCTATATCCTCTCTCCACTTGCACAAATATAAATATGGAAGGGCTAGGATGATGGCTTATAAAAAAGGAACAATTTTTTGTTCTATATCAGAACTTGAACACAGATGGAGTAACTATCTTTTAAAAGAAAAGTAAAATCTTAAAGGCATTCTACATTAATGGCCTTGCTATTTGCACCTGGCATTAAGCTCCATACATCTGATGAAAGGCATTTTGCTAACACCAAGTTCTGTGCCCTGTGTATTGAAATAGGACGCTGAACTGGAGGGCAGATGCATGCATTTTGCTAAATCGCCTTATTGTTCCCAGACTAAAGCTGTAAACTATTCAACTGAGGCTTTCAGCAATTCCAACACTGTAATGGTCTGTACAGTCACATACTACAAATGGGGAAAATGAACAAGAACAGGATCAGAGTCCAAGTACCAGAAATGCAAGCCCAACAACACTATTGAGTTCAATTGGAATTACATGCATCTAGAATCTGTGATGGTAACCAGATTCTGCCACCTTAACTTGCTGGAGCAATACTTAATTTTTTTCCCTTCAAGGAGTCTCACTGAAGTCCATTACAGTTTAAATTTCTGCTTCATGTGACTAGAGGTGGCCTATGTAAGAGGATACCACTATAGAGTCCTAAAATAGTTCAAGGAGCTGAGTGGCAGCTGGTTCTGCCCTTTCTTGTATATCCTTAAATGTGTGTGGGAACAGGGTATACCACCCTCAATATCTGCTTTTTCAAGGATATTCTGTGATCACCCAAGGGTATCCCCTTAGTATAGGGGCAACTCCTTGAGCTGGCCTTAAGTGAGGGAATGCCAAGATTAAAACATGCTTATTTTGAGATCTGTTGCAACACTGAGGGGATGTGATATTTCAAAACAATTGGAAAAAAGAAATTTGGACTCAACCTCTACGTTTGTTTTTAAGCTTAGGAAGTCAGAGGGTCAGTCTTCAGTCAGAGGCATTCATATGCATTCTTACCCACCCTTTACCAAGACTGGAAATACTCCATCAGTGTTCCAGTACCATTGACTTCTTTCAAATTGAAATCCTCCCTTATTTTTAAAATATAAACCAAAGAATCCTCCCTCATACCTTCCCCATGTGTTTATGACCATTCTACTGTAATTAATATTGGAACACATGGGGGAAGGAGTGTGTGCAGCAGAAAAATAGTTTTGTGCTCCTTGGAGCACATGGACTATATACTTAGTATCTTCTGTGGAGTAAGCAGTGTGGGGCATATGTGATATACTGACCAGCAGGTCTCACACATATTTGGGAAATTCTTCACTAATGTGACTTGTCCTTGTTGATGTCAGTGGGACCAAAGACATTAAAAACATAACTGGTTGCCACCTTAAGGCCAGGTAGAGAGGGGCATTTACCATGTAAGCTGTCAGGTCATCTGTAGTAACTTCTATCTGTCCACTCCTGTCCTTTTGTAAGTGAAGCTACTTAACCCTCTTTATTCAAGGATAAACTGCTTTGGTTCTGTTTCGGTTTCCATTTAGTTTGGGATACAAGCAGACAGACAAAAATGGTTGCAACAGCTTTGATGCATTCACAATAAACTCCTTTGGTCAATATCATAGTTGTTCACATCCAAACTTCAAATTACCCATGTGCCTAAGAATGTGCAGGACTGGGGCTGTGAGCAGTACAGCAGGGTGAGGTGCAGATGAGGGGCCTATATTAGATACTAACGTTTGAAAATGCTGGCTTAAGTAAGAACAAGTCAAATGGGATCCACCAATCACTAGGTCAGAGAATATTGAGAATGACCTATAAGAAGGGCTCTACCCAGTTTCTAACCATCCAAACTGTGAATTCTAATCTTGTTAAATGTGGCTGTATATTTGCAGGTCTTTTAAAACTGGATTGTGAAGTGCTGTATATTTTTTAATAAAAAATTTAATTCAAAGTGTTGTCAGTCTTTGTTTTGGGTCTTGAGCAAGATTTTTTTTTAAGTTAATGTTTATATTCAGTTCAGGTTTCAGTTGGTTTGTTTCAATTGGAAGCCCAATTATGTCCAATGTTATCATTGTCTTCAGTGTTCAAAAAAAACCCTCTGGTCACAAAAATGCCCTTTTAAGGAGATTATAGATTTCTAGAGAGCTCAGTGTCAGCCTTCTACTTTTGTCTTCAGTCACTGTAATAAATTACCTAGCCCAGCTGCTGCTTGGTTTTTATACTTCCCACTCTGCGCATCAGAAGGGCCCTGCTTTCCTCCACAAGGTATAGCCACAGCTCCATCCAACCACGTCTGTTGTGGGCTGGTAGTGTGCTACTTATTGCAACATTGTATGTTCCCTTTCATATGGAGACCAGGTTCCTTTTCCCCTTGGCTGCATGCACTGGAACAACTGGAGGTTTGGTCCTCCAGTGAGATGCTCTGGTTGCCAGCCAAACCATCTCTACTGCTCCATTTGTGCACCTGCTGTTCCAGCATGCCAGGAGCTGGGCAAGGACACTTTGCCCACAGTGGGACAATGTGTCCTGTAACAAAGCAGATGTGCAGGGGTGTACGCTGAGGCACAAAGTGGCACAAATTTGTGCTGCTATTTGTTGCTGCAAGTGCACACCCCTGCACATCTGGACACGGTCCATGGGCAACAAGCATGCCATACACCTGATAGTTTACAGCATGTTAAAGGTTAGCAATGGTCTCAGTGAGCATATCTACACAAGACACTTAATATCCATTGGATTAATTCTACTGCATATTTAGTGCAGCTGGCTAAAACTGCTAATATAAAGTAGATTAGTACATTGCACATTAAATATAACAAAAAAGTATTTCCTCTAATGCAGAGTACTAATAACAGTTACTAACTTAAAGCACCTTAATTGCAGTGCATTAATGAACATGTAAACTTACCTAGTATATGGAAATCTGGAGTTCATGCAGAGATTTGGTCAAGTAAGTAACAGAGTTGGGAGAAATTCACAGCTTGTTCAATGCATAGTATCAGACAGTTTTTAAATCACTACGTAAAGTAAGTCTGATGTTCAGCAAACAATCAGTGGACAGATTAAAAAAGCTGCCTTCAGGCAGAGGTGCTTTTCCAAATTGGTATTATTATATTTGTCCTCGACCATTATAACATTAGCTATTGATGTGACTTGCACATAGTTGGGATGCACTTTGCCACTGGCATGCTTTTAGAGGTGGAAATGATCATCTACCCACAAGGTTTGAAAAAGAAAAGTTTGCAGCTAGCCAGTTGAGAGTCTTTCCATCCCTTACCATGTTTTAATTCCTTTCACATTTAATCTTAATTCAGAGTTTCTTAGATGTATAATGCTTATTTTGGGGAAAACTGTAAGATCCCCATCATAAGCAGTGGGGAAAAATATTTGGAGGGCTGAGCCCTGCCTGACCTGGCCCAGTGGCAATGTGTAGAGGGTGCATGGGGGTGCATGTGCACCCCCTAAGAGCACTGGTGCTCCCCCTGACAACACTCCCTGCTTAGGCATTGGGTAGGGGGGCAGGTGGGAGTGCTAGTGCACTGGCCAGGGAGTGGGGGCACTGGATGAAGCACTGCTGGCACTTCCAGGAGCGCCGCTGGTGCAATCAGCTGCAAGCCCCACACCCCAGTTGGCAAGATTGGCTGTGGGTTGACCCCCCTCCAGTTGCTGACTTGCTGCTGGGGGGGCATGTGTCCCCCCTGACTCAGGTGACACCACTCGCCCATGCCCCTGCCCAACCCCCACCCCTCCTTCCCACAGGTCTGTTGCAGAGCCAGCATGCACTAGTGCTGTATGCAGCAGAGGAGCGCCTGCTTGCTGAGCAGCACCAGCTTCCTAGCACATGCAAATAATGCATGTCCCGCAGCCTCTGGGATGGTGGCGGCATGGTGCTGCCACTGTCTCTGACTGCTGCAAAAAGTTTAGGAGGGGCTAAGCTCCGTTAGCCCCGGCCTTCTGCTGCCTATGATCCCCATCATGTTCTGTACCCTACACTGAGTGGTTGAGGGCTCAGAGCCACACCCCATGTAGGCATGCACCCCAGACGTATTGTGTGATCCCCCCACACCACATGGGCTCCTGATTTGTCGTGTCAGCCCACCTAACCTTACAAGCACTCCCACTACATCACATGGGAACCTATGGGCTCCTGACATGCTCTGTGGATATGCTGCACCATGCAGGCTCCCAGCACATGCAAATAACGCATGTCCCACAGCATGGTGGGTGATTCCCACTGCACTACACTAGCATGGACAGTGCACAGGGTCCCTAGATCCCCTCTGAACAGTCTCACTCAGCCCTACAGACTATGATGCTCCACCCCACCCCACCCCGGCAGGCAGTAGAAGCTGGAAAGCCAGGGAGCATGGGGACTCTGGTGGCAGTTGCAAGAGAGTAAAATGGGGAGTGGCACTGAGACCAGGATCCTAGGGGCCACAATTTAATCTCCTAGTGGTGTTGTGCACAGCCCGTGGGCAGCCAGTTGAACAATCTTGAGCTATGGTACTCTTAGATACCTTCAGCCTTATCTCTAGCCAATGTGATGTTTAGGTAGGACTAGGAAGCATAGTATTTCAAATACAAATTACTTTCCCTTTCACCAGAGGAATCTACCTTTGACTGCAAAGCTCTCTGCGTTGCAAAGTACAGGATTGTGGGTCACTGTGGGGGAAATATTCTTTACCCCTGCACCATGCATAGTCCCTTGTGCTTCATCAGAGGGGGCATAGTGCAACAAGCTCAACCACTCAGCGCTTCCAAATTCCGTGTGTGCTGCTGAGACTAGCTCCTGCTGTTGGAATCACTTGTGTGGATGACAAATGTTTTATTGGGCCATATTTCCTGCAGGGGTGTTACCTTACCTGATACTCTTTAAAACACCAGCTGTTACCCTGACACAAAATTTAATTTCTTTCCAACAATGATGAGTTAATCTTCAGGGATGGGTTTCTCAGGAACTAAAATAGTTCCTTATACTCCCAACTCAGTGATATGCCTGTAATATCATGTTAGCAGGCTAGTAGTCAGAATATATAACTGAAGGCATTCTGACTGGTCAGACAATCTGTTTTGAATTATTATCTACAGCTCCTCCATACAGAAATATGTTTACAGTTTAATGTCCATTATGATTCATGGTAAATTTTAGATTTGATGTCACAGAGTATTCTTGCTCTTTATACAGATAATATACAGTCAAACTATAATAGTTTTGTAGACTCACTAGAATGACATTGTCATCATCTCTGATTTCTTTACCTTCACAACTACTGCCAGGTAGTGTCCAGGTAATCAGTCCTTTATGACATAGGATTAGTTTATGCTGCACATTTCACTTCAATTTATAAAATGGGCAGACAGAGCTTATGGTGGGCATCTACCAAGGTTTCATAACTAAAATTAATATTTGCTAGGGTGCATCCTTACATCACTGTATGCACAATGCTGACATACAGATGGTGTATGAACTTATTTCTGCAGGATCTTAAAATGCATTATGCCCCAAACAGGTTTAGTTGTTTACTTTTCACTTAATTACACACTTGATCCAAAGCTTCCCCAAACAAAAGGAAAGATGCTAGTGGACTTCCATGGGCTTTAGACCAAGCCCTTACACTGTACACAACTCTGTAAACATGAAAGTTTTACTGCAGAGTTGTACCAGGGGCAAATTCTAGACACCTACTTTATAGCAGAAGAATACAACTGTTTTAAGTCCATTTGATCCCCCATTAGTCACATAGCAGAGAAGCTGAATATGTTGTAAATGTAAACAAAGTACCTACAAAATTCAATCTAAATTCTGCTCTCACTTTTCCTTATGCAAAAATCAAGCAGATAAAGCTGAAGTATTTCTCATGCGGTTTTCTAAGCAACTGCCTGCAAACCTAAGAAACTGACTTTCCTTCAGTGAAATATTGCACAGGAAATATAAACATTATTTCCTCTATACAAGGGAATCTGTTTGTTTCGATCAGAATAAGCCTTTCTCTTTAATTAAACCTGGACCTTAAGATTTGATGTTGTCTTATTTTGTGAGACAGAAAATTTCCCACACTCTAAGGCAGGAAAAGAAAGACAATCTACCACGCAGCTGCTCCTTGACTTGCTACTGCTCCTGCCTGGTCAGGTTATAAGGTACTTAAACAATAAAGCTCAAAATCAACTCTACCTTTAGATGGGTGAGAAGCACTTACTCAGCTAACTTGAGTCACGTTAGTCGCATTTAGGGCCACTTATGTGCTGTTTAGGGACTACTTCCTCTTCAGCCCCCCTCATGTAAGTCACAAAAAAAATCAAGGAAGTGGAGCCCAGTTAGCTCACTGCTCAATGGTAGGGCACTAGCCCAGGCTCTTGCTACCCCTCACCCAATACTCTAAGTACCAGGCCCCAAAAGCACCCTTCATCCTTCTGTTGAAGTCAGGCAGCCAAAGAGGAAGATACAAGGGGCCAAAAAGAAAGCAAGCCAGGGTGGGGGTTGCAATTCAGTGAGCTGGCCACTGCCTTGGAAGCAGGGGAGGAGGGGGCACATGAGGCTGGGGTCTAACTCCTGCCCCCCCACATTTTTCTGCATTTTGCATCTAATAATCAATTAATACAATGTATAAACAAAGGTGGGATTGCTTCTGCCCATCTGACACACTCTCCAGCTTGCTATTTTGGCCCCACAATCTTCTTACCTGAGCTGCCTGGGATATCTGGTGTTTTGGAAGCCCTTTTGTGTTTTATGTGGTCACAGGAAAATCATATGTTTTGTTTGCAAGCAGTTTAGGCTTAGTTTGGTAGTCTGTATCACCTGCTTCCAAGCACAGTGCTCTATTTACCAGACCACAACTCAGGTATTACCCAGACCCTTTTTCAGGCCCCCTCTTGAAGCTGGCCTACTATGCCTTACACCAAATATTAATTGAATAAGATGGGTAAATAGCATTGGAGAAGTTTTTTCCCCCTTCCATCCAGGACAACACTCACTTCACTGAGCCATCCCCCCTCCGCCTTGCTCTCGTCTTCCCGATATTACAGATCTTCCTTTCTTGGCTGGACAGAAAGCCAACTTCAAAAGAAAAGCTGAAGAAGGGTCTGTGTCTGCCACTTCCTGGGCCAGTGCCCCAATCAATTAGCTAAAACCTGGAAGGTGTAGTGACTATAGTAGTAAGGGCTAACTCCCTAGCTAAAGAGTGAAGTCATCCGCAGGAAGGCATCAGTCAACCATTTTGAGTCAGGGGTTAGTTGTTACAATAAAGGTTTAATGAGGACAAAGAGTCTTCCTGCTTCTTCTCAAGATCCAGAATAACACATTGATCACCAGATTCAGTAAATACAGACATACCTGAATGAGAAGACTAACCAAAATCTTGAATTGTGGAGTGGCAGGCAGCCCTTTGTCTATCTGTCTCACTAGGTACCTGCTCTCTAACTGACCATCTCCAATTTCCCAACTCCCTTAGTCTCCTGTTACAGAGCATCTCTAAACTATAACTCCTGTAACGACCACTAACCATGGTTTTTTGCTTGGATGCAATTTTGGGACTTACCTGGGCAGTCCTATTTTGCTATCCTGCTTCCTGGCCAAAGCATGGCCCTACTGAGCATGCTCAATGGGCTCGTGCACATTATGCACCCAGGGCTCCATCATGAGCTGCATGTAAATACTGAAGACCTACAGTATGTGGCTATGCACCAGCCATTTAGGTACATAAGCAAAAAGAATTTAACCCTGTGTTTCTAGCCCTCAAGGCTGCAGAGAAGAGCTTTTATATGTGAACCCTAAAGACTCAAACACCTGAATCTGAATATATTACTCTTTACATCTTTTCAGGCCAATATGTTGATTTCTGTGGGCCTGACACATAGTTTTTAACCCCTAGGATTGGTAATCCTGCAACCGCGTATAGACTAGGTTGGGTTCTATAGAGCCAGTGGTGACTAATGAGCATACGGAAGATTTTCAAATTGGGAGATGCAATTCTTTGACCATCACTACTTATTCAGTAAAAGTCTCATCCCAAACCACCTTGGAGCTCTGTTTCAGAATACTTCATTTCAGTTTCCCCATTTTTGAAATGGGTACAAGTGCTAGAGAAGAAGGTTGAACTAAGGGTCTGGATGCTAGTCCATGATTCAAAAGACATAGATTCAGTTCTCTCTTCCCTAGACTTCCTCTTTGACCTTGGACAAGTTATTTATGTTTTCAGAACATCATTCTATTCAAGGATGATGTTCAAGTCCCTGAAAAACCATTAATCTATCTGCTTTAGTTACATTAACTCAGTCAGGAAAAGTAACCAAGAGAAAAGGCTGCCTTCTACATCAGTGTTTCTTCAACTGCATGAGTCAGGCGTGTGAAAGGTTCCTAAATGCAAATAGAGGCACCAATGCAACCCCACTGCTACCTCTAGTTGTGGGCAGCATTCTGTACTTCAGAGGAGGGTGGGAAGAAGGTAGGGAGTGGAATATTTTCCCTCAATCCCTATAGAAGACCATCAGCAACCCTGAAGCATAGGATTTCAAGACACACTCAAACTGGGATCAAGATTCCTTTCAGCCTCTTCATGGAGATACCAAATGTAAATCTATGCATGACATAAACACTTTGCCAAATAGCAAAGTGTCTGGCAAGTAGGTCTTCCAGATTTTACTGAGCTCCAGCTTGAAGAAAGTCAGGTTCCTTGCCCCTACTACTTTTTTTGGAAGAACATTCCAAAGCTTCACTTCTTTGATCATGAGAAACCTCCTTCTAATTTCCAGCCTAAATTTGTTCACTATCACTTTGTACCCATTTGATCCTGTGCCAATATTGTTCTTTAACTTAAATTGCTCTTCTCACTCCCTGAATGCATTTCTAAAGAGTAGACAAGGTTCTTTGGGTGAATCTGATATCTTTTATTAGACCAACACTAGATAGCTGGAAAACAATTATTAAGCAAGCTTTCAGGTTCAAAACCCCTTCATCAGGCTGTGGAAGTTTCTGCAGTTGGTGCATGCTCTTCCTGGATGGAATGAAAAGTGAAGAAGCCAGAGGCTGGGCTGGTATGCATACAAGACAGGTAGTCAGTGAAAATGTAGACTGAGGAGTCAATGGGTGAGAGATAGGCTAGCAGGGGAGAAAGGGGATGAATAGTGGAGAGATACCTGGGGAGTCAGATTACTTTCTGAAGAGTAATCACATCTCTGCTCAGCTTTTGTTTTGCTAACAAAGCTTCCTCACTACACACCCCTCTTGTAAAGATGGACTCAAATGCAAGGGTTATCAGAATCAGATGGTAGGATAAAGAAGGCCAGATGAGATAGTTAGACACTTAAGTCACAGGTGGTTTATGGGCTGAGGTCAACACATCAGTAACACTTAGCACTCCAAAACTAGTTTTCAACTATAGAGCTAACTCATCTTTGTAAAGTGCTCTGAGAATCCTGGAAGAAAGGCCCAATAGACATGTAAAGAGTTCTAATTTGTTACTGGCTAGAAAATGCTCCCTATATAAAGCCCAGGAAAAAGGGCCAGGTGCAATCACTACCACACAGAGTCTGAAGATAAATGTTGTCCTTGGAAAACTCCTTTGTATTCAGGAACAGCACAGCAACATTCAAGAAGCCTGAGCCTGAATTGATTCAGTCTTTGCAGGTTAGTCTAATCTGGCTAGGCTAAATCAGTTTTGTAACCAGCCAGATGTCCCAGAAATGCAGGCACATGCCTGCAGTGGCTCAGGCTAGAAGCCGGGGGGCACTAGAGCAGCCCTTTCTCCCCTCCTATAGGGGCATGGCCAGGCAAGGCCCAGGAGATGCTGTGATTAGGGATTGGTTTCCCTCCTTTCCTGAGTAGCCCATCAGGGAATGTTTATCACCCCTAACTCAGTGTTTATCAGCCCATTCAGAAAACAGAGGGACATTACCAGCTTTCTGTTGATTCTGCCTTTGTCACATGTGCCACAGCTTGGAGGTGGCCAGCATGTGGTCTGCTAGCTAATGCTGAGAGGTGTCTCTGAAGGATGGGGGAATGTCTGCTTAGCAGAGAGTGGGGAGGGGAGGGGGTGCGGAAGCCAGGCAGGTGCCTGCAGAGACTGCCAGAGCTTCAGCCAGGGAGCAGAGGGGAGGGCCAGCCTTGCTGTGGATCAAAGAGCCCCACCCAGCCCAGAGAGCATGCTGGGATGCTGGGGGAGTCTGATTTAATTTAAACTAGCAAGGGGTCTGAGATAGATATTACATAAACTGGTCTGAGCCAAATCAGTTAAATCTGAATTTTATTAGTAGATGTTTAGGATTGTGAATCCAAAAAGATGACAAAGCCAGTAGGGAAATACAAATCACCCAAGCGAGGGACTAACAATAGAAGGATGAGGGTGAGGAGGGGAAGACAACTAGGTTACAGAAAATACAATGTTAGCCAACTAAGCCCGTGGGTAGGGGAGTTGGAAGGGGGGAAGGAGAGGGAGGGGGTTCGCGATGCTGAGAGAGAAAGAAGATAGATGCACAAAAACCCATACAATGGTCCACAATGGTGGAGGAAGTAGGTCAAAGAAAGTATCTCAGGCTATATAGAGTCTTATTGTGGAGGTCCTCTTTGGGTGGAGTGGGGTCTTCCATTGCTGAAGAATCCTCTCAAAGTGAAGTCCATTTGATGTAGAGCGGGGTTCAGGCGACCCCCTCTGGGTCCAGTCTGGCAGCGGTTCGTCTGGTGGAGTTGGAGTACTGGTGCTGGCCTGGGATATGTTCCACGTAGATGTCATGGGACCAATGGATGGTGTTGGACACCAGGAGGCAGTGCATCGGCTTGGCATAGCAGCGGGAGACACAGCAGTCAAGCAGGATGCTCTCATTGCTGGGGTCCCAGGCTCCAAGTGTTCCCACAATGAGTGTGTCAACTGTCATGTCGAAGCCATGACCCCTCAGGATGTTGGCCAATGGGGCGTATTTCTCCTGCTTGGATCCTGGGCATCAGTGAAGGCTTGGTGCTAGTTCTTGAAGGGGATGGTTACATGCATGATCACGACCTTCTTGGCCTCTTCATTTGTGATTATGATGTTGGGTTGCATCTGGCTCTTGCAGCCTGGGATGGTGCAGTTCATGGAGATCTCCCCTGTTGCGGCTGGGATGGCCCTCACCAGGCAGCCCTGGGCAGTGTTGTGGTGGAGCTGCCAGGCTCTAGTGTGTGGTCTGCAACTGCACAACACATAGGGGACGATCTCTACCGCATAGCCACACCGTCGGCACCTCTTGTCCTGGTGGCCAAAATGGACAGCCCCATTCAGAGGCAGGCAATTGAGGTGGGCACGATGGAGGAAGCACCAGTCCATGAAGCGCGTGAAGCTCCTGCTGGGCATGAAGTGGTTGCTGGAGTCCCACTTTGAGGTGACGTTGAAGACCTTGCCCTGGTTGGGTTTGGCCCTCAGATCGCTGGTGTACTTGTTTTGGACGGTGTCCTTCAGGAACTGCTCCAGGAAGGTCCTTGTGTTGGGCATCACAGTGACATGGTCGGTATGCGGGGCTGGTTGCAGAGAGACTCCCAGCTCCCAGCTTTCCTTAATCCAGGTTCAGGCACAGTCGATGCACTTTCTGAGGCAGCGCGTGGCATTGTGGGCTTGCCTCCACAGCAACGCAAAGTACCCACTGTCTCTGCTGAACTTGCCCTCCAGAGAACTGCTGAGGAAGGTGGCCAAGTCACATCTGTTTGGTTGTCTCACGATCCTCTTGTGGGTGGTCTCCTTGAGGGTGCTGGCAGCGATAATACTTACTGTGGGGTCTGGGCAGGTCAGGAAGTGGAAGGGATGGATGTCCACCACGATGTTGCAGAGGTGTCCCATGCAGAGGATGTTGGCACTTTCCTGCTTGTAGGGGGTGTGGAAGATCTCATTGCTGGCCCTTAGCAGCAGGTGCAGTTACTTCTTCAGCAGCTGCCAGATCACAGTGTCCGCCTTCTTGAGGGGGGGTCTTGTGGACCGCTGAGCCTCTCAGGATGAACACGATGCAGGGGATGAGAAAGGTGTTCACCATGTCTGTCTTCTGCCAGGGGGCCAGCAGGGATGAGTCCAGTTTGTGGCATCCTGCATGATCCCACTGATGGTCTCTTCTGGCATCTGCTTGCCCCGGTGACCAGTGGGCATCCCCAGGTGGCAGTAGGCCTTGCTGTTGTGCAGGTGCTTCATTGCCTGGCCCTGGATTGTGAGGGTGGAGTCCAGGATGCAGCTTTTCTGCCTGTCATCAATGTGCAGGGAGGTGCTCTTGGTGATGTTGAAGAGCAGGCCACTTGGCCACCTCAGATGTCATGTCCAGCATCTGCTGCATCTGGGTGGCATCAGGGGGCAAGGAGAACGAGGTCATCAGTGTAGGCCAGGATGCTCAACTTCTGGCCATACAAGTTAAGCCCGCTGTGGCCGCTTGCCATGCCTCGAAGGAACAATTCCATGGCTAGGTTGAAGATGATGGGTGGTCCTGGTGGGACCTGACCCATGACTGGGCCGTAGGCATTGATGGATATGCCCTTTTCAGGAAGGACAGGGTGGGGAAAAGAGGCAGAGGGGTTGCG
The DNA here is from genome assembly GCA_030014935.1 of Caiman crocodilus. NCBI lineage: Eukaryota > Metazoa > Chordata > Crocodylia > Alligatoridae > Caiman > Caiman crocodilus. The sequence goes on from JAGPOW010000304.1 coordinate 45,700,666, forward strand.
CTCTATGTCAAAGAGCATTTCTCTGCATCGAGCGTCAACTTGGAGGCGACTGAGGACCAGGCGGAAGCAATTCGGGTCAGGCTGCAAGGAGGACGAGGGGAAAGGGACTTAGTGGTGGGTGTCTCCTATAGACCACCCAACTAGAGGGAGGAGGTGGAGCTCCAAATTGCTGGCCAGCTCAAGGAGGCGGCTAGGATGAGGGATGTCGTTGTCATGGGTGATTTCAATTACCCGGACATCTGCTGGGAGGAGCAGTCAGCCAAGTCTGAGAGGTCCTGGAGGTTCCTGGCGGAACTGCAGGACCTCCACTTGGTCCAGGAGGTGCATGGCCCCACCAGGGGGGATGTGCTGCTGAATCTGGTCCTGGCCTCGGGGGACGATCTGGTTGGAGGTCTCCAGGTACGGGACTCCCTGGGAGATAGCGATCATCACCTGATAGAATTTGCTGTCCGGCGCAGTGTAGATAGGGCCCACACTAGGACTAGGGTCCCAGATTTCAAAAGGGCCAATTTCA
>JAGPOW010000304.1:45718575-45732356 GCA_030014935.1 Caiman crocodilus
CATCCAGTACTGGGTGCTGCACTTCAAAAGGGATGTAGCCAGCCTGGCAAGGGTTCAGAGAAGGACCACCCACTTGGTGAGAGGGCAGCAGGACAGGCCCTATGAGGAGAGACTGAGGGACCTGAACCTGTTTAGCCTCAGCAAGAGAAGGTTGAGGGGGGACCTGGTGGCTGCCTACAAGCTCATCAGAGGAGATCAACAGCAAATAGGTAGAGCCCTTTTCTCCCCAACACCACCTGGGGTGACAAGGATCAATGGTAATAAACTGAGGGAGAATAGGTTTTGGTTAGAAATCAGAAGGCAATATTTTACAGTTAGGGTGGCCAAAATCTGGAACCAGCTTCCCAGGGAGGTGGTTCTTGTCCCTACCTTGGGCAAATTCAAGAGGAGGTTGGATGATCACCTGCCTGGGGTCTTGTAAACCCAGCATTCATTCCTGCCTGTGGCAGGGGGTCAGACTAGATGATCTGTTCAGGTCCCTCCTGACCCTAGCTACTATGAAACTACTATGTTCTATTTCCCCTTAAGCTTAGCTGTTTTTTGAGAGGTAGTGGTATTGCCACACACAAGATTTGTATCACACTGTAGTCTAATTATAGATTGGATTAGACTGCTTTCAAAGAAAGGAGTTTTATAACTGTACTGATGACTATTCCAGAAATTTTTTTAGTTCTCAACATGTGGGTGTAATTCCCTGCTCCCACCTCATAGAGTGCTTACTAGTTCATAATGTGTGCTTCTTTGTTTATTTGTGTTAGAAGAATCTTCATTGTTGAAGCATATGTTTTCTTTAAAAAGTGTTAGTGCTTTTAATACAAAGTGCCTCAAGTAAAACTTTTTTCATATAGGCATGAATTGTAATATCCCACTATTAATGGGAATTAAACAGAAAACACATCATTTGTGAGCTAAAGAAGAAAGTTTAATGCATGTATTTCATGACTGGAGAGTCTGCTATGAACAACCTGTAAAATAAACACAAAAGGAAATGGAGAAGCATGGACCTCACTTTCACATTTTCCAAAGTAGGCATAGTCAGCAGTTACCAGTATATAGACCAAATCCCATTGTTCCCATTTAACACAATATCTTTGATTAGGGTGAAGAAGAGTTGCATAATGTGAAATTGTACTTCTCAGAGCACAGACTTGCATGTAGTTATTGTGGAGAAAAGAATAAATGGTATGCTTTACCCATTTTTAGAGCATTTTCTTTCCTAATTTAGGATTAAACTCAATCAGTAAAGGAAAATGCACAAATAGATTTGCTAAGAGTATTTGAGATCACTCACTAGGAATGAGAATATTATTTCTACCTCTTAATCCTGAAATAATCATAGTCAACCTCGTCAATCATGTAGTAGTACTTGAAAGAGATGAATATTGCAAATACTCTATGACATGCATCTGAGATAGAATAGTTAAATATGTGATGACCATTTTGTTGCTTTTATACATAGTTCACCAGAAACATCATTCACAGCTGACACTGGTGTGACACTGATGTCTGTCTTCTCTCTGCCAAAAAACCCCAAAAAACATGGTTTTCCTTTCTATGGTGAACAACAATTTCTCTCAATCTATTTCTTAGTGTTCACTTTAATGTCATCTTTTAAAATTACTCTTCCTGATATTAGAGGTGGATGCTGGGAAGAAAAGTGCATAAATGACATGAATTGTGGTGCTTGGATATCTTTTGACATAAAAGTCAGGTATACTTATTTAATGGTTACGCTCTTTTCCCTTTTCTTTCCCTCATAGATATGTAAGTTTCTAATCTTCTCTCTTCCTTTACTGCCTTCTTTTGTCCCCAATCCCTAATCCCCTTTGGACCTACTTTCACCTGCTCCCTTACTCTAACCACATCCTGTCTCTTCTTTTTTAGAATATAAGCATGCTTTAGTGAGTCTCTCCCATTTTAATAAGTACATTCTTGACTGCCAGGGCATGGGGAAGGAAAGGGTGTTAAGGGGGTGGGCAAATCAAGGCCCCATGGTGAGGGAGGGAGTAGGACAAGAGTAGGAGCAGGGGCAGTTGCTGCCCAGCTAGGGTGGGGCATGGGATACAGCTTCAGGCAGCTCATTTGTGGGGCACATGGGGGGTAGCTCCTGCCCCAGGAGAGGCATGGGGGGCACATGTTCCCCAGATTTGTTCATGGGGCAAGGGCAGGCTGCCTGCTACAAGCTCAGGGCCAAGGGCTACACTGGCCTTTTCTCATTGGGGGCTGGGCCAGGGCTGTGTTCAGAGTAGATGGGGATAGGGCACAGGGGGTAGTAGTGCTGGGAGGGGGAGGTATGGTGTGGGCTACAGCCTGTCTCAAATTCACCATAGCCCCATCTTGTTCCCTCCTCTCTGTGCTGCTGCTGTCCACCCTGAGCACAACGTTGTCCCAGCCCCTCCTACTAGGAGGATGCTGGTGAAGCCCCTGGCCCTGAGCCCTCAGCAGCAGCCCACCTTCACCCTGCACACAAATGGGGGCACATGCCCCCCATGACTCTCTTGGGGGTGCGTGCAGTGGTAGGGAGCTGGCCCCCACCCCCCCTGCGTGACCTGGACAAGCTGCCCACAGCTCCGTCTTGCGTCCTGCCCTGGCTGGGCAGTGCCTGCCCCAGCTCCAGCCCCACTCCTTCCCTCACTGTGGGGGGCTTGATCTGCTCCCCACCATGCTCCTTTCCTACCCCACACCCCTTTCCCCCCACAGACTTACTGGCTAGATGCTGTTCTCCAAGCTGCTGGGCTGCATATCAGCTATTGGATTGGTATCAGCCGATATGGCTGGTTAATAATCGGTAATTGGTATCGGCTAAAAAAGTATTTATCAGTGCACCTCTACTTGTGAGTGTGCATAAACTGATCCATTGCAACAGTTTTGTGCATCTGTTTTATCTTACAAGTAAAAAGCTAAATCACAGTAATTTGCACAATTTCATTCAGGAGTAAATTATCACAGGTTAGCTCAATGATTGTCAACTTGGACTTGAGACATCTCTCTATAACTTTTATGAATTAAGCGATGTCCAGTTTCAAAAGCTAATTTATATAGTAGCAAGGGTAGATGATCGGCCAGGCAGGAACAGGCCTGAGCCTGTGCTTGCCTGCTTATCTCCTCACACTGCATGGCACCCTTCAAAGGACCTGGCAGCACCCCAAGTGCTGTTGCACTCTGGTTGAGAATCACTGATTTAGCTTCTATGTATTGCTGCAGAGAAGCAGACATATGAAACAGTTTCCATGGATTAATTTAATATGTGATAGTTGCCCCTTTACCTTTTAAATTGATATAACTGGTTTATCTAAGCATACCCTAAGATAAAACTTTCCACCCATACTACTTGCAGTTAGCCATCTGGGACAGTTTTTGTAAAAGTGGAGCTGTTCAGCCTCAGTTTCTTAGTCTAGTTGGATAAATCCTTTTCTCCCTAAATTGTCTTTGTGTTGTCAAATGGAAATAATTAATTTCTTGTCTAGAACCTGTTTGGTAGTACTGTGCACTGCAACACAGACTTTATTTGATTTCTTTGTGCATTTCAGTGATGGATGATGGCACTCCTGTGTATAATTTATACGTCAGCTTGTGAAAATGTCCTTACTTTAGAGACGAAAATATTTTTTGTCACCTTTTGCTGCATTTAACACTGAAGAAATGATTCATCTGTAGAGAAGTGAACCAAATTCAATACCTGCTTGCATGTCATCTGCAGAGACAAAGTGTTGCAGATGTGGAACTAAAGGAGGAATTTATTCTACTGAGAGCATGTCTACACATGCTACAATTGCATGACGATATGTCACCATAGCAATGCACTATAGTGAGGAAGTGTCAGTGGGCAAAAACTGATGTCACAGCTATGGCACTGTAGTGCCTAAAAGTAACTGCAGGCGCACATGGTGCAGCATAGGTTGTTACTGCTCCATCTTTTAGTACTTCTAAAAGGAAGTACTAAATGATGGCACAGTAACAACGGCACCAGAGGGGGCATGTGTAGATGCACTCTGAATTTCAGTTGTTGGTGATGTTGTATGAGACTAATAAAATATTGTTTCAACTCAAGATCTGGGTTGGGTTTGCATTGCAAACAGGCAATCCCTTGCCTGTCTCCAACTCCCCATTGCTCTGTCAATGTCTTTCTGTCTGGGCCTTGGTAACCATCCCCCACTGAAAGCCACAATGTGAAATTTACTAGATTCCTGAGATTCTGAAATGCTGACTCTGAGCATTTCAGAGACTGGGCATCTTGCCATGCCATTGTGTGCTTATGGGTGTAGGCAGGCATGCTCCATGTAGAGCATGATATATATTTTTTTGAATATTCAGAGATTAATGTTTCTTATGAGGACAAGCAGGTTTGTTTTTGCATTGGTCATTAAACCTTTTGATGATGCACACTTGTTTTGCTATCTTAATCAGCTTTGCTATTCTTATAGGGCAGGGGCGGGCAATTATTTCAGGCGGAGGGCCACTTACTGAGTTTTGACAAGCCATCAAGGGCAACATGACAGGTAGCCAGGGGCAGATAAATATTAATTTTCTAAATTTTTTAGGGGCTGTGCTGGCCAGATACAGTGGCCTGGTGGGCTGCATCTGGCCTGCGGGCCACGTTTTGCCCACCCCTGTTATAGGGCCAACTTTAGTTGAACAGGTTTGAATAGTGGAATAAGTTTATACATTTACCATAACATAGTAAGAAAACAAGAGTAATGGTCAAAGCATTGTATCTCATATGTATTTAGCATCCAGTTAATGAGCAAAACTTGGGTAAAATGCATATTGACCTGTAATTCTATAAGGGCCATTTCAAGCTTAGCATATGCAAATGCAGCTCCCATTGAAATCAGAGGAGATTATGCCTGTTTCTTGGATAACTGAATTTGCTGGGAATGCTAGGAATGGCATAGTGCAAGTTAAGGGGAAAAAGGAGAACAAAGTACAAGTATACTTTTGATTAACACAATTACAATAATATAGCTATGTTTAACACAAAATGCCAATGATACCATTGTGTACTTCATTGCATGTTAAAAATTGATTTCCATTTTATTTAGAATATGTATTCCAGGCCAGAATTCAACATGCATGGTCTCTATCTAGGAGCAAGTCTTCTGTTACCAATTTTTTCTTATTAAAAGTAAGCTATCTATGGTACAATAGGCAGAAGGTAGGGTATGATGGCACTTTAGAGAGTAACTGGTTCAGAGAGGCATGAGCTTTGCCAGCAAATTACCTTCGGCAATCGAGTTTTACTTCTGTGCATGTGCAGAAGTGACACCATCTTGGCAGGGTTAAGTGGTTCAGTGACTATCTTACACTTAGGCATAGGATCTAGGCATTCTTCCAACTAAACCCATGAGGGGCGCAGTCTAGTAGATGTGCTCTGCACATGCCTAACATACCAGCAGCATTGATTACAGCATAAAACAGTAGCTATAGGCATTTTCATCCAGAAATGACAGAGACAATGAGAAGTGTCTCCTCAGTGAACTGCAATGTATAAAAGGCTTTTGTCTGAAACTGGGTAAGACATCAGGAGAGCTGAATGAACCCCAGTGAGGCCCTGCAACATGGTGGCCTGTCCTTTTAGGGGGGAAAACTAGCTCTGTTAAATACCTGCAGCTGTAGGAAGGCTGATGATAGGGGAATGTTACACGGGAGGTTACAAACTACAGAGAGAAGAGCAGCAGGGCATCAAACTGCTGCTGTTAACATATGCAATGTGTGCCTCCTGAGGCTGAGGGGGCATGGCGACTGCCCACAGGCAATGGCAGCAGGGGCATGGTGGCGGCAAGCGGGGACTGCCCATAGTCAGCTATGTTGACATTGGTGGTAAGGGCAGGCTGAGCAGGGCCCATCTACAGTAGGCCAATCACCAACTAGGGGAGAAGGAGTCCCCCGGCAGCCAGGCGCTGATACCAGGGCACCACAGTGCTCTGCCTCCCCGCCCCTACCCTGCCCGTCACCTAAGCTGAGAGCACTCTCTTTTACGGGGAGGCACCAGTGCTCTCAGGGGGTGCACACATACCCCCATGCACCCCCTACACATTGCTTATGGCTGATAGGGAACAGTTGTGAGCCAGAGACAAGTGGTGGGCTGAATTGCTTGCTGTATGGAAGGCCAGACTGCCAGACTGTGTGACAGCTGTGTTGTTTTCAATAGACCAAAGAGTTAAACTTATAGAATGATAAAACAGCAGTACCTTGCCTACAGTTCTCCTGCAATTCCCCCCACAAGCATAACAAACTTATACATAACACTCTTAAAGGTATCCATATATCTTTTCCCTTTACGTGTAACATACCCCATGTACTATACTAAGATTAACAGTTTAATTCAACCCAGGTGCAAGTGCATGCCCTGAAAGCGCCAGTGCACCCCCTGTCAGGCTGTGCTTCCTGTTTAGCCAGCAGGCAGTGGGGCAGGCAGGAGCACCAGTTCCCCCTGTGAGCACCAGCCAGGAAGTGGGGCTACCAGCAAAAGTGACCGTGCTGCTTCTGGAAGTGACCGCGGGAGTTCCAGAAGCAGTGCAGCCACTTTTACAGTGAGTGAGATTGGTTATGAACTCCTCCCCCCCGGACAGTGGGATTGGCTGCTGAAGGCTCCCCCAGCTGCTGGGGGCCCCCCTCCTCCAGTTGCTGACTGGTATTGGGGGGGGAACATACCCCCCCGACTCGAGGCACCAGACACCCATGATTCAACCCATAGTTAAAGCACATTTTAATAAGTCTCTATTAGTCTTTGTGTTGGTTTTTTAGCTCTAAACAGTGATCTTCCCCAGTTTCCCTGCATTCTTAATCCTTATTTGTTCAGTTCTTGCTTGGTTTCCTTGTTCAGATGTCTCTATTTCTGTGTCATTTTCAGTCTCTGTTGTTCCTTGTTGCTTTGATGTTAGCTCTGTTTCCTTTGGTGAATCTCATGATGCTGCTTCTTTTCTCCCATTTATGAGCTGCAAGTGTTGTTTGTTCCTTCTTAATACCAGTCCTTCTGGTGTGACTATTTTATAGGACCTGGGAGCTACTTGATGGGAAAGTAGTGCTTTTTGCTTCCATGTTCATCCATCTGAAATAAGCACCATATCTTTGTTTCACAGTTGTGGTAAGTCCCTGGAACCTCTGTCATAGTACCATTTTTGTTTGAATTTGTGGAATGTTTTAAATGTTTTCACTTTTCATTCTGATGAGCATCGTCCACAAGATTTGGCAGCTTGGTTTTGAGTTTCCTGTTAAACAGCATTTCTGCTGGGGACAATCCATGTTACATGGATGTTGCCCTGTAATTTAAGAGTGACAAGAAAACATCGGTGTGTGAATCTGTAGCTTTTTTCAACAATTTCTTTGCTATTTGTACTCCATTTTCCATCAGATTATTGGATTGTGAATATTTAGGACTTGAAGTGTTGAGACAGAATCCATATTTGTTTGTAAATTTTTAAAACTCAAGACAGTTGAATTGAGGTCCATTATCTGTTCCCACAATTTGGGGAATCCCATGTGTACATGGTGCTCAATCAGCACATGTAATTAGGTGTGCTGAAATGTAGCTTTCACTCTCTGAGGACTAGTTTGACAGCCAATGCTTATTTTAATCTCTGTGCCTGTATGTTGCACTTCTGTTCTCACCCTCCATGACTTGAATTTAATTTATTTTGATCAGAAAGCTCCTCACTGGTTAAGATCTTTAGGCAAGATTGATGGCTGTTTCCTTGGGGCTCCTACCTCCCCTTTTACCCCAATATTTCACCAACCAGATGTTACTCTAGAATAGACTCAAAGTCCCTTTATACAAGTTCAATGTCAATCACTATAATAGAATAGTTAATTCAGTAAGGTATTATCTCAATTTAGGAAGAAAACCGTACTGTTGATGGACTCATGATTAGATGTTTCCACATCCAGGTTCTCCACTTCTTGTTGTGGACCGCTTCCTGGGAAATCTCCAGTCTGGTTCTTGCTCCAGTGCCCCTCTCACTGGTCACTTCTCCAAATGACAGGACTTAAAATGCTCTCTGTCTATCCCCTCTTTGGGGTGGACTGTCTGTGTCTGACCAATCACGCCCACTCTGCCAGCCACTTCCCTCATGTTGGCACATGGGCTGTTGTTGATCTTCCCTGGTGTGCAGGCAGGACTGTCAGTGCTGGTTTCCCTGGCTTGCCTTCCACCAGCTGACTGCTGGCTCTCTTTGGAAACCAGCTCTGTGCTTCCGTCCAAACCAGAAGCAGCTGGATGCCCCCCAACATGCATTCAGCACACACTTTTAAAGTGTGCCGGAGGCTTTCCAGGGTCCCTTCACTGCTCCTGTGTTCCTGCCGATTTGTTCACTGGCTAGTAAGCAGCTTCTGTGACCCTTCCTGGGCCCAACACTTTTATCTCAGGGTCCAGCAGTTCCATTTTGAAGGTAGGGGCTAGGTATATGGTTTCTAGGCCAACCAGCACAAATATCTTCATATTTTCATAGTTATGGTTGGTAGGGTCAGAAGGGACCTGAGCAGATCATCAAGTCCGACCCCCTGCCATGGCAGGAAAGACTACTGGGGCCAAACGACCCCAGCAAGGTGTTAATCCAGCCTCCTTTTAAAGATCCCCAGGGTAGGACCCAGCACCACTTCTCTTGGAAGTTGGTTCCAGTTCCTAGCTGCCCTGACAGGGAAGTAGCGCCTCCTGATGTCTAGTCTGAATCTACCCTCAGCCAGCTTGTGACTGTTATTTCTAGTCACTCCTGCCTGGTAGTGCTCAAGGGAACAGGGACTCCCCCAATGCCTGCTGGTCCCCTCTGACTAGTTTGTAGATGGCCACTAGATCCCACCTCAGCCTTCTCTTGTAGAGGCTGAACAGGTTCAGGTCTCGTAGTCCCTCCTCGTAGGGCCTGCCCTGCTGCCCCCGATCATGCAAATGGCCCTCCTCTGGACCCTCTTCATGTTGTTTATATCCCTCCTGAAGTGCAGCGCCCAGAACTGGATGCAATACCGCAACTGCAGCCAGACCAGTGTTGCACAGAGGTGGAGGATCACTTCCTTGGGCCTGCTTGAGATGCATCTGTGGATGCATGACAAGGTATGGATGGCCTTCCTGACCACGTCCTCACACTGTCAGCCCATGTTCATTTTGGCATCAATAATGACTCCAAGATCCTTTTCTGCCTCTGCACTGACGAGAAGATTGTTCCTCAGCCCATAAGTATACTGCTGGTTTTTCCTCCCCAGGTGCAGCACCTTGCACTTCTCAGTGTTGAAACCCATCCTGTTCTCATCCGCCCACCCCTGTAACCTGTCCAGGTCCGATTGCCTATAGTTTCCTGGGTTCTCCTTCCTCCCTTTTTTGAAAATGGGAACCACATTGGCCCTTTTCCAGTCCTCTGGCACTACACCAGAGCACCATGAGCGCTCAGAAAGCCATGCCAGGTGTCCCACAATGACTTCTGTTAATTCTCTCAGCCCTCTGGGGTGGAGATCGTCAGGACCTGCTGATTTAAATACGTCCAGTCCCTCCAGAAGTTCCCTGACTAGGTCCTCACTGACCCTAGGCCTGGGTGCGCCTCCCCTGGGACCTACGGGGGTCCCAGTGTGGGGATCTGTTATCACTTTTTGCAATGTGATGTCCTGAGCAGTAGCTTGTGCAATTAGTGCCCACATCTTACCTGTGTCAGGAATTAATCTTTTAATTAGATTAACATGTACTATTTCTGAGTCTGGAATTCTGTCATTTTCCATTGTGTCATATGCTTTGGACAACGTATCTACAATAAGTAAATGTTTTCCTGGTGTGTAGTGTATGTCTAGATCATAGTTTTTCAACTGAAAGAAAAGTCTCTGTAATCTGGTTGGTGTGTCTGATTGATTAACCTTTTTTTGCTATAGTTACCAAAGGTTTATGATTAGTTTCAGCTGTCACTGGCTTCCCACAGATGAATATATGAAATTTCTTACAGCCATATACCAAAGCTAAACTTGCTTTCTGAATTTGTGCATATAGACACTCTGACTTAGAGAGTACCCTAGATGCATATGCTACTGGTCTCCAGCTATCCCCATGTTTTTGAAGCACAGCTGGCTGCTCCAATGCCTTTTTTAGAAGCATCTGTTGATAATTTAATGGACCTTTTAAGATCATAGTGTTTTACTACCAGAGCTTTCATTATTTCTTACTTCGGCTTCATGTTCATGTTCTCATATCCACTCAGCATTCTTTTGTAGGAAAGATCTAAGGTGTTTGGTCTGGTCTGCTAAGTTAGGTAGATATTTCCCTACAAAATTGATCATTCCCGGTAATCTTTGCACTCCTTCCTTATTGGTAGGGGGTGGCATATTTGTAATGGCTTTAACCTTTTGCAGGATCGATTTGCACCTCTTTCTCAGACACCTTTTCTCCCAAATATGTTTTTTCTTTGACCCTGAATTTGCATTATTGCTTGTTCAGTTTCATACCTGCTTTGCAAACTCTTTCTAGAGCCTTTCTTAGCCTTAAGACATGTTCTTTCACAGTAGTTCCCAAACTAATACATCAATGTAAACCATAGTTCCATCAAGGCCTTCAAAAAATTGTTGCACCTTTCTGTGAAATACTTCAGATGCAGAACACAGTCCAAAAGGAAGCCTACAAAATAAGTATCTTTCAAAAGGCCGATTGAAGGTACGTAATTTAGGGCTATTCTTTTCTAGGGGAACTTTCCAAAATGCAGAAGAGGTATCCGAAGTGGAGAAATGTTTAACTTCTGCTATGTTGCCAAAAACCTTTTCTTTGGTGGGAATGGGAAAATACTCCCTTTTGATGTACCTGTTCATTTGCTTAGGATTCAGATACAAGCTCAAGGATCTATCTTTTTCTATTATTCTTAGTGAATGAAACCAAGCTCTACTTTTTCTATTATGTTCATGGTTTCTATGGTTGCTCTACTTTTTCTATTATGTTCATGTTAATTAATCAGTCTAATTCTCTTTCAGTTTCTTCCTTAGTACAGGGGAACATTTTTTGGAGCATGTATAGTCAAAGTATTTGGTTCTCATGTACTCAGTTGACAGTTTCCTTATGCCTGAAACACATAAAACTCTTCTATGTTTTGGCTCTCTGGTTTCTCAATGGCATGTATTCTCTTAATCAAACCTTGACGTTTACATGTTTGCAACCCAATAATTGGCACTAGCTTTCCTGGGACTGTTGCAAACTGAACTTTTTACAGTATTACCCTTGTGTGTAACATGCAGTGTACAAACACCCTTGGTTTCAGTCATGTTCCTATTATATGCTCTAAGTCTCACTTTCTTATTCTCATAGTACACAGGTTTAGTTTTCATTTTTTGAACAATGTATTTTGGTATTATACTGTATCTAATTTAAAAGTTACAATTAGTCCACTGGTGTCCAGGGTGATTTTCCAGTCTTCAGAAGAATGAACTTTTTGCATTGTGCCAGTGAGGAATTCTTCCTTTTCCTTGTTGCATAGAGCATGCACCTGCTGTTTCTTGTAGGTTGTATCCTGCTCCTTTCTTCAAATTCTTGCAAAGTGATTGAAGCTTTTGCATTTGTTGCAGTGCTTATCAAATGTAGGACATTGTGTGGGTTTGTGGACACTCAGCATCTGCAGCTGTTTCTTCAAGCATTTCTTTTTGGCCTCCACTTGCCTGCTTCATAGTGAGGTCCTCCTTTCTGTATTTTTTGTGTGTTGCCTTAGATTCTGTAGTCTTGTAATCCTGTGTCTAGTTCAGCTTGTTCTACTTTTTCCTCTAGCTTTTGCAGCCTGTCATTTGTTATCTCATCCAAATGGCACATTTTGACTGCCTTTTCCAAATTTAGCTCAGGATTTTTTAGCAGTCTTTTCCTGAGGCTTGTATCCCTTATACCCAATACTATTTGGTCTCTGATCGTGGACTCTTTTAGGTCTCCAAAGTTATATGTCTGGCCAGCAGTCTGAGGTCTTTGACAAACTCCTCTATTGTCTCACATTCTTTCTACTGCCTCATATGGAAATTATATCATTCAAAGGTTTAATTTTGTTTAGGTATACAGTATTCCTCAAACTTTTTTATTACTGTGCCATAACTTTTCTGTTCTGCTTCTGACAGTTATAGGATACTAGATAAATGCCTAGGAAAGATGGATTTCACAGAGTGTTTACATGCTCCCCCTTTGTACCCCGCTCATTCTTCAGGGCCAGCCATGTAAAGACTCTCTCTGATGCTGACACTTCCTCCTTCAGGCTCCATGGAGCATGGGGGCTCCCTCCCCCTGCCTACCTCTGTTTTGCAACAGGGCTTCTCCCTGCCTCCTGTCCCTTCCCTGCTCCCCTCCTTCCCTCTCTCCCTGCCGCCTCCCTCTCCCTGCCAGCTGTTGCTGGGGCTGGGCAGTGGGGGTGCGCTGCCACCATGACCCCCACCCTGTTTCCCTCTCTTTCTTCCCTGCCACCTGGCCCTGACAACAACTGGCCCCAACATCAATCACCACTATGACTCCCTCTTCACCTCCCCTCTCCACATGCCTGTCCAGGCTTGTGCAGCCTCCCTCCCTCCCCCTCCATGCTGGCTGTTGCTCCCCTCCCTTCCCACCACCCAGCCTGACAATAGCCATCACCATGACCCCCCATTTGCTTCCCCCTGCCCCGCTTCCCTCCTGCCCTCTGCCTCCTCCCCTTTTGCTCTTAGGCAGGGAGGCGTGTGGAATCCAGGGCATGTTCACCACCACAAACTTCCACAGGCAGCAGCTCAAACTTGGGACTATGCAGCCAGATCCTGCGTAGTCAATCGCTGCCCGCCCTCTTAGCAACATGTGTGCAATTGGCCAAAAGCATTAAGATAGACAGGTACATGAAGCTCTTTATTATATTAGAATTATAAAGAGACAGAGCTTCTGGGCCTGCTATATTTAAAAAAATAACTACCTTGAGTAAATGTTTCTTCTCTGTAGCTCCACCGTGCATCATATATCTGGTGAAACTCTGCTTACATTTCTCCCAGTTTTCTGCTGCATTGCTAGACAGCTTTAATTCCTCCAGAATTCTGAGATGTTCCATTTTTTTTGTCTTTCTTCATACCCCACTCCTGATATCATGTGTTGTTCTCAAAAGACCAAGGACTCAAGCTTGTAGAACAATAAAGCTTGTTTATTCAAAGAGCTGTAAATTGCCTGAAGTTTTGCTGTTCCTTCCTGCAGTCCCCAGGCAAGTGTAGCAACTTGTACATAACACTCTTAAAGGTATCTACACAACAGCCAGAGCTATAGGAGTCTCTTCCCAGTGTCCAGGAAAGGACAACAAGGTTTACTTGTTGTCTGTTTAAAGACTCTGAATTTTTTCATGGACTGGCTGAGGAGCTCCTCAGGAAGCAAAGCTTACCTGAAAAAGCCCACAGGTGAGGCAACCCACTTACAGAACTGTGGAGAAAACTTACCTGTGGCAGGAGAAAGGCGGCGGGATGCTGTGCTGGCAGCTGGCAATGGCAAAAGTGAAACTGTGGCAGTGGGAGCTGCTGTAGTTCAAGATCAAAGGGAAAACCTGCAGTGGAGCTGGGAGGAGCCAGAAACAGCTCTCACATCTGTTTGGGTGCACTTTGTAAGAGCATGCTGAGGGCAATTGGCCAGGTGGCCACCTAGCGCTGGGATAAAAAGCCCAGCAGGAAGGAAGTTGGGAGGAGAGGAAGTGACATCTCCAACCAGCCCGGAGGGGTTGGGGAGGACCAAAGGTCCTGCAGTGGAGGAGATGTGATGGTACCCTAGAGAGGAGCCAAGGAAGACAAGTCGGGCCAGTGAGGACTCAAGGAGTCATCTATGAGACCGGCATGGATGGAGGCCAGCAGTAGCAGTG
>JAGPOW010000304.1:45735781-45767030 GCA_030014935.1 Caiman crocodilus
GAGTAGCCAATGACAGACCGCCAGGTGGGAATAGGTAATGAGGCGGAACGTACCAAATTTAAAAGTGACTGCAGTTGCTTAGGGCAGTTCTATTGTGACGGGGCACTCAACTGATTTGGTTATGACACAGTCCTCCCCTACACCATGCTCCAAACCTCATGGGTGTTTGTGTACTGTTGTTCTGTTGGCGCTTGGGCCTCCTCAGCTTCTACCCCTTTACTTTAGCTAGGCGTTCTAGCCCGCGTGCACTGTATTGGACTTGGTTTTGAGGCACTGGCACTGGTTTCACCCTCTTGTGTGCTGGGCCCCTGGCCTCTGTGTGGCTGTGCCCCTCTCAGGCACCAGGCCCCTGGTCCCTGTCTGGTTCTGTGACCTCACACTCTGCTGCCTCCAGGCTTAACAGTCACTCAAGCCTTGAGCCTGCCCCTAGCAGGGCTCAAGGTGATTGCATGCCCCTTGGGCACTAATCGGACCTCCATATATTGCCCTTACAGTCCAAACCCAAATTACTAGTATAATTTCAACACAAACACTAAGGGCCCAGGCTATAACATAAACACCAAAAGGGTAAGCAGTCCTCTGCCCCATATAAGAGGGAAAACTTCCCCTCCTCTCACAGCTAGGATAGTCTTCCAGTCCTGGGCTATATCCTAGTGAGCTTCTGAAGCCTACTGGGGATCTGCATGCAGTACCACAGTCCCTGCAATAGCCCTGCTGGCAGGGAGAGGCTGCCTGACCAGCTCAGGCTCTGAACTTATATAGCTCCAGCCTGAACCCTCTTTGGGCCAGTTGAGCCTCTCATTAGTGCCCCACCTGCAAGCAGCCTCGCAGGCTGCTATCTCCCTTCAAGGAGCAGGCACACCCCAGTGCCCTCCTTCAGTATTCTAAAAATTCTGCATATGGGACCATAGACATAATTTCTTGCACATACTTTCTCCTCTGGCAGCTCAGGTTTATAATTTATGTATGAACTTTTTTAGTGTTTACTGCATTAGCACAGAACCAGGCTGGTGGGGATCCTTGGGACAGCCACTCCAGAGCTGACAGAGATACAGGAACTCCAGAAAGATGAACTTGATCTCTGGGAGGTGCAAGAAGCTGAATCTCACCCCACACTTTGTTGCATAGAGGTCAAGTACCACTCCCTGGTGGAAGAATTTATTGTGTTTATGTGAGCCATTCCTATATAGGAATACCATTTGTCCCTCATGCACTACCAGTTGCTGTGATAACAGTGGACACATCTGAACAGAGTAGTTGCCATAACAGAGCTGACCTTTCTAAACCCAAACTAATGCTCTGAATTCTTTTTTTATACCTTGGGAAGTAGAAACCTCTCTTCCCAAGAGAAATAAGAGAGTTTTCTAGCCTGCGTCTTTGATTCAGCATTTGCTGCTGAGCTCCTGCTCTGTATTAGTTACCCATGTGGCCCAGGGTTTAATTTGGCAGCTTTCAAGGTTCTCAGTGAAATTGTTTCAGCTGTTCACCATCAGATCCACCCACTCATTTGCAAAAAATCCTATAGGTCAAAAGTCATGAACATTAAAAGAAAAAAAAAGAAAAGAAAATGGAGGAATCTATGCCTTCCCCCCTCAACAGCTGTACAGCCTTAACTGTGATGAATTCTACCCTAGTGATCTGATTCTGCCTCCATGGATATAAGCAACAAATAGGGCTCCTATTAGCTTAATGGAGTGCAGGTTTGTGCCTGAAATATTGAACACCTTAGTTCTATGCACATTGCAATATGAGGATCACTTTTGCAGGTACTTATTTTTCAGTGTAATACATTTTTTAATGTCTGCCTTTAAAAATCTCATGATATTAGTATATTGGCTTTGCCATGACAGTGGGAATGTTGCAATTAAATAAGGTGTTAATAGACTTCAAGATACATTTTTCATTAGCTTTCATTCCAGACTATATCTTAGGCCACTATGGGCCTCTGCTGACACAACTGTGTTGGCAGAGCCACACTGATAGAGGCTTGTAATGTAGAGGTAGTTTATACACTAGGCCACTGACTATAGAATCTGAGAATTATCTCTGAAGGCTCTTCTTCACTGAAGTGATAGGTTGAGGTACAGTTTGACTACTGGCCCTAATTACTGTTCATGCACAAAGATCTCTAGCACTAGTTAAGTGTTGCTTTAAAATTGCGTGAATAGTCTTGACAAGATGCACATATTGAAGCTCAAGTGAACCAGTAGTATTATAGGGATGCATCCATTCTATGCCGTAAATCTTTTCATTCAGTGCAGCAAAGCTGTTGTTAGGTAGTGTGAGCATTCCCGCTCAAGCAAAGCTAACTGGAATGTAGATAACTTGATTTAGCAGTGAAGACAACAGTGCAGTGAAGACAAGCCACGAGCCATTTACCCTTTCTCAAAAAGCATCTGGAAATATAATGCATCTTAAAATCAGCAAGCAGCTGTATAGTTGTTAGACAACGGGAGTCTAACAGCTGCTATCAAGCATCTGTTTCCCACCATTATTTAGTTAGATTTAACAAATTGACCATGGTACACTGGATTACTTTTTTATTTCAGCCATTTTCTTCCTGAATAGTTCCCATTTCAGTCCTAACTCTCCCAAGGCCTCTCACTGGGAAGAAGACACATTGAAAGGAACAAGTTTGGAACCAGTCCAGGGTCCTTTCTAATTGGACTGCTGGGTAACCAGGTTGGCTATGAGATGACAACTGAAGGTGACCAAGGGCTGGTTCCTCCCATGTGCATGTTCTGTCTGTATCTGCTTGGTCACCATCGATTCATAAAGTTGGAAGCAAGTCTTCTTCCAAGATGTAGTCTATTGTCTTAAGAATACCATCAGCCCATTGAAGAGTCTACTGAACTGCTTGTTTTTTAACTATTGATGAAAGTCCATCAAATCCAGCCATTATGTTTTCCCCATTTGTAAAACATAGATAATAAAAGAGCAATGCAGTCTTTACTAATATGGAGTCTTCTCAGGTGAGATGTGATTGGTGAGACTATCTTTAGGATGCTGGGCAGGCATGGATCAACTGCTAGTTCTAGGAAGATAAAGGACATTGATTTATTATTCTTGTAGGAGAGAAGGGAAGAGACAAGTGAAATGATGGGATGTAAGAAGGGTAACAAACAGTAGTTATCAATGCTGTGTAAATACTTAATTTGTATAAAAACTTCTAGTAAATTGATAGGCATTCTGAAGTCCTTTCTGAGAAACATTACTGAGCTAAGGACAAGGTACTACAAATGCTGTTTTGGCTAGCGAGCTTGGTGCTGCCTCTGTGGAACCAATACTGGGTTTTCATCCTTCATGGTCTATCCTATCATCAGTGGGACTGTATTTATGCTGGGGTTTGTCTTAAAATCTTTCACCATTTCACTAGCACTTGCAAAGCATTACTTGAATTAACAATGATAGACACTGTAGTATAAACTGGAACTGAACTTTGTCTGATTTGACAAGATGATAATAACGACAGCAGCCGTACTTTAGTGCTCCTTCCATTTCAACATCAGTGAAAATGCACAGGTTTGCTACCTGCTTCAGATGGAGTGGCCTTGCATTTGTATTAAGTAATCAAATTACTATTACATCTAAAATGCTGCCCGTGAAAATGGCAGGAGCTATAAATTCCTTGTGATCCTCTATGAAATAACAGGTTTTTCTAAAACAAAAATATCCAGCAAGCTATTATAAAAATAGGCTGGGAGGGTTAATAAGTGAAGAAAAAGCCACTCAAAAAGGCTAATGGCTCAAATTAGGGTGTTTTGTACCAGCGTACTGCACAGACATAATTACCCCAGTACAGCTGCCCAAGTATCCATGTGCCACACTCGTGTAAAGGTATGCTTTTATTAGAGCAACTTCCTATATCAATGTAGCTATTCTTTTGCAAAATTATTTAATGCAGTGTGTGTGTGTGTGTGTGTGCACGCGCATGCATGCATGCACAGATTTATGTACATCTGAAGACTCTTGCACATATGAAGAAAATATATATATCGTGGCATAACATAGAAAAAGATCTTCTGGTTTTGATACATATGACTGTATTGGGAGTAGGAAGAAGAGAGATTTAGAATTTCATAATGAACGTTGAGGATTTCTGCATCCTGAAATGAATTCCCCTTCCCCCATGTTTGCATATGACCCCGTTATGCTTACTTCCACAGCAACAATTACTTTATGAAGTCTTTACTGCAATAACTTACACTTATTTCCAGAATACACAAACATTTGGCTTTTCTGTTCCTTTCTACATTTCCATTTGAGTTTCTAAAGATTCTCAGTGTTGGGTCTGCTTTATTTTTTGCTGTTAATTGGTCTTGCAGCGTATAGAAGGCTTTCACTGGAAACTGGGCTTTTATAATGGGTCTGACAGAAAGACACTGTCCTCCTCTTCTCTCTTTGGTCTTTAACCCCAGAGGAACTTTTGTACCTTTTTATTGAAAATGGAAATGGCAGGTGAATATTACTGATTCACCTTTCCTGATGTATTGAATTTTCCAGTTTAGCACAAATTGTATTTATATAACATTTTAAATAGTATAATAACAGTTACGCAGAAGTAGAAAAATACATGTATTTTTTAGATTTCTATCCTGCCCTATTTAAAAGGCTCAGAGTGGCTGACAATAAACGAACAATCCACAGAGGGGATTGATTCCCCAAACAATACCCCAAAACCTGAGAACTCCAAGTCCCCCTTCCCCCAACCGCTGCCTCCCTGCCTGAATCCCCACACTAGCAAATCTTCCTACCACTGCCAGCCACAGGCTGCAACTGCCACTCAGGTCCAGATACAAGAAACCTTTTCCTACTCCCACACCATTCCCACTACCCCACCTCAACCTCATGGGAGATCCCCCCACCCACTCCAGATGTCCCTTTCAAGCCTACGCCCCCTCTCCTACCTTAAGCTCAGTCTGGCGAATACAGCACTCTCAGTATACCCCCTTCCAAGCCTTCCTTGCTGCATCCTGTCTTGATTACAGTGGAGAACATCATCACCCTACCTGCTATTCAAGCCTGTTACCAGATGACATCTTCAGCTCTGACTTTTTTTAGGTACTCATATCCAGGCTATGTTTAGGTGTGTGGATCCTTTTTGCATAGCAGAATATAGCCTTTGCTAGCTTTTAGCACAGCTATGTGTACAGGTACACAAGCAAGTTGCCATGACATAAACCAGAATCTGAATTCATGGCATGCAAATTGCTCTTTGGCAGCTGCCCCCATGCATGCCTCCACCCTAAGGTAAAAAAGATATGGGCAAAGGAGAAAGATATATTTTCATTTGTGAGATGAGATGAAATGGGATGTCATTTAAGGGTTAAGACATAGGAAAGATGTTCCAGCTGACAAGAGCTTGTCTGTTAGTCCTAGTAACATCTTAGCACTTTGGGGAAAGCCCCAGATCAACACAATGAGATTGTCCTGTGTGGAGAGAGGAAGCCAGTGAGAAGACATGCAAAGAAAGAGTAAGAGATATATCCACAAAAACATAATTGAATTCAAACCTTTTTAATATATCAGTTGGTTAATGAAAATGTTTGAGGCACAACATTTAGAAACATAAACTCTTTATGTTTATTGAAAGAAACTCCAAGGTATGGGAACTCTTGTAAGCCTGTGAACATCTGCTCTAATGTATGTTTCATTGGTTTCCTGATAAAAGCCAAGCTGTCCTTAAACTGTGAGGCTTCTAAGTTTCCAGGGATATGACACTTATTTTAATATTCATGCCTCTGCAATGTAAATGAAAATGTAATTGGAGAAATAACTCTTCCACATTGTCTGGGTAAGTGTTGTTAAAAATTATGTATGGAGCACCATCTGCTGGCACTGAGGGTCTTTGCAGATTAATATGTTCAAATAATCTTCATCAGAATGATGAAACCTAGGTATCATCATCATCATAAACACTCACAGACACAATATCACCTAGAGAAACTTAATTTAGACAGGATCAGAACCCACTCTCTTTAGGACTGTGCAAACATCAAATAAAACATTGTCCTTGTCCTATAGAATTTTTAAGAAAAAACACACACAAAGCTTTTATAAATAATAGAAAGGGAAAGGAAAGTTGTATTGAAACTGGTTAATATTAGGTAATTATCCAATTGCTCATCAGGAAAAATGGGGGGAGAGAGTGCGGGATGGGGAGCGTGTGGTGATGTAGCCCTGTGCCTCACCCCCATCTGGGCCTGCTCCCCCTTTACCTCCTGCTGCTTGGGGTCCAGGCCCGCTCACCCCCTCCCCGCTGCAGCGGCGGAGGGAGAGGACGAGCGGGCCCAGACCCGATGAGGAGGAGGACTGGGCCTGGGGGTGTGGAGAAGCTGGGCCCCCACAGTGAGGGGGGGATGCATTGGGCCTAGGCTGACCCAGAGGTGGTGGGAGAATGGGAGGAACAGGCTCAGAGCCAATGGTGGGGAGAAGGGGGAGGAGGCACCCCGAGCCCAAGCTGGGGGAGAAGCTGGCCCACTGTGGGAGTGGGGGGAAGCAGTGGGTCTTCACTCAGGGCCCTCCTCCAACTGAGAGAACAGCTCTGAATCTGCATTATGGGGACTGCTGATTCTCATCACAGAGCATATCCAGGCTTACACTGCTCTGCTTCCTTTTGAAACTCGATTGTCTCCCTAAGGTTGTCTACCTTCTGTAAGTCTGGGAACAGACCCACAACTTCTATTGCTGGCCATCATTACTTCTGGGATTTGGTAACAAGTTCAGCATGTCACTTCTACTTTAAGAAACGCATTTGCTGGTCTCTATCATCTAGAACAGGGCTGGGCAAAGTCTGGCCCATGGGCTGGATCATGCCCATGGTGGACTCCATTTCCCAGCAGTCCCTGCCCATGTTGCTGCTGCCAGTTTCCATGGAGACCCCAGGAGCACTGGGCCAGGGTTTCCATGGAGAGCACTGGTGGGATGTGCAGCTAAGCAGGCAGCTGCTCTGGGGCTGGGATCTTGTGGCAGTAACAGTGTGATCCAGAGCTGGGGCAGAGCTGTGATCTGCTGTTCATGTGCTCCAGGAAGGGGTGTATACACAGTGGATTGTGGCTCTGTCCCAATTCTGGGCCACACTGTCACTGCTGCAAGATCCCAGCCCTGGCTCTGGCGCAGCTCCTTCCTTAGGTGTACACGCTAACAACACTTCTGGGGCTGGTCTCAGTGGAAACCCTGGCCCTGCGCTGGCATGGTGTTATTGCTGCTGGGATCTCTGTGGACACTAGCTGCAGCAATGTGAGCAGGAGCTGCTCAGAAATGGAGTCTAGCTCCTGGCCAGAACCACCATTTTGCCCACCCCATAGCTAGAACCACGAGTTTGCTTCTTAGTGGAGAAGCCCTTTGGACCTTTTGGCCCAAGGCGATTTGTATTTATATATCCCCAGTCCTTCCAGCATCTGCTTATTCAAAATATCCCATCATATCAGTGAGGTTGCTTGTGTGCCCTAAAAAAGAACAGGGATGAGAGAGACTAGAAAGGCCTGAGTGATGACAGTTAAAGCTGTTACATTTTTCTCACATCAACTCAGGGAAAACCACTAGCAGATTATTTTTGATTTTAGAGGATAATTTCCTAAAGTGGGTAACATAACAACAACAGTAGGCATGTAAGTGGTACTTTCACCTGAAGACCTCAAAGCACTTAACAAAGGTGGGTAATTATTGTTACCCACTCTCTTTCTCCCTGAGGTGGCAGGAGCTGTGCAGTGCCAACGGCATGACCATCACATGCAATGATGGAACATCTGACCTCTGCCAAATGTGTCTCCCCATTCTGTATGTAGCCAGTGCATAAAGGTGTTGATGGGCTCTGGAGGGAATAGGCTTCGTCAGGTGGGGGTGAGGGGTGGGCAGAGTGCATCACCATAGATCTAGGTGTTAGGCGGCAAAGAGAGTAAAAGGGAAGGAAACATGATGCTCATGGGTCTTAAAGAACCCTCCCTCAGTCCTTCAGTAGAGGTTTTGGGATTTTCACAGTTAAATCCTAAATAAGTTGTTCTGTGTTCTGACATATCCAAAGCCGAAAATTAATTGGGCATCAAAAGCTACTTTGTATGAGTTGCTCTAACTAAAGTGCCCTCCATGCCAGAGCACATGTAATGATGCCCAAAGATTCCTTGGGCATCAAGATTATAGCTGCTAGGCATGTTCACAGCCTGCTAAGCCCTGGAGGGATTCACAAACCGAAGTGTTCCCCTTTTTATGCTTATTCTAGGGCAGTGATACTCGGCCTGCCTTGAGATCCTTTCAAGACTGCTAAGCACCACTCATTTGGCTCATGGAGAAAAGCTTGAGCACTACTGAGGTGGAGGATCAGATCTTGCATTGTTATTTTTATAAAATAATTCAATATTCATTGGCAGTACTAGGTGCAGGTTGAAGAATGTGTGGCAGCAATGGAGAGCTCACTGTGCATGAGTGAGGCAACTGATATCAGTTATCTCAGTAGCAAACTGAGAGCAAAGCAGGGGCTATGGCTGCACTCACACCACTCCTTGATCCACCCCTATTCCTTGGGCCAGAGAGAGCTTGAGTGACACCCCTGCCTGCGGCCTGGTGAACTCGCCAGATAGGTTCATCACCTTTGCTTCAGTGAATGTTTGTTTCAACCAAAGTGCAATAGCTTCAGTGAGAGAGATAGAAACACCCAGCTTCCTTATAGCTCAATGAATGGGGCAAATGGGAGATCTGTTTTAATGGGAGACAGGATGCTGGGGAAGGGGTATGCTGCTCTGCATCAGGCCACCAGGGTACACTGATCCAAAAAGGCTGAAAATCCCAGTCCTAGGTGTTTTTGCTGAAAAGTTTAGGTGGTGCCTGACTAAGCTTCCTAGCTTTTGGTCCCGTTCTTGGATGCTAGATTTTAGACATAGTGCCTGGATGCCTAGTGGAGGACTGTGAACTCCAATTACAGGGTTAAACGTGGTACCAGCGAGCCTTGGTTCTGGTGGCGTGAGGCCCCGTTTGTTCACGTCATGTAAAATCTCATGTGATGTCTACAAACACCTTGAAAGCGGGGGTGCTGCAGTCATCAGATGCTACTGCGGCTTATCTAGTTTTTAATTAGCGACACTAGCCAGCGCCATCCTGTCCCGTGCGCCCCGGACTGCGCCCAAGGCCCCGACCCCTGACTGAGTCGGGGAGCAGCCCAAGCCCGGCCGTGGAGGCACTGCAGTACCCACCCGCGGCCCACGCCAAGGGGAACAGGGTGCTCGGCCCTCCAGCACGGCTGTCCCAGCGCAGCGCGAAGGTGGAGGTGCCCGGAGGCTCCCGCGGGTGCTGCCCGCGAGGCGCCACCGGTTGTCCCCGGGCCGTGAACCTAGTGCAGGGCTGCTGCGCGCCGCCAGGCCCGGAAGAGCTGAGCAAGGAGCAAGGACCAAGAAGCAAGCCCCAGGGCAGCCAGGTGCACAGCTCCCGCCCCCTGGGCCTGGCGCGGCCCGGAGGCGGGGCCTGCGCGCGGGGAGCAGCCATGATGGTGGGTGTCCGGCGGCCGCGGGCGCGGGGCGGGACCGGGCGCGGGGCCTGGGGCGGCGGGGCCGGGGACTAACTTGTGCGCTTTGTTTCTCCCCCCGTGCGCGCCCGCGGCCCCGGCGGAGCAGGAAGGCTCGGACGACGGCCCCGATTTCCTCTCGGAGGAGGACCGCGGGGTAAGTGCCGCCGCGGGGGCCCGGCCGTACGGGACGGGCCGGGGCGGGCTCAGGCTCCGGTTCCCGCCGGGTCCCAGCTGCTGCGCCCCCGCCTCCCCGCAGCACGGACGCGTTGCTCGGGGTTACTGAGCTTCCCGCCCGCCCCCCCCCGCGGCTCTGCCCCTGCCGGTGCTCCTTGAGGTTGCCTGTGGGCCCTAGTCTCCACCCAGAGCCGTGCCCAGGGGACAGCCGCTGAGGTGGGTAGCGACACCAGGGCGTGGTGTGGCTCAGCCTCTGGTCCCTTCCTTTCTCAACACCCGTGGTCCAGCAGGCTTTCTGCTCCCTGGCTCTGCTTGTTCAAACCGACTTGGCCCCATTACACCCGTGAAATGGATGTAGTTAATTGGTATCAGCCTTGTTAGTATTGATTCACCTTTGGCAGCGCTGGAGGAAAGATTGACGTCCACCCACTAAGTTGGTTGAAGGTCTAAATCAGAAGGGAAATGAGGGGTAGGCTGGAGGTGGTTGTCAAAGGTGAGCTCACCCAGCAGAAACTAGGCCAGCTGGGCCTGTCTTTTTGGCACCACTTTAGCCCTGTTCTGGTTTAGTGCCACTCCAGTCCCCTTCCTCAGCCTGATCTGCTGCTTTGCTTTCCGCTCGCTGCCTTTCTTGCTGCTGTGCTGCCTGTCCCCTTTCCAGCATGTTGTGTGGCACACATAGAGGCTGCCCATACCATTTTTGGTGTCCATGCCACGGGTTGATCACCTGTGAGCTAGACAGAGCCCCTGAAGACTAAGAACTCATTTTGTAAATGATGCTGAGGTTCTGAAATGCCCTGTTGATGGCAAAAAACATTTTACAGGCTGTGTGTTTGAGGCTTCAGGCATAAACTTTGAAGTGTGGTGACTGGGTTTTTTTTTCAAGTGAGGGTTGAATCATTTTGACCATTAATATTTGTACATGATATGACTTAATTGCATTTTATTCTATACCAGTCTCCAGGAGGTCAGGAAGGAGGAGTATGTTGTGTGCTGCATTGTGTTATTGGTCAAGGATGTTCTGGAGCTTTTGCAATATATAATTCTATTTAAGAATACAGAATAAACAGGAGAGGGCAGGTGAGGAGCAGGACCTTTCCAGTGGACACTTGCGGTGCCAAGTACTGCAGAATCTTTTGATATCAGAGAGACTGATTTCTTAATTGTGTCCATCAGAGTTAGGCTCTAGAGCAGTGATTCTCAAGCAGGGCGCCACTGGGTGCCCCACAATGTTAGCATTGTTAGATGTGCAAACATGAGTCAGAAGATAAAGTTTTCACGTGGTAATCCATAGTGTAGAAAACCTGTCATGTTGTGGCCTTTCTGTGTTCTTTGTAACATTGCTCTAGTATTTTTTGTAGTCCAAAAAAAGAGTGAAAACGAAGATTTGGCATTTTCCAGGGGGTTGCTTTAAGTCTAAAAATGGTGGGACCTACTGCACTAGGGACAGGATTGTATTTGAAACGTGTAGATTGGTTGTTTTTTTATTTTCGGGGGGCGGATTTGTGAAGTATTCAATATTGGCCACCGCTGCAAGAAAATTCTTGTCTTTATATATCAGTAGTCTGTTCTTTTATAGACAAACCTTATGTTTCTTTCCTACTAAAGCTATGAATACCTTTAGTAATAAAAAAATATTAATCAACAGTACTGCTTATGCTACTGAGCAAATTAGCTGGCCAAGAGCAATCCCTTTCACTTCCTCCAATATCCAGTGCTAATAACACAATCTCGCCACTTCCCCTCATGTTTTACCTGCTGTTCCTGTTTCTAGTGATATTTTTCTTTGTCCCATTATTGAAAATTTCCATGATTAACTGACAGGCCTGTGCTCTACAGGTTTTTGGTAGTGACCAATAAGATAAGCATGCTCAAAAAGTAGGAGAGAGAAGCTGTTTTGAATTACTCCAATTATGATTTTTTCTTTAGAACATTATTAGCTTTTCTTGGTAGCAGGAAAATCCTACCCCCTCTCCAGTGTTTTCATAAATAGATATTTTCCTCGTTCTGGGTTGAGTGTGTTTTTTGGCTATCTTCTTCCTGTCCTTGTGGTAAAAATAAAGACGTTAAGCTAGCCTCCTTAGTACAAGGCAGCATGCTAACCTGTGATTTGGCTAATTGACTTCTGAACTGGGTAGATTTCCTTTCCAGTCTAGATGAGGGTGATTTCTTGTTCATACCAAAATTACATTCTCTGCGAGTTATAAACATGTTGTATTTAGCCATTGAGGGGATAGAATCAGATGGGGAAGACAGGAAGAGGTGTCGGTTGATACAATGAAGCAGGGGCTGGCAGTATTTTTGGCCAGTGCGGAAAACATTCCAGCCTCCATGCATGCTTCAGCTTAGCATGCCAGAGACAGGGGAGCCACAAGGGGCCCGATACTCATTGCTGGCAGTGGCTCTGTGTGCAGCTTGGGGCAAATGGCAGGAGAGGAGCTGGGGTTGTGCTGCCCTGGCCCCTACCCTGCTGTGGGCTGCGAGGTGCGCTTGCTCTCACTGCTGTCACAGCCAGTGCCAGGTCCAGAGCCTGGTGCAGCTGTTTGCAGCCTGCCTCCCTCCTGCTGCAGCTTCCCAAAGCTTGGGTCAGATGTAACAGCCAGCCCCCAGGCTGCACATGGCTGTGTTGGGCTCTGCAGCTTTGGCACTGGCTCCGTGGTGGTGGCTGCTGTGTGTGCACCTTTGGGTGCACGGCTGGGAATGGGTCTGGGGCAGCACAACCTTGGCTCCTCACCTGCCATCCACTCTAAGATACGCATGTTGCTGCTGGTGGCATGGAACTTGGCCAAGGGCTCTGGAGACTGGTGCAGCTGTTTGTAGCCGTCCAGCTGCCTGCCACAGCTGGCATGGGCTCTGGGCAGCTGCAGCAAGCGACGGGCAGGCTGCAAACAGCTGCATGGGGCTCCGTGACGCTGACTCTGTGGTGGCAGTGGCGGCACGTGCACCTCAGGATGGATGGCAGGGGAGGGGCCAGGGTTGTGCTGCCTCAGGTCCCTTCCTGGCCATGCTCCTGGAGACGTGCATAGCTGCCTCACTCACGGAGCTGATGCCAGGGCTGTGGAGCCCCACGCTACTGTTTGCAGCCTCCCAGCTGCAGCCAGCCCAGGCTTTGGGCAGCTGCTGCCTGCCATGGAGCCTAGGCAGCTTGCAGCAGAGCTTGTAGCCTCCTGGCCACCTGCTGTGAGCAGCCCCAGCTCCGTGGCTGGTGGCAGCTGCCCACAGCCTGAGTCAGCTGTGATGTGCTGAGAAAAATGGCCTCGTGTGCCATGCTCTGGCACCCGTGCTGTGGGTTGCCGATCCCTGCCATAGAACATGATTCTCAAACTGTTAAATAGTGCTACCTGGACACTTTTCTGATGGCTTGTTATATGGATCATTTCAGAACAAAATTTGGGGAGTTAAGGTTGTGGTCCATGACTGGATTTCATTATAAATTGTTCTGCATAAATAGGCATTTGCAAAAACTACTTCCTAAATTGTAGAGCAATTTTGTGCTGCTACTTGTTGAACATACTTTGAGTAGTAGAATTTCTACTTGTTTTAATGGCATTTTTGGACATTTTTATGTATAAAGAAGTGTGTGCAAGACAAGTCTGGTATGGGTTGTTTTTTTTTTTTGCTGACTGTTTCTTTTTAAATGTTACTAATTGCAGTTTAAAAGAAGCTAATCTAGTAGAGGCAACCCCTACTTAGCGCTCTTAATTGGTTCCTGAAAAACTGAGTGTTAAGTGAAACCGAAAGTATTTGATGACCCAAGATGGTGACTGCAATTGCTTTTAATAACCCAAATGGCAACTGCGAGCGTTATATTGAAACTCACTGAGCACTAAGTGAAATCAGGTATCAATTTAAAATGAGTGTTATGGCTAAATAGCGCCAAGCAAAACAGCATTAAATGGGGTTGCTTGTACTTGTTTCACTTAAATCATGAGCAAGTCTTCCCATGGGGTTTATAAGGTTATGACATCTAATGACCTTTCCTTGACAAATGTCATTGCCTGTTTTTTTTTTCCCTTTTTTTCTTTCTGCTCCTCTCACTAAACTTTGAGTGCTTCTTAGAGAAGGGTTCATCTTGAATTTTTGGAAGGAGTTGAGCATCTGGTAGGCATTGGTATTGGTCTCTGCTGTACCAAGTTCCTTCAGTATTGTGCAAGATGGTACTGTACTTCAGGCAATTTTCAGGTCCAGTTCCACCTCTCTAACATACCCCAATAACAGTTAATCTTACTTTGGTTTCTACATCATAGTTGGATTACTTCAAAGATTACTTTTTTTGTAATCTTTATTTTGTAATTTTGTAATCTTTTGTAATAATTTATCAGTTGGTATTTATATTGTGATTTCTCTAATTCATAGATACTAATAGCATATATTGTTCTGCATTAATTTGAAGTGTATTATTAATGGCTCCTTGCAGATGTTAAAAAATAACAAAAAAACCAGCAACCCAAAAATGGCACTTTACTGTAAACTCATTGCACTCCCATGCTGAGCCCAGCACAACTAATGTACTGCCCAGAAGAGGCAGTGCATTAGTTGGACCTGACTTGCCTAACATCTGTATAGATCAGGTGCCTTAGTGGGGCTTTTTTGGTGCTTTTATTGAATAGCTGATTGATTCAGCCTTAGATAAAAGCACTAAAAAACCCTGCTGAAGCACCCGATCTATACAGACACTGCAGAGCCAGGCTGAGCTAACACACTGCTGCTTCTAGTAAAACGCTTTTTTTTTTTTTTTTAAATGTCTGCAAGCAGTTGATGTGTGCAGCTTTATATAATTGCATGCGGTCTTTCCTCCCATCTGTGCCCCTCCCCCTCCCATAAAACTCCAAATCAGACATTTCAGGCTTTCAGACAGCCAGCTAACTCACACTGTCATTTAAACTAGACTTTGGAAGTCTGCACAGTGTCCTGGGTTCTTCCTTCTCCTGGCCCTAACTATCGGGAAGCCATCTTTTGAAGTATTTTTCCTCTCTTGTATTGAAGAAGTTGCCTAACTTCAGGATGACATCATTGTTTGTGAACCAGTTGCAAATAATACAGTGAATTTCTGCATGATTCTTAAAAGTCCTTTAACTTTCTCTTTTGTCTTTGACACCTTGTACAGAATGCCTCATTTCCATTGCAAATGAAAATGGTCCCTGTTGCCAGGCAGGCTACATAGCATAATTTAACATATTATTAACCTCTCCAAGATTTATGTAGTGAGTACATTTTGTAAGGCAAGCTGTCCATTGCAGATTGTTTTAACGTGTTACTTGTAGTGTCCTCTTCACTCTGTCTTTAAAATATCAAAGCTTGTTCAAAAAAATTCTATGGTTGAAGTTATTCATAAATCTAACGGGTGAAAAATGGCTTACTGATAGTTTGGCATTGTACAAAGCATGTAATTTAATGAAACATTTTAGCTGCTATTGTTTTGAACCTTAAAATCATATTGCTGCACTGTTTTTAGTTTTGTGTATGGGGAAAATGGTGAATGAAAGCAAGACATGTTAATATAGGTTTACTTTCCTAATTTTTGCTCTTTGAAAGGCAGCTTAAAAATATAAACTTTTTACCCACTGTTCTCTGAAACAAAATGATTAATGGAGGGTAATGAGATTAGTGTCAGAAAATGCATGTGTTATGAAACGCATAATGTCACAACAAAATATTTTTATAAGCACTTTGGACTTCAAAATCCAGTAAAAAAATGCCAGTCAGTTGAACTATTAAGGATAAAAATGCCTTCAGGAGAAGCTACAAGAGCAAAGAAAATAAGACCATTGCATCCAAAAAAGGAGGCCTGTTTAAAAAAAAAAAAAATTGGTATAATTGGAGAACAATAAATTAGAAGGCTTTAAGTATACCCAAGTACTTTAAAAAAAAAATGCTTGGATGCCTATTGTTTCCAGCAATAATGAAGAACAGCACAAGAAACTGACCTTTCCCCTCCATCCTTAGAATAGATTGTCTACTCCTCTTGGCAAATGGATAGTCTCAGAAATACTATCCCACTTTTTCCTTGGTGGGAATGGGCTTCCAACTTCATGTCAGTAGAAGGGACTGTTGCTGGGAAATCTGAAATTTTTCATGAGGATGCCAAGATGCTAGTTGGAATATTTTGAAGTAAGAGTGGGGAGAGCTGCCATGTCTTTGGATCCTTGTTTCCTTAATTGTGTTTTATTTTCTTTTTTGTCAGTTTAGAAGCTGCAGTACCTCATGGAAGAACTTCCATTCATAGGGTTCACAGGCAGACTACACGATGCAAGGGCAGAAGTGACAGGCACTCTCTCCCTATTCTGGTCTTCAGAGCCTGACATTATTTTTATGCATGCTAAGAGGCTTCTGTGGTGGAGGGAGTTTTGTAAATCTTGAAGTCCCCATCCTGCTCACAGTGGGGTAGGAGTTCTTCCAGTGCAGGTGGAGCATCTGGTACCGAGTCTGCCATACACAAATCTTTTAGCCTAGATCCATGAAGACATTAAAATAATTGAAAATCTTAGTTTAAAAATTGAATTTAGGTTGTTTCTTGTTTGAAGACTTCTGCAAAAATCTGGCTGATGCACTGGTTTGGACCCCCAATTGGAATGATTTTACACATAATCTGCAGAAGGCAAGAAAAGAAAGATTGGCATTTATGTACATTTTTTATGCTTCTGCATTAAGAAAATCTGAAATATTGTGCTTTTAAAAGCTCTCATCTTATTTCATGTTACCAGTATTATAAATGTAAAATCTGCCTTACTTTGTTGGGGGAGGACTTAGATCAGAGGCAGGTAGTTATTTTGGGGGAGGGCCACTTGGAAAGGTTTGGTGAGCTTTTGAGGCTGTGTGGGTAGCTCCACCCCTTGACAGTTGCCCTGCCCCTGGTCACCATCTTGGGACTGGAAGTCCCATCCCTGATACTTAGTATAACATACTTTAATTTTATTACAAAAACTAGCCAACTGCCTGTCTAGAATAATAGGGGAAGGGGAGTGGGGGAGAGTGCCACCACCTAACACCCCATGCTGCTGTTGTTCTGCCTCTTGCAGGGAGCGGGGTGGGCAACTGGTGCCTCCCACGTCTCGGGGGCGCCAGCAGCTCCCCCACCCTTTGTCTGGTCCATGGCACGGCTTTAGAACCACGGTGGCATGCCCCCATGCTTGGATCACTCTGATTGGCTGTTTCTGTCAGCCAGTCAGAGTGCGAATAAAGCATTACAGACAGACAGTTGGGTTTTTATTATATTAGAATATTTTTCCTGTGATTTGTATTTGTGTACTGTATATAGAGGTGAGTGGATGATAACTCAAAAATAAATTCTTAGTCTTGCATAGTGTATGTGTGGGAGGGTTGTGGGGGCATGGCTGTGTGTATGCAGGGCATAGGGTATATTGGGGGTTTGTGTATGTGTGGGGGGTTGTAGAGTAGGGTGTGTGGAGACTCCCTACACTCCCTCTATGGCACAGCAGCAGGCAGGGACATTTGGGGCACTGGTGCCTGGCACAGGTGCTGGTGCCCAGTGTTGTGTGGCTCCAGCCAGTGCTGTGCATCACAGTGGGCCGGATGAAAGTGCCTGGCGTGCTGGATCTGGCCTGTAGGCTGTATTTTGCTTGCCCCGATTTAAATACTTCCTCTTTGGTTTCTTAGCCCATAATTAAAGGTCTGGCATGTTTGATGTATATTTTTGACAAATCACAAAAGGAATGTCTAAAAGGTGTGGAGGGTAGCTTGTAGCCGTGTTGGTCTAAGGACATATGCAGACAAGGTTCCTTGGGTGAATCTGATATATTTTATTAGACCAATCCAAATAGTTGGAAAGTAATTATTAAGGAAGCTTTCAGGTTCAAAAACCCTTGAGCACACACCAACTGAAACTTCCTTAGCCTGACAAAGGGTTTTCGAACCCAAAAGCTTATTTAATAATTATTTTCCAGCTATTTGGGTTGATCTAATAAAAGATATCAGATTCACCCAAGGAACTTTGTTTGTGTAAAAGGTGTGGATAAATTTGTGTATCTTAAACAAGCAAAAAGACAAAAATCTAAATCCCCCCTGCCTGGGCACCTTAAAAATAATTGTTTAATCTTATCACATGTTCTTTAAGTCTGTGTGTAAAAAAAAAAAAAAAAAAAAATAAAAAAAAAATGAGGAAGATTCTTGAGTTTGTTTAGAATTTGTTGTTACCGCTTTTTAAAATCTGCAGTGGATTTTGGTCTTAACTGCTGACAGATTGAGAAATAATATTCAATAAATAGGCAAAAGCTAGTAGTTCTACACAAACAAGGAAGTATAGTAAATGAAAGAGATGTGCTTTTGTGCTCAACAAGAAATGTATAATGGGATTTGTTTTTCCACAGGGAGTATTTTCTAATGCTGGTTTGTTCTGTCCATTGCAGTCTAAAGTTATTTGTGATATAAAGTTATCTTGGCTCTTGTTGATTGGAAAATAAAAAATGAAGTGCTATTTTTAGTTTTTATTAAGGCTAAACTGATTTTCTTTGTTTAGCTTAGAGCAATAAATGTAGATCTTCAGACTGATGCTGCCCTGCAAGTGGATATTTCAGATGCTCTTAGTGAGAGGGACAAAGTGAAGTTCACTGTCCATACCAAGGTAAAATGCAACATTGCACCCTAAATTAAATTTTCCTCTTCTGGTAATCGTATAAAAATAGCATAGCTGCCTGTATAAAGCAAGTGTGAAAAAGATCCCCCAAAAATTAGGAAGTGAGGAAGTAACAATTTGTTATTGAAGGGGCACTGTTAGGCCTAAAGTAATCAACAAAGAAGACATAAAGTGTATGCAAAAAAAATGCAAAAATTGCTTTTGAAAGATAAGTTTTAGTTTTTAAAAACTGACTCCGTTTTCTATGCATTACAGTATTCTGTCTTGAGAGTCCCACATTTATATTAATGGATTATTGGCATGTTTGCAACTGGAGCCTTTCCATGGACGCCTGTATTTTTCACTGTGGTGTACATTCTATTTCTTTGTTGGTTGTTTCTGTCTTTAGTGGTGTTCTTCAGTATTCAGTCTCAGATTTTAATTTCCAAAGTAGTTGCCCAAGACCTCATGTTTGTTTGTTTGTTTTCATAGTGTGCTTTGGCTTATTTGAGTACATGTTAATACAGTAAAGTCAAACTATTTTACTTTCAAAAATGTTTGGGGGAGAAACTGCATCCAGAGTAATGATTTATCTTTCACACTTGAAGGAAATTTTACTGTATTTCTTTTTGAAAAGCTGTTTTTGTAACGTAATGTTCTTTCACTCTTAAAATGAATAAGTCCTCCCCCTTCCTTTGCAGAGTTCTTTACCTAATTTCAAACAAAATGAATTTTCTGTTGTTCGACAACATGAAGAGTTCATCTGGCTTCATGATTCCTTTGTTGAAAATGAAGATTATGCAGGTTACATTGTAAGTATTATGCCCTTTTTATTTTGTGTGTCTAGATCTCTTGTGAAAAGTTATAATTTGAAGGCTTGATTAGCAGAAGTACTGAGTATCCATTTCTTCATTTAAAGCAAATGGGAGCTGTGGGTATTCTTTAAGCCCCTCACATTACACCCTCAAGTTACTTTAACAATTTTTAGGAATATCATTGTAGTCTTTCATTGTGTGTGTACATTTGTATCGTGCTTGTTGGTTTGTTTTGGGTGGTTTTTTTTTTTTCACTCTTAAGAATTCGGAGCGGCTTAATGTTTTATTTTGTCCTGAGGCAGTTTAGTTTAAGACTTTGAATGCATAGAAAATGGACAACCTCTGAAACTTGGTGATATTGTTTTCAGGAGTTAATACTTAACTTGAAACTTCCAGAGCAGTAAGTTTCCTTTGTGGCTGAAGGGTGGAGCATTAAGCTTCAAAGTCATTGCTTCTCTTGAATTTTCTGTAGGGAATGGTACGCAATGAAATAAACAGAATCCGTTTTTATGTTGGATTTATCTAAAGGCAAGGGCAAATATGGTCTAGAATATTACAACAAAAACTGCATAATTGAGATGGCTTTCCACTTGTGACTTAGTCTAGGCCTTCAGGGAGTGGATGTTCTTACCATAGTTGCATGGTGAAAGTGGCTATTTAAAAAGCAGCTAACAACAAGTTACTGTTATAATACAGGAATCTTAGATATTTAACTTGCTCGAGGCTTCTACATTTCATTGAATGCTCTTTTTAAAAACAGTATGTAACCAAAAAACCCCTCTTGTTTTGGTAGTGCCTATAGCATATGTGTTGTTCTCAAATGCATA
This sequence comes from Caiman crocodilus, assembly GCA_030014935.1. Lineage (NCBI taxonomy): Eukaryota > Metazoa > Chordata > Crocodylia > Alligatoridae > Caiman > Caiman crocodilus. The sequence continues at coordinate 45,755,663 of JAGPOW010000304.1, forward strand.
TTGACAACACATTTTTACTCTTCATGTTGCATTTTCACAATTACAAGTTACTTGGAAAGTAATCTCTCTCTCTCTCTCTCTCTCTCTCTCTCTCTCTCTCTCTTTCTCTCAAGATTATGTAAGCTATATAAATGGAAGTGTTTGACTGGTTTCTTAGCCTTTAAGACTTTCTTTGTATGTGGTATTAGATTATGGTGAAGTGAAAAATTTCTCTTAAGAAAGTGCTTTCTGCTTATATGTCTAGACCGGGGGATAGGGGATAATTTGGCTCATTTACCCTAATATACTTTTTCATAGTAATGCAGGAACCATTTGGCTGAATTCTTCCACATACAGTGTGTATCATAATACAGTTGAAAGTTTAGCTCAAAGTTTACTTACTGTGCTATTCTTACTTAGTGTGATGTTAACTTCTTTTACAGTCAATTTATTTTTTAATGCCAACAGTTTATCAATAACAGTTTAGCACGTGCAACCACTGGGAACAGTGCTCCATGAGTCCTAGCTTTCCAGAAAATATGTATGGAGGATAGTCATTTCATTTGGGAAAATACTGTAGAGAAAACCTCCAGATGGTTGAATCAAGTTAATTCAGTGAATTAAATGCTGCTTACTTTTATATAAGACTGTTGTGAAATCAGAACTTAATTTTTTAGTAATATGAAAAGAAACCATGACTAGAAAATGAAATATTAGGGCTCTGTGCTCCATGAATCATTCATAAGGTAAGTCGTCTTCTCCCTAGGTGTGTTAATGGGTTGGGGATGAGGATTTTGGGTCTAAAAATTATAAGTATCTTACTGTATCCTTATTTGAAGGGCTTTAACTTTGACTAAGAAGGCGAGGAATTCAAAAGTACTCCCTGATTGACTCATTTGACAGATCCCTCCGGCACCACCCAGGCCTGATTTTGATGCCTCTAGAGAAAAACTACAGAAACTTGGAGAAGGGGAAGGATCTATGACTAAAGAAGAGTTCACCAAGATGAAACAAGAACTGGAAGCGTGCGTACCTATCATTCACTACTGTGTGTGGATTACAATTCACTTGAAGTGTTCTCTGCTATCTGATACTTTTGATCATTTCAACACAGTGATTCCTTCTGGAAGATACAGTTTTGAGTATCCAGAGTTTCCATATAACTAGTGTTATCTCAGTGATCATGATCAGAGCCATCAGGAAAATTGTAGAAATTATTGTCCAGAATGATGGGAATTCTATAGAGGGTATGTATACTTGCTGAAAACCAAAACCAAAAGCAAACAGCAGTTTGTTCATGAATTCATTTTTTTAAAGCAAACTGTAAAAGACATATTACATCCCCAGTCTTTTCTGACCTTTTTGGTTTTCACTAGGTTGTTTACATGTTCAATTAATATTCTTTAGGTAATGCCCATTAAATATAGAACCTCTGTTGTGAGGTATTGGAAAAATGCACAGTAGCTTATTTTAATGTGCATTAGCTAAAAAGCATGGTTTTTTTTTTTGCAGTGCTTTAATGCACATTAATGTGATGTGTAGACATGCCTACTATGTACTTATAGATCTTTCTGTTGCACTGTATTTGGGAGCTGAGCTATTTTTGCTAGTGGCAACTGAAAATGCAGATTTTACATTCTACCTAGCAATTGAAATAGGAGAAGTTGAAGAGCTTGCAAAGCTGTAAAGAAACAGGGGCTTGTACAGTCACAGTGGCCGTCAGCTGTTTGTAAACAGTCGCTGAATGGACATTTGATAATTGCTTGGACTTTTTTTTTTTTTTTGAGGAGAATCCAGATTTTACAAAAAAATGCGTTTCTTGAAAATAAGGACTCACATAGTTGCACAATTTTAAGTGATTGAGAATTTGCTATAGGCTGTACTATGCGACTTAACATGGAGTACTTTTCTTTTAGTCCTGCTTTTTTCTCTCTTGAGACCACCTCTTTTATTCTTTTTTCTGTCTCACTGGTTTTATACCTCAAGTGCATGTTTACACTGCTACCAGACTGCTTCTCTCAAGTACTGAAGTGGTAGGAAAAGAATTTGAAAGTGGTTGGCAAAGGGAACTCCATTTACCAACATCCAACCATTGTGAGCAAGTGTGTTAATATCATATTGGACCAGTGTGTGAGAGATGTCATAAGCCAGAAAACTGAAAATTTGCAAAACATAATACATTTGGAAGAATCTGTGATTTTTTTTCTGGTGGCCCTGATCATGATTCTCTTGTGGTCTGGTTAGGGGCTGGATAACACAGAAACCTTGGGTTTCTTCTACTGCCACCTTCATCCTCTGAATCCTTCTTTTCTGTCTACACTGAATGACTACTACTGTCACAGAGATCAAACACACCCCAACACTGGTCCTGCTGGTTTGCTGGTACGTAAATCTTATCCTTGCACATAGTGGAAGCAAAGAGTGCCAGTTATCATTACATTGTTAATTTGAGATGGGGAAGAAGGTTTCTTGTAATCTCTCTTCAAGCAACACAATAAAATTGTCCATTCAACTGTAAAACAATCAACTATTGCAGCTTGTATTGATAAGAATAGATATTCTTCCTCTATAATTCTCTTCATCATAATTCTCAGTTACTCCTTTAAAACTCTGGTTGAACTGGACAACTGAAAGCTCATCCTTATGAAACTTCCTTTTGGATCTGTGTGCTAAGCTTAATATCTTAATGGTAGTTTTAAAGGCAGAAGCAAGCAAAAAAGCCACATAAATTTTATCTGACCTGCTCTATATTCTTTGATATGAAATATGAGCTCAGCTAAATGAAAAATGCAAACAAACGAGATGGGAGCAAACAGATGGAGATGTGAAAGGAAGGATTTTGTAAATAAGGCTATAGAGTGACTGGTGTGGTAGTCTGCACTTTGTTAATTTTTTGATAATATATGCTTAAATTTGGTCACATCTATAATATACTCATTGTGAAGCTAACATGCAGATTTCATTTGAATCCTGATTTAAAAGGCCTATATGTACTTTTTTACTTTTTCTGGAGTCCTGCCTATATAGTATTGTAAAGGTAAGGGTTTTTTTTTATGTTTTAGCATTATTATTTTTTTCACATGCACATTGTGTCATATACTGATTTGAAGTGCACTGGAAGCTGGAATAAAAACTTAGATACTTCAGCTAACACTTTTTTCTATAGATAAATACATCTTAATTTTTTCAATAGGCTGAATAGAAATTTAATTGCTTCAGTTGGAAATTTTTAATTTCTTTTTTGTTGTTTTCAGTGAATATTTGGCAATATTCAAGAAGACGGTTGCAATGCATGAAGTGTTCTTGTGCCGTGTGGCAGCACATCCAATTCTGAGAAAGGATTTAAATTTCCATGTCTTCTTGGAATATAATCAGGATGTGAGTATTGGAAGTTGCATCTGTAGTGAGAGTATTCAAGTTGTACTTTTGTGATATGACAGAAATAAATAAGATTTCTCACTTCAGGAAATTTATAGTGATTCCTTAACGCTAAACCTGTCTGGATTTAGAAATTCAGTTAGCTGGTTCTGACTGAGTTCTTTCTCCTAAAGCTTGTAAAACTGGTATTCAGGAAGCAACTTAGACTTGTAGCTTGGTTATAAAATAATATTTATGGGAGATTTGGCTCTGACTCCAGAAGGTGCTTTAATTGCCCATTCTCCTAACTGAATTCAGGAAAAATAACATGTGAAACAAATCTTCAGCATAACTTATTTTTTTTTAAACTCTTTTTAATACTTGGGGGGTATTTCTGTCTAAGTCAAGACCTAAGAGAAATTTTTTGATTAAGCTTTTTGGTGGGTGAAAGATGCTTTTTTACTAAGGGGAAGCTCTTAAGTAATATCACTTAAATGTTATGCCAGCATGATGTGTTTAGAAAACAGTAATTTAGTGATAAGCCTATACTGGATCCTTCCTGTTGCATTTAACTAGAATTGTCATCTTTATCATCCTGCGTGAGTTGCATTCTGATATTGATATAAAGAAGTTGGTACTTAATATGCACCAGTCTTAAAGCCTAAATTCAACTTTTGAGATTTACACCATCTAAATACTGATTTCAGCAATTTTTTAATATAACCAAATGAAATATGACTTGTACTACCTAAACATTGAATCCTTAAAATTGAAAAAGGGATGGACTGAAAGCAAAATAAATCAATTTAATCAACTGAGTTGTTCAACTAGAACAGTGGATTTCAGTTCTCTGGATTATAAATGGCCCCCTCATTAGCTAATGTAGAAATATTAATACTGGTTTGGGAATTCTGAATAAATCTAGAGAGGCTAAATGGACAGGAAGGATGTAGGGAGATTCTGTGGGAGGTTTGAGTTCAATGGTAGTGAGAAGGAAATGGATTACAAATTTCTGAAGATGATGGAATTGCTGTTGTAAGTAGGAGTAGAGTCTAGGGGCTTGTTCTAGCCTCTTCTTATGTTTGAAAATATGTATGCAACTGAAAATAACTAGAAATGTGATGTGTATGCAAATCAATTTAGTATTTTCCTCAAACTATGAAGGTGCATGTTTTTATAACCTTGCCCCCAAACTCCTCCCCCCATGTATTAGGTTAAATGCTGGTGATCAAATTCCTTTTAACTACTAAATATAATAGTTTACTTTGCTTGATCCAGATTAGCAAACAGTGGGTGGTTAGACAGATGAAGCAAGACTGAGAGAGGAGCTGTGTTTTTTGTTGAAATTTGCTTGTAGTTATAGAGCAGAATTGCTGTTTTTCTTGCCTTTGAACATGCTGACTTGAGATGTGATCTTATCTTTCAGTTGAGTGTTCGTGGAAAAAATAAGAAAGAGAAACTAGAAGACTTCTTTAAAAACATGGTTAAATCAGCAGATGGTGTCATTGTGTCAGGAGTAAAGGTGATTCCCTTCTTGGCTATTTTAACCATTTACTTTTTTTAAAATAATGTATTATAAGTTTAAGGTCAGTCTGAAATGGTTACAAAAATAGAGACATAGCCTGTGCTTATCAAGTACATTATTACCCTTTTCCTTGGCTATATGTAATTTCAGTTTTACAAATGTGTCAGTATTTGTTTGACAGCGGTAAAGAGATGTAAGTAGGTGGACCTGAGACTCCACAGGCAAAGTTTAAGTGAGTGCCTTGTCAGAAAACTAGTCTTCCTGAAACACCACCTTATTGAGACAGATGAGTGGTATACTGGGATCACTTTTGGAGGTTTTGTCATTCATGTCTTCCCCCCGCCCCCCTTTTGAATATTGAGGCATCCCTTTTTATTTGCTGGAAAAGGGTTCTCCTTCCACCCTCATTACTCCCACCTTTCAGAGCTGCTTGACTGCTGCTTACAGGAAGCTGTTCTTTTCCCAGCTTCATTTGGGTGGAGGGGGCATCTTTGTCCACCTACTGAAGTGGTACTTTGATTTTACTTGTAGTTTCCCCAAATAGCAGTGTGAAACATTTCACTACTGTACAAGAGTTCTAAATATAGAAGTGAATTGGACTGCTACATTGTAAATTTTGCTTTTCATCAGCTTTTCAAACCTGTGAGTAGCTGTAGTCACTGGGACTATCTGCATATCCAGGAAGAACATGATGAAGCAAATGGCACTTAATTAACTTTTGTCAAGATATCCTTGGTTCAGTGTTCATTGGAAAAAAATGCTTCAATAACAGAAATTTAAGGTCTGCTTAGTTTCTAACTTACAACTGACTTAGTTTCTAGTAAAAGTTTCTCACTTGCTACTACCAAGTGAGTGAGTGGATATTTCAAGTCCCCTAACATTCCTAATTGTGTGCTTTTGAATTTTTAAGAGACACTGGACATGGTGAATACAACCATGAATTGATCTTGTTACAAGGGAATCCAAAGGGTAAGATAGATAACAGCCTTTATTCAAGAAGAAAAATAAAACAGAATAGATGAGTGTCATTTTTCAGTCTTGTATGCAAGATAACATTTAAATTACATTAGGCAAATTTAAAACGTTTTTGGCTTCTTCCTCTCATTATAATAAGTGTTTTGAAAGTGGCGTAGACCAAAGGTCTGACTATCAACCATGCTAGCCCTGAGGGCTACTAGGCAGTCATACCAGTTGATGGCACAGGAGTGGTGTGGTTTGCATCACATCAAGCCACCTTTGACACCCCAGCTTGAATGACCAATGTACTGGGAGACCTGAATGATCAGGATCTCAGAGGAGTGCAGGGTTACTGAAACTACAAGTGACATCACTTGACATCTTTATAAGTAATTCTTCTATGTAGTTAGATGGCTGTCTATGAGGGCTCAAGCATACATACAGTTGAGGGATGGGAATACGTTTAATGAAGGATGACAACTGGTTTGGGTTAGAATATAGCTGATGACCTAGAGGTGAAAGATACTTCTTGCAAATGAATGAAGAAACTATCCATTTAAAATCTAAATTAATCCATATGCTCATCTTGACATTGGGATTCTAATATGTGTGTCTATATGAGATGCTGACTGCGCAGTAGCCTAATAATACTGTGCAATAGCATATTAGCATTGTCCGTGGTGGGATGTGCTACTGCGCGGTATTATTAGGCTACTGTGCCGTAGCATCACTTAAGATGTTTGGTGGTGCTATTGTGCAGTAACTGGTTTCTGTGCATTTATTTAGTATTTGTATAAGCAAGTGCTTATACAAGTACTAAATAAATGTGCAGTAACCACAATGTAGTAGCATCTTGTATAGACATGCCCCCAGAGTCTAAATTATTGCAAGAAAGGCTTCTACTCTTAAACCTATTATTTGACAAGTAATTAAAGAGAAACAAACTTTCATATCTGACTTACAAAATGATTGTTTGCAGCGTAAACAATTTAACTTTATGCAGTTGTGGTGATTGCACAGACTATTACAAAATAGAAATAAAAGTCTGGTTTGTCTTACAGGATGTAGATGACTTCTTTGAGCATGAAAGAACATTCCTTGTAGAATACCACAACCGAGTCAAAGATGCTTCTGCCAAATCAGACAAAATGACAAGATCACACAAAAGTGAGTATTTTTCTTGGTAGAAGCCACATTAGTTCTGCCATATACTAAAAACTTCCTAATGCTTTGTGAAGAGCAATAACCTTCACTTTAGAACATTTCTTGCATCCAGGGAATAATAAAATTCTCTAACTACAAGCTTTTGTGCAGACAGAGGTAAAAAAAAAAACTAACTTGCCATTGCTGTAATGTGTCTTGGGCCCCATCTGCATGTGCAGGTAAAGGCACAATGGGTTCTAATGTGCAATCCACACCATTATACCTCCTGCTATACCACATGTGCATGGTAGGAAGTGTAATTGTGGGATTGTGTATTAGATCCTATTGCGCCTTACTGCCAGTACTGGGGGAGCCCGATTATGGGCTCCCCCTGCACCAGCAAGAAGCAAGTTGCCCTGGCTAGGATCCCCCCAGCTGAGTGGCTTCCAGCCTCAAGGATACTCCATGTAACACCTGCAACTGGTAGATGCAGCTGCTGTGATCTCCTAGTCCGAAGGATATGTGAATAGGGTACCCATATATCCCAGATTTTATAGCCTTTCAGAGTCTGAGCCATTGGAGAAAAATTAAGCAAAAGTCCCAGATTTGTGGGAACCTGGGAGCTGTGTGGTCAAGGCTCTGCATGTGTGCCATGCAGTCCTGCCTGGTCCAGCTCCTGGTTGCTGCAGTGCTAATGCATTGGAGACTATGCATGTGTTTGTGTTGCAGTGGGCAAGGCTTTAGCAGTTGTCAGGATGCATTTGATAGCTTGGTGCCTTTGTTATTGGAGCTGGGGTTGCATGCTTGAGCCAGGGATGGGGTGCTGGCTCGGCTGAGGGTGTTGAGTGGCCTCTGTGTGCCCTCTGCTGACTCAGGGCTCTGGCCCCACCCTGGCACCTGCAGCCACAACCTGGCCACATGCTTCTGGGATGGCCTAGGCCAGCTGCATCACAACCCCCGTGCAGAGAGCTCAGGCTGGCCTGGCTGTGCCCGTGCCTAACTGGGGGAGGTGGAGTGCAAGGCTGGGGCTTGCTGTACCTGCCTAACTTGGGGGTGCATGGCCATGATACAGCTGTAGGTGCCAAGATGGGACTGGAGCTGTGAGTTAGCATGGGGCAGACTGAGCCTATGCTTGGCCGGTGCTCTTGCCCTGGCCTCAGCCCACAGCTCTGGCTTCACTGAGATGGGCACCGTGCTTCCCAGCATGTCTTGGCCCCAGCCCACAGCCCTGGTGAGATGGACACTGTGCTCTGATGGCTGCTCTGGTCCTGCCTGCTGCCACACACTGCCCTGGTGTGTGTGTATGTGCCCCCTGGCCTCCCCATCCTGGATTTCCATAAAATAATTATGGTCATCCTGTGTATGAAGCCCCTTGGAGCTGGGAGATTGTAGCTGTGCCCTGTGGCTGCCAGGATTTAGCTGGATCCAGGACTGCTAGACTTTGCAGCTGTGGGGTGCTGCTGGGGCCTAGAGTTGGCAGCTGTTGGGACTGAGAGTCCCTTCAGTTGTGGGACTTCCAGTCCAGTTGAATAGATTGGTTGAAATAAAAATATCCTACTATAGTATTGGAGACAACTTTATGCCTTTTGCCATCTCTTTGCAGAGAGAACTGAAAGTTGAATTTAATTGTTTAACACTTTTTTTTTCCTTGGGAGAACTATTGATTTTTAGGATTTGGAATTTGAAGGTGGATTGTACTGGTACTTTCATGACCAAATTGTATTATGAAGCTGTTCCTGACTAGAACAGATTTAGGTGCCCCTACAGTCACCTGGGCCATGCCAGGAATTCATTTCTTTATTCAGTAGCAAACACTTCAGCTACAGGAAAGCTGACGTCTGTTTAGTTCTCTTCAACCAAAATGGCAGTAACAAGGGCATGGATAGGATTGGAGGACTTTGGAATGCCCAAACTGGGGAAATGCCAGCAATCTTAAGGCTCAGGAGGAAATACAAATATTCCATTTGCTTGTACTATTGGTATATGAGTCAGCTTGAAACTTCTGGCAAGTCACGTTTGCTAGTATTGTGTGTATACTTATCTTCTTCCTGTGATTGCCAAGAGTGTAGAGGAGGTGTGAAATTGCTCATCCTTTAGTCTGCTTAGAGTGCAGTGCACTGCTTTCTTCATTGGGTTTTGTCCTTTTGTCTTCTGGGGATTTTTGGCTGAAGAGATGAATATGCTTATTTTTGTAAAGAAACTCTTCAGTGCTTGCATATTTTCAAGTGGGGAAAGCTCTCTTTGGACTGCTTTACCTGGCATTTATTTCAGTATTATTGTATTTTTTATTTTATTTCCCTTTTTGTTAAGTTATGTTGACCCAAGTAGCACTGTGGTTGAGGTCACTAGGCAAGTGGTCCTCAACATTTGTGCTTCTAACAACATTTCATAATTTCATTGAAGTAGGGTTGGAGGGGACCTAAGCATATCATCTAGTCCAACCCCCTGCCCTGGGCAGGAATGAATAAAGGGCTTTTATGACCCGTACTAAGGGTAAGCTCGAATAACCCCAGCTAGGTAGTTATCAAGTCTCCTTTTAAAGACCCCTAAGGTAGGAGCCAGCACCACTTCCCTTGGAAGCTGGTTCCAGATCCTGGCCGTCCTGACTGAAGCAGTGCCTCCTGATGTCTAGCCTGAACCTGCTCTCAATCAACTTGTGGCTGTTATTCCTTGTTACTCTGGGAGGTGCTTGGGGGGAACAGGGTCTCTCCCAATCCCCTCTGGTTGCCCCTGGTAAGTTTATAGACGGCCACTAGATCCCCTCTCAGCCTTCTCTTGTGAAGGCTGAACAGGTTCAGGTCTCTTAGCTTCTCCTCGTAGGGACTGCCCTGCTGCCCCATGATCATGTGAGTGGCCCTTCTCTGGATCCTTTTGTTGCTGGTCTCATCCCTCCTGAAGTGCGGCACCAAGAACTGGACGCAGTACTCTGTGGCCTGACCAATGTCGTGATTCATCTGTGGATACATGACAAGGTGCGGTTCGTTTTGAGGACTGTGTCCTCACATTGGCAGCCCATGTTCATTTTGGAATTGATACGACTCCAAGATCTCTTTCTGCTACTGTGCTTTCAAGAAGGGAGTTTGCCACCCTATAGGTATGCTGCTGGTTCTTTCTGCCCAAGTGCAGTACTCTGCATTTGTCAGTGTTGAATCCCATCCTATTCACATTTGCCCATCTGTCATCTGTCCACATCCAGTTGTAACCTGTCCCTCCCTTCTAGTGTGCCCACCTCGCCCCAAATCTTGGTGTCGTCAGCGAATATGAACAGGGTGCTTTTCACTCCCTCGTCCAAGTCACTGATAAATTGAACAGTACAGGCCTGAGGACTGAGCCCTGGGGGGCTCCACTGCCCACCTCCCACCAGATCGAATATGACTCATCCACCACTACTCTTTGAGTGCGGCCCCCTAGTCAATTTGCGACCCATCTGATTGTGTGGGCTTTTTAATGAGAATGGGGTAGGAGACAGTGTCAAAGGCCTTCCTGAAGTCTAGAAAGACTTGCACCTGTGTGCAATGATTTTGTGACCTGATCCTAGAAGTTTATCAGGTTGGTCTGAGAGGACCTACTGTTGATGAATCCATGCTGGTTGCCCTTCAGCATTGTACACCCTGCTGGTCCCTCACAGATGTGCTCCTGGATAATTTTTTCGAAGAGCTTCCCCTGGAAAAGGGCCAGTGTGGTCTCCATTTTCAAAAAAGGAAGGAAGGAGGACCCAGGAAACTATAAGCCTGTTAGTCTTACCTCAATCCTGGGGAAACTCTTTGAGAAAATTATCTAGGTGCACATCTGTGAGGGACCAGCAGGGGAGATTATGCTTAGGAACAACCAACATGGGTTCATTCAAGGCAGGTCCTGTCAGACCAACCTGGTGGCCTTCTATGACCAGGTCACAAAATCCTTGGAGGCAGCTGTCATGGTAGATGTAGTCTTTCTGGAGTTTAGGAAGGCCTTCAACACTCTCTCACCCCATTCTCATTAAAAAATTAGGCAACTGTGGTGTCGATGCCTACACAGTCAGATGGGCTGCAAATTAGTTGGAGGGCTGTACCCAGGGAGTGGTGGTGGATGGGTCATTTTTGACTTGGAGGTATGTGGGCAGTGGGAGTTCTCCAGGGCTCAGTCCTCAGGCCTGTACTGTTCAATTTCTTTATCAGCGACTTGGACGAGGGGGTGAAAAGCACCTTGTTAAAATTTGCGGATGACACTAAGATACGGGGAGAAGTGGGCACGCTAGGGGAGAGTGACAGGCTGCGATTAGATCTGGACAGGTTACAGGGGTGGGCAGATGAGAGCAGGATGGGTTTCAATGTCGAGGGCTATAGGCTATACAGGAGGGACAGGATAGGAAGGAAAGGTGGGGGAGTGGCACTCTACATCAAGGAGGAATACACCTCCTGGTCAATT
>JAGPOW010000304.1:45767130-45795075 GCA_030014935.1 Caiman crocodilus
ACCCCGGTGCTCTTTCCTGCCAAGGCAGGGGGTCGGACTAGATGATCTGCCCAGGTCCCTTCCGACTCTAACTACTATGATACTATGATGATACTATGAATACTGACAAGTTCAGGGTACTGCACCTGGGGAGGAAGAACCAGCAGCAGATTTACAGGCTGGGGAACTCCCTTGTCAGCACAGGATCTTGGAGTCATTATTGATTCCAAGATGAACATGGGCTGCTAACGTGAGGATGCGGTCAGCAAGGCCAACCGTACCTTGTCATGCATCCACAGATGCATCACGAGCAGGTCCAAGGAGGTGATCCTCCCCCTCTGTGTGACACTGGTCAGGCTGCAGTTGGAGTACTGCATCCAGTTCTGGGCGCTGCACTTCAGGAGGGATGTGGCCAGCATCGAGAGGATCCAGAGGAGGACCAACCACATGATCAGGGAGCAGCAGGGCAGGCCCTATGAGGGGAGGCTATGGGACCTGAACCTGCTTAGCCTCCACAAGAGAAGGCTGAGAGGGGATCTGGTGGCCATCTGTAAACTGGCCAAGGGAGACCAGCAGGCAATGGGAGAGTCCCTGTTCCCCCGAGCACTACTGGGAGTAATAAGGAATAATGGCCATAAGTTGACTGAGTAGATTCAGGGTAGACATCAGGAAACACTACTTCACAGCCAGGTTGGCTAGGATCTGGCACCAACTTCCAAGAAAAGTGGTGCTTGCTCCTACACTGGGGGTCTTCAAAAGGAGGCTAGACGATCACCTAGCCAGGGTCGTTTGACCCCAGCATTCTTTCCTGCCCATGGCATGGGGTCGGACTTGATGATCTGCTCAGATCCCTGTAGTTGCCTGAGTTTTCCCTCTTCCCTTTTTTGAAAATGGGGTCCATATTGTCCTTCTTCCAGTCTTCTGGCACCTGGCCAGAGCACCACAAGTGTTTGTAAAGCTGTGCCAGGGGTCCCACAATGACTTCTGCCAATTCCCTCAGCACCCTGGGGTGGAGAGCGTCTGGACCTGCTGATTTGAACACATCCAGCACCTCCAAAAGTTCCCTAACTTGGTCTTCCCTGACCCTAGGCCAGGATACAGGATGAAGTCCTGGTCCTTACTCAGAAAAATGGAGGCAAATAATTTGTTTAAAAGGTCTGTTTTTTCATCTGGTGCAACCACCAGATTGCCAAGCGTATCCTGCCAGGGGTCCCATGTTGCCTGAGCCTTCTTTTTGCTCCCTATGTATTTAAAAAAAGATCTTTTGTTGTCTGTGATCCTTGTTGCTAACCCTAGTTCCTTCTCTGCCTTAGCCTTCCTAACAGCCTCCCTACATACTCTTGCAATGGAGGTATACTCCTCTTTGGTGATAGTCCCCCCTTTCCACTGGATATATGCCTCTTTTTCGGTTTTCAGATATTCCTGAATGCCTTTGGTGAGCCAAGGGGACTTTGAGCATTCTTGCTCCCTTTGACCTGTGTTGGGATTGTCACCCCTTCGGCTTGCAGGATTGTCTCCTTAAGGAACCACCACTTGTCTTGGACGCTTAGTTCCCCTACTCTTTGGAACTGCAGTGCCTCTCCTACCAATCTCCTCAACTTGTTGAAGTTGGCCCTCCTGAAGTCAAGGCGTACTGCCTTGCTGCAGACCCTTGACACCCTACATTGGATGGTGAATTCCAGTAGGCAATGATTGCTATCGCCCAGGTGGTCAAGGACCTGGAGTCCCCTTACCAGATCATTGCCTGTGGCCAGGACTAGGTCCAGCAAGGCATTCCCTCTGGTGGGACTGTGCACTACCTGGGTTAGGTGGAGGTCTTGTATCTCAGCAAGGAACCTATGTGAGCGGTCAGACCTGGCTGACTGTTCCTCCCAGCAAATGTCTGTGTAGTTTAGATCACTCATGATGACCACATCCCTTGACCTAACCATCTCCGCGAGCTGACCTGAGAATTCCTGGTCCAGCTCTTCCCCTGGTTAGGTGGTCTGTAGTAGACACCCACCATTAAGTCCCTTTCCCCGTGACCCCCTTGTATTCTGACCCAGAGCACTTCAGCCTGCCCTTCCTCTGACCCCATCCTGTTAGTTGAGGACATAGAGTGCCACTCCCCCACCTTTCTTCCCCATTCTGTCCCACCTGTATAGTCTGTAACCCCTAATGTTTACTGCCCAATCATGGGTTGCATCCCACCAGGTTTCAGTGAACCCTGCTGTGTCTGGGTTTGTACTAGCTACCTGGAGGGCGAGCTCCTCCTGTTTATTCCCCGTACTTGAGCATTAGTATAAAGGCACTGAAGGCTTCCTATTGGTGCATGTCTTTCTCTTCTCCCGGATTCTTAGGACTGTCTGGACCCTTGTCCCTTGCCTGGGTACCTCTTATGCTCATCCCCTGTCTTGGCCGGGAGGTGTCCTCATGTCCTCCTGTGGCCCCATCCTCCAGCGAAGCTAGTTTAAAGCACGCCATACGAGATCAGCCAGCCTGGAAGAGAAGACACGCTTGCCTTTAGGGGAGAGGTGAAGCCCATCCCAACTGAGCATGCCCCCTGCATGAAAATGCAGGTTGTTGTCCAGGAACCCAAGGCCTACTTGGTGGCAGCAACTCTGAAGCTTCCAGTTGACCTCATTGATGAGGACTTTGTGACGCTGTCTGCGTCTACTTACTGGGAGAATAGAGGAGAATACCACCTGTGCCCCTGTGTCCATGAGCTTGGCCCCCAAGGCCTCATAGTCTTTCATGATGTGGTCTGGGTTGCCACAGCCATGTCATTTGTTCCCACTTGGATTAGGACCATGTACTAGTCTGAGGGTTGAATAAAGGCCAGGATCCTCTCTGACATTCTGAATTTGAGCCTCAGGCAGGTTACAGACCTCCCGTGCCATGGGGTTGGGTCGACAGATGGGACCCTCTGTTCCCCTCAGGATGGAATCTCCGATGACGAATTTCTGTGCTAGTCACCAATTATTAACTTGTGGAAATTTACAGTCTTGATAGATGTTTAATCTTTCATTTTGCTATGAAACATGAAAAGGAAGAGGGAAATCTGTGAATCATTTCTGAAGGAAGAAACAGTTGAAAAATATGTTGTGTGATCTGGTAGAACTGGAAGGCACTTTGATACCAGAGATTCTCTTGGAGTCAGATGCTGTTTTGAGGCTTGGCAGAAGTGGCATTGAAGTCCCTGGTCCTATTCAAATTTGAGATTATAGAGTTTGGTGACAGGGGTACATCCAAAAGTAGCACTACTTCTCTAGGAAAGAATTGGGGAGAGGACCATCTGTATTTCTTTGCAGCTAGCTAGCTGAGAGGAGTTTAGTCTCTTGAGCATGTCCTCTGCCCTGGGAAAATGTTATACTGTTCTATTTCCTCAGGTGTCAGATAGACACAAATATCTTTTTATAATCAAACATCAACATGAAGATTTCTTGGACTTCTGAGACTACATCTGTGGGGACTTTATTGCTGAAGGACAGCATATTGGTCAAGGATTGAGCGTGTTGTTATTTCTGACTTGAGTTATCCAGATTCTGTTCTTGTGTATCCTGCGACAGAGATCAGAACCTCAAATCCTCCTTCATCTTAGTATCCCAGATCTCTTGTTTCAATTAGAGTGAGATTCTTCACCCAAACTTTCTTAAGTCCTTTTTAATCTCTGTGCTAAATCTCTGGATTGTTGCGAACTCTGTTGCATATTTTGTAGAAGTCCAACTGTATGATTTCACTACTTAATAAAATGGGAGAACTTATCTTGAGCAGCTTGGAATGGAAGTAATCTTCATCACTTGTGGTTTTGGGCTTTCTGCTATAGCTTCATCCAGAATTATGTCCTCTAATACGTAAGGTATCTGTTTCTGCTTATCTGCCTGTAATCAGGGCTCTCGCTCCATATACCTTCTATTTGAGCCTCCTTTGTAACAAAATCATAGGCTGGTATTTGAAAAGCTCATTGGGGCCCTGGTTTAGACTCTGAGACATTCATTATCTGAAGATTACATTCTTCAGTTATCAGTACTAGGAGTTAGTGAGAGCCATCTTGTTCCGATCTGTCACAGAGATATGAGCCCTGTGTCCCCAAACTCCTGTCTCTATCTTCCATTTTAATCAAAATCCTTAGCTTTCTTGTATTCTATTCATTTTTTCCCTGTGTCTAAAGCATGGCATCAAATTTTTGTATTGGGTCCTTGAGTACCCGATTTAAGACTTGTATAAAACCTGATATACAATATGCCTGAAACAAGGTCTGTACTAGAGTCCTTCCTTCATACTGTAATGAAGCACCATTAGAACAAGAATGGGTTTTAATTTTCCTGTATTCTTGAGATTAAATGAGTCAATTTTTTAACTTTATTTCTCAGAGGTTATAATGCAAAGGTCCAAGATTATTGTCTGTAACCTTATCACTAGAGTAGCTATATTTCTCTTCCTTGGTATAAATTCATTTGTAGGATTCATAGTATAACGTGAACAAAATAGCTATGTAAATAGCTCATATTTTTTACTAGTATATACCTACACTTTTAGCATCTAATGAAGTAGGTTGTGGCTTGTGAAAGCTTATGCCTCACTGAACCATTTAGTCTCTAAGGTGCAACCCTGCTCTACTTTCTACCCACAGTGATATGGCCTCTAGTTTTGCATATGGCAAGTTCATGTGACAGCCAGGAAAGTTGTGATGTGTTCATTAACTGACTGATCCCATAAGCCCGTGTCAGTTGATCCTGGATGATCAGCACTCTACAGTGAGCCAGCCTACCTGTGGCTTGAAAAGCTAGAGCATTGCAGTTATTTAAGACAAACTGTAGGCAGCTGCTTGCTTGATTGCTTTTACTGGGGCCTTTTATAACCAGAGATCCTGGTTTTCCCTTGTAAATACCAAATTCTCCACTAAAAAATCACAAATTCTCTTATAAAAACCCCCAAATCTAATAAAGCCCCCCCACGGTCCCCTGGCCCTGTTCCTGCCTCTCACTCCCCATCCCCACAGCCTTGCTGCTGCCTGTAACCCTCTGCCCACAGCCCTTGCTCCCCCAGCCCTGTTGGAGGGGTCCCTCAGCTGCCAGAGCAATGGACCTGGGTTTGCAGCCCCCTGCCCCTGCTATCCCCTGCTAGCTGCTGTGGGCTTGGGTGGGGTGGCTCCCTGTTGCTGCGTGCACTCCCAGAAGACCTGCACCCCCCAGATATGTAGACAGGGCAGGTGCAGGCTGTGGGCTCAAGCTCCCATCCTGCTTCCCTCCCCTGAGGCCTCTGCAGCCCACTGGGCATGATCTGGCACAGCTGAGGACAGTGGGGTTGTGCAGGGATCTGCTTGCTGCTGCAAGCTCCCCCCAACTCCCGCTGCTTTGATGATGCATCTCCTGCACCTACCTCTGTTTTAAAGAGCACAGTCCTGCACTGCTGCTCTCACTGCAGCCCCATGCAAAGGCATGCCACCCATGGCCCCATCCTGCTCCCTGCTGGGGCCCTGTAGCCGTGTATTGTGGCCCTGGGCCCCAATCCCCACCTGGCTGGGCAGCAGTCCCAATCCTGCCCAGCTCCCTCTGTATAGGGGCCTCAATCTCCATCTCCCTCTACTTACTTTCTGGAACTGCTCTGCTTTGCAAGCTTCCTGGGGCCATGTGCATGTACACCCCCTGTCTCGCCACCTTCCTTCCGGCCCACTCCAGCTCCCTGCTGGCTGGAGCTCTGCCAGCTGGCAGGGAGCTCACTACAAAATGGCAAAATCCCAAGGTTTCTCTTGTTAAAACAAGAAATCTATGTTTGCCTCTAGTAAAAGGTAAAATCCACGGTTTACTCTGTTTTTCCATGGGAAATGGAAAACCCAGATCCTTGTTCATAACAATGTAACCAGTCTTAATTAGGTGCTAACAGGGAGGCGCAGCTGAGCTAACAGTATTTCAAAGATAAAAGGTATGCTTAATTCCTCATAAGTGATGCATTTAATATAAAAATCAATAGCATGTGGCAAACTAACGCCTTTTACATCATAAGAATACCTGTCCACATTAGGCAGCGACTTCTCGAGTGGCTTGCATTCAACCTTGATGTCCAGCCTTTCTCTACAAAACTTATTTTTGAAGCAAGGCCTGGTACTTGCAAGAAAAGGGCTTTACTGGCATCCATGTGCATTAATAATGTGCATTTGAACTACCTTCAGCACAACAGCTTAATAGGTTTAATGTTGAACCACAGCTCCAATAGTTTTTATTTTTATTACTGTATTTACTTGTTTATAAGATAAGGTTCCACCCCATTCAACATGGGAAAAATCAAGCCTTGTCTTATAATCTCATACAACTTAACTGAAACTGGAAAATGTGCAGAGTGCCAGAGCTTTCTTCAATGTGCAGGGTCACTTGAAACTATTGCCTGCCTATGGTAAGTTGCTTTGGTACCTTCTGGCTGGAAACCCCACACAGCTCAAAATGACCTGGCAGTGTGGGGTTTCTGGTCACCATGTACTGAGTTGCTCTGAGCTGCTGCCCCAGTGGTATGTGCTGGAGCAATTTGTTACATGCTGGCAGCCTGGGCGGGTCCCTTTTGTGTGCTGGGTTGCTCCAGCACTAGCTGCTTGAGCTCTCGGAGTGACTCCCTTGTCCAGCATGCGACAAGAGACCCAGCATGAGCATGCCGGTGAAGGATCTAGCACATAGTGAGGTTCTAGTTGGTGGTGCTAAGGGAACCAGCATATGATGTGGCATTCAACAACAGTGTGAGGCAAGTAACAGCAAGGTACCCAGTAGAGGGGCAGGTGGCAAGGGAGCACTTGGCAGAGTAGCAGAGAAAGTAGCAGATTATAGGGCCTGAGATCACCAATGAGTGGTCAAAATTTAAAAACAGAAACCCATAGGAAATCCTGTGGGGTGAGCGGTGGCAGGGGAACCTGCATGACAGACCATGTAGGAAAAAAAAGGAAGCAGCAGTACAAATGTGAAGATACCAAAAGAAATGAGGCACAGCTATGGTGTGGACTTTAAAAGGAAGGTTATAAGGTAACAAATCATTGAGAGGCAGGAAGGAAGTATAACGTTACTGAATCAAATGTGTGTCAATGGAGACAAGGAAAAGGAAAATGTAAGAATGCTGAGTCTACATGGAGAACATTTGGGAGTCCAGAACAAAGTTGCTTTCCCGAACTTGAGAACTTGCTTATCAGTTATGTTCAAGACTGAAGAAAGGAGGGAATGCCAATCATCCATGAAGTACTTTGACTCAAAGCATTGGAAATAGCAAAGAAATTGAACACTCCTCTTCAAAAATTCAAAGCAAAAATAGTGGGTGGCATATCTGAATAATGTGACATAGTGGCTTAGCCCTGAGATGAAGAACATCATTTGCACAAAAGCTAACATCAGACTTCAGCGTACAACTTGTTTGATTGTCAGAGCTGAACGGTTAAGAGATGCCTCGGCACAGCTGTGTTAGGCACATTGCGAGTCCCTGGTGCAGGGATTTTTCCTGTAAGGCGGGAAAAGTCCTTGGTGCAAGATCAGAGCCCGCCAAAAGCTTGCAGCTGCACCATCGAGTGCATGCTCATGATTGGCTCAGTGTAAATTATGTATGCGTAGCAGTCAGCAATTGGCTCGCTGGCCGTATAAAAGGCTTAGGTGATATCCGCCCAAGTTGGAGTGCTCAGATGTGCTTAGGGAAAGATCCCCACTTGTATTTTGGAGCCACGGAGGAGGCCTGATCACCCACCAGCAACTCCCCATCGCGGTTGCCACGACGTACCCTATACCCTGTGTGAGTATGAGCATCGGTGTGCCTGTCTACAGATTGTTTCTATACTGTCTACCTCGTGTATGCAGCTTGTAAGTAAAGTTTTTTTTTGTTTTGTTTTTTGTTTTTGTTTCAACCACTGCTGCCTCTCGTCCAACCAATTCCGCTCTATAGGCGGCCCCATTCCACCGGCGTTTCTCGGCCCCCACAGATTCCAGCGGTATTTTATTGGGCTATGGAAAACTTGTGATTACCTGCTGGGCAAGATAGGTAATCCTGATGAGATATACTCTAGTCTATTTTGACATGCTGAGTAATGTCACCATCCATGAGAGAGGTGAAAAATCCATAATTCTTGAATATAAGAAATGAAAAATCAAAAATTACAGTGATCTTAGTAGTATTGGCAGATGGGAGAAAATTGCTACTCAGTGATTTTGAAACACAAAACTCTGTCAAAATAAAAGTTGCCACTAAGAATAGTGGTTAGATGCTAGGTACAAGGATGGATGTCAAGTGAACTGATGAATGACTGATTAGATGTTGTGTGGAAATGGAGACCTTGGGCACTGCTAAAAAGAAGAGGAATGTTACTGACAGTCATTCAGAGAGCATTTAACACTTGATGGGAAAGCAAAAAGTTAGTGAACTGTGAGCTTGTAGTCATGACATCTCAACTCCAGGTATTGGATGTCATAGTGATTAAGCCCTTTAAGGACCGTTTACAGTGTCAGTACTCAGACCGGCTCTTGACAGGGAACCACGTACTTACACGTGGTGGAAAGATTAAGAAGCCAACCATAGCACTGCTTCTTTGCCAATGGATTCCAGCTTATTGGGGAAGGATATCTTCAGAATCTATTATTAACGACTTCAAGAAGTGCTGTATATCCAATACCATGGATGGAACTGAAGATGATGTTTTGTGGGATGATGAGTGAAGTGCAAGGGTGAGGATGCATGTGAAAGTGACCAGTCCTAATTTGCTGGATCTAAGAAGGGAGTAGCACTCGCTAGGTTCTGAACAGAACCTAATGTAGATTAAGCATAAATTCATGTTTGCATTTAATTGAAGCTAATGTTGAATGTATGACTCATTGGTATTGCTATAGTTTTTGTCAGTAGGTCTGTTTATAAAAACAATACCAAATTAAAATTTTTCCTCGAGTAGAATCTAATTATTAGGGGTTCATCTTAAATTCAGGTTTGTCTTCAAATTGAGTAAATATGGTAATTAAAATAAATATTTTATTTTTAAACCAGCAATTCTGTCAGGTAAAGGTTTTTTGAAAGAGTTAAGCCAGTACATACCTAACAGAGTACCACATATAGGCAGTAAGTTGTACCCAAATTCACAACTTCTGTTCAAATTGGTGAATTTAATACATTTAAGGGCTTATTTTTCAGTGCTCTGACAGTGATATTTTCAGATGGATTTACTTTGGAGTACAGTCTCCAAAATAGAACAATTGACTTCATAGGACATTGCCTCATATGAAAGATAAGACTCATCTTCTGCAACATTGCACCTTTGGGATGTTACTCAATAAAAACTGTATTAGTATTTAATGACTATGATCAGAAGGGCCCATTGTGATCCTCCAGTCACCTTCCAGACCTGCATAGAATAAAGGACCAGATTTCACTTAGTTATAAGCTTGCTGCAGAAATTATTATTACATGAGTTTGGGGAGAAGTTTCTTTAAAATCAGGTACTTTTCAAAAAGAGAACTGCATGCTCTTTAGAATTTTTTTAAAAGAAAAGAATGAAATGTTGAATTGTGTAAGCCTTTTCTTTTTTTTTCTTTCTAGATGTTGCGGATGATTACAATAGAATTGGTTCTTCATTATACACGTTAGGAACGCAAGACTCCACAGATATATGCAAGTAAGATTCTGTTAACAGTGATAAGTTACAGGGCAAATTGCTACACAACAGTGTGTCAGTTGTGGCCTGCATGTGCCTATTGCACTTTGATGAAAAAACAAATGGCTGTATTATATTAGTTTTTTTCTACCCAAAATAGTAGTTTCTTTCTCATCCTTGTCCATGTTTCATTTCCGTATTGTGAAAGCTTTTTTAATATCACAGGAAGTTATAAAAAAAAAAGCTGTTTCTTGGAATATTTATGATTATTTATATAATACTTTAAAAAATTATTAATAAATGAGAAAACGGAACAGGCCTTCTAAAACAGAAAGAGACTCTGAAAGTAAAAACATGATTTTAAAATTACACAACTGTTCTTGTACTTATTTGCAAAAGCGTGAATGTGTACAAACAGGTATGGACACGTCTGGTGTGGAAACATTTGTGCGTACTCGCTGCATAGAGATCATGTAAAATGACCTCTTAAGGCCTGGCTGCTTCACTGCTGGCCATGCCTTCTGTGGATCTCATCCCTTACTACAGGGATGTGCAACCTCTGCTTGTACTGTACATACTTTGCAAACCACCCCTATACCATGGGTGTGTGTGTACCTTTCCTACTGTCTCAGCACCCCCGTGCCTTGCATGTCACACCACATGGGTCCCTCTTGCTGTGCTGCACAGCAGGTGCCCTGCTGTATTATTTCAGTGCTGCACTGTGCAGGGCCGCTGGGTCCCCCCAAGCCATGTAGCTGTGGGCTCCCTCAGCCCTGTCCCCAGGGGTGGGGGTTAGGCATCAAAAGCTGAAGAAGGCAGGGGGAGCCCAGAAGCCCAGGCAGCAGAAGCTACTTGGAGCAGCATGGTGTGCAGTGATCAGACCAGGGGCTTGGGGACTGCATGTTAACCTGCTGGGGGCCTCATGAGGCCTACTGGCCACCCGTTGGACAACCCTGTTCTGTTGAGAATTGAAAACAATATATGTGTACCTATAGAGACTTCTGCCCTTTCGAGGTTTTAGTACCATGGTCCAACGTACTGAGCAGTGTGGTGATACTTTGGACAAAAGCTTAACTGAATATGTGGCAAACTTAGGCAATTTAAAAATGTTAGGGAAACATTTTGAAAATAGCAGCCTAACTGGACAGATAGGACTTGAAATCCACCTCCCTGCAGTCACATCCTACACTAAAGTTAACGTTGGTGTATTTGTCAGTTCACATCAGTTCTGGTAATGCAGCACACCACTAACAGGAGCAGGTCTCCTTTAGTGGTGATAGGTCTCCTTTGCTTTGTACCAAATCTTGACTTTTTTGATCAATCTGTTTAAACTCCAAATTGTAGTTGGCAAATTATTTCATTTATCACTTGAGACAGTCTAGATTCCTGGCTAAATCCACTGAGAAGCTTTCCTTCCTTATGTTGTCTTATCCAATGAGGATGTACTACATTTTTGCTCAAACTTCCCAAGGTCCAGAACCCTGAACAGGGCCTGCACCGTAGCTTTGAATTAACTTCACTCTTCGCACTAAACCACATGCCATGAGCTTCTGACAATAGTGAAAGACTGCTAAAAAGATGAACAGTGTGGATTTTGTACAGAGAATTTTGTACAAAGTTCAGGTTTTTATACAAAGCAAAGGCAATCCTTGAGCAAATGTTCCCAGGTTAATTTTTTCTTTAAAGAAATAGCAAACCATAGTACCATAGCATCTAATGAAGTATGCTATTGCCTATCAAAGCTTGTGCCTCTCTGACAAGGTTCTTTGAGTGAATCTGATATCTTTTGTTAGACCAACTTAAATAGTTGGAGAATTTTTTAGCAAGCTTTCGGGTTTAAACACCCTTTGTCAGGCTGAGGAAGTCTCTGCAGTTGGTGTGTGCTCTTCTTGGATGGAATGAATAGTAAAGAAGCCAGGGGCTGGGCTGGGTTTTTTTAAGCCTGAAAGCTTGCTAAAATTTTTTTTACAGCTATTTAAGTTGGTCTAATAAAAGATACCAGATTCACCCAAATGATCGTAGACCAGCACAGCTACAACCTGTACCCCATGCCTCTCTGAACCATTTAGTCTTTAAGCTGCTACCCCTGCTTTGCTTTCCTGTTGAATCTTAGTTAACTGTGAATTCTTACATATAACATTTGAGCAAAAAATGCAGTTTCAGATGCATTGCAGGTTGAAATCAGTCATTTCAGTCTTCCAGGATTCCTTAAATCATAATCAGTTGCTTAGTTGGCACTTCTCACTCAGCATAGGTCCTATTCCTTTGATTTCTAAAGGAGAAATGTGGAAGCACGTCATTAGACTTGCATTGTAATGAAAGCTCTTAATTGATCATGCATTTCCTTCCCTAGATTTTTTCTGAAGGTATCGGAATTATTTGACAAAACAAGGGTACGTATTATGAAATCAGTTCTTACATGAAGATTACTGTTTAATTGTTTATCCTGGTGTATGCCATGATTTTGTACAGCTGAAAAATACTGTGGTTATCAATCAGTATCATGGGATTAATGGTTCTTTGATCAGCTTTTGGAGGGTGTTTTATGCCAAGTATTTGTCATGGATGGTTGTAAAGAGGAAAAGAAGTATAGTAAAAATCCTAATGAACTACATTATTTTTTAACACACATGGTTAATCTTTGAAACCAGTATTTGCAATGATTTCCTAGGCTGTATGTGAAATGGTATAGTTAGCTCTTGGATTTTGGAGGAATAGTTTATTTTACTGGGTAAAAATATTAACAAGGCTTTGTTATAAAGCTGCTTGGTTAATGATATCTGATAGAATAGAAACTTTCTCTTTAGACAGGGCTTTCTTTAAGTCCCAACCCCACAAACTATCCCAACGTAGGCAGGCTGTTGCACCCATATGAAATCTCTTTGCAGGATCCAAACTTTTCTCTGGAGTCAAGATCACTTCTTGGGGAAGTGAGTCACAATAATGTTGCTGCTTACTAATTTATCTGGACTTTCCAGAGTCTTGCCTACTCTGCCTTGTTTTTTTTTGCTTTGTCTGAGTTGCATTTTATACCTCTGAGCGCTCTCGGAAAAATGTAAAGAAAAAATTATACTTTTTAAGACATCTGAAGTAACTGCTGTGTGCACAGCAAAACAATTGCATGTGAATATTTAAGAAAATTGAATGAGCAAGAATAGTTAACTTCTGGCCCAAAATAGTAGTTTCTCATTTGAAAGAATTAGATAAGAAACTTCCATCCATTCAGGTTGAAATTTAACAATAAATGAGCAGAAATGTGTGTTGTCTCCATATCTTAAAAAGATGACTTGTATTTAAAACTGCATTACAGGAAGATAGCTATCTTATAGGGTAGATTTTGAGGCAGTTGTGACCTAGAACATAATCTAATAGTTTGAAGGAAATGTATGCTAATAGGACCCTGAAAAATAACTACGTACTATAAATAAGAACATTTTAAACTATTGGCTTACCCAGAGAATAATAAAGCATTCTAGAATCAGGAGTTTTTTCAAGCAGATATAGTACTGTGTTCTGTTACCTGCATCTGGCTGTAACAGTACATTAGGTACCCATTTTATTCAGGACATGCATTGACTTGATTTACAGCCTTCTCATAAGTTAGTTTTGCAAGCAGACCTTTTGAACACAGACACTGATGTAGTCAAAGCTGGATGAGTCACTGAAGTAATATTTAGTGCTAAAGATTTGACCTTTCCAGACCATTCACAATGGAATTGGTATTTCTGGGGAATATCTGGACTTAAATGACTGGAATAGAGTTTAGGATGAAGTGTTTTATACTCTTGTTGAGATCAACAATGTCAGTATTTTCCTTTTTGAGGCCTTTAGTCAGGGGTTCTCAACCTCTAGCCTGTGGGCCAGGTGCAGCCCGTGGAGCCTTGTTATCTGGCCTATGGGCTCCTCCTGGGTTGGGAAAATTTTGATGGTAGGGGAACAGTGGCCATTAATAAAGCCACCCCTCCGCCCTGCTCATTTCTCCCTCCACTCACCAAATTCCCAAACTCCAAGCCCTGCATGGGCAGTTTGAGCTATGCTGCGCCCCCTTTCTCCAGCAAGGCCCCTCCATATCTGGATTGGGGCTGGGTTCAGCTGGCCCATGCCCCCTTCCCCTCACTGTGGGGGTGGGTTAGGGCCAGTCCATGCCTCCACTGTGCCAGCTGTAGGGCTAGGTTAAGCTGGGCCATGCCCCCTTCCCTCCTCACAGGACTGGGTTAGGGCTGGTCCATGTTCCCATCAGTCATCCTCCCCCACTCCCCCCATGGGTCCTGGTTGGGGCTGGGCTGCTCCCATCCCCACTCTAAATGGCCCAGTGGTTCCCCCTGCACCCTTGCTGTACTGAATGAATTTGACCTTTTCCACTTTTTGTTCTAGTATACAAAATATATCCTTGAAATTGGGAACAGTATAAAAAACAGGTTTTTAATAAAATAGTTACTTGGTGTTAGCTTTTTTTAAACATAGATGACTACTGAATTATGCCACACATTGAACATTTTGTGGTTTGTTGTTTTTTTTAAATGTCAGCCTCTGGCAGGCTCTGTTTACTTTACTACTTTGAGAATACTTTGTTGTACTAATATCAAAGAAACGAAGAAAAGTGGAAGTCCAGTTATTTTGATACCATCACATTCCTTTATTTTATTTTTCTTCACAGAAAATAGAGGCCCGGGTTTCTGCTGATGAAGATCTTAAACTTTCTGATCTTCTGAAATACTACTTAAGGGAATCTCAAGCTGCTAAGGTAAATTTGCTGTGCCTTGTTTTTAGTGAAGTAGTGTGTTTTATGAAAGAGTAGAGATACCTAAAGCAATGTAAACTGATGCTCATCCAGTGAACAAGCCAGAATTTCCCATCTTCATTTCCCTCCCCAAAAGCATCACATTAGAATCTTGATTTTGAGAAGTAATAGTAGCAGCATTTCATAGCAGTGTTTGTTACAGTATTTGTTCCATAGGGCATTATTTTATTAGTGGAGTTGGAAGTAATAGAGGTATGACTTGGGTAAATGGCAGACTACAGGCTGTCCTTGACTTTCATCATAACTTGAATGTTGTAAATTGACACCCTGTTTCAACTTTTTGATATCAGTTTCAATGTTACAATGCTTGATCTGGCACCATGCCATGCCAGTAAATAGGTTTGCTTTGTTGCCCATCTCCCTGACTCAAGGCGCTCAGTTGTTGTTCCAACTCCATTTTTAAGTGAATCTTTGTTTCCATATTTTTTCTTAAAAATTTAGTCTCTTTGTCCATAATAATGGCAGAAAAATGTAAACCTGGTGCAAGTGATGATTCTATGAAACATAGAGTAATTACTATGGAAACAAAAGTGGAAATAATTAAGAGGCCTGGAAAAGGTGAGATGACAACTGAAGTTGGTAGAGTTTTGAATATCCCCTGAACAACTATTGTGGGGATATTCAGACAAGATAAGAACTGAAGAACATGTATAGAGGCCGAGCCCTTAACAATCAATTTTGATAGCTAAACAACTTGTTGGACTTATTGTTCAGGTTGATAAACTGTTAGTCATTTGACTGGAGGATCAAAATCAATGCTGTGCTCCTGTGAATTTAGGCATAATTCAGAAAAAGGCTAGGAGTCTTTATGATTATCTAAAGAAATAACAGGGGGAGAGTTCTAATGCTGAGCCTCTTAATGCAAGTAGTGGGTAGTTTATGCATTATATATGCACTATAGCCAGAGCCAATTTGCATAACATCAGCATCCCAGGTGAAACTGCCAGTGCTGATGAGGAGGCAGCTTGTGCTTTTCCTGAGACATTGGCTGCAGTCATTAAAGAGGGTGTGTATTGTGCTCGGCAAGGTTAACGAAACTGGGTTCTTTTGGAAGATGCACCCTCTGTTGAAGAGACTCCTTGTAAAGTCTTGACAACAAGTGTTGGCTGAGATATTTTAATATTTGGAAGCTGTCAAGTCCTTGTTTGAGGAACATGACCCCAGTGTTGAACACAGTGCATCAGTGAATAGGGGCATATCCAAGATGTACAGTTGCTACAAGCAAAAGAGGAGAACATGTGTCCAAACATCCTTGGGCACTTTCTTTAAGAAAGCAGACAAAACTCCAGAAAAACCTGCAGCCAAGACTCCTGAGAAGACTCCAGCCAAGAACCCCTCAAAAAGTCCAGCAAAGTCACCTCAAAGAAGTCCTTCCAAATCAATTGGATTGCTATTTACAATAGAAATATATTAATATAGCTATATTACTCATCTGTAACTGATAATTCTGGGTTATTTTTGGTGAAAATAGTGTATTGGGCCTTGGTTCAGGAACCAATCCCCCAAGTATAACATTGTTCCTATGGGAAAATGGATTCTGAATTACAATGTTACCACATTTAGACTTAAGACGTGGTTTTCAGGAGCCAATTGTGTTTTAAGTCTGAGGGCCACCTGTACTTTAAATGTCGTAACATAAAAAATAAATGGCTTATTTCAAGCACTCTAAAACCCTGGATACAGTTTTTAAATTAAATTTACTTATAATACATTTAGTACCAAAAAGAATTTGCTTGGTGAGAGCAAACAGTAACGTCATGAGGAAATGATGTATGAGCAATGGCTACTTACAGAAAACAGTCATAATGGTGGTTATGTCAACCATATTAAAAATGCAAGTAAATAGTGTTTCTCGGGCCACGCATGTTTTTCAGATTTGTAACTTAAAATGGTAATTTGCTACTGATCTGCTGGAAGGGTGTAGAACTCCCCATGTTGATCCAGATCTGGGTTTATTTGAAACGTTATCCGAACTGTGGCGTTGGCTACTGTTAGGTTACTAAGCTGTGTGGAACCAGTGATCTGATCCAGTATGGCAATCTTTATAAATTGCAAAAACAAAATAGCTCTGATATTTATTAAAATAAGAATAATCTCAAGGAAGAATAAAATGAATCTGAGATGATGGTATAGTGTAGGTATAGTGTTCCAAGTGTAGGTACTTGTAGAATATATATCTGTCTCTGTCTTTTACTCTGTTTTTTCAGGATCTCCTATATAGAAGATCTAGGTCCCTAGTAGACTATGAAAATGCCAACAAGGCATTGGATAAAGCAAGAGCAAAGAACAAAGATGTGTTGCAAGCTGAAACCACTCAGCAACTCTGTTGTCAGAAATTCGAAAAAATATCTGGATCGGCAAAGCAGGGTATTTGAACAATCACACTATATTTGACTCTGTTTACTTGAATGGCCTTTAATTTGTTGAACATTATCTGTAATCTGTTTTTTGCTTTCTTTCAAACAGGCCCTTGTTGATGTGTAATACATATTTATTTGTGACTTCTTATCTTGGGTCATTCAGATTTCCTTCAAGATTAGTGGAGACTTCTGATGCTAATATTACACTTAAGTGGCTGGATTTCCTGAAAGTAAAAATACAAATTAGTCATTTCTAGTTTTGGTATACATGATGGCTGTCCAAATTCCAAATACTGTCACGCATGTGGTACACTACAGTGCTGTGTGGCATACCATGCTGTTTCCCATGCACTGCTACATGTGACCTCTTTTGGGCTGTGTGCCCTACCCCTCCACTGCAGTATGCTCATGCGCTGTGTCATCTCATGGTCTTCTGAGTTCCCTGTTCAGTTCCTTTGGCTGCTCTCTACTGCCCCATTCCCTGGGGAACAAACCAGAAGTTGAAAGGGTTGGTGGTAGGCCATAGGTGGAGGGAAAAAAACTTATCTGGGGGGACTGAGCACATGCATATGTGTACACCCTGCCCAATGGGTAAGTCTGTTGGGGAAGGGCCATGGGGGTGCAGATTGAAGCCCCTGCGGCAAGGGAAGGAGTACGGCAGGGGTGAATGGGGCCCCAGCCAGGCCAGGTGGTGGGACAGTTGAAGCCTGGGCGGCTCGTTGAGGGGTGCCAGGGGCCCAGGGGGCACATACACCCCCCCCCCCCAGATCTGGGTGGGGCAGAGACAGCTGTCTCTGTGCCTGGGGCTCTGGGCCTTGCTGCCAGTGCAGGTGCCTCGGGAGAGGCACTTGGGAGAGTGTCCTACTGCCACTGGGCTGCGCTGCGCTCCAGACCTCCTGGCAGCAGTACGCACTTAGCGTTGTGCAGCTTCCCAGGCAGCTGCACCGGCAGCGGGGCCCAGAGTATCAGTATGCAGCAGCAGCTGCCTCCACCCTGTGCACAGATCAGGACACGTGTCGTGTGTGTGTCGTCCGCCGTGCGCGCCCCCCCCCCTCCCCCGGGCCTCTGTCAGGGTGCACACAGTGGCAGGAGCACCCATGCGCCCTTGGATGAACTGCCCAGGCTTTGATTATCCCACCATCTGGCCCAGCTGGGGCCCCATGCACCCCATCCCCTGCTTCTGCCCTACTCCTACCCTCAATGTGGGGGCCTTGATCTGCCCCTTCCCCTTCAGAGAATAGAAAGATTGATACTTGCCTGCTGTGCTGGGCAGCCAGTCATACACATGCCAGGCTGCAATCCTGGTTGTGTGTGTGCCCTTCCCCACTCCTGCTGCAGCCACCTGAAACCCGTGGCCGGGCTGCCTCATGGCTCTACCCACTGCTCTGCATCTGGGAAGCTGAGCTTTGTTAGCCCCAGCCTTCTGTCACCCCTGGGGGATCCTGGAGACTCCCAGAAGGGCATCAGCAGTTGGAGTGGTAGGGGCAACAGCCTCCAGACTAGAAGTCTGGGGGATACAGCTTAACTCCCTGCAGGGGCTACACACATCTCTTGGGCTGTTAACTGGTCAGCTCTGGACAACAGCATAACTGACTGTAAACAGTAATGCCAAACTTTAGCTCAAGTTCAGTTGAAGTGTCCCATACAAGCCCATCTGTCCTCTGTCTGGGACAGCAGCACCTTTTTGCAGGTGGCTCTGGGTCAAGTTAGATGAAACAGTGGTGAGAGGTTTTGTTGGAGTTCAGTCCAAACTGGAGCAACTTTGTGGGATATAAGGAGCTCCTCCAAAGAAGAGGGTCTATTCAGTGGATCTCTCCTGGGAGTCTGTTCTCCTTCACAGTTAGGATGGGTCTAGAAAAATGGTTTTCTCCCCTGACATTTGCATCCCTTATCCTAACTTAGTCCCCGATTAGCACCTTGGCTACCTAGCAGTACCAGTAGCTAGAGTTCTTTGGCCTTGTACATTTGCCAAAGTTGATTCTTTGCAGAAAGCGGTGGATGAGAGCTCCTGAAGTATTCAAGCAATAGTTCTGTCTTCTTGAGCCTCACCTGTTCTTACTGGCTTTGATCCCATGTCTGCCAAGGGATTCTTCATATTTGGAGTCTCTGGACAGAAAGTAGCGGGGATGGGAGAAGATGGAGTTCACTCTTTAAACATTTGGGGCATTTTTACATGTATTCCTGATTCAACACCAGGCACTTCTAATTAGCAAGCCATGCTAATTAATAGTGCCTGTGTGTCGTGTATCAGTGGTGTAGTGTGTCCCCATGTTGAGAAAATGGTGGCAGGGCATTTTGAATTAAAGCACGTTGAACATGTTTTATTTCAGGGCTCAATGTCACCATTTTCTCAGTTCGGAGACACGCTGCAGCACTGATGCACAATGTGCAAGGCTGCCAGAGTGTGTAATTTGTGTGTTCCGGCAGACTTAATTAATAAAGTCTGCTCTGATGTGCTGAAGTTCCAGCATGTTGGAGCAGGCTCCCCGCACATGTGTAAGTTCCCTTAGTGCCTAAACTACTGCTTCTCTTTGAAAAAGCTTTGCATATATAAAAGCTGCTTTTAGGAGAAGATAGCCCAGTTGCACTTTAAGGCCTTGTCTAAATTGTGGTTAGCAGATGGGCTAATTGGCCCAGACATACAGCCATGCAGTCAGTGAGCCTACCCAGAGTGCTGCACGGATGCAGCTAGATGCTAGCTAGTTTAGAATGCAGCCTGCTGTGAACAGTGTAGCATGTGCTACTGCCAGTGCAGTAAGTTTACCTTTGTAGACATGGCCTAAAGTGTCTTTTTATTTCAACAGTGCATCAGTAGCACTGTGCCTAGGTTGTGGGATCAGATTTAAGCTTGATATTTATGTCTTAAATAGAACTTAAATAACATCATTGCACTTAATTTAATGGGGTTCAAACTTCTGTTTTCTACAGAACTTATAGACTTTAAAACAAGAAGAGTTGCAGCATTCAGGAAAAATCTGGTGGAACTGGCAGAACTGGAACTGAAGCACGCTAAGGTAATTGGAATCTATTTTTGCTTCCATTTAAGACTGTTGTTTGGTCTTGTATACCTGGATATCTAAAAAAGGGCCAAATGTACTTTATGATGTGTATTCCTCCAAAGAGTGTGGAGGGAACATATCATTTGAAAGGTGGAATTCTTTAGGACGTTGTAAGAATTTAAGAATGCAGGCAGAAACTCTCTCTAGGACTTGTGCACTTCACATGCTTTTAGACCAAGGGTGTCAAAGATGCAGCCTGTGGGTGGATCTGCCCCATGGAACCCCCTTATGTAGCTTCCGGTGCTGCCCCTGGGTTGACCTACACATGCATGCTGAACTGGTCTCACTCTGCATGCAGGGCCTGGAACTGTGCTGCTTGTGGTGCTTGCTCTGGCTGCTTCCAGCATGAGGAGCAGGCACTGGATCCAGCATGGGAGGAGGTTAGGGGGTGGTTACTTGCATGCCAGAGCCAGTCCCTGCTCTGGCCAGTCTGGGATGGTGCTGCATGCAATGCATGCTCTGAACTGGTTGGAACAGGTGCTGAGTGCAGTTTGCATTGTGGACCAGCCAGAATGAGTGCTTTGTATGCACTTATTCTGTTGTATCTGGCATGCTGGGAGGCTGGAGTCTGTGTGCTCAATCCAGCTCATGCCACTCATCTGGCCTACAAGGCTAGATCAGCTCAACATCCCTTGTCTAGTGTTTTGCTTGTTCTATTTCATATTTTACCCTTATTATTGGGCTGTCTGCCTAGTTTGAGAGCCTATCCATCAGTACTGAATGTTATCTTGACAACACCACTTTATCCCTTTGAGTCACTCGCTTAAAACACTAAATAGGAAACTAAAGTTGCAGGTAATTTTTTCACCGAATTAAAAGATTTAAAGCAGGCAAATTCCCAAAAGTACTATTCCCAAAAGGATTTAAATATACAATGTCTAAATACTACAGTGCATTTGGGCAACCTTTCTCTTGGGCCATAGGGGGGTAATAATTTGCCTTTTCTCTTGTAAGGGATTTTTTGTAAAAGCAAAAGTTGAAGTACCCTTTTCCTACAGAATTCAAATTAAGCATTATCACTTCCTGTATACG
This sequence comes from Caiman crocodilus, assembly GCA_030014935.1. Taxonomy (NCBI): domain Eukaryota; kingdom Metazoa; phylum Chordata; order Crocodylia; family Alligatoridae; genus Caiman; species Caiman crocodilus. The sequence continues at coordinate 45,787,942 of JAGPOW010000304.1, forward strand.
TTCTCACAAACCCCAATTTTTTAGGAATGTATTTTGAGTATTTGAGGCTGAATGAAACTAGGTATCTGCAATCTAAGAAAGGTGTGCGTGTAATGTGTGGCAACTTTTGTTTAAATTGGACTGGCCACTTCAGTTTGATGTAAGACAGTTTGGTTTGCATGTCTATTTAATGCTATGCTATGGGATGTAATACCTTTTCTTGAAGCGTAATGTTCAACTCTCTTTCTCTCTTATCTACCCTTCTACATCCAACTGAAAATAAAGTAGGGAATTCAACAAATTTTAACTCAAGATGGGTATTTTGTGGTGGAAGTACTAGAATGAGTGGAGCTTTTCACTCAGTATTTTAAAAGGCTAAATGTACAAGTCACCTAGATCGATCCATAAGAACTATCATTTTACTGGTTCTAGAGAAGCACAATCTTAGTGTCCTTATTTTGTTTAGTTTGCTATTTAGATGCTTTTTGGAAATTGAGGTAAAAAGTTCAATGTTTAATGTGCTAGAAAGCAGGGAAATTGAGCGTAGATAGTTTTCAAGTACTTATTTTTGGCTTTATTTCTTACGTTTCTCAGAATTTGTTCTCTCGAGTAGAGTTATAAGATTTTCTAATCCCTTTCTGGAGCTGAGTTTCTGTAATGGAAAAAAACCTAGGCAGGAGGGGCAGGTGCAAGGGGGTGTAGGCATTGGGAGGGGGAGGGCAGGGATAGAAGTCAGGGTGCTTGACCCCCTCCCATCTCCATGCCTCCTCCCCTTCTGCCTGCCCCCACTGCAGCAGTTGGGGAGACAAATTCAAGATGACCCCCAATAATTAGGTTCTATACATGGAAAATTATAATAAATTTATAAGTTTCTTATTTATAGAATTGAATTTATTAAGGTGGGGTTTCTTAAATTCAGAGTTGTCTGGGATTCAGGTAAATAAAGTATTTTAAACTGAACAAATTCCTGTCAATTCTGAGTGAAATATGTTGATAGAAACTCTCAATCCGTAAGTGGGAAAGTGTGTCCAGTGTATAGCCATCTTATGGGAAAATTGCATAGAAACCTATTTAATTATAGTTTCATAGTTGGTAGGGTTGGAAGGGACCTGAGCAGATCATCAAGTACAACCCCCTGCCATGGCAGGCAAGAGCACTGGGATCAAATGACCCCGGTGAGGTGTTTATGCAGCCTCCTCTTAAAGACCCCCAGAACAGGAGCCAGCACCACTTCTCTTGGAAGTTGGTTCCAGATCCTAGCTTCCCTGACAGTGAAGTAGCACCCCCTGATATCTAGCCTGAATCTACCCTCCGCCAGCTTGTTATTTCTTGTCATTTCTGGTAGCGCTCGGGGGGGAACAGGCACTCCCCCAGTGCCTTCTGGTCACTAGTTTGTAACTAGTTTGTAAACGGCCACTAGATCCTCCCTCAGGCTTTTCTTGTGGAGGCTGAACAGGTTCAGGTCCTGTAGCTTCTCCTTGTAGGGCCTGCCCTGCTGACCCCCGTCATGCTAGTGATTCTCCTCTGGACCCTCTTCATGTTGTCCACATCCCTCCTGAAGTGTGGTGCCCAGAACTGGATGCAGTACTCCAACTGTGGCCTGATCAGTGTCACATAGAGGGGGAGGATCACCTCCTTGGGCCTGCTTGAAATGCATCTGTAGATGCATGACAAGGTACGGTTGGCCTTCCTGACCGTGTCTTCACACTGTTGACCCATGTTCATTTTGGCATCAGTAATGACCCCCAGATCCTTTTCTGCCTCTGCACTGATAAGAAGGGAGTTCCCCAGCCTGTAGGTATGCTGCTGGTTCTTTCTCCCCAGGTGCAGCACCTTGCACTTCTCAGTGTTGAAACCCATCCTGGTCTCATCCACCTACCCCTGTAACCTGTGCAAGTCCGATTGCAGCCTATTCTTCCCTTCTAGCGTGCCCACTTCTCCCTACATTTTAGCATCATCTGCAAATTTGAACAGGGTGCTTTTTACCCCCATGTCCAAGTTGCTGATGAAGATGTTGAATGGTGCAGGCTTGAGGACCGAGCCCTGGGGAACCCCACTGCCCACATCCCCCCAGGTCAAAAATGACCTGTCCACCACCACTCTCTGGGTACAGCCCTCCAGCCAACTAGTGACCCATCTGACTGTGTAGGTGTCGATGCTACAGTCTCCTAGTTTTTTAATAAGAATGGGGTGAGAGACCATGTCAAAGGCCTTCTTAAAGTCCAGAAAGACTATGTCCACTGCTACCCCTGCGTCTAAGGATTTGGTGACCTAGTCAAAAAAAAGCCACCAGGTTGGTCTGACAGGACCTGCCTCTAATGAACCCATGTTGGTTGCCCCTAAGCATAATCTCCCCTGCTGGCCCCTTGTGGACATGCACTAGGATAATTTTCTCAAAAAGCTTACCCAGGATTGAGGTAAGACTAACTGACCTATAGTTTCCTGGGTCGTCTTTCCTCCCTTTTTTGAAAATGGGAATCACATTGGCCCTCTTCAAGTCCTCTGGCACCAGACCAGAGCACCATGAGTGCTCGTAAAGCCATGCCAGGGGTCCCGCAATGACATCTGCTAATTCCCTCAGCGCTCTGGGGTGGAGATTGTCAGGACCAGCCGATTTAAATGCATCCAGTCCCTCCAGACATCCAGACTCCAGACAGGCCTCCCCTGGGGCCTGAGGGAGTCCTGCTGCAGGGGGTGACCTGCTCAGAAAAATGGAGGCAAAGAAATTGTTTAATAGTTGGTTCTTGTTATCACAGAACTAAAATAGTTTTGAATGCTGTTGAGTAAGGATGTAGTCCTGACATGGGCAAGGACTCAGCAACCCATGACGGAGAACAGAATGCCTATCTGATAAATAAAATTAGATCCTGAAATGTGTCTGAAGTGGAACAAGAGCCAATTTTGAGAGACGACCTGCAGTAAAAAAATGTTACTTTCCTTAGAAGAGATGGAGGTAACAGGATGTGTTACTCCTCTACCACCCAGTAGTTGAGAAACTGAATACTTCTCAGTCTCTCAATCCCTAGAAGTTCCTGAACAGTCTGCTGTTAACTTGGTGGTGAGGAATATTGGTTGAGGAAAACAATCTTACAAACAAGTTGCAGTGAACATAAGTGAACCAGTTCACGTATGGCTTCTTTTAGGACCCTACGACTGGGCAGTTAAGTGTTTGGATAATTATTTTAGATATAGGAGGCACTTTAAAAAGCCTATCCAAGGCTGTAAGTAGGTTTGATACAGTAAATACAGAATTTGAACTAGAACCAAGTTCTAGTTTGGGGTTTGGCTTCCCCAAAATCAGAAATTAATAGCAAAGTCCCAAGAATTACTTTCCCACAAATAGTGGCTGTTCTGCTCCTACCTCCCTAGATTTCTTGGAAAAATAGTCTTGATTCCCTAGCAGGCCAACAGATTTTTATCATTTTGGTGGTAAAGGAAAAAGGGGGGAGGAGAAGAAGGGAGACAAACTTTCTAAGTCAAGGGGGCCTCACCACTGGTTGCTCCTTGCTTTAAAGAGGTCTCAAACCAGAGCACTGATACTAAACATAGCTATAATAAGTGTTCATGGGGAAAGATGGCATTGTGTCAGTACAGAATAAGCAAGTATTTCTACTAACTAAAAGAATGGATGGGTGTAAGGACAGACAGAGCTGGTGATGGAGTCTTAACTGAGAATGGTTCTCCAATTTTTTTCCAAAACAGGGCAAAGAAGATCAAAGAGAATTAGGGGTCATTTGTGAGACTTTTTTTTTGTGAAGTCTTTTGAACTTAATTTAACTGCATTGTTTGGAAAGAGGATTTACAAGGAAATCCAGGAACTTTAGTGAATATAGTAGGGTGTGGAGAAGCACTAGATTTTAATTAAGTCAAAAGCTTTGTTTTTGTGTTAAATCTTGTTCAGAGCTGTTAAGTAACAGAGTAATCGCTCTAATGCTGAACCTCGCTCTGAGTAAAAATAGTATATGCAGTTATGATTGGTATGGTAAGAAATATAAAAACTCAGTTTCAGTGCTTCACAGATTATGCTGATTGCTCACTGGGGCTAGGAAATAATTCCTCATATAGTGTAATTGGGCTTTCTGAGGGCTGTAGCTACATTTTCTATAGGAGTAAATGGAACATTAGGATGTTAACACTCATTTCAACAATTTGTATTTTTCCTTCCTGTTAGAGAATATGCTGTATGCAATTATTTGCATTTCTAAAACAGCCATCGAATTGAAAGAGACAACAAGAAATGCAGATGTGGACAGCAGTTTATAAAGTGCTTAACTACCTTTAAATTCTGAAAAGGGCAGCTTAGGTATCTATGGTCAACTATCTTTTTTCTCTCTAAATACTCTAGTTGTAAATAAAATCTTGCTCCAACTGCCAGCTCCTTTAACTCAGCCTGGGATCTGAAAATCATGCTGTGCATTTAGGTTTTGTCTATTGCTAGAAACACAAAGTTTGTATGTCAAATTTTGATTTTTTTTTTGTTTTGTTTACAGATACTGCAAAACAGTATTTGTAACAGTATTCATACAAACAAACACAAACAGATCTGTGCTGTTTTTACATTTTTTAAATGGGGGTCATCCTTTCAATTAGTGAATTAGGCACCTGATTGTTTTTTCTCAGTTTCTGAAAGGAAAAATATAGAAATATCCAACATCATTTGATTATATTACATGAAATACTGTTGCTATGTGAAGAAAAATCTGAGGACAGTCAGTAGTACTACCTTCACTGTGGAGCAGGGAGTATTTATGAGGATATATTCCACAGGTATCTTGGAGTCTGTGTGAAACAGATTTTAATTCTAACAGGATTAAACAGAGCCTCTGAAAATATTGTTCTATATCGAGAACAGACTTCTGGGAAGGAGGTGAGAGGTAGAACATCTCATTTAAAATAACTAACTCTGAAAGAGTGTGCGTGCGTGCATCCCAGAGGTCTGGGTTCTGAGCACCCGGCAGGGGTCAGAGGCCATTCTAGGTCCAGGCCACCAGGCAGGGACAATCTGGGCCCCAGCCAGGCTGCAGCCTCCCCTCCCCAGTGCTGGGAGCTGCTCTATGCTGCTGGGCTCCAGGCTTGGGGGAAGTGAGAGGGGAGGGGCAGGGTTAGGATCTGCTCCAGGTCTCTGCCACCATTTGGTAGCTCAGTGGGTCTAGGCACCTCAAGAGAGTTGGAGAGAGAGAGAGAGAAAACAGGAACATAAGGATGGATGGTGAGAGGTGGAGATGGACAAAGACAGCTAGATGATAGGTTTATGGATAGAGGGATAGCGATACCTAGGTAGAGAGAGAGAGAGATGATGGATGGGTGGGTAGACAGGGTTATACTGTTAGTGTGTGGAGAGGAGTAAGGGATGGATGAATAGAGAGTGATTATGGAGATGGCTGGCTGGACAGACATGAATGGGTAGATGAGATTACGTGGTTCATAGGCTAGATAGACAGATAACTATATATATATGGATAGATGAATAGAAATATCTATGTAGGTAGACAGATCGAGAGATGGATAGACAAGAGATAGATAGATGGTCTGGATCATTGGATGGATGGACTGGTTTGAGGGAGGGATGGATGGAGATGGACAGATAGGTAGATGATAGATGTATGGATAGAGAGATCTAGGGAGATAGATGGATAAAGAGGGATATAGGTACTTAGAGACAGAGAGAGGTGGATATAGAGATGAGTAGATAGCGATATCTAGATAAAGAGGGCAATAGAGACAGAGAGAGATAGATAAAGATGGATAGGAGGGACAGATGCATATAGATAAATGATACATGGAGAGATTAAAAGAAATATCAGGGTAGAGACAAACGTAGAGATAGATGTACAGAGAGGGATAGAGAGGTAGCTGGAGAGACAGATAGATGGACAGATGAAGACAGTTAGATTAGTATGTAGGCAGATGGACAGATGGATGGCCAGAGGTAAATGTAGACAGAGGGACAGAGGTGACGGCTGCTGTGTACAAAACCTCTGCTGTGGCTGCAGAGCCGTGCTCAGAGCTGTGCGGCTGGTGGCAGTGGCGCAGTGCAGGATGATAGTGGGGATGGCTGCCTGCCACCTGGCCACCACCATGTTGCTGCTGCTGCTCAGCGGCTGGCTATACAGCTGTGGGCATGGCACCATGGCAGCAGCAGCCATCATGGGCCTCCAGGTAAGCAGCAGTGCCACGTGCAAGCCCAAGCCCGTGCCCCCATCTCACTGTGGCTGCAGAGCTGGTCATGGAGCTGTGATCTGGCTGCATGCCAGCCTCCCTCTCCCCCTCCCCCTGGTAGGTGGTATGTGAGCAGCACGCACATTGGCAGGCACCACCACACTACGCCCTGCGTTGCTTGTCTGCAAAATCCCCTGCATAGGGGCTTCCCTGTTCTCACCCCCTAGCTCTGCTCCCAGCTACGGTGTGCCGCACGCAGCCGGCAGCACCCCTCACTCCCTCAGCCCCGAACCACCTTCCCCAGCCCTGCCTCACAGCCCCAAAGCCCCACTTACCTCTAGGATCCAGGGGCGAAGGGCATGGCTCCGCAGTGGCAGTGCTTGCCTGTATAGTCCCTCCACCCTGCATGCAGCTGCCACCATCCTGCACTGTGACAGAGCCGCGTAGCCAGTTGCGGGGCATTTTCCTGCATGCAAGCCCTGTTTCACCCCCCAGCTGGGTGGCACGTATGTGGCCCGCACATGGTGGTTGCCACTGGTGCCCCTTGCCCACAAAGCCTTGCAGGTGGCCGTGGGATGGTAGAGCAGGGTGCAGTGGCAGATTTGCAGTAGCAGCTTCCATATGCAAACCTCTTGTCAGGCCAGCTGGCATGTGTGTGGCTCACAGAGTGGCACCCCTACCCTCACCCCCGGCCCTGCTCCTGGGAGTAGGCACAGGGACACACTCACCTGCTTCTTGATTTACACCCCCCAGCACCTTCCCTTTCTCCTGCCCTGCCTCCCCCTCCACTTACCTGCTGGGGTGGGTGTCAGTGTCTGCATGTCAATGGGTCTGGGGGGCTGTTGAGACTGTGGGGGGAGGCTTTAATTTTTATCACGGATTTTGGGTTTTTAATCAGAGAATTTGCAATCTTTAATCAGAGAAAACCAGGATCACTGCTTATGAGTGAGAAATTGCAACTGTATTTAAACATTTTTTTTTTTTTTTTTTTTTTTT
>JAGPOW010000304.1:45795175-45858104 GCA_030014935.1 Caiman crocodilus
AAGCTGTCCAACGAATGCGACATGGAGTGGCCGGTGTACTTGGGGATCGTCAAAGACGGGTTTGCAGACATCGAGGATCCTATCCAGTTCTGGATGGCGATTGAAGATCGCATTCCCAGCCTGGCGAAGTACGCGGTGGTTCTCCTCCAGCTGACGGTCAATGCAGCTGACGTGGAAAGGAGCTTCAGCAAACTCGGGGTTCTTTTCAGTGCTCAGCGCCAGCGTCTGAAAGATGAAAATGTGGCTGGGATGCTGCAGCTCTACTTTAACAGCCCAGAATAACTTAGAAAATGATTAAATTTTCTGTGCATTTGAAAAACAACAACATTTTAGATGACCTTTGGATTAGAGCCCTGGGCTAGCCTGAGGACTTTCTGTATGCTGAAGAGGGAGAATACCTGGTATTAGTCCCTGTACCTGAAAAGCCCAGCCAGCAAGTATCTTCTGCAGAGGTCGGGGCTGCCGCAAAGGTTGAACCCCTTCCCTCACCCACACACTAAGCCATTCCCTACCTGCTTTGGGGCAGGCACTCACTTTGCGGGAGATTTCGTTCCCTCAGGCTCCCCATCAGCCTCCCTCTTATCTGCACCTGCTCTCCAGTCTCCTCCCAGCCAGCGTGTCTCTATCCTACAATACTTTGAGATTTCTGCCCCCACCCCGGTACACATGCTCCCACCCACCCACCTACGACACGGCCTCGTAGCATTGTGGGGTGGACACTACAGAGAGGGGGAGTCCAGTGGAGGCCATGGGAGCTGCGGTTGCAGGGGGCGAGGAGCTGGGGGGGAGAGGCAGTATTGAGGGTGGTGGGGGAAGCAGCTCCTGGGCTTGGCAAGGATCAGCAGGAAAACGGGGAGGCCCCCTGTGACCCTGGCTGGCACCAGGGCAGCTCCTGAGCAGGAAGGTGGCTGTGGGGAGCAGCTGCCCCAGGGCAGATGCAGACATCCTACCCTCTTATCGCAGTAGCTGAGCAAGATCGCCTGAGTCCAAAGCCTGGCACTGCTGCTACCTGGAGCATCCCCTGCCAGCCTGCAGCGGTGAGCGGGGCCCAGGGAATGGGGACGCTAGTCATGGAGTCACAGAGCAGCAGGGCTGCAAGGGAGCTGTGGAGGTCCCGTCTAGTCCAGCCCCTGCCTGAGGCAGCACCAGTCCTGTCCAAACCGTCCCAGATAAAACCCATCATCTGAACTCTACAGAAGATACCGTCAGCCCTGGCACAGCACAAACATCGCACTTGATCCTGCCCCAGAGAAAGCAGAGGGACCGCGGCAGCCAGCGTCCTGCTGCTGTGACAGGTTTGCTAATGCACACTCCAGAGATGCCAGGCAGAGGCTGTTCCTCCACTCCAGAGGAAAGCAATGCCCCCCATGTGTACCAATCTGACCCAGGGTGGGAAGCAGGTGGGAGAGAGTCCTTTCTGACTCCAACTGCAGCACCTCTCTGACCCTGAGCAGAGGCGCAAGATCCTCTTGTTGAGAGCGCCCGGGTTTGGTCCTAGCAGAAGCATTTATTATCATTAATACAAACACAGTTTCTAATATAGCAAATTAATTCTACATATACAAGTGTAGACACACACTTTATAACCTTTATGACCTAGTAAATTATACCTACGCACACAACTGCACACACTCACACACTTTATAACATGGCAAATTACATTTATATGTGTGTGTATATATGTCTGTGTGTGTATACATATATAAAGGGGCAGGGGCTTTATAACCTAACAAATTACATATATTGCACGCCTACACACACACACCATGTGAGCATTGCACATGCACGCAAACATGAACATGCACAAAATAAACACAAAAAAAAAGACAAATAATCCAAAGATGTTTGATTCATCCCATAGTCATTCGAATAGTATTCATTCAGATTCATAAAACAAAGTCCAGCTTTTGACAGCATCCTGGGAGCACATCCAACACTTCCTGGCATTTATGGCTATGAGCAGAGAGATGCAGGCAGCCGTGCTAGTCTAATATCAGGTAAAGGGCAGGGCAGATTTGCACCTTATAGACCTAGACACCTGTGCATCTCTATCGGGAGGCTGCAAGTGGGAGAGGAGCACTGGAGAAAACCCCACTCGGACGCAGCCTCCGCTCCCTGCCGCTGGGACATAGGCCTCGATGTACCTGGTCTGTAATGTGGGCCAAGCCCAGCAAGCAGAGCTACACACCCCCAGGCAATAGGGGCAACTAAGGGCCCAGCACTGATCACTCGGCACAACCAAAAATAACAGCAGGGATGGGAGTGAGGATCACAGGTGGAACAGGAGTGCACCAAGGGGAGACATGGAGCAGAGCTCATGGGATGGTACTACCTGCCCTTGCACGAGTCCAGGGAGCCAGTGCACATGCACGGGACACAGGCCTGTTTGACACAGTGAGGGCAAGGGCCTCAGCCCGTAGAGCAACAGACACCACTACATACGCACATTACATATATGTATGCGTGTGTGGGTTCAGGTGTGTGTGTGTAAGCACATGCACACACACATATATAAGCAGCATAAGCTTTGGTGGGCTGAAGGCACTTCACTGAATGCTTTTGTGGGAGGTGAGATGAGCTTCAGCCACAAAAGCTGGAAAGAGATAGACATTCACCTATACAGTATATGCACACTGACACAGACACATGTATGCATGTGTGCACAGACATGCAGAGGCATACAGGCACCTGAGCAGACAGGGACGTGTGCTCCCAGACACATGCAGGTGCATGCACACACATGCATGGGCATGTAGCCAGGGGGCACATACATGCACAGACACACATGCCTGCATGGGTTCATACCCAGGGGGTGTGCACACACGTGTATGGACACGCACCGGGGGTATACAGGTGGTCCTCGGACTTCCGACACACTTGGTTCCTGAAAACCACGTCTTAAATTGAAATCTTGCAACTTGGAAACAATTTTCTCATAAGAAGCAATGTATAAATGGGGGATTGGTTCCAGAACCAAGGCCCGACACCCCCATTTCACTAAAAATACCCCAGAACTTTGTGCTCGATCAATTATAGATGAGTAACACAGCTACATGAATGTATTTATATTGTAAACAGCAATCCTATTGATTTGGAAGGACTTATCTGAGGTGACTTTGCCCTTTATGAGGGGCTCCTGGCTGGAGTCTTCTCAGCAGTCCTGGCTGCAGGTTTTGCTGGACACTCCTCTGCTTTCTTAAAGCAAGTGTCCAGGGAAGTTTGGACAGACACTCTCCAGGGAGACGGGCGATGCAGCCAACTTGTTTGCTGGCATGGCATTGTATGGGATCGAGCGTTGTAAAGTCGAAACTGAGGTCAGAAAGTTGGAGCAGGGTGTCAATTTATAAATGTCGTACGTGCAAAACGTCGTAACTCGACACATTGTGAGTTGAGGACTGCCTGTACATACGTGCACACACATGTGCATGGGCTTGCACCCAGGGGGCATACACGCACACGTGTGCACACAGGCTCTCAGATGCACGCATCCCCTTGCCCCATGGGCACACCCCCAAGGCGCACGTATGCAGGGGCGGGGAGTGAGCGGGGACACCCACCCACCCCACACGCGGTGCTTCTTTGTGTCCAGGCCGCGCCAGCCCTCGGGCAGCGGCAGGGGCCGGGCTGCTGCAAGGGGTGGAGGCCCTCCCCCTCCCCCTCGGGCCGGCCTCATTGGGACCCCCTGCTCCCAGCAGCACATCCCTCCCACAGTGCCCTGCGCGCATGCACACATACACGCACACACACTTACATGCACGCACACACGCACAACGTGGCGCCGAGCATTGCGGGGAGAAGGTGAGAGCAGGGCCAGGCGGGGGGAGCGGGGGGATGAAGGCCTGGCCGGGGGGCGCAGGCAGAACAAAGGGCCTGTGTGCCCAGGGTCTGGGGGAGGGGGGTGTGATTTGCCTCGGATGCACGCATGCGTGTGTGTGTCTTGGAGGACCGGGGTGGAGGGAGGGGTAGCACTTACCCCCAGGTAACTGTGTGTTTGTGTAAGAAAGTGACCTCAGATGCATGTGTGTTCGCATGTCTGGCTGGTATGTGTGTTTGGAGTGCGTGTAAGAAATTTACCTTGGATGTGCGTGTGTGCGCGCATCTTGGGAGGCGCGGGGGGGGTTTACCCTTAGGTAATTTGCGGGTGTGTAAGAAATTTACCCGGGGGGGGGCGTTAACTCAGGTAGGCGGGGGTGTTTTGGTGCTGCGTAATGCTCAGGTGACCTGTCCACTGCCATATTTAGGGAGGACCCGAGTTATAGATGGAGAGGGAGAGACAGAGAGAAATGGAGAGACGGAGGGGAGAGAGCGGGACACTGAGGGAGAAAAGGAGATATGGAGGGAGAGAGAGAGAGAGAGACTTTATATAAAATACACACACACACACACACACACACACACACACACACACACACACAGCTTGAGAGACAGAGGGATTGAGGGAGCATGATCAAGGAGTTGAGAGATTTTGGAAGAGCCCTGGAGAGAGAAAGTTTGGGATAGAAATTAGACATCGGGGGGACACCGAGAGAAAGACAGAAAGAGAGAAACTGAGAGCAACAGAGAAAGGCGGCGAGATTTTGAGGGAGGTTCACCTCTAGACAATCGACTTGCTGCGACAGTCCAAAACCTCCTCTCCTTGCAGGGACCGCGGCCAGGCGCCTCAGGCTGACGTTACCCCAGGCTGCACCGGACAGCCAACTACCGTGCTCTGCCAAGCAAGCTCACGCCTCCCACTCAGGACAGACACCCCCATCTCCCGACGGGCAAGTTTACCCATCTTTTTTTCCGATTGTTTTATATGGCTACCATAACTGATACACCAATGTTTATGGCCACTAAAGGTTTTGATGTTATTTTAGTACAGCATCTGTTACCTATGGGTACGTAACATTTGCAGGTGGAGCTTAAGGCTGTGCCGTTTTAAATTGGTAGGGCGCAGTCTGGCAGAGTTTGGTAACCGCTGGTCTAAGGACATAGGCACATGTAGGTACATTTTCTGAAAGGCCCCTTAAAAAGATGCTGATGGGCACAGCAGAGCGAGCATTGAGGGCGTCCTCATCAAGTAAAGCGCTCTCTTCTCATTGAATGCCTCTCCCGTCTCATCACGGCGGTTTCAGGGCTGGCTCAGCACTGAGGGGTGGGCAGGGAGACCGCAATCTCTGGCACGGCGGCACCCCAGAGGCGGTGGGGACGGGCAGGGCTCCCCTCAGGCTGACCTGACCGCTCTCGGGGAACGGTGCCATGACTGGGAGGAATCTCCCAGCTTGACACTCTCTGAAGGTGTGAGAGGTGTGCTTACCCACCTCTGGTGTTGTGCAAATAGGGGGCAATTGAATTTCCACACCCGTTACGGGCTGTTCTCAGAAAATGTGGCTGTTGGCTTGACCTTTCTCATGAATGGTTGCCTAAGTACCCTTCTCATTCGTGCTTTATAACCAGAAACTCCCTCCACAGCCAGCAGCCAGCATCTCCCTCGGCCTGTTGTCTGTACCTTGCACCTCGCGGGAAGCGCACCATGCCCTTGCGCAGACCGATGACCGGCAGGAAGAAGCAGGAGCCACAGAGGAGCCGGCTACTTGCCCGGCCTGATTTTCAGCGAAGGCTGAGGATCTATGCTCGCGCCCAACTGCACCTGATGCATCAAGTCTCCGCCATTGCACTGTCCATCAGTAACATGATCCAGCAGCTGGGCATCCTTTACCTAGCCACGCAACGCACCCAGTGCCCCACGCTCTCCCTGGGCTCTGCGTCCAGCGGCCAGGTGGCCGATGAGGAAAAAGCCATCCTGGATGCCGCGGAAGCTGGGGTGCTCTGGCATCACCTTCAGACCGTCGACCGACAATTATGGGCACACACCAGCAGCACGGACTGGTGGGAACGGATAGTCCTTTCCACCTGGGAAGACAAACAGTGGCTGGAAACCTTCCGCATGAGCCGAGCCACGTTCATGCACATCGTCACCAAGCTGTCCCCGTACATCACGCGCCAGAACACGGTCATGCGGCGGCCCCTCAGTCCGGAGAAGAGGGTGGCCATCGCTGTCTTGAGGCTGGCCACCCCGACCAGCCTCCGTTTAATCTCAAACCAGTTTGGCGTGGGAATGGCTACGGCCGGAGTGGCCGTCCGGGAGGTCTGCCGGCTCCTTCACAACGTAATGGCGAACAGCTTCATCTGCCTGGAGAACCCGCAGGAGGTGATCGACGGCTTTTGCAGCATGGGCTTTCCCAACTGCGTGGGAGCACTGGGCAGCACCCACATTCCTGTGCGGGCCCAGGGCAGTCAGACAAACGTAAACCGCAAGGGCCCTGCCTCCATCATCCTCCAGGCCGTCGTTGACCATCGCGGCAGATTCACGAACATTTTCACCGAGTGGGAGGGGAGCGTCCGTGATGCCGAAGTGCTTCAGAGCTCTCCCCTTCTTGAGTTGATGGAGAGCGGAAAGTATGCTCCTGAGATACCCGAAGTGGACATCCGCGGCGTCGTGACCTCCCCCGTCTTAATTGCCGACCCAGCTTACCCGCTTCTGCCCTGGCTGATGAAGCCCTACGGGGGCGAACTGGACCATCGTCAGGAGCAGTTTAACGACTGCCTCAACAAGTGCCGCGCAACACTGGAGGGTGCCTTTGAGCGCCTCAGGTCGCGCTGGCAAGCTCTGAGCGTGCCCCTAGAGATGGACAAGGAGAACATTAAAAGAGTGATTGTGGCGGCATGTGTGCTCCACAACATGTGCGAGAGCAGGGGGGAAGTATTTAGTGAATCCTGGACCGAGGAGGTACGGCGGAGCGAGAAGAACCCTCAGCGCAAAGTCGCGCAGGGAAAGGAGAGTGAAGTGTGCGATAGCCCCTGCATCGAGGAAGGCCCCGAGGATGAAGATGCTAGCCGCATTCGTGATGCTCTGGCCGACCACCTCCTTGCTACCTTGCACAGCGAGGAGGGGGAGTAGGGCCGTGGTGTGCACTGGTGGGCCCGGCTGCTCTGTGTCCTGACAAGGGCGGGTTTTTCTTGCAAGTGATGCAGCACAGTTCACTTGTCAATTTGTAAAGTTGTCAAAGCATATTTTTTTAATAAAGTTAGAGCCATCTATTCTGGCTGGCTGGAACAGAAAACGTCCCCTTCTGCTGAATAACACGAACCAGAGAACCCTAGGTGCGTGCAGGGAAGAGTTTGAGACAGGGGAATAGACTCTAGAAGAGACCCCTCTTCTCCCCCTTTGGGAAGCATGAGTCCCGGCCTCTGCAGGAGCCCCTCTTATGCTCTACCTAGCCCCAACGTTGGTCTTCAGGCCCAGCAGGGCTGAGTCCCTTCACTGAAGCAGGACCTGCATCAGGGGAGCTCTAGAGTTAGTGAAAGCAATCTGGTAATTACAGACTGGGTCCCTGCTGCCTATAACTCTGCTCCAGGGGAATCCACAACCCTCCTATTCCATAAAAACCCTGATTGCGGGGTGGGCATGGCTTCCTGGCAATGCAGAATGGGTCCCATCTTGAGATGGTCTGCCGAGCTTGGAAGGAGTGCCCAGGCACACACATGCAGGGGCCGCATTTTGGGGTTGATCACCCTCCACTGTGCAAAGCTCTTGCGGGGGTTAGCTGGGCCCGCCGGTGGGATGGTGCTGAGCAGAAGCAGAGGCACCTGATGTGAGGCGCTGGGACGATTGCCCACTGTCAGCCGCCAGCTGCCTTTCATGGCTGTCACAGCCCTACATATGGGTTCTGGGGTTCGCCCGTGTTTCCCTATCCCCCAGTGCAGAGGGTACCTGGGGCGCTCCCAGCCATGGAGCGCTTAGACACCTCCACCCTCCCCACTCCACCACGTGTGCAGTGCCTGGACCAGCCCCAGCCCCCTCCCCACTAGCGCCAAGCCACGGCCAGGAAGTGGCCTCTAGCTCCTGCCCCAGGGTCCTAGAGCAGATGAACCCTTCAGGAGGCTGACTGGCAGGGGAGAGGGAACACCGAGGGTTTGCAGACAACCCACAAACCTCCCCTGCCCTTGCCTACCTGGAGCACAGTGGTCCATGCACCGCCAGGACATGCGTCCCACCTCTCTGTCACCGGCTGCACCTCGTTCTCTACCCACAAATTATTTAAAAGTAGTACACTACCAGGACATTAAAAAATGGTATTAAAAACATAGAGATTCTACGTGGAAAAAAAATCCCCCAAATCACCTTTGCAAGTTAAGTCACAACACCCATAAAGGCAGTTTCTGCAGATACAATCGAAGCACAAGTACCGTGCCACTCAGGCTCCAATCTGACCCATAATTAGGTATTAACAAGCCAAATAAGTCAATCTATTAGGGCACCGGCATACAATGAATGTCATACACAGAAACATCTCTATCCATACAGCTATGGGGGTTCCTGGATTCCCCCTAGATCCTGGGAGCCTGAGGGGCCGCACAGGGTCTTGGGGGGGTGGGTGCCTATTTTGGGGAGGTGCAGTGGCAGTACAGTGATTGGTGGGGCATTCCCCACTGCCCCCCCACATGCAGGGGATATTGGGGATCCTGGCAGGGATCTGGGGGGCTGCATGGGGTCTTGAGGGGGCTCCCCATTTCAGGGGGCACAGTGGCTGTGCAGCTGTCAGGGAGCAGGAGTATTCCCTGCTGTCCCCTGGTGAGAAGGGATCTGGGCAGGATTGCTGCTGGGGGTTTGCACTGCATTGTGGGATGGGATGCCCACTTTTGGGAGGCTGCAGTGGCTGTATGGTGATTGGAGGTAGGTGGGGGTCCCTGCTGCCCCCCATGTGCAGGGCATCTCTCAGGAGCCTGGGAAGCTGAACGGGGTCCTGGGTGGGCAGCCCTATTTTTGGGGAGGGTGGGAAGTGGGAACACAACTGGTCTGATTTGGGAATGGCACCACCTCCCTTCATGTGCTTGCTCAAAAAATCCCTGGCAAACAGGTAAATCCATTTTATGCAGAGGCAAGTCGATGTTTAAACGCATTCGAACAAAATCCATGATGAGGGTGTCACAGTGGACTTTGGCAACTGTACTGCATTCAAATGCTGCAGTCCCAGTGCACCGTTTCTTTACTGATGTTGATGGCCCTGCTGTTTCAGCATCTTCTCTTAGTCCCTTCTCACTGTTTGTGCTTAGCACGTCCAACGTGCTCCACCATCACCTACTTTTGAATGCGATCCATAGCCCTGCTGCACGCAGTACAGAACAGCAGTCCTCTCGGTGTGAAACCTGTCCTTGCCAAACGCAGCGACACAGTCTGAAGGGCTGAACCTTGCGTTCTTTGGCATCTTTCCTAGAATAGGATGCGATGTCCAGAGCCTGGAGTAAAATAGGAGATGCCTCAAGACTTGAGGCCCTGTACACAGGGACAGAGTGAATTATTGTTTACTTCCCCCCACCGAAAGCATGGAGTCAAGTGCTCTCTGTGAAATAAAGCAAGCAAGCACTGCAATATGGTTAGGGGGAGGACTTCCCAGTTCCAGTATGGTTAGGGGAGAGGGGAAAAGGATGTCCCAGTTCCAAGCAGAATAGGTGAGAAAACTTCTCACTGTAGAGCAAATTGCAGCAAGCCCTCCCACATGGGAGTGGGGGCAACACAGGGCTGCCGGGTGCTCACTGGCTCTCCCTGCAAGGCTTGCCCCGGTGCAGCCCCTCAGCAGCTGCTGCAAGATCCCAGGCAGAGCCATGCTACCACTGCAGAGAAAGACAGCCTGTACCAACCTGACCAGGGGCAAATTCGATCCTGACCCCAATGCAGCTTCGGTGTGACACTGAGCCAGAGGGGAAAGACCCTGCCGCCAGGCCCTCCCAGACTGTAGGAGCACTGGCACGTCCCTAACCAACCTCTCGTTGAACCGCTCCAGTGCAGGCCAGTTCAAAGCTTCCTTGGGTGTCCGTCCCACTGCTCTCTGCTCCAGCTGGGAGTCGGTTAATAGCAGCCGCTCAGGTGCTCCTGGCTTTCTTCCTCGGCCCTGGGGGAAGAACAAGAAAAAAATAAAGCAGCAGCAGTCTCCCACCATGCACTTCTCCCCAGCCCCTTTGGGGAGAAAGAATGAAAACCAGCAGCCTCCCAGGCCTGCTTCCTCCAATCCACCCTTGCCCACGCAGTGCTCACACACCATTCCCATTGGCTTGGCTTGGCTGGGTGCAGCAAGGGCAGAATGGAGCCCAGGGATGCAGTGAGCTGGCAAAATTAAGGCCTGGGATCTGAAAATTGAGCCTGTCCCTACTGATTGCCTGGCTCAGGAGCCCTGAGCAGGGCTTTTGGATCCTGGAGGGCTGCACTTTCCCACCTCACCCCACGTGGCCCAAGCTGCCCACCCATACACGCCTACCCTGCACCCTGCCAGCCCTTCTCCATCTCCCCCAGGCCTGGCAGTGTCACCCGCACCCCCTGCCCTGCTGGGTATCTGCAAGCTGGCCCCCACCCCAGCCATGGCAGCGTCACCTGCACCCAACCCACAGGGCCCACCCCCAGCCCTGCCAAGCCCTCTCATCGTCAACCTGCAGGCCCCTGACCTTCCCAACCCTGCCAGAGAAGCCCCCAGCTGCCCCCAAAGGCGGCAGGAGGCAAAGCGAGTCTCAACCAGTCCTGGCTGCTCTCTAATTCTCAGGCCCCACCACCGCCCTCTCCCCCTCCAGGCAAGGATTAGGGTTTTGTATCGTTTTTGCAAGCAGCTCCTTGCAGGCTGCACTTCTAAACAGCTCTCTGCAAGCTGGCAGAAAAGGTGAAGTGGGGAAACCCATGTTTTCCATCCTTTAAAGGGGAAAATTCACATTGGTCTGCAGGAAATGGAAAAGCAGGATGCATCCTAATTAGTCTGCTCCACAGTTCAAGACGCATGTAGATGTGGCCTGTCATGCCCAGCCTCCCTCCTTAGCTCCGTGAGCATATTCTGGGGGTTTTTTCTTAAATTTAAACAAACAATAGAAGGGAAACGCATGCTATTGTATATCGTCTTTACATTTTTACAAGTATTCCAATAAAATAAATTTCTGCCTACACAAAGCTCTGACTTTATTTGAAAGTAACATTTAAACCACATGAAGTGCGCTGCAGTTCATTTTTACCCCCCTAATCAAACAGTTCAGTTCAAATACTTGTGGCTATTCAGGGATAAAATTAGCATGGAGAAGCTGTTTTGTTTCATTTACTAAACAGAACAGTCAAATAACCGTGTTAAATCAGATCACACTGTACTTAGGGCACTGGAAAATTTTCCAGAAAAATTCACATCTCTGCCCCAAAGATTGTAAATGCCAGGGAAACCACCTGGGAGAAATGAGATTTAAAACTGCCCTGGCTCTTTTCGCCACGTCTCTCGCAGGGTACAATTTCCAGGCCTAGGAAAAGAACGAAGCTGTGCTCACAGGAAGTGCGCGCCCAGGAAGCCCCCAAGGAAAGGCGCGTTGTTCTCTAGAGGGCAAAAAAAAAGCTCGGGAAAGGCTTAGCAGCACATCCGGGGAAACGCCTCCAAAAGAAAAATGTCAAACGTGGTGGAGGAGGCACAGCTTTCCCCGGTTTCCATATCACAGCCATTCCCCACGAGCCTCCTTAGGCACGTAACTCTTCAAGCCCCTGGCTCTCTACAGGGGAGCCCACGCCCCCCGCCCCCAAGTGATACGTGCACAAACCTCCTAAATCACCCAAAACATTACGAGGCTTTTGGGGCTCAGGGATGCTGGGACAGCAGGAGGTTATGCTAGGGGATTACAGGCAAAGCCGAGCAGAGTGAGCAGGTGCTGGAGACATCTGGGATTTCCCAGCGTGATCTGAGGAAAGGAAAATGAAACATCCCACCCTGCAGCCAACAGCTGGTCCAGCAAAGTGCCTGGTGTGGACTCGGCTCTGCTAAAGCAGGAGGATGCCCGCCTGCTTCAGCCCATGTCACTGAAGAGGTGCTGCAGGTAAGCCGTGCCAGCACCAGGAGACACTGCCAGCATCCCTGCACCCGGAGAACTGGGAAAGCTGTTTTCAGAGCAACCCCGTGCCCAGGATAGGGTGCCCCCATGTAGGCATTTATGAATGTCTTCACATCCTGCCCCACGCAGAGGGCTGTGGCAGCTACCATCAAAGCAGCAAACACGGGGATTTCTCAAACACTCAAGAACAGCAAGGAAACCCTTCCACTAACCCACCCCCGCTGCAACAGTGGAAACCTTTACAACCCCTGCCCCCCCCACTTACATTCATGGGCCCCCCGGCTCCCACCACCTCACCTCGCCTCGCCTGCAGAGGGGCTGCGACTTTCACCCCTCTCCCCAGAAACCTCACCCTTCTCCTCCTGCTCATCTCAGCAACCACAACAGGCATTTCAAGGAACCCTAACAAGAGTAAAAGGACCCTCTTCTCTCCTCACCTTGGGCGATGCCCACCACAACCACAGCTCCTGAAGCACACTAGCCCCCCATGTCCCTGGTGCAGCTTGTAACCCCAACCATGGGCTGTTTAGCAGACTGCTGGAAATAAACGCCCATCCCCACTGTCATGCGAAACCAATGTCCGACAACTGTGAAATGGGGAGAGCATATCAAGCCAGGTGCTACATCTGTCTTGCATTTACTCCACTTCATGGAACAGATGGAGGGGAAGGGAAGCGCTGGCAGAAACCCAGGTCTGAGGCTCTTCCCACACCGGGAGCCATGGTTTGTGCCTCCCTAGTGTGAATGCACTGGTGCACTTGGACATGGGACAGTTGCGTAAAACTTCTCCGGCACTCAGCACAGATGCAATATGGCTTCTCACCTACGTGCATGTGCTAGTGGACTCGGAGGTGGGATAAGTTACTAAATCTCTTCCCACACTCAATGCAGAGAAGTGATCTCTCCCCCGTGCACACGCTGGTGTCTTCAGAGGTCAGATGATCCACTAAAGCGCTTCCCACACCTGTTGCAGAGAAATGGCCTCTCCCCAGCGTGGATGCACTGCTGTTTTGGGAGGCTGGATGATACACTAATGCCTTTCCCACGCTCGTTGCAGAGAAATGGCCTCTCCCCAGCGTGGATGTGCTGGTGGACTCAGAAGTGGCACAGCGGTCTGAATTTCTCCGCACACTGGGCGCAGTGAAATGGCTTCTCCCCCATGCACGCGCACGCACGCGTTGGTGGGCTGGGAGGCGGGACAGACGAACAGGGCCCTTCCCACACGCGGCGCAGCACTGCAGCTCCTCCCCGGCGTGGCAGCGCTGGCGGCGCGGAGGTAGCGCGGGCAGGTGAAGCCCTTTCCGCACTCACGGCAGAGGGGGCCATCTCCCCGTGCGCACCGAGCTCCTTTTGGCCCGTAAAGCTTTCACCACGCTCTCCACGTATACACTGCTCCTCCCCACTGCCAGTGGTGCTCTGGAGGCTCCCCGCGTCTCTGCCCCCTGAATCCTTCCCTGCACACGAGGCTCCTTTGGTGCTTGGCTGTTCCCTCTCTCCATTGGGCAGGAAGCTGGTTTCTGGCTGCAACCAAGTCCAGGCGGGCAGGCCGGGCCCTGGGAGGCTGCCGTGCAGCTCTGCTCGGGCTGGAGAAGGGAACGCGCAGATCAGCCCCGGTGCTGCCGCCGCAGAGGAAACCATGCCCGACTGCGGTGGGACAGGAAGGGCCCGGCGGCACCGGAAGAGGCGGGACAAGAAGGGGTTAGCTTGGCCGGAAGTGGTGGGACAGGAAGGGCCCAGAGGTGCCGAAAGAGGCGGGACAGGAAGGGGCTAGCCTAACCAGAAGCGGTGGGACAGGAAGGGCCAGCGGTGCCGGAAGAGGCGGGACAGGAAGGGGCTAGCCTAACCAGAAGCGGTGGGACAGGAAGGGCCAGCGGTGCCGGAAGAAGCGGGACAAGAAGGGGTTAGCCTGGCCGGAAGTGGTGGGACAGGAAGGGCCCAACGGCGCCGGAAGAGGCGGGACAAGAAGGTGTTAGCCTGGCCGGAAGTGGTGGGACAGGAAGGGCCCAGTGGCGCCGGAAGGGGTGGGAGACGAAGGGTCCGGGCGTGCCGGAAGTAGCAACACAGGAAGGGGCTTTGGTAGTTCCGGGCGCTGAGTGTGGGTCAGGCGTGCAGGGCACGTGGAGGCTGCGGGACACTGCTCTCCCCCCCCCCCCCGGTGTAGGGGCCACCTGTAGGTGGGGGATGGGCAGCATTGAGCCTGGAGGGGGGGTTGGGTGATAACCCGTGTGCTGTGCCCTCCCCGCACGATGGCGGCCCAGCTGGGGCCCCCGAGCCCCTTGGTGCCAGAGCAGCCTGCGGGCGATGAGCTGCTGCGGGAGCTGTGCCGGGGCTGGCTGGAGCCCCAGCGCCGCAGCAAGGAGCAGATGCTGGAGCTGGTGGTGCTGGAGCAGTTCCTGGCCATCCTGCCCCGGGAGATGCAGAGCTGGGCGTGGGGGCACGACGTGGAGACCTGCGCCGAGGCCGTGGATGTGGCCGAGGCGTTTTGCCTGGGGCTGGTGCCGGACGAGGAGCCCGAGGTGAGATCCTTTTTCCCCTCGCCCTGTCTCTGTGTGTCTGGGGGTGTCCCCTCCCGGCCCCGTCTCTCCCATTGACGCAGTTGTCTCATCCCCAGGCTGCGGGGCACAGGCCGCTTGAAGACGCAGACGTGAAAGGACCCGGAGCACGGCTGGAAACTGTCTGCACCCGGCAGGAGCCGGCACAGTCCCATCCTGAGCACGTGCCTCTAGAGGAAGCGGGATGGGGTAAAACGCCAGGACCCCAGGAGGAGCTGCCTCCTGGCCCCACAGACAAGTCTGTGCCCCGGCAGGAGCCAGGTAACGTGCCAGAGGCCTGCGGTACGTGGGTGTTTGGCCCCTGGAATGAGCGGTGGGGTCTCTTGCTGCAAGTCCGTGGGGTGACAGCACCTCGATCCCTGCCCCCAGGCACAACAGCAGCACCTGGCAGGGAGATCCTTTACCTTTGACGTGTTGTTTTGAAGCCTGGCGTTGGGGAACCAGTGGGATGTTGAGCATGTGCATGCTCCGGAGGCAGCAAATGTCCCTGTTGGTTCCCTCCTGTGCCTCCTGATGCAGTGCCAGGGTCCCCATTGAATCGTCCACAGGGAGTGATGTCCGTGCTCGCCCCTCCCAGCAAGGACAGAGTCACCAGGCCTCACTTCCAGCTTCGTGGCCACGGAGGTCTATGAGAAGGGCCCTGCTACACGCTGAAAGGAAAGTGGGCTAGAAGCCGGCTATGGAGTTGTTACGCATTTTCAAGCACTAACTTTGTATCTGCTTCGCTCTCTGGATAGCTAGGTGGTCATTTGTATCGTGTGATAATGACTTGCATGTATGGCTGGTCTAATTTTATTGTATAGTTCATGGTGCGCCCATTTCTTTGCTTTTGTGGCTGGTTTTAGTTTGCAGACCTAAAATTATTGTGTGATTCACCAGTTAATTACGTAACACACATAACGTATAGCAGGGGCCTCAGAAGACCTGTGCACTTGTGACTCTTCCATCTCTCTTCTCTCCCATACACTGAGGCCTGGAGACCAACGCCAGTATGGGGGAGTAGCAGGGCTGTGCCTTTGCCAGTGGTATTAGGGCTAACCAGTGTCATTGATGCGTCGTTGGTGTTGAAGGCTCCTGCCACACGTTACATAGATTACACAATTCACTGGTCTGTTGCACAATAAAAGTATATATACCCCACACACATGCATAGTAATTATTGCACAATTCACTGCCTAATCGCACTATAAATTTAGGTCGGCCCCATGTGCAAAGCAATTCTCACACCATAAAAATGGCCATCCAGCTACAAAAAGAGCCGACCAGTTACGAAGTTATGCATTTTCAAGCTCTAACAACTTTATAGCTGGTTTGTACCCAGCTTGAATGTGAACACGTGGCATGGGCCAAAGTCTTGGGGACTACAGTGCTGGGAAACAGTCACTGCCAGGAGGTGCCAACACCGAACTTGTTTTCAAGAATGACTACAGACAAGGCTTTAATGCAGGTGTGCTCTTGTGAGGAATTGCTACAACACCATGGAGGCTCTTCAAGATCAATTAAATGTTCCCTTCGTGTCTAATTCACCTTTTATACAGAGGTCGAAACAAATCACTTGTTACGTTGGAACACTACCTTGACTATTTTGAGCCATCCTGTGCCGGCGGCGCTTCTCCTGGTGCCCCCACCCCACAACTGGCGCTTGCAGGGGGGACACCAGTGCTCTCGCCTGCCCCTCCGACTGTCACCTACACGGGGAACGCTGACTCTCGGGGTACACATGCAGCCCTGTGCACCTCCTAAGCGTCGCCACTGCCCACGTGCCAGGTTTTGCTTCTGCAAGGAGTTTGGGCATCAGGCAGGCTCACTGATCAGGCCTACTCTGGCCGGGGCTTTAGCAAAGCCTTTGTATGAGCAGTATCTGTACGCTGATGGAGGTTCCAGTGACTCCAACCTGTGGATGCTCTTCCTCTCCCAGCAGGTGCAGGGACCCTGAGCATAGCTGAGGAGCAGCCTGCTGAGGATGGGCCTGTAAACCTGGAGCTGCTGAGGCCATCCCCAGGAAAATCAGGGGAGAAGGGACTCCTGATGCCTGAGCCGGACCAAGTGCATGAGGAGCAGGGCAGGTGCCCACAACAGAGACATGACACAGCCGTGAACGAGGTACAGGTGGCAGTGGGGTGTGAGTGTGGAGCCAGGGCAAAGCCTGGTGAGAGTTGGGGGTTGGGAGGGAAGATGTGTGGGAGCCTGGACCGCAATCTCTGCTGGTGTTGTTACAATAGCAGCGCTTTTTTATGGCACAGCACTTACTAACAGGGAATAGCTGCACCCACTCAATGGATGATGTGAGCTGGAGCAAACAAACTCATGGCTCTTTCTGTAGCTCTGTGTCCACACCCGACCCTTTGCTGGAGCCAGCTGTGTCATCACAGGAGGAAGACTCAGGTTTGAGGAGGCTGGAAGTAAAGATCCTGATGCTGTAATGCTTTTGACTACAGCTCCTGGAGGCATTCGAGGAGGTGGCTGTGTATTTCACGCAGAAGGAGTGGGAGCTGCTGGAAGCTGGAGACAAGGAGCTTTACCGGGACCAGATGCTGAGGAATTACCAAGCCCTTGTTTCCCTGGGTAAAGCTCTGGTTCTTGTTTCCCCCCCTCAGAGCTGTGCGAGATCAGAAACATCCCATTCTTCTTCCTGTTCCTTGACAGTCATATCCTCATGCATTTTGGCTGATGGTTTAAATGCACTCTCACCCACTACTCTGTCCACTTCACATTTTCATGTCCTCCACTGATTGTTTCAGACACCTTCCCTGGAGTCTTCCCCTTGGTCTAACCATGCTGTTTCCATACCCAGCCATTTCTTTGCAAGATGATCTCCCCGTGCCATCCCAGCCCGTTTATACCATCCTCAGTTTGTTCATTCGCTCCCCAACAACCATCCATCTTCCTCTCTTCTCTGTTGTATTTGGTCCAGACGCTTAACCATCCCAGCATGCAGAGCACATTTCAGTACTCTAGGGGTGAAAAGGTGTTGCCTCTCCTCCCACATGTGCCTTTAAAAGAAATGTTTATGGAGGCACAAAGGTGAAGCAAAAAGACCTCCATACCCTTTGACGCACCAAAAATCCATGGCCTGACAGTGTTGGTAATAGTTTCTCTTGCTTGATTGCAGTGGACATCTGTTTGCTTGGTGGCAGGAGAACTTCCTGTGCTCTCCAGCGGCTCCAGGGACTTGAGAGAGCTAATTCTGCAAGCCCTATGATTTTCCAGGCAGGGTCGGGCCCCTGGAGCACTTGCCTGGCTTTCTTCTTTTAGAGTCTTGCCCTGGGCACTCCTGGGGCACATCCCAGTAAGTTGAGAAAACCAGGATTTGTCTGCTTATGGAGGCACATTCCTGGGAGCTGTGGAAGTGGGGAAAGCCGTGGGTTCCCTGCTTGAGGAGACAGACTGGGGAGATACCAGGGACACGTCTCTTTAAGCAGGGAAGGCCATGAGGGCCCTAATTATGGAGACGTATGGATACCCTGGCTTTGGATTACAGATTCCCTAGCTCCTCCACCATACCAGATAGTTTGGAGACATCTGTTTCTCCCCTCAATCCCCTTTCTCCCCCTTTTTAACTTGCATCGGGTGCATTAGCAGCAGTTACTGGTGCAACCCATGGCTTTTCCATGCCCTCAGCTTCTCTAGTCACACTTGTAGATGTGATGGACCACGGGTGCTTTCAATGCGGAGCCATTGTACATTTCTTTCTTGCATCTTTGTCGTCACAGACTACAGGTAGCTTTGCCATCCCATAACATTTTCTCGTTCTGCTAGAGTCTCTCTGCGAAAATCATCTGATGCTCAGTTGTCATCTTCCCATGTCTCTCCACCACGTGGCCGTTTTGCTACACACGTTTGGGCTCATTGATTGTACTTTGCAAGATCTTTCATTGTACGTGTACCTTCAAGCAGCAGGTGTGGTGTGGTCTGATGCTCTGCCGCAGTTGTGGGTGGTTGAAACAGTGGCATAGCCCCACTTTTTCATTAATTCCTGGGAGTATTCAGCTCCGGTGTACAAGCAGTTGAAATATCATAGAAAGTTAGGGTTGGATGGGACCTTAGGAGGTTGCATCTAGTCCAACTCCCTGCTCCAAGCAGGACCAGCTCCAGCTACATCATTCCTGTCAAAGCTTTGTCTGGCCTGGTTTTGAAACCCTCCGACGATGGAGCTTCCACCACCTTTTGGGGTAACCTGTTCCAGTGCTTTACTACCCTCCTACTGGGAAAATTATTCCTAATATCTAGCCTCAACTTCCCTTGCTGCAACTTGAGACTGTTGTTCCTTGTTCTGTCATCTGCCACCACTGAGAACAGTCCAGCTCCATCATCTTTCGAACATCGCCATCATGGCCTTGTTTCATCAGCATCTGGTGGTAAGGACTTGGCTGCTGGAACGTCCATTTTTCCACTGCCAGCTTTTATTTTTCAGCCTCTCGGTCCACATCTGTAGGCAACAAGCTGCTGCTCGGTAATTCTTTGCTAAAGTACTAAATGACTGTAGTAACAACTGCACAGTGTGGTGCACGTGTAGACGTGCCTACTGCGTAGGCTTCAGACCAGGATTTTGATGACCCATGGTGCAGATTATTGAAGATCTCTGGTAACACCATCCCTGTGAGTTTTCTGAGGAGATGAAGCTTTATATGTCACACAATCACCAGTCCATTTCTTTGGGTGACAGAGGCCAGGGTCTGTTGAAGGTTTCTGCCTGCAGTGGCTTCTTTTTACCCCCTCCTCAAATGTCCTTACCTTTTCCTTTGAATTCCCATTAAATGCTTGATCCATTGGATCCTTTCTCCAGATCCCTATCAGGCACCAGGTGGTGTATAACTACTCTCTGTACACTCCCCAGAACAGGGTATGGAGCTCCCACAACCACCTAAATGTCCTCCTTCCTAGGCGTCCTCCTTTTAGTTGCCATTGACATGAATCCACTAGATCCTTTCTCCAAATCCCAATTGGATGCTGGAATAACCACCCTCTCTACACTCCCCAACACAGGGTATCAAGGTCCTGCACCAGACTTAATTTGCCGCATCCAGCGAGGGGAGATGGAGCTGTGGGTCGGTGATAAGAAGGCAGCTGGAGAAAGCTCGTTATCTGAGGACTTGTGGCCAGGTAAGGCTTGAATATTCCTTCTCCCCTTCCACCTGCACCTCAGCTCAGAAGCTCTCGATACCCAGTGGGGCTAGAAACCTGAACACCTGAGCTGCTGCCACAAGATCGTGGCATCACACAGCTTAGCTAAATCTGTTGTCCAGGCAGGTGTGTGTACCCACCCTTCGAATTTCAATGATCCAGAGGCAGGCAACCAATCCCTTATTTTTCCACTTATTAGAACTGTTTAGGTAGGACATCTGACTTCAACCCTTCAGGTTCTCCTCTCTGGAGGTATTTTGGCAGGGGTTTCTATTATGGAAGGCAGGGGCTGCCCGCGGGGAAGTAGTAAAATGCTACAGACAAAGCCTAGAGCACATGGCACAGGCATGACCAATCAGGTAGCGGGGGCTTGTGACCCCTCTAACAACTCACACCACCCCTCTCGACCGAACGGTGGTGCGGTTTTGAGGCATTGGACCTCTCCAAGAGCAGCACTTAACCAGTAGGAAGGGGTGTAGTAGGGGTGAGGCCTAGACCCAAAGCCCCACATTACCTGTTTTCCAAAAGCTGTTGGGAAACCCTCCAGATCCAGCCACGTGTTTTCTGATACCGCAGTAATGCAGACATCTTGCACTACAGCGGTAAGACCCTTTGTCCTTGCTTTGCCACCAAACCTTGTCACACGTCTGCAGAGACAATACGACCGCAGCAACAATTCTGAGGAGGGGGAGAGTAAAGAGAGCAGCCCCTACCCCAAAGGCTGTCTGAGACTCATGAACTTGGGCAGGAGACCCATGCAAGCAGAGCACCCTATCTTACTGCATTTTTGGTCTTCGTTACAGAGAGCCTAACTCATGGGAAAACCCCAGTTGCCACAAGCAATTTTATCACAGCAAGGTAAAATATTTATGTAAAAAAATGGAGGGGTTATTTGTGGTTGCATTCATATAAGTGCATAATGTTGTAACGTGGACTATAACTGCTTGTCCCAAAACAGAAACGCTTCTTCCAGAATAGAAAATCAGGACAAATGTATATCCTCGTGGCTTTACCCTGCAACAAAAGGTATGGTTTTCTGCAGTCAAGCTTTTGAAACTGTGTACGTGTGTGTATGTGTGCAAATGTGTGTGCACATGCATCCAGTGGTTGCATAGCTGAGTTACAGATTTAAATTTTACGTCAGGAAGGCAAATGCACATGACCGGTACATTTTAAAAACCCACTGAGCTATTGTATAAATCGGATTCGATATTTAATATTTATTTTAATCATTGCCTTCTCATGTATTTTGTGGGTGCCTGTCAGCAGTCTCCTGGAGATTGATATCTAATTCCTGGAGACTTCAGGGCAATCCTGGAGAGTTGGCAGCTCTAGTATGTATGTGTGGGGTGGGTGCGTCTACAAATTCATTAATGAGCTTTAGGTAATGTATATCAAATCTAGTACCTCTGGGTGTCTGTACACGAGCCTGGAGGCTGCTCCAACGTGCTGTCATAACTGTGCCCAATAAAGCTCGTTGAACAAGCTTTAGGTAAAGTGCCTCTGCCAACATTTTGAAGCATAGAGACACACAAGATACTCTGAGCGCTTTAATTAGAGTGGCTCCCAGAGCCACTGTAATTAAAACAGCCCCTCACTCCCAGAGCTTGTGCAAAAGCACCCTCCATTGTGAAGTATTAGAAAAATCTGCGTTAACCTATTTAATGCACATTAACTAAAGAGCACAGAGTGTTTTGCGGCACTTCAGTGAGCATTAAAATAGGCTAATGTTCAGGAAAGCGCTTGTGTAGATGCATCCTGTGTGTGTTGAGCTGTATGGACATGTTTTTTTATTTTGCTAAGGGCTTTTTTTTAAGTGAGCACTGTTTCGTTTCTGCAAAGCCTAGTTTTTTGTTTGTCAGTGTTAGTTTGCATTTGCTAAGGACATTTTAAAGTACCGGGGCTCTTGCATTTTGGTGGAGCCTAATTTTGCTAAGGGGTTTGTAAAGCATGCGCTGTCTGTCTCTGTGGAGCCTGGCATCTAGTTTAGGTTGTGTGGGTGTGTGTTTTACTAAGTGTAGGGCCTCTTTCAGACTTGTAGCATATGTATGGGGTTATGCTCAGGCACGCATGTGTGGAGTACGAATTCTTGATGCTGCGATGTACATTTTATATTTCCTAAGTGATTTCACGCAACACCCCCAGAGAAGGAAGTGGCACTTCGGAGAAGCAGCTCCTAGAAACGCCAGAGGGACGGGGACAGGGACGGAGGCCTCTAACAGCACTTACAGAAAACCACAGAAACGTTCCACTTCGAAATCAGAATGCCCAAGGACCAGAAGGCCAGAAGAACCGAGCAAAAAGGCATGGTAAAAAAAAGATAAAACCTCATCATTGCTCGGAAGAAAACATACCGCCAGACCCTGGGAGAACCACCCATAAAAAGACAAGGCTTCACAGTACCAAAGCTGGTGAACTGAGGTTGGTGAATAAGAAACCCACGACAGATTGCACACACGCTATAGAAAAGCCGGAGGAGGAGGAGAATCTTCATCTGCTTTTGAAAGATCATGACTATTTTGAACACCAAAAGAGGATTGCTTTGGGAGGTGTGGATGCCCATCTTGCCTTGAAAGACCATGATTATTTTGAAAGCACAAAGAGCGGGTCTTTGGCAGGTGTTGGCAGGCTTATATACTTCAGAAATAGTGCACAGGGTGCTTTGAAAGATCATGATTATTGTCAGAGCAAAAGGGCTTATTTTGTACAAAGAAGGGGTGGTCTACATGGTCTACATCATAGGAAGGGAGGAGGTGATATACCTTGGGATACAAATGGAAGGCTTACCAGCAAGTGGTTTGAAGGGCAAAAAATAAGGGCCTGGCTAAAGATGAGAATGAGGAAGGCTAAAAACCTGTTGAGGAAACCTAAGAAATCCCCTAGAGATGGTGCAGGTAGTAGGTGTATTTTAGAAAACCGATTGGAGAGTCCCTTGAAAGCTTCCCCTTCTCTAGAGCCTGTGCAGTTAGAGAGCAGGGATGAAGACTGTGATTTCAATGACCAGCTGGACAGTCCCTCGGAAGTTGATCCTCCTGGAGCTGTGGGGGTTAATTTGCCAGACGTGCGTCTGGTGCGGGTGAGAAGGCAGGACTGGCCCATAACTAGGTTTGGAGCCGCAAGGTATTCAGAAGAGTTCCGCTTCGTAAATCTGGAGCTTGTGCCGCTACACGTGGCATACAAAGCCATAAGCGAGGGGATAGGACAGCTCATAGCCGACCTCCACGAGAAATTCACGCCTGCCGACTATGCCCAGGTACGCATTGAGACAGATACTGCAAGGAACTGCTTATATTCTCGAACCGTTCATTTAAATCAGATGACCACTGACCTGTTTGTAGAGTGGCTCAGAGACCTGTCGCAAAGCCAGAGAGAGATACGGTTTGATTCAACGTTCTGGCTGGTCGCGGTTGTTGTACGAGGAGTAGGCGGCGGTGGGCGAAGAGTGATAAATTCTATCCCCTACTCCGAGCTCATCATTAGAAAAAGGAAGTATTTAATCGACCTGAATACCTTTGATACTAACCTGTGTTTTGCAGGCAGTCTTTTGGCTCTCACAACACACAAAGGAGCCACAGATGCTGTACTGCTAGCTGGTGCAAACCAGCTGCACAGAAAACTGAGGTGGCCAGCTCAGAAAAAGGTCATGCTCAGCGAAGTAGCATTGTTCGAAGACCTTGTACAAGTTAACATTCATATCGTAATGCACAAGGAGGAAAAGGGCTGGGGCTTTTTTAAAACGTACAGCTTTCCCAGGTACGCCAATACCTGCTTCCTTCTGCTGCACAATGGACACTATTATGGCGTCAAGGATGCGAGAAAGTTATTTGGTGTGAGAAATTACTGCGATCTTTGCCATGCGTTGTATAGTCATAGCCACAAGTGCAGGTTCTGGTGCCGCCTCTGTCTGAGCCCGGGGTGTGCAGACAACGTGGGCGTAGCAGAAAAATGCCCTACCTGTAAACTGGTGTGTCGGTCCAAAGAGTGCTTAGACAGGCACGTGGCTCTGGCCTCCGAAAAACAGATTGACTGTCTCTCTAAAACGTGGTGTTACGCGTGTCAGTCATATGTGGACAAAGACCACGAGTGCAACAACAGGCAGTGCAAGCAGTGTTATGGGCAGATCTCTGATGCAGACAAGCACCGGTGCTTTATGCGCGAGATTACAACGCCTGAAATAGGCACTGGGTACATTTGCTATGATTTTGAATGTATCCAGGAGACAGAGATGCATGTGCCCAATTACATTTTTGCAATGAAGCTAGCTCCAGAAAAACCTTGGGAAGCTGAGGCCAAAAAGGCAGAAGATACTTGGGAATTTAAGGGTAAATGGTGTGTCTCTTACTTCATTAAGGCCTTTATCACTAAAAGGTTCCGGGGCTACACCTTCATAGCTCACAACACCAAAGGCCGTGACAACTACTTCATAGTTAGCCAGTTATCCAAGGAAAGAAAGGGTGTGAAACTCATCGCCCAGGAAGGTAAACTCGTGTGTATCGAAGTGACCAGCCTGGGTATCCGTTTCATAGACTCTTCAAACTTCTTGCCAATGACGCTTCACAAGCTTCCGCAGGCGATGGGATTTGAAGGATGTAGAGGGTATTTCCCTCGTCGTTTTAACACGCCAGAAAACCAGAATTACGTGGGACCTCTCCCGGAGGCACGGTACTACGGAGTCGAAAGTATGATGCCTTGTGAAAAGGAAGAATTTCTAGCGTGGTACCGGGAGAACCGTGATAAGACCTTTGACCTGCAGAAGGAACTGGCCTATTATTGCCAGCAGGATGTGAAAACGTTGACGGAGGCCTGCCGTCTCTACAGGAAGGAGATTATGAAGATGACACGGCAGGGAGTCACGATGGGCAAGACGGGTAAACTCGTGACCAACTGCTGCATAGACCCCTTCCAGTACCTCACGCTGGCATCTGTCTGCATGGCCACGTACAGGTTTATGTTTCTGAAACACGAGACCATAGCGCTTCTGCCCCCGGACAACTATCACAGACAGAGAAAGAGGTTGTCCAGCCCCTCTACTCAATGGCTAATGTACATATCGGAGAAAGAAAATATTCCAATCCAGCACGCTTTACAGGGTGGAGAATTTCAGCTAGGCCCCTATTTTTTAGACGGCTATGCCAATATTGATGGGAAACAGATGGCCTTCGAGTTTAACAGCTGCTTTTTCCGTGGCTGTCTCATCTGCTACTACGAAAAAGACTGGAACCCACTGATGGGGGCAACCTATGGTTTTCTGAATTACCAGACACTGTACAAGACCGATTACCTCAAGAGAGCGGGGTTTACTGTCCAGACCATTTGGGAGCACGAGTGGAGGGCTCTGTTACAATCGGACAGGAAGCTTACTGACTTCCTAAGCAGAACCCAGCTGCCTTCCCCTCTGGTGCCTAGGGACGCTCTCTTCGGGGAAAGAGCTGAGGCTATCTGTCTCTATTACAAGACTAGACCGGGTGAACAAATACACTATTACAATTTCACTGGCCTCTACCCCTTCGTAAACCGAACGAAGGACTACCCCCTCGGGCACCCTGAAATCATCGACAACGACTTCGGACCCCTGTCGAGCTATTTTGGAATCGCCAAGGTGAAATTGTACCCACCGCGAAGCCTCTTTTTCCCCGTGCTACCTGTCGAGGTGAATAGGACGGTTATGTTCCCGCTGTGCCGTGTCTGTGCAGAAACGAGCCAGCAAAAGTGCACGCACACTGACGAGGAGAGGGCCCTCGTGGGCACGTGGTGTACTCCAGAGTTGAACAAAGCTATCGAGAAGGGGTACAAGGTGGCTAAAATCTATGAAGTCTGGCATTTCAGCAAGACGACTAACGCACTTTTCTCGCAGTACATAAATCTGCACCTCCGACAGAAACAGGAAGCCTCAGGCTATCCTGCCTGGTGTACCGACCAAGACAAACGAGACCGATACGTGGCTGACGTCTTCCAAAAAGAAGGCGTATCTTTACGCCAAGCGCATATTAAACCCAACCCTGCAAAGCACCAAATTGCAGAATTGTTTCTGAATTCTTTGTGGGGGCAATTTGGCCAGAGGACAGACCTCCCGAACACCACCACCGTGAGAGACCCCGGTGAACTCTTTGGCTACCTTTTCTCTCCCAACTACGACGTTTTATCTTGTGACTTCATCGATGACGAGGTGGCCTGCGTGTTGTGGAAGCATGCCAAAGAGTGTCCCAAGCTCTCGGACAGCGCTAATATCTTTATAGCCAGTTTTACCACCGCTTACGCACGCTTAGAGCTGTACGAGCTGCTGGACAGGCTGCAAGACCGGTGCCTGTACCACGACACCGACTCGGTGATGTTTGTGAGCCGCAAGGGAGACTGGAACCCTCCGCTCGACGATCGTTTGGGCAAGCTCACGAGCAGGGTCCCGGCAAATGAACACATCACGCAGTTCGTTTCTGCAGGCACGAAAACCTATGCGTACGAGCTGTCAGGAGGAAAGGCCTGCTTGGAGGTCAAAGGCATTACCCTGGATGCGGCCAAATGTGGGAAAGTCAGCTTTGAGACCCTGAGGGATCTCATTCTAGATGCCATAGTGACCCCCGGCGGGGACGCCCCTAAAACAATGGCGATGTGGCAGCGCTCTGTCCTCGGGACCGGGGAGGGAGACAACGCAAACCAAGGCAAGTCCTTTATGACGAGGGTCCTCGCAGGAAACTTTAAGAGCCTCCCGTATGGGTTTTGATCATGGAGAGACGGTGCCCGCATACATTTCCTGCGATTCTCAACTCTAGCAAAAGTCACTTTATAAAAAAAAAATCTACATTTTGTGGTGCTGTAACCGTTTGGCAGCCCAAACAGTGTGTAAAGAGCTACTTTTTCAATACCTTTTTATCAAATTTATGAAGGGATTGCCGGACAGTCTTAATGACAATCTTAATAAAGTAAATATGCCGACTGCGGTGGATGATTTGATGGACTCTGCTTGTGAGAGGGGTGAGACCTGAGAGAGGCCCTGAGCAACACGTATACCCTCCAGATAGGTTTTCTGCCAGGGGGGAAAGGAGTTGCACCATTGAACCCAAAACACGTGTTTCTGTGTAAAAATCCCAGAGAGAAACTAAAGGTGTCCCTGACAAGGCGCAATTCTTTCTAGCTTCTTTTGGGGGTGCTAATTTTTTAGCATCCCTACTTACTATCCTTATGGGGGGTAAACTTTAACATTTCTACCCCAGAGACTTTTGGATTCAGAACCAGGCTTTTCCCTCCCAACCAGCCGACTTTGGAAAGAAAACCAGTGGGTGGGAACGGTTTCAGCAATTGCTCTGAACATCTTAGAAGGAAATATCCCTTTGACCCCCCCCATGGCATCTGTGCGCTGAAAGAGCGATGCAGAATCACGAACAGCCTAAGACGTAAGGGACTCTGTTAAGAGAGAAACAGCTATAGTATCATAGCCATGAAAGGGTCCGGGGCCCCGGGAATAAAGAAAGCTGGTGAAACAGTCTGGGGTATTTATGCCCCCACCCTCAGTTAAGCTTTGCTATGGCTCTGATCACGGGGCTTTGGACAAAGATGTGATGGAGTATGCAGAAAAAAATGTACCGGGTGCCCAACCACCAGCTGGAGCAAATAAGGGCTCTGCTGCTGCCTGACCTGCTTATTGAATGCTGCAGTACGGGCCAGTCTCCAAAGGCTGGGCTTAGTTGAGTACGATAAAGCTAAATTGGATCGTAGAAAATGAGGGCTGGAAGGGAGCTCAGGAGGTCATGCCTAGTCCAACCCCTGCTCAAAGCAGGACCAGCCCCAACTCCATCATCCCAGCCAAGGGTCTTAACACATCCATGCTTCAGAAACACCAGATGTACGTGAAGCAGGGTGACCGGGGCAGAGGGAACCCCTTAGAACTGCGAAATCCCTAGAAACCACCAAATCCTGACCCCGGCAGCCGGGAAGTGTCAGATAACGGGCATGCTCGATATAGGAGAACTGCAAAAGTGCTGCTCAGCAAGCTGAGCTAGCACAAGCTACTTTTTCTTCTTGAGGTGATCAAGGAGGTTTTGCGCGTTAGGGAACGGCCACGAAGGCCACATCCACATGAGCGAGCGTGAGCCTGTTGTGGCATCTCAAAAGCAGTTTGGGATGCCGCAGCATGGACAAAAAGAAGTTCCCTATGCTGCAACACGGGCTGCGTGCACACGGGCGAGCACCCATCTCCTCGAGAAGAGATTCTTGACGGGGGGACGGGATGCATGAGACTGGCTTAGAAAAAATACTGAATGGCAAAGACAAAATTAACAGGGATTTATTATTTGCTCTCTCTCACCATTCAAGAACTAGGGGCCCAGCATGAAGCCAATAGGTTGTAAGTTTCCAAGTGGACCAAAGGAAGGTTTTTTTCACCCAAGGTGGAATTAAAGGGTGAGACTTATTGCCACCAGCCGTGGTGCGGCCTGCGAGTTTGTCCAGATTCATCGCATGCTTGGAGGAAAGGGGCAGCAATCGCCATTGAGCATGGGTTGCACTGGACAATAAGCTGAATAGGAGCCAGCAGGCCTTGTGGCAAAGAAGCCTAATGGCATCCTGGGCTGTGTCGGTAGGAGCGTTGCCAGCGGATGAAAAGAAGTGTTTCTGCCCCTCTGTTCAGCACTGGAGCCCTGTGTCCAGCTTTGGACCCCCAGTTACAGAAAAGATGGGGACAAGTTGGGGAGTCCAGCAGAGAACAATGAAAATGGTTCAGGGGCTGGGACCTGACATGACTTGGGAGGGGAGGCTGAAGGAACCAGGCTTGTTTTGTCTGGAGAAGAGGAGACAGAGGGATTTAACAGCAGCCTTCAACGCCCTGAACAGGGGCTCCAAGGAGGCTGGAGCTGGGCTGCTCTCAGTGGAGCAGATGGCAGGACAAGGAGCAATGAGCTCAAGGTACAGCAAGGGAAGTTAAGGTTAGATATTAGGAAAAACTTCCTCGCTAGGAGAGCAGGAAAACACTGGAAGAGGTCACCCAGAGAGGTGGCGGACTCTGTCCTTGGTGGTGTTGAAGACAAAGCCCTGGCTGGGGTGATGTAGCTGGGACTGGTCCTGCAGGGGTTGGACTAGATGCAACCTCCTGAGGTTCCTTCAACCCTCATTTTCTATGACCGATGACAAAACAGTTGCGTCCTAAGGCTTTTCTTGGGATCCTGTGATACCTATACCATTATTGCACCCATCTACACCCTGTGTTATTCCCTTCCTTCCCCACCGTTATGGGGGTGTTTTCCGTTTCCCGGCAGAGGGCTTTCCTTATGGCCTCGGCACGGATTTACATCAGTCTAAAGTCACCGAAAACAGAAATGGCCCTTGGAGCCTTCTACTTCAGCCTTATCTCAGGGAGACGCCGTCAGCTCTCGGGATGAAAGTTAAGCTGTGCTCGTCGCAGTCGCCAGAAGGCGAGACGGCCACGCGTGGCGAGAACAAATGCGATTCCATCCAGTAACCGGCAACGAGGCCTGAGCAAACCCAGTGCACTGATGGGGTCACTGTCCTACCTAGATGCTCTTTGGGGCAGGTATTCTTTTTTTCTGCTTGAAAGTGTAGTATTTATAACTTTCCATAGCATAACGATAAAAGAAACCAACAAAAACAATAACATAAGCTGCAAAGTCAAATCCAATAAGAAAACAAAATCAAAGTATTACACAACAGATACTTAAACATCCATAGTAGAAATTGAGTTGCGACTAGGGGAAGGGGAGAACTTGAGATTAAATACCACCAACAACTAAATAAGTATATATTTATATATAGATATATTTAAAGGGTACCGAGCCACAGGCAAATCAATTCATAAGCTTAACATAACATTCATCTTGCAACATAGTTCTTCATATTCAGCCCTAGGCAGGTATTTGTAAGGGAAGAATAAGTTTTTGGGGGAAAGGACACATTTTAATCATTAAAATGATCGAATCAGAGACCGTGAGGGCTGGAGGGAGCTCAGGAGGGCACATCTAGTCCAACCCCTGCTCCAAGCAGGACCAGCCCCAGCTCCATCATCCCAGCCATGGCTTTGTCTACCCAGGTCTTAAACACCTCCAAGGATGGAGACTGCCCCACCTCCCCGGGTGACCTCTTCCAGTGTTTTACTGCCCTCCTTGTGAAAGTTTTTCCTAATATGCAACCTCAACTTCCCTTGCTGCAGCCTGAGCCCACTGCTCCTTGTCCTGCCGTCTGCCCCCACTGAGACCAGCCCAGCTCCATCCTCTTCGCAGCCCCCCTGCAGGGAGGTGAAGGCTGCTATTCGATCCCCCTCCGTCTCCTCTTCTCCAGACTAATGTAGCCCAGTTCCCTCAGCTTCTCCACACGAGTCGTGTCCCCCCAGCCCCATTTTTGTTGCTCTCCACTGGACTCTCTTCAATTCACCAATATCCTTTCTGCAGTGGGGCCCACAGCTGGACACAGGACTGCAGATGTGGCCTCCCCAGTGCTGCATAGAGGGAAGAATCACTGCCTCGATCTGCTGGCAGCGCTCCTACCCGTGCAGCCCAGGATGCCGTTAGCCTTCTTGACACCAAGGGCGCACGCTGGCTCCTGTCCACTGTGACCCCCAGGTCCTTTTCTGCAGAGCTGCCGCTTGGCCTACTCCACCCTGCGCAGGAGGGTTGCACCGTCCGCACACACTTACTGTTGCCAAGTGCCCGTAAATTAAAACTTATGGACAGTCCGCAAGAAACAGGTCCATCCCTCTTGGCCCCCAACTCGGACGCGCTGTCACGGTCCCAGCCGTCATGGATGCCATCACTACCGTCACGGCTGCCACCCCCCTTCGTGGCAGCTGCTACAGCCACGTCGTGGCCACCACCACCGCCAACGATTCGCGGCCGCCACCATCACCGCCACGGCCGCTCTCACCACTGCCACGACGGCCGAGAAAGCCCGAGGCTCCACAACTTTAGCCAGGCTTGATGCCCAGGAGCAGGCTGCCCACTGTGGTCACTCCGGCTCCTCTTTCACTTTGCGGGGCAGTGGCGAAGGCTCCTCCTTGACCCACGGGGCCTCGGCAGCGACGGGCAGGGGCGATGCCGGCTCCTCCTTGACCTCCGGCGGGGGAGGCGAGGGCGTCCCCGGCTCCCCTTTCAGCTCCCAGGTGCCCGGGGGCAGCGCCACAACGTCCTCGGCCCGCACGAAGGCGTCGCGGTAGAACCGCGTGCCCACGGCCGCCTCCCGCCCGCCCGCCTCACCGCCGTCCCGCGCGTGGACCCGCTGGTGCTTGGCCAGCGCCGCTCGCTGGCTGAAGGCCTTGGGGCAGCGGGCACAGGCGAAGGGGCGCTCGCGGGTGTGCGTGCGCAGATGCTGCGCCAGCGTGGAGCTCTGCTTGAAGGCCTTGGGGCACTGGGGGCAGGGGAAGGGGCGCTCGCCCGTGTGCGTGCGCCGGTGCCGGGTGAGCGCGGAGGCGCCGCTGAAGCCGCGCCCGCACTGCCCGCAGGCGTAGGGGGACTCGCCCGTGTGCACCCGCCGGTGCTGGGTGAGCGCCGAGCTCTGCGTGAAGCCGCGCCCGCAGTCGCCGCAGCGGTAGGGGCGCTCCCCGGTGTGCAGGCGCCGGTGGGTGGTGAGCACCGAGCGCTGGCTGAAGGCGCGCCCGCAGTCCCCGCAGCGGTAGG
Organism: Caiman crocodilus; assembly: GCA_030014935.1. Taxonomy (NCBI): domain Eukaryota; kingdom Metazoa; phylum Chordata; order Crocodylia; family Alligatoridae; genus Caiman; species Caiman crocodilus. The sequence goes on from JAGPOW010000304.1 coordinate 45,826,350, forward strand.
GCGTCTCGCCCGTGTGCACCCGCCGGTGCTGCACCAGCGCCGAGCTGGCCAGGAAGCGCTTGGGGCAGTCGGGGCAGCCGTGCGGCTTCTCCCCGGCGTGGGCCCGCAGGTGCTGGCGCAGCGAGTGCCGCTTGGTGAAGCTCTTCCCGCATGCCCCGCACGCGTGGCGGGGGCGGGCGGGGGCGGCGCAGGGGCCCGCCGGGTCCCCGGGGGTGTCCGGCGTGCAGGCGCCCCCGTCGCCAGCGCGGTCCTTGTCGGGGACGTCCTGGTGGACGCGGCCGTGGCGGGCGAGGTGGCCCTTCTGGCGAAAGCGGCGCCCGCAGCGGGGGCAGGGGTAGGGCCGGGCGCCCGTGTGCACCCGCCGGTGCCGGCCCAGCCCCGAGCGTGCGGCGAAGCGGCGCCCGCACTCGGGGCACGGGAAGGGCGGCTCCGCGGCCTCCATCCTGGCTCCTGCGGGGGGAAGGGGGAGCAGACAAAGTGGGGGGGGAGCACGTGACCCAGCCCCACTCCCCACGTGCAGCCCCCCAAGGCAGCGCCCCCCAATAAACCCCCCCACAGACACGCAGGGGCGGCGGGGGGAGGGGCGGGGAGGTCCCGTGTCCCCCCCCCACGCCCCCTCCCCGCTCCCGCACGTCCTCCCGCGCGCGGCCGGGGTCACCCCTCCCGCCGTGCCGCGCGCGCCGCCGGGGAGCTGCGCGCCTACACGAGGAAATACGGGAGCGGCCGCCGGGCCCCGCGCGCCGCGGAGCGGAGCCGACCCCCGGAGTCCCCGCCCCCCCGGCCCGGGGCGGGGCGGGGCTAACCCGCGAGGCCCCGCCCCTTTCGCGCGGCGCAGCCGGGACTTCCTGCGCCGGCCCGGGGCGCGATGGCTACATGCAGCGCCGAGCGCGCGGGGCGGGGCGGCCGGGAGGCGGATGGGGACGGGGCGGCCGCCCCCTCGGGTGAGGGTCTTCTGGGGGGGTAGCGGGGGGGGGCGGCGAGGGCACCCCTGACCCCCCCCCCGCTTTGTCTCCCCGCCAGGCTCGGGTGCGGGGCGCGGGCGGCGGGCGCGGGGCCGCCCGGGGCCGGTGATCTGCGGGACGTGCGGGAAGAGCTTCACCAAGGCCTCGGAGTTCGCCAAGCACGAGCGCACGCACACGGGCGAGCGCCCCTTCGCCTGCCCCGACTGCGGCCGCGCCTTCGCCAACAGCTCCAACCTGCTGCGGCACCGCCGGGGCCACGCCGGCGCCCGCCCCTTCCCCTGCCCGCGCTGCCCCAAGCGCTTCCGCCACAAGGAGCACCTGGCCCGGCACGCCCGCCTGCACGACGGCGCCGCGGACCGGGCGGGCACCGGCCCCCAAGACGACAGCGGCGTCCAGCCCGACAGCGGGATGGGCCCCCAGGATGAAGCGGGTGGCGGCAGCGCCGGGCCCTCCGCGCCCTACCCGTGCCCGGCCTGCGGGGCGGCCTACCGGACGCTGGCAGCCCTGCGGCGCCACGGGGCCAGCGCCCACGCCGCCCCCGCCGCCAAGCGCCACGCCTGCCCGGACTGCGGCAAGGCCTTCGGGCGCGGGTCGTCGCTGCGGGAGCACCGCCGCGTGCACACGGGCGAGCGGCCCTTCGGGTGCCCGCAGTGCGGCAAGCGCTTCAGCCAGCGCTCGGCCCTGGCGCTGCACGCCCGCCTGCACACGGGCGAGCGGCCATACCTGTGCGGGGACTGCGGGCGCCGCTTCCGCGTGAGCTCGGCCCTGCTCGCCCACCAGCGCCGCCACACCGGGGAGAGGCCGTACCCGTGCAGCGACTGTGGGCGCCGGTTCGGCGACCGCAAGGCCCTGACGCGCCACCGCCGCGTGCACACGGGCGAGCGGCCGTACCTGTGCGGGGACTGCGGCAAGGCCTTCGCCCAGAGCTCGGCGCTGGCCACGCACCGGCGCGTGCACACCGGGGAGACGCCCTATGCCTGCGGCGGGTGCCCCAAGCGCTTCGGCGACCTCTCGGCCCTGCGGCGCCACGAGCGCACCCACACGGGCGAGCGCCCCTACCGCTGCCCGCAGTGCCCCAAGGCCTTCAAGCACAGCTCGGCGCTGGCGCAGCACGGCCGCGTGCACTCGGGCGAGCGCCCGTACCGCTGCCCGCAGTGCCCCAAGGCCTTTGCCCAGGGCTCCACGCTGCTGCAGCACCGGCGCGTGCACACGGGCGAGCGCCCGTACCCCTGTGCCCGCTGCGGGCGCCGCTTCTCGCAGGGCTCAGCTCTGGCTCAGCACCAGCGGGTCCACGCGCGCCAGGCCGAGCCCCAGCCAGGGCCTGGGGGCGGGCGGCTGTACCGGGACCCCTTTGTGCGGCCTGGCGAGGAGGACGACTCAGAGGACGAGGTGGTGGTGTGGCCCCCGGGCACCTGGGACGCCCACTTGGAGCCGGACATCAAAGAGGAGCCCGAGTGACTGTCCCCGCACCCTCTTACCTGCGTCCCGGTCCTGGGGGTTGTGGCTGTACCCCCAGGGGCAATAAACACGGGATCTTGTCTCCCATCTGGGGGTGTCTGTAGGGTCTGGGGGGCCGCGTGGCGAGAGGGCGGGCGAGGGGAGCGGAGGCCTGGGCGTTTGGGAGAGGAGCGGTGGGGAAAGGGGTGCCTGCGTTCCCCGCGAGCTGGGTGGGCGCTTGCGGGGCTGGGAACCGGGACCCCGGGGCTCTCGCCATGGGCCCACACAGCTGTGGGGGTGGCTACACCCTCTGCCCCCAGGCCGAGCCTGGCCTCGCTGCACCGGCTGGCTCCGCGCAGAAAGGGTGAGGTGGGGCAGGTTATCACCTGGATTATAAAAAATGAGGGTGGGAAGGGAGCTCAGGGGGTCACATCTAGTCCATCCCCAGCTCCAAGCAGGACCGGCCCCGATTCTCTCATCCCAGCCAAAGCTTTGTCCCCTCGGGTCTTCCAAACCCCCAAGGATGGAGGTGCCATCACCTCTCTGGGGAACCGGTGCCAGCGCTGTGCTACCCACGCACGAGACGAGCCTTCCTAATAGCCAAGCCCAACTTCTCTTCCTGCAACGCGAGCCCATTGCTCCTTCTGTCATGTGCCACCACTGAGCCCAGCCCAGCCCCCCTGCAGGGAGGTGAAGGCTGCCATCAAGTCCCCCCACCCCGGTCTCCTCATCTGCAGACTAGATCGGCCCACGTCCTTCAGTCTTTCCACGCAAGTCATGGCACCCTCCGATGGACTCTTCCCAATTTCTCCCCATCCTTTCTGTGGGGGGCCCAAACCGGGCCCAGCCCTCCAGGTGCGGCCTGCCCCGTGCTGAATGGAGGGGAAGGATCTCCGTGACATTAGCCTTCTTGGCAACCAGGGCGCACCGCTGGCTCCCGTCCACCGTACTGCCCGCTCCTCAGCTTGCGCAAGAACGCCGCCGGCGACCGTCTCCACGGCCTCGCTAAGATCGAGGTGCGCCACATCCGCCGCGCGCCCAGAGCCACCTACCTCGTCGCAGGCGGTGGTCAGGCACGACTCGCCCCGGTGGGCCCATGCTGACTGGTCCTGAGCCCCTCCTTCTCCCCCAGGGAGTGCTCGAGGCTGCGGTCCATGGGAGGCCGGCTGCCCGAGGTCACGGGAACACGGGCGCCGCGGGAGGGGATGTGGCGCTCGGGGTGGGGAGTGGGGCCAGCCAGCCAGGCCTGGCGCGCGAGGACCCCCGTGCCGGACACATGGATGGGACGCCTCCTGCTGACCCCCGTCGCTTGGGCACCACGGTCCTGTGGTGGCAGGGGCAGGTTGCCATGGTGACATCAAGACCTGGGCGCAACCAGGTCTCTGGGGGCTGACAGGTCACCATGGTGACAGAATTGGGTGCAGGGGGGTGACTAGTGGAGCAGTTGCCACAGTGACAAAAAAACAGGGAATGACAAGTTGCCATGGAAACAGGGCTGTGCCTGGGCAGGAACTGGGCCTTGGTGGCAGGGGCAGATTGCCGTGGCGAGAGCAGGCCCCGAGGGGCACAGGACCAGGGCTGTGGGTGACCAGGCCTTGGGGGCAGGCACAGGTTGCCATGGTGACAGGACACACCCCCATGACTAGGCCTTGCTGGAGAAGGGGGTGGGGACAAGCTGCCATGACGACAGGGCTGAGCTGGGGCGGGGGGGGGCAACTAGGCCTTGGCCTGGGGAGCAGCAGCCCTGGCCAGGGTCGTCCTGCCCCTGTGGGGGGGTGGGGGCGGCGGGGCAGGAAAGACACCAGGCGGCCTGGCCACACGGCTGTATTATCATCCGCTCCAAGGGAAAGGGGCAAAAACAATCGTATAGTCCCCAAAATGTCCGCCCTTCCCCCCGCCCCACTCCTCCAGCACCACGGGGGGGGGGGGCTGGCCCTCACACCTGCCCCCAGCCGGGGCAACTGGCCCACCTGCAGGGTGGCGGGGGTGCCCCCGCATGGCGCAACCTCGCACGTGCCGTGCTATTGGGGGACCCCAAAATGGCTCCTCCCTCTCCCCCCCCAGGCTGCCGCCCCTGGAGGGGGGAGCAGAGAGCCCTCCCCCTCCTTTCTAGCGGGGGTCAGATCCGGCGTCCCGCACAGCCCCTCTCACGGGGGGGGTCCGTGTCCTGACCAGGCCTGAGACATTAGGGGGGGATGCCTGTGCGTGTGTGCACGTCTGCGTGCGTCTGTGCCGGTGTACGTCCGCCTGTGCTTCTGTCCACAACTGTCCGCGCCCGTGTGCAAGTCTCTCCACGCCCGCGGGTGTAGGCCCGCCTGTGGTCAGCGGCAGCGTCTCTGCGGTAGGGATGTCACTTCACCCCCCCAAAAGTAGAATGCAAAGGGGCGCCCCCCTCTCCCGTGGAGACCCGCACCCCACACCGGCCCTACCACCGCGGCCGTCCCCCCAGGCCCGACGGACCCCCCTTCCCCGGGCGTCTTCAGGGGGGCCGGAGCATCCCCTACGTCCAGCAGCTGCTGCCGCACTCCGGACACCGGAAGGGTCCCTGGGCGGGGGGCCGCGGCTGGAAGGCCTTGCCGCACTGGCTGCAGATGTACAGGCGGTCGGGGGCCTCGGCGGCAGCACCGGACACACTGGCAGGCGCGGGCTGGGGGCCGGCGTGGGTGCGGCGGTGGCGGATGATGTGGGAGCTGAGGCGGAAGCTCTTGCCGCACTGCCCGCAGGCGTAGGGCTTCTCCCCGGTGTGCACGCGCCAGTGGTCCACCAGGTTGGAGTGGTGGGTGAAGGCCTTCCCGCAGTGCCCGCAGCCGTACGGCTTCTCCCCGGTGTGCGTGCGCCGGTGGTTGACCAGGGTGGAGCTGCCCGAGAAGCGCTTCCCGCACTCGGGGCACTGGTAGGGCTTCTCCCCGGTGTGGGTGCGGCGGTGCCGGGCCAGGCAGGAGCTGCCGGCGAAGCGCTTCCCGCAGTCCGGGCAGGCGTAGGGGGTGGCGCCGGTGTGCGTGCGCCGGTGCAGGTTGTAGTTGGAGCTCTGCGAGAAGCGGCGCCCGCAGTCGGGGCACTGGTAGGGGCGCTCGCCCGTGTGGTAGCGCCGGTGCTGGAGGAGGTTGGAGGAGGCGGTGAAGGCGCGCCCGCAGTCCCCGCACACGTAGGGCCGCTCGCCCGTGTGCGTGCGCCGGTGCTTGGCCAGCGCCGAGCTCTGGTTGAAGGCGCGCCCGCAGGCCCCGCAGGCGAAGGGCTTCTCGCCCGTGTGGATGATGCGGTGCTTGGCCAGGTTGGAGCGCCGGCTGAAGGTCTTGCCGCACTCCCCGCAGGTGTGGGGGCCGCCCGAGGGCGGCGGGGGCGGGGTGGGGGCAGCCGCCGGGCCGGGCGCGGGGCCCAGGGCGGGCTTACGGGACGCGGCGGGCTGCGGGGGGAGAGAGGGAGGTGGGTGCCAAAAGGTTAGCGGCAGCAGCCCGCAACCCCCGCCCCGCTGTAACCCCAGACTCAGCCGCACTCACCGGGCGCCCGGCGCTCAGCTTCCGCACCTCGAACACCTCGTCCTGCTCCGGGGCCCCGACATTCACCCGCCGCCGGATCAGCAGCTCCTCGTCCTCGTCCTCCTCCTCCGAGAAATCAACCTGGAAGGGGTCAACCCAGTGTGGGGGTGCTGGCCGCACACCCGTGCCCACCCCAGAGCCAGCTGCAGCCCCGCTCACCAGCTCCCCGTCCGCAGGGATCCTGAGCGTCTTCACCTCGAAGACCTCCTCCTCCTCCTCCTCCTCCTCCTGCTGCTCCTCCTCCTGCTCCTGCTGCTGCTCCGCCGGGCCGCCCCGCGGGCCCCGCTTGTGCCGGGAGGGGGACGGGGACGGGGACGGGGACTGCAAAGGAGACGAGCCCAGGCAGGGCATGAGCCGGGCCCGGGCCCCCGCCCCAGAGCCCGGCCGCCCGCCCCCGGCCCCGCCACGCACCGAGCCCCTGCTGGCGGAGGGGGCCGGCCTCTGCTCGGCCTCCATTGCCTCCTCCGCCTCCGCCTCCTGCTCCTCGTCCATGGGGCCCGGAGCCAGGTCCAGCTGCCGGCGGGATCGGCCCTGTCCCCCCGAGCCCGGCCGCGTGTCCGCGATCGCCCGGGGCCGCGCTGGCTCCGCGGGGGGGGCGGGGAGGAAGGGGAGGGGCCCGGGCGTCCGGCTGCGGCCCCGCCCCCTCTGCACCAACCCCCCCGCCCCCCACCCCCGACCGGAACCCGCGCATCCGGCCCCCCAACCGGATGTGGGACCCGGACATCCGTTCTGTGCCCGCGGGGGGGGGCGGGGGCTTTCCCCTCCTGGGCGTGGGAACCCCAGGGCTGGGGCAGGTGGGGGGGGATGGAGGAGCCCACTGGGGGGCCCACGGGCGGGTGCGCGGATGGATGGATGGACCAGTAGGTGCCTGGGGACGGATGGGATGGGATGGGATGGTTCATTGGGTGGCTGGACAGACCAGCCACGAGTGTACGGACAAATGGGCGCATCAGTGTGTGGGCCCACGGAGGGAGGGATGGACCACTCGGTGAGTGGGGAGGAGTGGATGGTGGACAAGTGCGGATGAACGGAAAGAGGGACGGGCTGGTTGGGGTGCGGGGGAGTGCACAGGGAGGCACCCAGTGGGGTGGATGGGTGCGGATGGCTGGAGGCGCGGACGGACCAGTTGCGAGGTGGGTGAATGGGTGGGCGTGGATGGACGGCTGAGATGCACCACTTGGGTGGATGCGTGAGGGCAGACCTGCGGATGGATGAATGAGTCGGTAGGTGATATGTGGATGGATGGATGGATGGATGGATGGACAATTGGATGCATGGGCTGGTGGGTGGATGGTAGGTGGTGCATGGATGGACAGACAGAACGATGGACCGGTGGGTAAATGGCCGGATCAGTTGATAGGTGGGTGTGGGTGTCTGGACAGATGATGGACCAGTCGGTGGGTTGTAGACGGACCCTGGAGCAGACTGCAGCCAAGGAGACTGAGGATGCATGGATGGATGTGGTGCATGTGGATGGACAGGCATGGTGGGTGGGTGGACGGGCACAGTGGGTGGCTCTGGTGCCTCAGACATCACTGGGGAAGCTCTTTCCTCTCTGGCAGGAGGCAGACGGGCCAACAGGCAGAGAGGTGGGCAGGGTGGCACCCCTGCTGGGATCAGCTCGCACCCCTGCCCACTATGCTTGGAGGAACCACTTCCTGCAGGGCTCTTCATGGATGCCAAGGAGCCCTGCACTCAGAGGCCCCCTTCCCCTTCACCCCAGCCCCTCAGTCAGGGCAGGATATGGAGCGCTCCAGCCCTCAACCAGCGTCCACTCCAGCCCTGCCCACCCAGGGGCAGCCTGTGGTCTCTGTTGGTGGAAGAGTGGGATATTGGCTTAGAAGGACCTGTGGTCTCTGGTGCTGGAGGAAGCAGGCTATCAGCCTAGAAGGCTCTGTGGTCTCTCTGTTGGTGGCAGAAGGCCCTGTGACCTCTGTTGGTGTCAGCAGTGGGATACAGGTCTAGAAAGACCCGTGGTCTCTGTTGGCAGCAATGATGAGATATGGACCTGGAAGGGCTGTGTGGTATTTGCTGGTGGTAGTGGCGGGATCTTAGCCTAGAAGGACATAGGGACAGAGCTGGGGCAGGGAGGGGGCAGAGCAAAGAGAGATCACCCCAGCTCTGCCCCCTTGGGCTGGGAAACTGCCACCTCCACTCCCATACATGGGACCCGGGACCCTTTACCCCCACCTCCCCCTCCTCCAGACTTAGCCTAGGTTAGCTCATGTATACACACAGAGTCTCAGGACCCCCCAAGCCAGGGGGTCGCTTTCCTGCCCAAGAAGAGAAACAACCCTCCCCACCCCACTCAAACAAATCCCAAGCGACAGGGAATTAAATATGCAATTATGTAAAACATGCTAAGCAGTGGGTGGGAAGGTTTGCGTGCGTTAAATCAACCTATTGCTGTTATTAGGGGCACGGATTCAGAAAGGTCGAGCTTGGTGGGGAGGGGATCCTGGTGTAAGAGGGGGCTGTAGAAGGCCAAAGGTCATGGGGGCACCTGAGGTCAGAGGTCACAGGGAGAGGCCATATCCCCCACTGGCCATCAGGGGGTGCCCTGCGGTGTCTGTTGGTGTGAGCGGTGGGATATCAGCAGAGGTGGGCCAAGGGCTCTCTAGGAGGGGGGCTGGGAGCCCCGACGCCTGGGCTCTTTGGAGACGGGGAGCAGGGACGCTGCCTCCAGTTGTTGGTGGGGCAGCTATTAGGAGAACACTGACCCAGCTCCCTGCAAGGCATCATGGGAGTGAGGATCTGCTTCCTGCCAGGCACTGTGGGAAACGTAGTTCCCAGGAGGGGTGTGGGGCCGGGGTGTCTGGGCTTGGTGGGCTTGGCTGTGTCCCTGCAGCTGGGAAACTGCTCTTACCGTATTCCTCGCCTACACGCGCATTCCAAATTTCCCTGCTGCTGTGTTTCTGGGGTGCAGCCCTGCTGCCCCGAGCTAGACCGCTGGGGTCCCCCTCCCCGAGAACCCAGGTGTCCCGGCTCTCCCTAAGCCCACCACCTCTTTCCGACCACCCTTTTCTGTGCTCCCCCGCACCCCTCCACCCCTGCAACTCAGCTCTGAGATGCAGCCAGCGCTGGGGTGGAGCCATGGGGACATGGCCACATAGAACAGCCCTGGGATGCACCCAGCCCGGGGGCAGGGATGTGCTATGCTGCCCCCGCACCCCACCCCAGAGGTGGGCGCATCCCAGGGGTGTTCTGTGCTGCTGCCACTCTCCACCCCAGTGCTGGGTTCCTCCCAGGGCCCTTCTGCGCTGCCGCTGCTCCCACCCTGTAGCCAGGTACATCCCAGGGATGCTCTGTGCCACCACTGCTCCCCACCCCAGAGCTGGGCACATCCTAGTTGCGTCCTGTGCTGCCGCTGCTCCCCACTGCAGAGCTGGGTGCCAGCCAGGGGCGCTCTCTGCTGCCACCACTGTCCTCCCCAGAGCTGGGTGCATCCTGGGGGCGTTCTGTTGTGCTGCCACTCCCACCCCAGAACTGGGCGCATCCCAGAGCTGTTCTATGGCACCACCACTCCCTTCAAAAGTGCTGGATTGCTCTGGTGAGACCCTGCCCCCTGCACCACAGCGGTCACTCACCTTAGGTAGGCCGAGGGTCTGTGGGTGCCAGGCACCTCACAGGTTAGCAGGCGCCATGCACTGCACAGACCCCTCGAGCTGCAAGCAGGGGGCTCGGGGCACTGTAGGGACCCACCAGACCAAGACTGGGTGGTGCCAGGCTCTGTACAGACCCTCCCCCTGCCCCCAGGCCTAGATGAGGGGGCATGACAAGTCCCAGGCCCCTTCCTCAAAGCGGCACCTTGGGCCCCATGCACCTGGGGAAGTGGCCTCCCGTGCCCACTCCAGCCTTGCCGGCCATGGGGTCAGGGTTAGTGGTAGAGTTTGGGACCAGGGGTAGGCAGGTAGCTAGGGGACGGGTTGGGGTTGTGGTTAGCAGCAGGCTTAGGGATATGGGGTATGGTGGGCACTGGGGTGGCAGGGTCAGGGTCATCGATCAACTTTGGGGTCAGGGGTTAGGGTTGGTGTTGTGGGTTAGGGCTATCATTAGGCTGAAGGGTAAATCTTAGGGTTCTAGTTAAGAATCTATTTAGGGTTGGGGTATAGTTAGGACGAGTTATTCTTGGGGTATACCATGGGCAGGGGTGTGATTATGGGTAGGCGTATAGCTGGGTGAAGGGGTATGGCTAGCATCAGGGAGTGAGGCTCTGGTTAGGGTCTGTTGGTGTGGTTAGGGTTCGGGTTATGAGTGGAGGTATGGTTGGGGTATATGTAGGGTTAGGGTGCAGGCTGGGGGCCTGGTCCCAGCTTCCCACCCCACTCCCAGTTCCCAAACTGGGCCGGGGGGGGGGGGAGGTGCAGCTGGCCCAGGTACTGCTCTCCTGTCCCCCCTGCCGATGCTGGGGATCGCTGTACCCCCAGGCGCCCGGGCTCCCCTTGCTTGGGTCCTCGGCGGAGGGAGCAGGGGCTGGGGGCGCGGCCCCTGGCTTCCCTGGGAGGGGGCTGGCACCATGGGCTCCCATCCTCATTCCTCCCATAGCAAGACCAGAAACCCTATTGGCCAGCCAGCCTCCCTCCCTCCGTCTCCTAGCAACCGCTTCCCCCCCCACCTTTGTCACCAGTGACGTCACCCCCGGGTTCCCCCCCATCCCCCACCGTGGCACGCTGGGCTGCCAGCCAGGCCCCCCACCTTCTGCTGGCACCCCGGGGGGGCACTGCCCGGTCTCCTGCGTCCCCGGGCCGGGGGACGCCCCAGGTATGGCCTGCATCGGGGGGGACGGCCGGGCGCCCGGGCTCTCTGGGGGGAAGAGCAGGAGCCCGGAGGCCGGGGCCCCCCGGGACGGGAGTGGGGGCTGGGAGCACGAGCTGGGTTGCCTGGGATGGGAATGGGGGCTGGAAGGGGGAGCAGAAAGCAGAGCAGCAGAGCATGGCATTGGATCAGCCCCGGGGGCTTGGGGAAGGCCACAGGACTAGCTTCCACCTCCCCCGCTCCTGCACCCCCCGAGGTCTCTGAGCCCGAGTCGGTCTCCGAGGTGCCATGGCTCCTGGCCCCGGAGCAAGGAGCAGAAAGCAGGGCAGAGGAGGGGGCGCCCCAGGGTTGGGGGTAAGAAGCCAAGCAACGCGTCAGGGAGCAGCAAACGGGGCTGGGGACACAGGGCAGGGAGCAGAGCGGGCGCGGAGCTGGAGCCCGGGGATGGGGCAGGAACAGAGCAATGGATCAGGCAGGGGATATGGGGCAAGGGAGCAGAAAGCAGAGCAATGGATCAGCAGAGTGATGCAGCCATCTCTGGGGTGTAACGGCTGCACGTAACAGTGTCTAGGGAGGGCTGTGACGCAGCCACACACAACAGTGTGTTGGGAGAGGTGTGACGCAGTGAGATCTGGGGGTGTAATGCCCACACGTAACGGGGTGTGGGGGAGGGCTGAGATTTGCCCAGCTCTGGGGTAAAGCTGCCTCGCACACTGGTGTGTGTGTCGAGGTCTGAGATGCAGCCAGCTCTGGGGTGCGATGTCCCTACCTCATGGTGTGTAGGAAGGGCTCCTCTGGTGCACACTCTGGGGTGTAACGGCCATACACAACGGTGTGCAAGGAGAGCTGCAATGCAGCCGACTCCAGGGTGTCATGGCCACACATAACGGTTTGTAGCGGGGGTATGATGCGACCAGCTCTGGGGTGTAACCAGCACCCGTGACAGGGTGTAGGGCGTGCTGCACTGCGGCGACATCTGGGACGTATGGGCCACGTATAACGGGGTGTAGTTGGACTGTGCAGCGCGGGCACCTTGGGGTGTAACAGCCACGTGCAATTGCGTATCGGGGAGGCCGTGATGCGGCCAGCTCTGGGGTGGAGCGGCCACGTACAACATCACGGCCTCGCCGTGCCCTGCCCTGCCCCTGCTCCCTTCTGCCCTGCAGGTGACCGGAAGGAGGCGGAGCCCTCAGAGGAAGAGGCGGAGCCTCCTGAAATGAAGACGGGGCCTAGCGAAGAAGAGGCGGAGCCACACGCAGTGAAGGCGGAGCCTACAGAGCTCTGGCCCGTGAAGGCCGAGCCGGAGCCGTGTGACGTGAAGGCGGAGCCTGCGGAGGAGGAGGAGGCGGATCCCCACGAGCCACGCCCCGCGGGCCCGCGCTCCCCGCCGGGCTTCATCAACCTGCAGGGCGTGCTGGAGCCCCCCGCGGGCGCGGCGCCCTGCCCGCCCTCCCCCGGCGCGCCGGAGCGGCCCTACCGCTGCGTGGAGTGCGGGCGGCGCTTCCGGCAGAGCGCGGCGCTGCTCGAGCACCGCCGCACGCACACGGGCGAGCGCCCCTTCCCGTGCGGGGACTGCGGGCGCTGCTTCGCGCAGAGCTCCACCCTGGCCGGGCACCGGCGCACGCACACCGGGGAGAAGCCGCACCCCTGCCCCGAGTGCGGGCGCCGCTTCGCCCGCCGCTCCGCGCTCACCGAGCACCGCCGGGCGCACACGGGCGAGACGCCCTTCGCCTGCCCCGAGTGCGGGCGCCGCTTCAGCCGCACCTCCAACCTGGTCAAGCACCTGCGCACGCACACGGGCGAGAAGCCCTACCCCTGCCCCGAGTGCGGGAAGCGCTTCGGCCTGCGCTCCAACCTGCTCAAGCACCTGCGCACGCACACCGGGGAGAAGCCCTTCGCCTGCGCGCTCTGCAGCCGCCGCTTCGGCAAGAAGACCCACCTGGCCTCCCACGGGCGCACGCACACGGGCGAGCGGCCGTACGCCTGCGGGGACTGCGGCAAGCGCTTCGCCCAGAGCTCCGCGCTGCTGGAGCACCAGCGCCTGCACACGGGGGAGAAGCCCTTCCCCTGCCCCGACTGCGGGCGCCGCTTCCCCGCCCGCGCCAAGATGCTGCAGCACCGGCGCACGCACACCGGCGACCGCCCCCACGCCTGCCCCGCCTGCGGGGAGGCCTTCCGCTACCGGCCCCAGCTCGCCCGGCACCTGCGGGGGGGGCGCTGCCCCCGGGGGGACCAGGGCGGCGGCGGGGGCTCCGTGGCGGTCTCGGGGTAGGAGGGCAGTTCGGGGGGGTAGTCCGGATGCCTGGGTTCTCGGGGAGGGGAGTGGGGGCCGGGGGGGAGGGCAGGTGAGGCTGGGAGCCCGGATGCTCGGGGCTCCTGGGAGGGGAGCGGGGGCTGATAGTGGGGAGCATGGGGTCTCCGGGAGGGCAGCGGGGGCCGGGGGGAGCGGGCGCAGGGGGCGTGGGAGCTGGTGGGTGGCAAAGGCGGTGACGACGGCTGTGGCAGTAGCCATCCTCCACGACGCTGGTGGCAGCTAGGACATTGGCGCTGGTGGCCGCGATGTCGGCTATGCCCTGCCCGTGATGCTGGTGGCGAGCCCTACCCTTGCAAGTTGGCCCGCCACCGCACCCACGACAGCCCCAGGGGGTCAAGGAGGAGGAGCTGGCATCACCGACGCCTGCCGCCACCGGGATCCACAGCTCGAAGAGCAGCGCTGCCGCCACCCCGTCGGACGAAAGAAGAGCTGGAGCGAGCGCGGGGCACAGGGGGTGGCCGGTTCCCGGGCACCAAGGCCGAAGTAGCCCAGCCATGGGCCGTCTCTGCCCTACCCAGCAGCCACGATGGTGGCAACGGCAGCCACGGCATGATGGTGGCAACCGTGACAGTGGTGACGGTGGCCATGGCACGTTGGCAATGGCAGCGACAGTGGTCTTGAGATGACAGTGGCCACAACACATTGGAGATGTCAGCCCAGACGGTGGAGATGGCGGCAGCCGTGATTGTGGCAATAGCCTGCTAGGACGTGGGTATTCCCCCCCTGCCCCTGCGTGGATCGTCTTCCCCCATCAATAAACAGCCGTGTTGGACCCGGCCTGCTTCACCTGTCTGTGCCAAGGCAGCGCGGGGGGGGGGGGCAGACGCCAGCGTGGGGGCAGGGTAGGCCTGGGCCCGGAGTTGCTCTGCATCTTGGCTGATGATCCCTTCCCCTTGCCCCACCGGGCAGGCGTCAGGCAGCCCCAGCGGGGCAAGGAGCCAGGCTCGGGGCCTGCAGGGCCCGCCCAGCCCTGGGGACACTGAGCTGGGACGGACAGACCGAGTGGCCTGGGGTGGGGGTGTCTGGTGCACCCAGCCCTGGGATCTCGGACTGCTCCGTGGGGGCTGCTGTGGGGAAAGCATGTGTGTGTGTGTGCGCGTGTGCACGTCCCAGATGTCTGAGTTTTGTGAGCGTGCATCTGCGTTTCTGTGCCCTGGACGACTGGGTGCTATGCATGCACGTATGCAGGTGTGTGCATATGTCTGGAAGCCTGGATGATATAGGGAGAGATGACTGTGTGTGTGCACCCCAGATGCCTGGGTTGTACGTGTGTGTGTGTCCCAGTAGCCATGTCCTGGATGCCTGGGTTCTGTGCGCGTGCCCCGCTCTTACCTGCAGCACCTGCCCAGCAAACCCGTGCCCTCCAGTTCCCAGAGCCCTGCAGCCCTGCATCTGCACCCGGCAGGGGTCGGAGGCCATTCTGGGTCCAGGCCCCCGGCCAGGGACGATCTGGGCCCCAGCCTGGCTGCAGCCTCCCCTCCGCAGCGCTGGGGGCTGCTCCATGCTGCTGGGCACCCCAGGCCAAGCTGGGCACCAGGCTTGGGGAGGGGGGCAGGGGGCTGGTAGGATCTGCTCTGGGTCTCTGCCACCGTTTGGTGGCTCAGTGGATCTGGGCATTGCAGGGCAACAGAGAGATGATGGAGAAAGAGAGAGAAAGCAGGAACAAAGGGATGGCAAGAGGTGGAGATGGACAGAGATAGACAGCTAGATGATAGGTGTATGGATAGAGAGATGGTGGGTGAGTGGACAGAATTATATGGTTGGTGGGTGGAGAGGAGTAAGGGAGGGATGGGTGGAAAGGGGATATGGAGATGGCTGGCTGGCTGGGCAGGCGAATGGGTGGATGGGATTATGGAAATGAACAGATGGCTGACTGGTTCATTGGCTAGATGGACAGATAACTAGATATACGGAGAGATGAACAGAAATATCTGTGTAGGTAGAGAGAGAGAGAGAGATGGATAGAGATAGATGGGTGGTCTGGTTCGTTGGATGGATGGATAGATAGGTAGATGATATGTGTATGGATAGAGATATCTAGGGAGCTAGAGGGACGGGTACATGGAGACAGAGAGATGAGTAGATCGAGATATCTAGATAGAGGGTGATAGAGGCAGAGGGATGGATGGATAGAGAGGGACAGATACATATAGTTAAATGATACGTGGAGAGGGAAATAGAAATATCAGGGTAGGGACAGAGGTAGAGAGAGATGGCTGGAGAGGGAGAGGTATCGAGGTATCTAAGCAGATGGAGAGACAGCCAGCTGGACAGATGAAGACGGGGACAGATGGACAGACGGATGGCCAGAGACAAGCACAGACAGACGGAGCTCTAGGTAGACAGAGAGCGACAGCGACGGAGAGACGGGACTCACCCAGCCCCGCCGCGGGCCCGTCCTAGCTGCCCTTGGAGACCTCCTCGGGTAGACTCCGGCTCTGGGCAGCCCGTTCCAACCGCGACCACGCGCGCGTCCAGCAAGAGCCTCCTCGTCTCCAGCCTCCCTCCCCTGCTGCCCCGCGGCCAGAGAAGAGCTCTGTCCTCGTACATCGGGGCTGGGAGGATGGGGATCAGATCCCATCAGGTTTGCTCCCCCCAGCTCCCCCAGGCCCTGGATCGGTTTTGTGGCCCTCGCCTGGGCTCTTCCCAACCCGTCCACCTCCTCCGTGGCCTGTGGGGTCCAACCTGGCCCCAGGGCTGCAGGGGAGGCCTCTCCAGCGCCGCGCAGAGCGGGGGAGTCTCTGCCCTGGGTTGGCCCCAGAGGCTGCGGCTTGGTCTCAGGACAGATGCTGGTTGGGCTGCGAACACCACGAGGGGTGGCAGGTACCAGGTCCTGGCGCCCCCCCCGCAGGCCACGACACTGGGAATCGGAGATTTCTAGGCAGAAAGGGAACAGCACTGGGGTTAGGTAACCCAGCCAGATTTCCTGAGGAAATGCAGGGGGTAGGGCGTAGCCGTGTTGGTCTCAGGACATAGGCAGACAAGGCTCTTTGGGTGACTCTGATCTTTTATTAGACCAACTCAATACTGGTACCGGTAGTTGGCATCTGCTATCCAAATGCAGTCTGGAGGCTTGGGAAGAGCAGTGCAATGATACCACCTTGGGCTGTTCCCGTCTCCGAGGTGTCAGGACACCCTAGGACCGAATCCTGCCAGGATTTACGTCTGGGCACGGATACCTTGGAGTTTGCGACGGGAATGAATTGTCCGCGGTTAAACACCCCTCAACATTGGCCAAGGAAGGAGCAAGGAAACCCACAGAGAATATTTTAGTCAGGAAGGGCTCTGGGAGAGCACAGAGCAGCAAACGTCCCTGCGAGTAGAGACAAGTCCCATCAATGTAGGGAAGGAGGGCAGAGCCTCCCCCCTCCCCGCATCACCCCTCTGACCCATGCCTCACCTCCCCGAGCACCGCAGCCCCAGCGCCCTCCTGCTCTCTCCATCCCCAGCAGCTGGCAAGGGACAGAAAGGCCTCCCCGTGCCCCCCACAGCCCCTAGGGCAAGGCTTTGCTCCCCACTGCTGTCTCTGGTCACGGATAGGGCCTGCTCTGAAGTCTCCTGCCCCTGCCCCTGCTGAGCCAAGTCCTGTAGTTGCCTCTGGTGCAAAAGCTGTGCTCCGGAGCAGTCTCCGGCCTCTGCAAGCCCAGCACCCAGGCTGGGGTCTCTGGATCATGCCCCTCCTGCTTGCTGCCCAGGCTGGGAGCAGCCCCAGGCACCCCTGCGTGGCAGGCCCCCGAGCTACCTCTGTTTGAACACGCGGGAGCGGCTAGGAGCTGCCTGGGAGGGGGAAGGTCTCCCTTCCTGCGCTGCTCCCTCCCTGGAATTAGCAGTGGTGGGGCTGGCAGCTCTTTGCCTCGGGGTTGCAGGGGTCTCTAGGGCAGCAAGCAGCAGGGCATGCGTCCCCACAACAATCAGGGAGGCCTCAGTAGTCGCGGCGAGAGATTACGACATGCTGCATTTCACCAGGAGGAGGTCTTCCTACTTTCCCCACCCTCCCACAGGAGACAGCTGGCACCTCCTTCACCCATTCCACCCAAAAAAGAGGCTCCACTGCCCCCGGTCAGAAGTTTCTTCGAAAGGGCAGGGTCCTTGCTGCACAACAAGACGTGGGAGCGAGGCCTTGAGTGCGATGAACGCCGGCTCCCGCGGCTTAGCAACAATGCCCGGGTGGCAGTGAACGTCTGGGAGGGAAGGGGTGGGCAGGCACAGAGCGCTCTGCCCTGGGAAGGGGTCTGTTCCCGCCGCACAGCTCTGGAGAGGACACGGGGGCCAGCCACAGGGATAGCACGTCCAGTCCTGGGGCTTTACTAGAAAATACATTTTGGAGAACGCAGTGAAGGGCAGGGGGCAGCAGGCAGCCAGCGGTGCAGTTCTGGAGAGAAGCTGCAAAGCAACACCGGGCTCGGGGTGCAAGGAGCAGCTCCTTGCAGACACCCAATGGGCACGTGCCAACCAAGGGGAAGGCCAATGTGGTGGAGAAGAAAGGCGAGGTCAGGGAATGATTCTCCAGCCCTAAATGTTCTCCTTCCCATATCTCCAGAGCCTTGAACAGGAGTGAGGATGAAGCCAGGAGGTGGCCGACGCTGTCCCTGGGTGTCATTTGGAGCCAGGTGTCTTGCAGAAGGCACCCTCTCGTGAAGGTACTTGCTCGCTCCCAGGAGGAACTTTTTGGCAGTTGCAGAAGGATGGGGAGCACACAGGCTTCCCCCAACATTTGGACCGGCCTGTGCCCGAGGTGTTTCCTCTTAGCACCTCTCTCGGGTCAAAGCTGGGGGACCAGCCTCAGCGTCCTTTGGGTTGTGCTGCACCATATCCGGCCAAAGCCCGGGCGATTTCTTTCTCCTGTCCACCAGCATGAGCGTGCTTTCCTGAATGCAGCCACGGGTGGGTGCCGAGCAGGCAGGCACCCCAAACCCTTCCTGAATTGCTGACAATTATGGATACTCCCAGGTGTGGATGTGCTGGTGCCAGGCCAGGCTGGAGCAGCGGATGGAGCTTTTTCCATGCTCAGACCACTGATGCGGCCTCTCCTCCACGTGGCTGTGCCAGTGCCGGGCCAGGTGGGAGGTTTTGGCGAAGCTCTTCCCACACAGAGCACCGGTGTAGCTTCTCCGCTGTGCGGAGGAGCTGGTGCTGTGCCAGGCAGGGAGAGCAGGTGAAGCTCTTCCCACACTAAGAGAACTGATGGGGCTTCTCCCCTGGGTGGATTCGCTGGTGCTGGGCCAGGTGGGAGGAGCGGGTAAAGCTTTTCCCACACACCGAGCACTGATACGGCTTCTCCCCGGTGTGGATGCGCTGGTGCTGGGCCAGGCTGGAGGACTGGGCGAAGCTCTTCCCACACTCGGGGCACTGATGCGGCCTCTCCCCTGTGTGGATGCGCTGGTGCTGGGTCAGGTTGGAGGAGTAGGCGAAGCATTTCCCACACTCGGAGCACCGATGCGGCTTCTCCCCGGTGTGGATGCGCTGGTGCTCGGCCAGGTTGGAGGAGTTGGTAAAGCTTTTCCCGCACTCAGAGCAGTGGTACGGTCTCTCCCCCGTGTGCACGCGCTGGTGCTGGACCAGGCTGGAGGAGCTGGTGAAGCTTTTCCCGCACTCAGAGCAGTGATGTGGCTTCTCCCCGGTGTGGATGCGCTGGTGCTGGGCCAGGCTGGAGGACTGGGTGAAGCTCTTCCCGCACACAGAGCACTGGTGCGGCCTCTCTCCTGTGTGGATGACCTGGTGCTGGGCCAGTTGGGAAGAGCAGGTGAAGCCCTTCCCGCACACCGAGCACTGATACGGCTTCTCTCCGGTGTGGATGCGCTGGTGCCGAACCAGG
This sequence comes from Caiman crocodilus, assembly GCA_030014935.1. NCBI lineage: Eukaryota > Metazoa > Chordata > Crocodylia > Alligatoridae > Caiman > Caiman crocodilus. Next base: position 45,845,169 of record JAGPOW010000304.1, read on the forward strand.
GTGGAGGACTGGGTAAAGCTCTTCCCGCACACCAAGCACTGATGCGGCTTCTCCCCGGTGTGGATGCGCTGGTGCTGGACCAGGTTGAAGGGGTTGGCGAAGCTCTTCCCACACTCGGGGCACTGGTGCGGCTTCTCCCCAATGTGGATGAGCTGGTGCCGGCCCAGAGTGGAGGACTGGGTGAAGCTCTTCCCACACTCAGAGCAGTGGTGTGGCCTCTCCCCGGTGTGGATGAGCCGGTGCTTTGCCAGGTGGGACGGGCGGGTGAAGCTTTTCCCACACTCCGAGCACCGATGCGACTTCTCCCATATGTGGATGTGCTGGTGCCGGGCCAGGTGGGAGGATTTGGTGAAGCTCTTCCCACACACAGAGCACGGATGTATCCTCTCCATTGTGTGGATGAGCTGGTGCTGGGCCAGGTAGGAAGAGCGGGCAAAGCTTTTCCCACACCGAGTGCACTGATACGGCTTCTCCCCGGTGTGGATGCGCTGGTGCTGGGCCAGGTTCGAAGACTGGGTGAAGCTCTTCCCGCACTCCGAGCACTGATGCGGCTTCTCCCCGGTGTGGATGCGCTGGTGCTGGGCCAGGCTGGTGGACCACATAAAGCTTTTCCCACACTGCGCGCACTGGTACGGCTTCTCTCCCGTGTGGATGCGCTTGTGCTCGGTCAGGTGCGAGGACCGGGTGAACCTTTTCCCACAATCTGGGCACTGATACGGCTTGTCCCCTACGTGGACGTGCCGGTGCCGGACCAAGTAGTAAGACTGGGTGAAGCTCTTCCCACACACAGAGCACTGATGTGGCCCCTCCGCAGTGTGAACGCGCTGGTGCTGCGCCAGGTGGGAGGCGCAGGTGAAGCTCTCCCCACACTCCGAGCACGGATGTGGCTTCTCCGCTGTGTGGACGCGCTGGGGTTTGGCCAGGACGGTAAAGCTCTTACCGCATGCAGAGAGAGGATGTGGCTTCTCCCTTGTATGCACGAGCATGTGCCTGGCCAGGCTGGAGGGCTGCCTGAAGCCCTTCCCACACACGGTGCAGCGGTGTGGCTGCTCCCTGCTCTGCGCGCACTGGTGCAGGGACAGGCCTCGCCAGCACGTGAAGGTCCTCCTGCACTCGGTGCAGCGGTGCGTCTTCCTCCCCAGGTGGGAGCTCCGGTGCTGCGCCAGGGAGGAGAAGCGGGCGAAGGTCTTCCCGCACGTGACACAGCTGTACGGACGCCTCTCCCCGTGCCCGCGCTGGCTTTGGAGCAGGTCCGAGGGCAACACGAAGCTCTTCGCACCTTTGGTGAGGCGGTGGGGGAGCACCTTAGAGTGGATCTTGCGGTGAGCAGCCAGCCTCAGGAGGCAGGCGAAGCTCTTCCCAGACCTGGAGCATACGTAGGGCTTCACCCCAGCATGCCTTATCTTATGCAGAGCTAGGAGTGAAGGGCAGGTAAAGCTTTTCCTGCACTCGGGGCAGGGCCGGGCTCTCCCCCTGGGCTTGGTGGTGAGCTCCTGCTTCCTTCTCAGGCCCTCGCCACTGGCTTGGTTTGCGCGCAGTCTCTCTCCCCACTCCAACTTTGCCTTGTGGTTCTTCAGACCTCTCAGCTCCACAAATTGTTCCCTGAACCCAGGACCCTTTCTGTCTTCTGTCCCGGCTCCACTCTCCTGCCCCACTGGAGACGGTACCTGATGCAGTGCTACATCCTCCTCCTGCTTCTGGGGCTTCCTGGGCCATTGGTCCTGCTCAGATCTGAGCACGTCCAGCTCACCCAAACACCCTGGGGAAGCCTGTCGTGGCTCCAGGTTTGCCGGCCCTTCCTCAGGACCCTGCTCTTCAGCTCTGCTAGGCACGCGGGCACCTCCTGCATGGGGAAGAGAAACTCCAGATCAGTCCCGGCACTGCTATTCCTTCTGCTGCAACGGCCCCCCATGCTTCCTTAAGAAAACAAGGTCTCCCTTGCAAACGCCAAGCACCGCGCGTGAGGGAGGGGCAGGTCCCTGTGCCGTGCTAATGTTCCCTACTTGGTGAGCTTCAGAACCAGACTCTCAGGCTTTCTGGCCCCGCTGTCAGACCCCGCTGGGACACGTGCATCAGAACAGTACGTGGACAGCGTCATGCTCAAATGGGCCGAGGGTGAGAACTAAAGGACACGCTTCAAGCCAGCGTGAGGCTCTCTAGGGGCTGCTGCATCCCACAGCATGGGCGGGTCCATGGGGAAACGAAGCCAAGCGCTCTGACTGAATGGGCTCAGGTGCTCCAGAAGCCAAAGTGCGTATGTGAGCCTGCTCTCTGCCGCTCACCCTTGAGCTCTGGCAGCCTTGAGAGCAGCATCTGTGCGCAAGGGTCAGCAGCCTCACGGCGGGTTTCTGGGGCTCGCCATCAGTCGTGGGTAGGCTGGGAGCTCTGCCTTACATTGCACCAGCTGCTTCTGTGGCGCACAAGCGTTTCCAAGGGAAACCAGATCCGTGCCTAACATTCGAGGCAGCAAACTCAGTTTTCCCTCAACAGGTGTAATTAGGGGGAGAAGAAAGGAACAGTTGCTTGACTCCATAGCTTTCAACAGGTCCCTTCCGGCCCTAATGTCTGTGAATTTCAGCGTGTGGGAATACTACCTGCTAGGACAAATTACAAGGTAAGCTATCCTCATACATTCAGAGATGTAGGGTCGGAAGGGACCTCAGGGGGTCGAGTCCGACCCCCTGCCCGGACAAGACAGAGCGCGGGGGTGAGATGAGGGCAGGTCAGCGTGGGGCAGGTCCCCCATCTATTTTGGGAGGGGGCAGCCACAGCTCACCTGGCAGCAGCTCCTCCGACTCTGAGACTTCCCCACGGTCCTCACCATCGCACGCCCAGAGCTCCACCTCTCCTCGCTGGATGCGGCAGATTAAGTCAGGTGTGGGACCTCGGTATCCTGTTTGGGGCAGCGGTTAATGAGTGTTGGGGACTGGATGGACAATAACAAACCGGCATTTGGGGAACGGATCCCTTCAAGTGAGGGATTCTAGTAGGACCCTGGAGAACAAGGGAGGTTGGATATTTAGGATGACAGATGGCACTACAGGGAGAAGCCTTCAATAAATGGTAATCCTCGTCACCCAGGTAGGGGAGGAACACGCATAGGAAACAAAGCAGAAACCACTCAGAAGTATAAAAAGGGTAGGAAACTTGCCGTCACGAGGGCCAGGGGTGAGGATGCAGCGATTCACGGAGGTATTAGAAAGCAGAAAAACTTTTGCTGTTTTCAAGGTACCAAAATTAAGAGATATTGGACACACTTTGGGATGGGTAACATATATAACTGCAGGTGAAGAGGTGGAAATGACCTTATTCTCAGTGAAGTTTCTAAGTGAGGCCTTGTGGCACCAACAAGAACCCAAGACAGATCGCTCGCAAGGAAACTTTTTTTTCCAGGACAGAGGGTAATTCATCATGAAGGGGGCACTGGAGAGGGTGATTTTATAGCAGCTGTAGATGCAACTAAAGCTAACACCGCATCCAATGGGAGGATGATCCCAGGGCAGGCATGGGTGCGTAGGTTACCAGATACAACGGGATTTAGGGTAAAGCTGACAGGGCTCATTAAGATGGACAAAAGAAGAAAAAAAGGGAGACACGTTTTATAGCACATGAAACCCCATAATGTGGAAATAATCTACAGAGTTTCCCAAAACAAGGACAACCCTTGAATCGCAGCTCCCTCCGCCACACCTAAAAGAGAGGGCTATTCCAGGCAAATGCACCGCACCAGGACTAGAAACAGAGATGTTACCAGAGTGGAAGTGTGATATCTTGTGAACGCCCAACGGCTCAGCACAGCATGCTACCTGATGGCTTCGGGCTTCTCTCTAAATATGACAAAGGGAAAACTAGGGGAGACGTGACAAGGTACACATTAGCTTGTAGGGAATGCCTGACCTATGTAGCAAAGCGAACCAACAGTCTTCCTAGAATAATAAAGGCCTTCATTAGGATATACGTTGGGATACTGGGAAGGAGATGGCCATCTCTGCACAGGAGCTAGGAGATTGCTCCCTGCCCCCAGGAGTTGTCTGCTGCCAGGGCAGGGCAATGCCAGAGCCTGGGCGTGGACAATGGTCCCCTGCCATTTGCAAATTTGCTCCCAGTCGGCCGTCTACACGTGCTATGCCGTGCGGTAACTACTCTGCACTTCATTTGCTACCTACATTCGCAGGGAGCCAAGTAACCATGGAGTACACCAACTCACTACGCAATACACATCTACACGTGTAGTTGGTGATGCTCACTGGGCAGTAAACTGGCCTGTTGAGCAGTGAAGTGGTCTCATGTAGACGCGCTCACTAAATAAAAGATGGAATGAGGAGAGTAACGGGATGGGAATTACTGCATTTCATCTAAAAAATGAACAGGAAAAGAGAGTGAGGGTGAAAGGCGACTGATATACCACATTGCTTTTTCAAAGAGATAGGTAGTAAAGCTCAACCTTCCAGTGGCTGGAGCGCAGTTACTCAGCCACTCCTTGGAAAAGGTAAGGAAAAGGTTGCTGCAGCTAGACTCAAGAGGACCACCAAGATGAGTGATAATCAGCGTGATTTCAGAAGCGTGCAAAACTTTTTCTGTGATTATTCTGAATAGTTCAGAGTAGAGCCAAAAGCTCTATATAGTCTTTGTTCAGCAAGAAAAAGCATATGTGAGCTTCCCTAAAGAAGTCCTTTTGAAGGCATAGATGGAAAAGAAAGCACCAGGAAAGCAAAGCGACCCAGTAAGAGATAGGTACCTCGAGCCTCCACACAAGCCAGAGCCCGCCCGTGTATTAGCAATCCTCTGGAAACGAACACTGGTTTTCACTAGGCCCTGCACCGAGCTCAGCTCTTTTTATCACAGCGATGGGCACCTGACATGCAGAAGGGTGTAAGGAGAAGGAAACTTCTGAGAGGCAGAGTGAGCTGGAGAGCACGGGTCTCGCAGCAAAGGCAGAGCCGGTGGCGTAGAGAGATGAAGGTGATGGGAAGGACTCGGGGCAGCTTTCAGCGCAGTACCTGGGCTCCATCACGTGTGTGCATGCCACTCAAGGAGTTGAGGAAATGCAAAATCCGTGCCGTAGCAGCATAGGCTGATAAGACTTCCATTAACTGCTGCCTGGTAAGAACCAAAGGAGGAGAAGCTGGATTCGGTTCCACCTAAATCCTCTATGCTTGGATCCTTATTTACGGTTGGATAGGATGCACTACGCCAAAGAGGGAGGAAATCAGAGTAATTCCACCAGAAAGAGCCGGCAGTGAATTTGTACGCACAAGGAATTGGCAGTGATGTGAGCATGCTGAGAAGGCAAAGGAAGATCATGCTGCCAAGAAGCTGCTGGATATGGCAGCACCAGGAGTTAGACGAATGGAGAAGACTCAAGGCAAGGCGGCTGAATCAAATGAAGGAGGACACATAAATATGAAACGCAAGAGAGGCCTGATCAGTGATGGCAGCGGGGAGGAGGAAGATTTAAACCGCCAGTCACGAGTTCATGAGGTGTGAAAACACGAAGACAGTACACTTCAGAGTTCACACAGCAGTAGGGAGAAGCAAGACCCAGAGCTTTACCCAGGGAAACGAGGGCTTGGTAATTCCTTAGCATCTGGTCCCGGTACAGCCCCTTGTCTTCATCGTCCAGCAGCGCCCACTCCATCTGCGTGAAATGAAGAGCCACGTCCTCAAAGGCGTCCCGGAGCTGCAGACACAAGCAGTACAGCATCACTATCGCCTGTTCCAGCTGCTCCCAGCCCTAGCTGGACTGACTTTGTGTTTCAAAGTTTGGCAAGCTTAGTCTTGATAGGAAGGGGTACAAAATTCCCTATTACTCCACTGTTACGTGATGTGGAGATGGCTCTGTGGACATAGGAGCTAAAGTTTCTGCCCTAGCCCATCTCATCCAGGGAGACAGTGCAGCTAACCTGACGTGGCACAGGGACCAGCTTCCTTATTAGATGAGATACAAGGACTCCCTATGCAGAAGTACAAATGGCAATGCCACGGGCATGCATACAATCCTCACAACATGACAATATTTTAAAGGCAGACCAAGAAGCCTGGTCCCTCCACACCTGTCTCTCATTTACTTCATTTACCTAAGGTGCATCAAAAACTCCTTCATCCTACGGGCAGACGGCAAGGAACCTCTAGAGAAATTTCAACAGGACTTTAACAACTGCCACCTCTCCCTCAAATCAGCACTGGAATATTGCATCTGGCAAATTCATTTCCTAGACACCACGCTGAAGGTTTGCAATGGCTAAACTGGCACATTATTTCAGAAACCTACCACCTAGTAAAGCTAGCTTGCATCCTAAGCCCTCCACTAGATGCACCGTTCAAACTCTGGCTCTACGCTACTACACTACTTGCGTCAATACCTGCCATCCGCCACGACGCACACCTTAAAGGCCTGCAGCAGAGACTCCTACAATTGGGAAACAATCCCAAAACTCATCACTGCAAGCAAAAAAGCCAGGCTCGGACCTCACTCCCACCTCCCGCAATACCAACCTGGGAAGCAAAGACAACAGAGTGCTACGGCTAGTGTCACCAGAGCCCCCAGCTCAAAACCCTTGGACACACCATTACTGACCTGCATCCTGCCCTGGACAAGGACGGTTGGTCGGTGCAGCCATGTGTGATGAGCCAGTCTGGCTAACAGGCAACCTCAAACAGCCTCTCAGACAACAGGCTACCCACTCCCATTCACACCATGGTACCACGCCGTGGAGTGGATCCCAGGGCAAACCGAGCTCCATCCTTAATACACAGGCTTCTGTGTCTGCTTTGTGTGCAGGGGTCTTTACTTATTTTCCCCTCTCCTAGCAGCATCTTGACTCCCCCTTCCCTCCCACCCTGTATTTGGTAATCAAAAGACTCTCTTTGTCTTACAGTCTGGCTTGTCCATGTCCTTTCATTGCATCTGAGAAATGAGCTTGGCCTTGCAAAAACTTCTGCTGTGCCTCTCGGCTTCACTTGGATTGTAAGGTGCAAATCTACCCTGTCCTCTGCCTCACCTCAAACTAACACAGATGTCTAGCAGCCAGGTGCACTCCTCCTCCTACCAAACTACATGCCCATAAGGCTGCCTGGCCACTGGCTGAGCGGGAAAGACCCTGCTGGCATCAGCTGCAGAGGCTCTATGCGCTCCACGGTCTAGGCCAGGCTGGAGGGGACTCGCTGGGTTCAGTTGCAGAGACCAGTGTCGTGCTTCCTGGTGGTGGTGGCATGGGTGACTGAGTCTAGGCAAGCTCCTGCAGATGCTGGCAGTGGTGGTGGGGCCAGAGCTGGCAAGCTCCCATTGACTCCCTGTGGGGGGGGGGCAGGTGCCCCCCATACCTCTCCCCACATGTAGCCTATGGGTGGCGGGGTGTCACAGTGTGCCTAGAGCAGGGGTGGGCAAAATGCGGCCTGCAGGCCGAATGTGGCCCGCCAAGCCATTCCATCCAGCCCACAGGATCCCTAAAAAATTTAGAAAATGAATATTTATCTGCCCCTGGCTGCCTATCCGTGGCTTGCCAAAACTCAGTAAGTGGCCCTCTGCTTGAAATAACTGCCCGCCCCTGACCTAGAGGGCCTCATTCTTGGTGTTCGGGTCTTAAAATGTCCTATTTGATTGAGCCTTAGAGGCGGATGAGAGCACTTTGAGTGCCTTCCAGTGACAGCAACCCTGGCTATCTGAGCGTGGGAGCAAGGTTCTGCTAATCCCCGCTTGGTGTTTGCAGCCTGTCACCAGTCAAGCTTCCCCTTGCTGTCCCCCTTCAGGTCTCTCCACTACCCAAAATTCTTCCCTGCAGCCCTGACTCCCCCTCACCTCTGCCCCAGCTGCAGTTTCACTCCACAAATTAACCTGGTGCTTTGCTTACCTGCTTTGGAGGCAAGCCCTGCCCCTTCCCCAGTTGGCCTGGTTGAGGGATCAGGGAATCCATCTCTCCCATTCTCCCTGGGCAGGTCCTCTGCAGCTCCAGGAAGACGGGCACCTCCTCCGGAGGTTGTTCATCAGCTCTACTAAAGGTCCCTGTATGTGTGGGTGGGGAAGAAAATGCACGGGTTAGCCTGGTGCTGCTTGCACAGGGAAAGCCCTGCTAGTCTCCTGTACTGGCCTGGGACTATGGCAGCTGAAGGCTTCACTGTGTAGAAAATTGGGGAGAAGGAAAACTTATAGTCCCACAGCTGTTTTAATAGACCTCTATGGAGTCACAGCTGGACAGGAGATCCAAAACTGACCCAGTGCAGGGTGGTGATCAAAACACTGTGTCAGAGCCTGCAGGGATATCATCGCTCCCCAGGAGAGAATCGAGGGATGTTGGTGCAATAACGTCACCATGCACACGTTAAGGAGGAAATGCAAAATCAGTCTGCTCCAGAGTGCACAAAATGCTTCTGGGGCACCGGGGGAACAAGAAAGGCTGACCAGCTGGAGCACTGAAACCATCAAAATATTCTGGCAGAGATTTCTCCACCGATGGGGATGCCTCCCGCTGCTAGAAAGGGTAAAACCACCACTCCTTACCTGCTCCTGGGGAAGGACTTTGTCCAGGGCAGGATCCTGAGCAGCTCTCGTCTGGTGACCAGCCCCAGGTCTCCTCTGTTTTAGGAGAATCTGCAGCAGGACAGAGGCCTGGGGTTACCTGTACACGAAACAGCCACACCGCTGGGGAAACCCACTGCCCTGACAGGAGCACCCACCCGCCTTTTCTTGGGCAGGGAGGGCTCAGAGGGGCATGGAAAGGGGCTGATTAAAACATTCATAGATAACCAATTAGATAATCAGTACCACGGTAGCACTACAAGGCCCAGCCAAGCTCAAGCCCCTTCCTGCTGGGAGGTGCACACGTGTAGTGAGAAAGATCAGGGTGCTGCCCACCTGCAGAGAGCAGAGTCGGGTCCTACCCCAACCCCGTGCTTATAAATACTGCTGCCCTGTCACAACCAGAGGCAGCCATTTGAGACTCTCCTCCCGCGCGCAGGACAGCCACGCAGGCACCCAGACCCACGCCCCGGCCTGCATCCAGCACCTGACCTGCCACTGGCTCCCAGGACCTGTTCGAGACCTAGTACGGTATGCGCTGCTAGATGTCCCACCTCAGAGCACTCGTCTCAAAGCTAAGCTCTCACTTCTTCCCTGTTTCTTTTTAGTTGTGCCCAAAAATCAACTGACCCACATCAACAGCCAGCCTAACAACAGGGTATGTTGCTCTTTGGGCATCAAGCCCATGTTAACCTTGTACGTCAAATAGGCTGGTAAGCACCTGACTTCTGGTCGGGCGAGGACTGCTCTTTAGGGACATGAGGTGTCTTGTCCCGAGGTCCTGGGGTTTCCCCCAGTCCTGCCTCCTCCCGACGCCCGTCTGTACAGTGGGCCTTCAGCTGCTCCAGCCAGCAATCACCAGGTTCCTGCAACGACACCGTGGGCTGCATCTTGTCTGGGGAAATCTCCTCAACCGTCACACTCGCTGTGACCTGGGAATGAGATAAATACGTCACTGGGGAGCCAGGAACTGGGAGACAGGATGGAGGGGAACGTGCCCCACACACATGGAGGTAGGGATGGCAGCTGTGACGATTAGGTGAAACAAGCACTTCTCATCCTCTGTCTGTCCCGGTTGAAAACCCTCCCCCTCGGCCACTGACTTGGCACAGGAGTCCACACCGCGCCCCCACTCCCAGCACTACCTCCGGGGCAGGAAGGCCAGGGCTTGCTCCAGCATCTGCTCCTTGCTGCGGTGCTGGGGTCCAGCCAGCACTGGCACAGCTCCCGCAGGCGGCTGCCGAGCTCCCAAAGCTCCTCGGCCTCCTGGGAGCAGAGGTTCTGGAAGCGCTGGTGCCAGGTCTCTAGGGTGGGGAAGTCATTCCCCAGTTCCAGCTGTTTCCACATGCCCTGCCATGGGACCCCATGCCGGCAACAGGCAGCTCACGGGGCCAGGGAGCAACCTCCTGATCCCTGCAGCTCAGCTGACTCGGAGCAAATCTGCTCCCCGTCTACACGTACTTTGCCATGCTGTAACTATTCTGCAGTTCATTTGCCACCTACGTGTGCGGCAGTAAATTAACCATGGACCAGATCACTTTACTATGCAATAAGCATCTGCATATGTAGGTGGTGATGCTTACGGCGTAGTAAGTTGGTGCATCGAGCGGTAAGGTGCCTCGCACAGACAGACACGCTCACTAAGCTGGTTCCAGGGGACAGCGCAGAGCAAATCAGGAGGGGTAAACTGAGAAAAGGGGTAAGTAGGAGAGGCGTTTGATTGTCAGCGGCGCTCAGCACCGTAGGGAGGCCGCACGCGTCCCGGCCTGGATGACACCAGGGGACTTTTCCCGCCCCGTCTGCTCCAGCCTGGAGACTTGCTGGCCCCTGCTCCTCCGGCTGCACCGGGGCTGCGAAGGGATGGCCGCGGCTGCCCCGGGCTCCAGCTCGGTCGGCGTTTCCTGCACCAGCCTGCTCCCCGGCCCGCCTGCGGGAAGGACACAGCGCACGCCCCGGCTGGTCCTGGGAGACCCTGCCCCGGCCCCCGGCCCAGGTCTGCCCGCCCCTGCGGGCACCCACCTGGCACTCAGCCTCAAACCCCCGCACGGCGCCCCGCACCCCCGACCCGCGCCCCGCTGCACCCACAACCTCGCCCGCCCGCAGGTCTCTGCCCCGCAGCCCCGAGCCGCACCACACCGGCGGCGCCTGCGCAGTGACTCCACCTCCTCTCGGCTCCCGCCTGGGCATGCGCTGTGAGTCCTTGCCCGCCTCTCTGGAAAAGCGCATGCGCAGAGAGTGGTTGCTGTCTTTCCAGTCCAGCAGCCCCGGGAGAAGGGACCGAGGGCTTAGCACGCATGCGCCAGTGCCCCGAGGGAGGGCGGGGAAAATGCCTCCTTGCGCATGCGCTGTTGGCAGATAGGGGCGTGGGACAGGGAAGGAGGTGGGGTTCTGGCACGTGCTGCGGAGTCGTCTTTTCTTTTGTGCACGTGGCGGACGGGCTGGTACGAAGGGCAGGAAAATGAATGTTTCCCCCCTTTTGAGTCAATTGTTTAAAGCAGGAAAAACAATTCTCCTTCCCCCCATTGGTACCGGTGGTGCCGGCGCGGTTCCTGGGAAGAGGGGAAACGCTGGTCTTCCCTTTCCTCTGATAGCTATTCTTTGAGAGCAAGAAAAGGATTGTTTCCCCTTCTCTCCTTTTTTACTCCATTGTGTAATTCATCATTTTCCTCCTGGATTTCAGATCTTCGTTCCCGCTATCCCACGAGCGTGAATTCACTCCTGTAGTGGGGGCAGAGCCAGTCCCCGGGGCGCCCCAGTGCATTCAGTCCCCTCAGCCATGAGCCTGGGCAGCTCTGAACACCCTGGATCGACAGGCCTTGCCCTTGCGGGCCGGGCTCCAGCATTGCTTTAGAAACACACGCAAAAATCTAGAGCTTTTGCTTCGGAGATGATACCTTTTATCAGACTGACTGAGAAATAGAAAAAAAATGTCTATTTTCTGCAAAATGTCAGGCTCGCACGCCCTTCATCTGGCTCAGGGAAAGATGTCCCCAGCTACGCAGCACCGGGAGCAGCAGGCCCGTCTCTGGGCTGGAGCTGGCAAACCCCGGGCAGGTGAGGGAGAGACGCAAGCAGAGCGGGGAGCAGCTCCCAGCCCTGTGAGCTGGGCCTGAGCCAGAGCAGTCAGTAGGGCTCTGGCTGCAGCTGTCCTACTCACCTCAACATCATCTGCCCCACTGGGCACACACGTGTGACCCAACACATGTGCATGTGCCACCCCTGTGCACCCACACCCACTGCTCAGCCTACCGCACACACCCGCAACACACACGTGTGCACCACCCCTGTGCACTCACAGCCACCACTCAGCCCTCCCCCACACACAATGGACAAGACTCAGATTTTCTGGCAGCTGTAATGTAAGCACCTCTGTAGACACGAGTCAAAATCACCTCAATCAAGGGAAAAAAATTTTTTGAAAGAAAATGAAACTATGTGATAGTAGAATCTATAGTGGAAGCTAAACAGAGGTTTCGTTTTTAGGAAATGACTGGTTTCTTCTGGAAGGTGTTATATGTGTGGCCCTCAACATCTCACCCAAACCTGTTAAGTGGCCTCTAGGCAACGTAATTTCCCACCTCCGTCCCTCAGTGCAGCCCCCTCCCGCAGGCGGGCGAGAGGAAGGGGACACGGCCCTGCGGGGAGCAGGTGACGGGCTGAGGGGCTCCTAGGTGCCCACCCCGGGGGACTCCTGCCCGGCCCATGGGGGTGCAGGGCAGCACCCGGCAGGGTCAGTCCCTCCCCCCCCACCCAGCGCAGCCCCTGGCTCCGCTCTGCCGCACAGCGAGGGCTGGAGGTTTCTTGCATCCAGGCCGGTGCTGGGGAGCATCACAGCTGCCCAGGGCATCAGGGAAAACCATTCTCGGGAAAGGAGCGGGGTGTCAATCCTGGCCCCATCCTTAGAGGCATGGCCCCAGCCTCCATGCTGTGCTGGGCATGGGGGACAGCCAAGGAGGGCTGCTGTGCCCTGTGGATAATGCCAGCTCCACCCCCCACATCGGGACCCCAAGAATTCCCTCGTGGTGGGTTCACTCCAGGACCCTCTCCCCACCCTGTGCCTGGCTGGAGGTGCTGGGCAGGCCCCGCCTGGCTCCCCCACCCTACGCTCCTCTGGGTGACATTAGGTCCGTGGAGTGAGCCCTGCTGGCATGAGAGGCTGCGGGGCTCCGGGGTCCCGAGGGCAGTGCTCAGCCCCTGCTCTCCCTTCTTGTATCTCGTGTGTCCCAGTGCCGGGTAAAACTGTCCCCAGAGCCAGCTGCAGCAGGAGCGCGGGGAAGTGACCCTGCGGGGGCCTGAGCCCAGGGCAGCCCCTCCTCACCCGTGCACAGCTCTCTCTCCTCCGGGGGGTCTCCAGGGGTTTGCACCACGGACACTCGCACTCGCAGCCCCGGGCGGGTCAGGCTCCTGGGCACCATCCAGAC